>CM077317.1:14408080-15145580 GCA_039655065.1 Glossophaga mutica
AATGAATATCCAACAGAAGAACCAGTTTCGCTGTCCCAGTGCGTTTCCTTGGGAGGAGATACCAAAGGATTCCTTGAAAGCTTCCCAATCACTGGTGAATCAAGGGTAGGATTGAATGATCTTTCTAAACAAACTCCTTTTGCAGTGTTTTGAAGTCCTGTACAATGAACTCATTTCAAGGAAGTGGAAGAAAACACTGAGTTTTATGATAGGTGATTTTCAAAGCATCATGTAGATGTGTCATTTAGAGGTATCATTTACGAAGAATCTGAGAGAGAGAATGATCTACACACATGATTATATCTCAAGATATGAGTGAGCGCCAGCTTAGAGAATTAGAACTTTGAAGCAGTGTGAGAGGATCTGATGGTGGTTGCCCTGTGCATTTTCTCCCGCAAAGAAATCAAGCCCAACAAAGAGAAGTTCTCCAGTCTACGCGATTATTAGGAACAAATAGCTGCTCGATGACATAGTGAATAGACAACTATAGGCCCACTTTCCTTTTCCCAATATATTTGCCTGAGACAAGATGGAAATGTACTGTTGAAACTTTCCAAATCAGTCCTGATTCCATCGTCTCCTAACAAGCTGTTTGTGAGAAAAGGGTTCTGGTGGTGATTGTGAGTTCTGGTCTATAGACTCTTTCCATAAAGATGAAAGAAATGGTGTTTCCTAGCACATGAAGTGTTTTCAGTGTTATGTAGAAGATGTTTGGGAAACATCCTTACGGAAGACGTTGCGAGTCAGAATGTGGTACTGACATGACTAATCTCCACCAAAGTGTGAGCGTTGACATACATCAGTGGCCTTTCTGGGACAAGAAGTTGTATGGTGTAGTTTCCTCCAGTGCCTTTCCACAATCGCAAGAGTCAAGTCCAACTAAGTGAAGCATGTCCAGCCTATGGCGTGATTTGGAGCAAACTGCTCGGTGAAAGTCCAAATGAATATCCAACAGAAGAACAAGTTTCGCTGTCCCAGTGCGTTTTCTTGGGAGGAGATACCAAAGGATGCCCTGAAAGCTTCCCAATCACTGCTGAATCAACTGTAGGATTGAATGATCTTTCTCAACAAACTCCTTTTGCAGTGTTTTGAAGTCCTGGACAATGAACTCATTTCAAGGAAGTGGAAGAAAGCACTGAGTTTTATGATAGGTGATTTTCAAAGCGTCATGTAGAAGTGTCATTTAGAGGTATCAGTTACGAAGATTCTGAGAGAGAGAATGATCTACACACATCATTATATCTCAAGATATGAGTGAGCGCCAGCTTAGAGAATTAGAACTTTGAAGCAGTGTGAGAGGATCTGATGGTGGTTGACCTGTGCATTCTCTCGCGCAAAGAAATCAAGCCCAACAAAGAGAAGTTCTCCAGTCGACGCCATTGTTAGGAACAAATAGCTGCTCGATGACATCGTGAATACACAACTACAGGCCCACTTTCCTTTTCGAGCATATTTGCGTTGACAAGATGGAAATGTACTGTTGAAACTTTCCAAATCGGTCCTGATTCCATTGTCTCCTAACAAGCTGTTTGTGAGAAAAGGGTTCTGGTGGTGATTGTGAGTTCTGGTCTATAGACTCTTTCCATAAAGATGAAAGAAATGGTGTTTCCTAGCACATGAAGTGTTTTCAGTGTCATGTAGAAGATCTTTGGGAAACATCCTTACCGAAGACGTTGCGAGTCAGAATGTGGTACTGACATGACTAATCTCCACCAAAGTGTGAGCGTTGACATAGATCAGTGGCCTTTCTGGGACAAGAAGTTGTATGGTGTAGTTTCCTTCAGTGCCCTTCCACAATCACAAGAGTCAAGTCCAACTAAGTGAAGCATGTCCAGCCTATGGCGTGATTTGGAGCAAACTGCTCGGTGAAAGTCCAAATGAATATCCAACAGAAGAACCAGTTTCGCTGTCCCAGTGCGTTTTCTTGGGAGGAGATACCAAAGGATGCCTTGAAAGCTTCCCAATCACTGGTGAATCAACTGTAGGATTGAATGATCTTTCTAAACAAACTCCTTTTGCAGTGTTTTGAAGTCCTGGACAATGAACTCATTTCAAGGAAGTGGAAGAAAACACTGAGTTTTATGATAGGTGATTTTCAAAGCATCATGTAGAAGTGTCATTTAGAGGTATCAGTTACGAAGATTCTGAGAGAGAGAATGATCTACACACATCATTATATCTCAAGATATGAGTGAGCGCCAGCTTAGAGAATTAGAACTTTGAAGCAGTGTGAGAGGATCTGATGGTGGTTGCCCTGTGCATTCTCTCGCGCAAAGAAATCAAGCCCAACAAAGAGAAGTTCTCCAGTCTACGCCATTGTTAGGAACAAATAGCTGCTCGATGACATAGTGAATAGACAACTACAGGCCCACTTTCCTTTTCCCAATATATTTGCCTGAGACAAGATGGAAATGTACTGTTGAAACTTTCCAAATCAGTCCTGATTCCATTGTCTCCTAACAAGCTGTTTGTGAGGAAAGGGTTCTGGTGGTGATTGTGAGTTCTGGTCTATAGACTCTTTCCATAAGATTGAAAAAAATGGTGTTTCCTAGCACATGAAGTGTTTTCAGTGTTATGTAGATCTTTGGGAAACATCCTTACGGAAGATGTTGCGAGTCAGAATGTGGTACTGACATGACTAATCTCCACCAAAGTGTGAGCGTTGACATAGATCAGTGGCCTTTCTGGGACAAGAAGCTGTATGGTGTAGTTTCCTTCAGTGCCTTTCCACAATCACAAGAGTCAAGTCCAACTAAGTGAAGCATGTCCAGCCTATGGCGTGATTTGGAGCAAACTGCTCGGTGAAAGTCCAAATGAATAGCCAAAAGAAGAACCAGTTTCGCTGTCCCAGTGCGTTTTCTTGGGAGGAGATACCAAAGGATTCCTTGAAAGCTTCCCAATCACTGGTGAATCAACTGTAGGATTGAATGATCTTTCTAAACAAACTCCTTTTGCAGTGTATTGAAGTCCTGGACAATGAACTCATTTCAAGAAAGTGGAAGAAAACACTGAGTTTTATGATAGGTGATTTTCAAAGCATCATGTAGAAGTGTCATTTAGAGATATCAGTTACGAAGAATCTGGGAGAGAGAATGATCTACACACATGATTATATCTCATGATATGAGTGAGCGCCAGCTTAGAGAATTAGAACTTTGAAGCAGTGTGAGAAGATCTGATGGTGGTTGCCCTGTGCATGTTCTCGCGCAAAGAAATCAAGCCCAACAAAGAGAAGTTCTCCAGTCTACGCCATTATTAGGAACAAATAGCTGCTCGATGACATAGTGAATACACAACTACAGGCCCACTTTCCTTTTCGAGCATATTTGCGTTGACAAGATGGAAATGTACTGTTGAAACTTTCCAAATCGGTCCTGATTCCATTGTCTCCTAACAAGCTGTTTGTGAGAAAAGGGTTCTGGTGGTGATTGTGAGTTCTGGTCTATAGACTCTTTCCATAAAGATGAAAGAAATGGTGTTTCCTAGCACATGAAGTGTTTTCAGTGTTATGTAGAAGATGTTTGGGAAACATCCTTACGGAAGACGTTGCGAGTCAGAATGTGGTACTGACATGACTAATCTCCACCAAAGTGTGAGCGTTGACATAGATCAGTGGCCTTTCTGGGACAAGAAGTTGTATGGTGTAGTTTCCTTCATTGCCTTTCCACAATCACAAGAGTCAAGTCCAACTAAGTGAAGCATGTCCAGCCTATGGCGTGATTTGGAGCAAACTGCTCGGTGAAAGTCCAAATGAATATCCAACAGAAGAACCAGTTTCGCTGTCCCAGTGCGTTTTCTTGGGAGGAGATACCAAAGGATTCCTTGAAAGCTTCCCAATCACTGCTGAATCAACTGTAGGATTGAATGATCTTTCTAAACAAACTCCTTTTGCAGTGTTTTGAAGTCCTGGACAATGAACTCATTTCAAGGAAGTGGAAGAAAACACTGAGTTTTATGATAGGTGATTTTCAAAGCATCATGTAGAAGTGTCATTTAGAGGTATCAGTTACGAAGATTCTGAGAGAGAGAATGATCTACACACATGATTATATCTCAAGATATGAGTGACCGCCAGCTTAGAGAATTAGAACTTTGAAGCAGTGTGAGAGGATCTGATGGTGGTTGCCCTGTGCATTCTCTCGCGCAAAGAAATCAAGCCCAACAAAGAGAAGTTCTCCAGCCTACGCCATTGTTAGGAACAAATAGCTGCTCGATGACATAGTGAATAGAAAACTACAGGCCCACTTTCCTTTTCCCAATATATTTGCCTGAGACAAGATGGAAATGTACTGTTGAAACTTTTCAAATCGGTCCTGAATCCATGTCCTCTACCAAGCTGTTTGTGAGCAAAGATTTCTGGCGGTGATTCTGAGTTACGGTCTATACACTCAGTCCAGAAAGATGAAAGAAATGGTGTTTCCTAGCACATGAAGTGTTTTCAGTGTTATGTAGAAGATCTTTGGGAACATCCTTAAGGAAAAAGTTGCGAGACAGAATGTGGTACTGATATGATTCATCTCCCCCAAAGTGTGAGCGCTGGCACGGACCAGAGGCCTTTCTGGGACAAGAAGTTGTATGGTGTAGTTTCCTTCAGTGTCTTTCCGCAAGCACAAGAGTGAAGTCCAACTAAGTGAAGCATGTCCTGCCTATGGCGTGATTTGGACCAAAAAGCTGGGTGAAAGTCCAAATGAATATCCAACAGAACAACCAGTTTCGCTGGCCCAGTGCGTTTTCTTGGGAGAAGATACCAAATGATTCCTTGAACACTTCCCAATAACTGGTGAATCAACTGTTGGAATGAATGATCTTTCTGCACAAACAGCTTTTGCAGTGTTTTGAAGCCCTGGAAAATGAACTCATTTCAAGGAAGGGGAAGAAAACACTGAGTTTTACGGTAGGTAATTTTCAAAGCATCATGTAGAAGTGTCATTTAGAGATATCAGTTATGGAGAATCTGAGAGAGAGAATGATCTACACACATGATTATATCTCAAGATATGAGTGAGCGCCAGCTTAGAGATTTAGAAATTTGAAGCAGTGTGAGATGCTCTGATGGTGGTTGCCCTGTGCATTTTCTCGCGCAAAGAAGTCAAGCCCAACAAAGAGAATTTCTCCATCTACCTGATTATTAGGAACAAATAGCTGCTCGTTGATATAGTGAATAGACAACTACAGGCCCACTTTCCTTTTCACAACATATTTGCCTTAGACAAGATGGAAATGTACTGTTGAAACTTTCCAGGTCAGTACTGAATCCAATGTCTCCTACCAAGCTGTTTGTGAGCAAAGGGTTCTGGGGGTGATTGTGAGTCTGGTCTATAGACTCTTTCCATAAAGATGAAAGAAATGGTGTTTCCTAGCACATGAAGTGTTTTCAGTGTTATGTAGAAGATCCTTGGGAAACATCATTACGGAAGAATTTGTGAGACAGAATGTGGTACTGACATGATTCATCTCCCCCAAAGTTTGAGCGCTGGCACGGACCAGAGGCCTTTCTGGAACAAGAAGTTGTATTGTGTAGTTTCCTTCAATGTCTTTCCAGAACCACAAGAGTGATGTCCAACTAAGCGAAGCATGTCCTGCCTATGGCGTCATTTGGAGCAAGCAGCCGGGTGAAAGTCCAAATGAATATCCAACAGAAGAACCGGTTTCGCTGTCCCAGTGCATTTTCTTGGGAGAAGATACCAAAGGATTCCTTGAACGCTTCCCAATCACTGGTGAATCAACGGTTGGATTGAATGATCTTTCTACACAAACAGCTTTTGCAGTGTTTTGAAGTCCTGGACAATGAACTCATTTCAAGGAAGGGGAAGAAAACACTGAGTTTTACGGTAGGTAATTTTCAAAGCATCATGTAGAAGTATCATTTAGCGATATCAGTTACGGAGAATCTGAGAGAGAGAATGATCTACACACATGATTATATCTCAAGATATGAGTGACCGCCAGCTTAGAGAATTAGAACTTTGAAGCAGTGTGAGAGGATCTGATGGTGGTTGCCCTGTGCATTCTCTCGCGCAAAGAAATCAAGCCCAACAAAGAGAAGTTCTCCAGCCTACGCGATTATTAGGAACAAATAGCTGCTCGATGACATAGTGAATAGAAAACTACAGGCCCACTTTCCTTTTCCCAATATATTTGCCTGAGACAAGATGGAAATGTACTGTTGAAACTTTTCAAATCGGTCCTGAATCCATGTCACCTACCAAGCTGTTTGTGAGCAAAGGGGTCTGGGATTGGTTGTGAGTTCTGGTCTATAGACTCATTCCAGAAAGATGAAAGAAATGGTGTTTCCTAGCACATGAAGTGTTGTCAGTGTCATGTAGAAAATCTTTGGCAAACATCCATACGGAAGAAGTTGCGAGACAGAATGTGGTACTGACATGATTCATCTCCCCCAAAGTGTGAGCGCTGCCACAGACCAGAGGCCTTTCTGGGACAAGAAGTTGTATGGTGTAGTTTCCTTCAATGACTTTCCACAAGCACAAGAGTGAAGTCCATCTAAGTGAAGCATGTCCTGCCTATGGCGTGATTTGGACCAAACAGTTGGGTGAAAGTCCAAATGAATATCCAACAGAAGAACCAGTTTCCTGGCCCAGTGCTTTTTTTTGGGAGAAGATACCAAAGGATTCCTTGAACGCTTCCCAATCGCTGGTGAATCAACTGTTGGATTGAATGATCTTTCTAAACAAACAGCTTTTGCAGTGTTTTGGAGCCCTGGACAATGAACTCATTTCAAGGAAGGGTAAGAAAACACTGAGTTTTATGATAGGTAATTTTCAAAGCATCGTGTAGAAGTGTCATTTAGAGATATCAGTTACGAAGAATCTGAGAGAGAGAATGATCTGCACACATGATTATATCTCAAGATATGAGTGAGCGCCAGCTTAGAGCATTAGAAGTTTGAAGCAGTGTGAGATGCTCTGATGGTCGTTGTCCTGTGCATTTTGTCGCGCAAAGAAGTCAAGCCCAACAAAGAGACATTCTCCAGTCTACACGATTTTTAGGAACAAATAGCTGCTCGATGACATAGTGAATAGACAACGACAGACCCACTTTCCTTTTCCCAGCATATTTGCCTTAGACAAGATGGAAATGTACTGTTGAAACTTTACAAATCAGTCCTGAATCCATGTCTCCTACCAAGTTGTCTGTGAGAAAAGGGTTCTATTGGTGATTGTGAGTTCTGGTTTATAGACTCATTCCAGAAAGATGAAAGAAATGGGGTTTTATAGCACATGAAGTGTTTTCAGTGTTATGTAGAAGATCTTTGGGAAACATCCGTACAGAAGAAGTTGCGAGACAGAATGTGGTACTGACATGATTCATCTCCCCAAAAGTGTGACCGCTGGCACACACCAGAGGCCTTTCTGGGACAAGAAGTTGTATGGTGTAGTTTCCTTCAATGTCTTTCCACAAGCACAAGAGTGAAGTCCAACTAAGTGAAGCATGTCCAGCCTTTGGCGTGATTTGGACCAAACAGCTGGGTGAAAGTCCAAATGAATATGGAACAGAAGAACCAGTTTCCTGGCCTAGTGTGTTTTCTTGGGAGAAGATACCAAAGGATTCCTTGAACGCTTCCCAATCACTGGTGAATCAACGGTTGGATTGAATGATCTTTCTACACAAACAGCTTTTGCAGTGTTTTGAAGTCCTGGACAATGAACTCATTTCAAGGAAGGGGAAGAAAACACTGAGTTTTACGGTAGGTAATTTTCAAAGCATCATGTAGAAGTATCATTTAGCGATATCAGTTACGGAGAATCTGAGAGAAAGAATGATCTACACACATGATTATATCTCAAGATATGAGTGACCGCCAGCTTAGAGAATTAGAACTTTGAAGCAGTGTGAGAGGATCTGATGGTGGTTGCCCTGTGCATTCTCTCGCGCAAAGAAATCAAGCCCAACAAAGAGAAGTTCTCCAGCCTACGCGATTATTAGGAACAAATAGCTGCTCGATGACATAGTGAATAGAAAACTACAGGCCCACTTTCCTTTTCCCAATATATTTGCCTGAGACAAGATGGAAATGTACTGTTGAAACTTTTCAAATCGGTCCTGAATCCATGTCACCTACCAAGCTGTTTGTGAGCAAAGGGGTCTGGGATTGGTTGTGAGTTCTGGTCTATAGACTCATTCCAGAAAGATGAAAGAAATGGTGTTTCCTAGCACATGAAGTGTTGTCAGTGTCATGTAGAAAATCTTTGGCAAACATCCATACGGAAGAAGTTGCGAGACAGAATGTGGTACTGACATGATTCATCTCCCCCAAAGTGTGAGCGCTGCCACAGACCAGAGGCCTTTCTGGGACAAGAAGTTGTATGGTGTAGTTTCCTTCAATGACTTTCCACAAGCACAAGAGTGAAGTCCATCTAAGTGAAGCATGTCCTGCCTATGGCGTGATTTGGACCAAACAGTTGGGTGAAAGTCCAAATGAATATCCAACAGAAGAACCAGTTTCCTGGCCCAGTGCTTTTTTTTGGGAGAAGATACCAAAGGATTCCTTGAACGCTTCCCAATCGCTGGTGAATCAACTGTTGGATTGAATGATCTTTCTAAACAAACAGCTTTTGCAGTGTTTTGGAGCCCTGGACAATGAACTCATTTCAAGGAAGGGTAAGAAAACACTGAGTTTTATGATAGGTAATTTTCAAAGCATCGTGTAGAAGTGTCATTTAGAGATATCAGTTACGAAGAATCTGAGAGAGAGAATGATCTGCACACATGATTATATCTCAAGATATGAGTGAGCGCCAGCTTAGAGCATTAGAAGTTTGAAGCAGTGTGAGATGCTCTGATGGTCGTTGTCCTGTGCATTTTGTCGCGCAAAGAAGTCAAGCCCAACAAAGAGACATTCTCCAGTCTACACGATTTTTAGGAACAAATAGCTGCTCGATGACATAGTGAATAGACAACGACAGACCCACTTTCCTTTTCCCAGCATATTTGCCTTAGACAAGATGGAAATGTACTGTTGAAACTTTACAAATCAGTCCTGAATCCATGTCTCCTACCAAGTTGTCTGTGAGAAAAGGGTTCTATTGGTGATTGTGAGTTCTGGTTTATAGACTCATTCCAGAAAGATGAAAGAAATGGGGTTTTATAGCACATGAAGTGTTTTCAGTGTTATGTAGAAGATCTTTGGGAAACATCCGTACAGAAGAAGTTGCGAGACAGAATGTGGTACTGACATGATTCATCTCCCCAAAAGTGTGAGCGCTGGCACACACCAGAGGCCTTTCTGGGACAAGAAGTTGTATGGTGTAGTTTCCTTCAATGTCTTTCCACAAGCACAAGAGTGAAGTCCAACTAAGTGAAGCATGTCCAGCCTTTGGCGTGATTTGGACCAAACAGCTGGGTGAAAGTCCAAATGAATATGGAACAGAAGAACCAGTTTCCTGGCCTAGTGTGTTTTCTTGGGAGAAGATACCAAAGGATTCCTTGAACGCTTCCCAATCACTGGTAAATCAACTGTTGGATTGAATGATCTTTCTAAACAAACACCTTTTGCAGTGTTTTTAAGTCCTGGACAATGCACTCATTTCAAGGAAGGGGAAGAAAATACTGAGTTTTATGATAGGTAATTTTCAAAGCATCATGTAGAAGTGTCATTTAGAGGTATCAGTTACGAAGAATCTGAGAGAGAGAATGATCTACACACACGATTATATGTCAAGATATGAGTGTGCGCCAGCTTAGAGAATTAGAACTTTGAAGCAGTGTGAGATGATTTGATAGTGGTTGCCCTGCGCATTTTCTCACGCAAAGAAATCAAGCCCATCAAAGGGAAGTTCTCCAGTCTACGCGATTATTAGGAACAAATAGCTGCTCGATGACATAGTGAATAGATTACTACAGGCCCAATTTCCTTTTCCCACCATATTTTCCTTACAGAAGATGGAAATGTATTGTTGAAACTTTCCAAATCAGTCCTGATTCCATGTCTCCTACCAAGCTGTTTGTGAGCAAAGGGTTCTGGGGGTGATTGTGAGTTCTGGTCTATAGACTCATTCCAGAAAGATGAAAGAAATGGTGTTTCGTAGCACATGTAGTGTTTTCAGTGCTATGTAGAAGATCTTTGGGAAACATCCGTACAGAAGAAGTTGCGAGACAGAATGTGGTACTGACATGATTCATCTCCCCAAAAGTGTGAGCGCTGGCACACACCAGAGGTCTTTCTGGGACAAGAAGTTGTATGGTGTAGTTTCCTTCAATGTCTTTCCACAAGCACAAGAGTAAAGTCCAACTAAGTGAAGCATGTCCAGCCTATGGCGTGATTTGGACCAAACAGCTGGGTGAAAGTCCAAATGAATATCCAACAGAAGAACCAGTTTCGCTGGCCCAGTGCGTTTTCTTGGGAGAAGATACCGAAGGATTCCTGAACACTTCCCGATCACTGGTGAATCAACTGTTGAATTGAATGATCTTTCTATACAAATCCTTTTGCAGTGTTTGAAGCCCTGGACAATGACCTCATTTCAAGGAAGGGGAAGAAAACACTGAGTTTTATGATAGGTAATTGTCAAAGCATCATGTAGGAGTGTCATTTAGAGATATCAGTTACGAAGAATCTGGGAGAGAGAATGATCTACACACATGATTATATCTCAAGCTATGAGTGAGCGCCAGCTTACAGAATTAGAACTTTGAAGCATTGTGAGATGATTTGAGTGTGGTTGCCCTGTGCATTTTCTCGCGCAAAGAAGTCAAGCCCCCCAAGAGAAGTTCTCCAGTTTACGCGATTATTAGGAACAAATAGCTGCTCGATGACATAGTGAATAGACAACTACAGGCCGACTTTCCTTTTCCCAGCATATTTGCCTTAGACAACATGAAAATGTACTGTTGAAACTTTCCAAATCAGTCCTGAATCCATGTCTCCTACGAAGCTGTTTGTGAGCCAAGGGTTCTGGGGGTGATTGTGAGTTCTGTTCTATAGACTCTTTCCAGATAGATGAAAAAAATGGTGTTTCATTGCATATGAAGTGTTTTCAGTGTCATGTAGAAGATCTTTGGCAAACATCCTTACGGAAGAAGTTGCGAGACAGAATGTGGTACTGACATGATTCATCTCCCCCAAAGTGTGAGCGCTGCCACAGACCAGAGGCCTTTCTGGGACAAGAAGTTGTATGGTGTAGTTTCCTTCAATGTCTTTCCACAAGCACAAGAGTGAAGTCCATCTAAGTGAAGCATGTCCTGCCTATGGTGTGATTTGGACCAAACAGTTGGGTGAAAGTCCAAATGAATATCCAACAGAAGAACCAGTTTCCTGGCCCAGTGCTTTTTTTTGGGAGAAGATACCAAAGGATTCCTTGAACGCTTCCCAATCGCTGGTGAATCAACTGTTGGATTGAATGATCTTTCTAAACAAACAGCTTTTGCAGTGTTTTGGAGCCCTGGACAATGAACTCATTTCAAGGAAGGGTAAGAAAACACTGAGTTTTATGATAGGTAATTTTCAAAGCATCGTGTAGAAGTGTCATTTAGAGATATCAGTTACGAAGAATCTGAGAGAGAGAATGATCTGCACACATGATTATATCTCAAGATATGAGTGAGTGCCAGCTTAGAGCATTAGAAGTTTGAAGCAGTGTGAGATGCTCTGATGGTCGTTGTCCTGTGCATTTTGTCGCGCAAAGAAGTCAAGCCCAACAAAGAGACATTCTCCAGTCTACACGATTTTTAGGAACAAATAGCTGCTCGATGACATAGTGAATAGACAACGACAGACCCACTTTCCTTTTCCCAGCATATTTGCCTTAGACAAGATGGAAATGTACTGTTGAAACTTTACAAATCAGTCCTGAATCCATGTCTCCTACCAAGTTGTCTGTGAGAAAAGGGTTCTATTGGTGATTGTGAGTTCTGGTTTATAGACTCATTCCAGAAAGATGAAAGAAATGGGGTTTTATAGCACATGAAGTGTTTTCAGTGTTATGTAGAAGATCTTTGGGAAACATCCTTACGGAAGACGTTGCGAGTCAGAATGTGGTACTGACATGATTCATCTCCCCAAAAGTGTGAGCGCTGGCACACACCAGAGGCCTTTCTGGGACAAGAAGTTGTATGGTGTAGTTTCCTTCAATGTCTTTCCACAAGCACAAGAGTGAAGTCCAACTAAGTGAAGCATGTCCAGCCTTTGGCGTGATTTGGACCAAACAGCTGGGTGAAAGTCCAAATGAATATGGAACAGAAGAACCAGTTTCCTGGCCTAGTGCGTTTTCTTGGGAGAAGATACCAAAGGATTCCTTGAACGCTTCCCAATCACTGGTGAATCAACGGTTGGATTGAATGATCTTTCTACACAAACTGCTTTTGCAGTGTTTTGAAGTCCTGGACAATGAACTCATTTCAAGGAAGGGGAAGAAAACACTGAGTTTTACGGTAGGTAATTTTCAAAGCATCATGTAGAAGTATCATTTAGCGATATCAGTTACGGAGAATCTGAGAGAAAGAATGATCTACACACATGATTATATCTCAAGATATGAGTGACCGCCAGCTTAGAGAATTAGAACTTTGAAGCAGTGTGAGAGGATCTGATGGTGGTTGCCCTGTGCATTCTCTCGCGCAAAGAAATCAAGCCCAACAAAGAGAAGTTCTCCAGCCTACGCGATTATTAGGAACAAATAGCTGCTCGATGACATAGTGAATAGAAAACTACAGGCCCACTTTCCTTTTCCCAATATATTTGCCTGAGACAAGATGGAAATGTACAGTTGAAACTTTTCAAATCGGTCCTGAATCCATGTCACCTACCAAGCTGTTTGTGAGCAAAGGGGTCTGGGATTGGTTGTGAGTTCTGGTCTATAGACTCATTCCAGAAAGATGAAAGAAATGGTGTTTCCTAGCACATGAAGTGTTGTCAGTGTCATGTAGAAAATCTTTGGCAAACATCCATACGGAAGAAGTTGCGAGACAGAATGTGGTACTGACATGATTCATCTCCCCCAAAGTGTGAGCGCTGCCACAGACCAGAGGCCTTTCTGGGACAAGAAGTTGTATGGTGTAGTTTCCTTCAATGACTTTCCACAAGCACAAGAGTGAAGTCCATCTAAGTGAAGCATGTCCTGCCTATGGCGTGATTTGGACCAAACAGTTGGGTGAAAGTCCAAATGAATATCCAACAGAAGAACCAGTTTCCTGGCCCAGTGCTTTTTTTTGGGAGAAGATACCAAAGGATTCCTTGAACGCTTCCCAATCGCTGGTGAATCAACTGTTGGATTGAATGATCTTTCTAAACAAACAGCTTTTGCAGTGTTTTGGAGCCCTGGACAATGAACTCATTTCAAGGAAGGGTAAGAAAACACTGAGTTTTATGATAGGTAATTTTCAAAGCATCGTGTAGAAGTGTCATTTAGAGATATCAGTTACGAAGAATCTGAGAGAGAGAATGATCTGCACACATGATTATATCTCAAGATATGAGTGAGCGCCAGCTTAGAGCATTAGAAGTTTGAAGCAGTGTGAGATGCTCTGATGGTCGTTGTCCTGTGCATTTTGTCGCGCAAAGAAGTCAAGCCCAACAAAGAGACATTCTCCAGTCTACACGATTTTTAGGAACAAATAGCTGCTCGATGACATAGTGAATAGACAACGACAGACCCACTTTCCTTTTCCCAGCATATTTGCCTTAGACAAGATGGAAATGTACTGTTGAAACTTTACAAATCAGTCCTGAATCCATGTCTCCTACCAAGTTGTCTGTGAGAAAAGGGTTCTATTGGTGATTGTGAGTTCTGGTTTATAGACTCATTCCAGAAAGATGAAAGAAATGGGGTTTTATAGCACATGAAGTGTTTTCAGTGTTATGTAGAAGATCTTTGGGAAACATCCGTACAGAAGAAGTTGCGAGACAGAATGTGGTACTGACATGATTCATCTCCCCAAAAGTGTGAGCGCTGGCACACACCAGAGGCCTTTCTGGGACAAGAAGTTGTATGGTGTAGTTTCCTTCAATGTCTTTCCACAAGCACAAGAGTGAAGTCCAACTAAGTGAAGCATGTCCAGCCTTTGGCGTGATTTGGACCAAACAGCTGGGTGAAAGTCCAAATGAATATGGAACAGAAGAACCAGTTTCCTGGCCTAGTGTGTTTTCTTGGGAGAAGATACCAAAGGATTCCTTGAACGCTTCCCAATCACTGGTAAATCAACTGTTGGATTGAATGATCTTTCTAAACAAACACCTTTTGCAGTGTTTTTAAGTCCTGGACAATGCACTCATTTCAAGGAAGGGGAAGAAAATACTGAGTTTTATGATAGGTAATTTTCAAAGCATCATGTAGAAGTGTCATTTAGAGGTATCAGTTACGAAGAATCTGAGAGAGAGAATGATCTACACACACGATTATATGTCAAGATATGAGTGTGCGCCAGCTTAGAGAATTAGAACTTTGAAGCAGTGTGAGATGATTTGATAGTGGTTGCCCTGCGCATTTTCTCACGCAAAGAAATCAAGCCCATCAAAGGGAAGTTCTCCAGTCTACGCGATTATTAGGAACAAATAGCTGCTCGATGACATAGTGAATAGATTACTACAGGCCCAATTTCCTTTTCCCACCATATTTTCCTTACAGAAGATGGAAATGTACTGTTGAAACTTTCCAAATCAGTCCTGATTCCATGTCTCCTACCAAGCTGTTTGTGAGCAAAGGGTTCTGGGGGTGATTGTGAGTTCTGGTCTATAGACTCATTCCAGAAAGATGAAAGAAATGGTGTTTCGTAGCACATGTAGTGTTTTCAGTGCTATGTAGAAGATCTTTGGGAAACATCCGTACAGAAGAAGTTGCGAGACAGAATGTGGTACTGACATGATTCATCTCCCCAAAAGTGTGAGCGCTGGCACACACCAGAGGTCTTTCTGGGACAAGAAGTTGTATGGTGTAGTTTCCTTCAATGTCTTTCCACAAGCACAAGAGTAAAGTCCAACTAAGTGAAGCATGTCCAGCCTATGGCGTGATTTGGACCAAACAGCTGGGTGAAAGTCCAAATGAATATCCAACAGAAGAACCAGTTTCGCTGGCCCAGTGCGTTTTCTTGGGAGAAGATACCGAAGGATTCCTGAACACTTCCCGATCACTGGTGAATCAACTGTTGAATTGAATGATCTTTCTATACAAATCCTTTTGCAGTGTTTGAAGCCCTGGACAATGACCTCATTTCAAGGAAGGGGAAGAAAACACTGAGTTTTATGATAGGTAATTGTCAAAGCATCATGTAGGAGTGTCATTTAGAGATATCAGTTACGAAGAATCTGGGAGAGAGAATGATCTACACACATGATTATATCTCAAGCTATGAGTGAGCGCCAGCTTACAGAATTAGAACTTTGAAGCATTGTGAGATGATTTGAGTGTGGTTGCCCTGTGCATTTTCTCGCGCAAAGAAGTCAAGCCCCCCAAGAGAAGTTCTCCAGTTTACGCGATTATTAGGAACAAATAGCTGCTCGATGACATAGTGAATAGACAACTACAGGCCGACTTTCCTTTTCCCAGCATATTTGCCTTAGACAACATGAAAATGTACTGTTGAAACTTTCCAAATCAGTCCTGAATCCATGTCTCCTACGAAGCTGTTTGTGAGCCAAGGGTTCTGGGGGTGATTGTGAGTTCTGTTCTATAGACTCTTTCCAGATAGATGAAAAAAATGGTGTTTCATTGCATATGAAGTGTTTTCAGTGTCATGTAGAAGATCTTTGGCAAACATCCTTACGGAAGAAGTTGCGAGACAGAATGTGGTACTGACATGATTCATCTCCCCCAAAGTGTGAGCGCTGCCACAGACCAGAGGCCTTTCTGGGACAAGAAGTTGTATGGTGTAGTTTCCTTCAATGTCTTTCCACAAGCACAAGAGTGAAGTCCATCTAAGTGAAGCATGTCCTGCCTATGGTGTGATTTGGACCAAACAGTTGGGTGAAAGTCCAAATGAATATCCAACAGAAGAACCAGTTTCCTGGCCCAGTGCTTTTTTTTGGGAGAAGATACCAAAGGATTCCTTGAACGCTTCCCAATCGCTGGTGAATCAACTGTTGGATTGAATGATCTTTCTAAACAAACAGCTTTTGCAGTGTTTTGGAGCCCTGGACAATGAACTCATTTCAAGGAAGGGTAAGAAAACACTGAGTTTTATGATAGGTAATTTTCAAAGCATCGTGTAGAAGTGTCATTTAGAGATATCAGTTACGAAGAATCTGAGAGAGAGAATGATCTGCACACATGATTATATCTCAAGATATGAGTGAGTGCCAGCTTAGAGCATTAGAAGTTTGAAGCAGTGTGAGATGCTCTGATGGTCGTTGTCCTGTGCATTTTGTCGCGCAAAGAAGTCAAGCCCAACAAAGAGACATTCTCCAGTCTACACGATTTTTAGGAACAAATAGCTGCTCGATGACATAGTGAATAGACAACGACAGACCCACTTTCCTTTTCCCAGCATATTTGCCTTAGACAAGATGGAAATGTACTGTTGAAACTTTACAAATCAGTCCTGAATCCATGTCTCCTACCAAGTTGTCTGTGAGAAAAGGGTTCTATTGGTGATTGTGAGTTCTGGTTTATAGACTCATTCCAGAAAGATGAAAGAAATGGGGTTTTATAGCACATGAAGTGTTTTCAGTGTTATGTAGAAGATCTTTGGGAAACATCCTTACGGAAGACGTTGCGAGTCAGAATGTGGTACTGACATGATTCATCTCCCCAAAAGTGTGAGCGCTGGCACACACCAGAGGCCTTTCTGGGACAAGAAGTTGTATGGTGTAGTTTCCTTCAATGTCTTTCCACAAGCACAAGAGTGAAGTCCAACTAAGTGAAGCATGTCCAGCCTTTGGCGTGATTTGGACCAAACAGCTGGGTGAAAGTCCAAATGAATATGGAACAGAAGAACCAGTTTCCTGGCCTAGTGCGTTTTCTTGGGAGAAGATACCAAAGGATTCCTTGAACGCTTCCCAATCACTGGTGAATCAACTGTTGGATTGAATGATCTTTCTAAACAAACACCTTTTGCAGTGTTTTTAAGTCCTGGACAATGCACTCATTTCAAGGAAGGGCAAGAAAATACTGAGTTTTATGATAGGTAATTTTCAAAGCATCATGTAGAAGTGTCATTTAGAGCTATCAGTTACAAAGAATCTGAAAGAGAGAATGATCTACACACATGAATTTATCTCAAGATATGAGTGAGCGCCAGCTTAGAGAATTAGAACTTTGAAGCAGTGTGAGACACTGTGATCGTGGTTGTCCTATGCATTTTGTCGCGCAAAGAAGTCAAGCCCAACAAAGAGAAGTTCTCCAGTCTACGCAATTATTAGGAACAAATAGCTGCTCCATGACATAGTGAATAGACAACTACAGGCCCACTCTCCTTTTCCCAGCATATTTGCCTTAGACAAGATGTAAGTGTACTGTTGAAATTTTCCAAATCAGTCCTGAATCCAATGTCTCCTACCAAGCTGTTTGTGAGCAAAGAGTTCTGAGGGTGATTGTGAGTTCTGGTCTATAGACTCATTCCAGAAAGATGAAAGAAATGGTGTTTCATAGCACATGAAGTGTTTTCAGTGTTATGTAGAAGATCTTTGGGAAACATCAAAACGGATGAAGGTGAGAGACAGAATGTGGTACCGAGAAGATGATCCTCCACCAAAGTGTGAGTGCTGGCTTCGAGTAGGCGTCCTTTAGGGACAAGAAGCTGCTATGGTGTGGTTTCCTGCCGTGTCCATTCTCCAGCAGAAAAGTGAAGTCGAACTAAGTCAAGCATGTCCAGCCAGTGGCGTCATTTGGAACAAACAGCTTGGGGAAAGTCAAATGAATATCCAACTGAAGAACCAGTTTTTCTGCCCCAGTACATTTGCCTGGGAGAAGATACAAAGGAATTCTTTAAACGCTTCCAAATCACTGATGAATCAACTGTTGCATAAAATGTTCCTTCTCAACAAACAGCTTTTGCAGTGGTTTAAAAGCCCAGGACAATGAACTCATTTCAAAGCGGTGGATGAAATGTAATCTTTTCAGCATTATGGAGAAGTATCATTTGAACATGACAGTTCCAAAGTATCTGTGAGAGAGAATGCTCTACACACATGATTTTCTACCGGAAAATGACTGAACGCAATCGTAGACCATCTGAACGTTGAGAGAACCTACGCTACTGTGGTAGAACTTTCTGCTGTGGAGTTTCTCAAGCAGAAGAGACCAGCCCATCTAAGGGAGTCATGGCCTGTGACAGCCTGATTGGGGACCAACCCCTGCTGAGTGTCACAGTGACTATCCAACCTAAGGTCCACGTTCTGTTACACAGTACATTTTCCTCACAGAAGATGGAAAGGTATTCTTTGACATCTTCCCAATCACTCCTGAATCAACTGACTGCTACCATGCTGTTTCTGAGCAAAGAGTTGATGTAGAGATGTTGAGTCTAGAACTACGGACTCATTTCAGAAAAGATGAAGGAAATGGTATCTTCTCTCACACAGAGTGTTTACACTAGCATGTCCAAGAATGCGTCTGAAACATCAATTCCGAAGAAGGTAGAAGACAGAACGATGTCCTGGCAGGATTCACCTCCGCCCGAGTACGAACGCTAAGGAAGAGTACAGGATTCTCGAGGGAGGTTGAAGAAGCTTCAATGGAGTCTTTATTTTTTGCATTTTCTGAAGCAGAGATGTGTAGGCCAACTGAATCAAGCAAGTACAGCCTACCACGTGATTTGCAACAACAACCTTTGTGCAAATGCAAGTGAATATGCATGTGACGAAACAGTTTCTCTCGCCTGGGGCAGTTTCCTGAGATAAGGTACAAAAGAATGCCTTGAACACTTCCAGATCACTGTTGAATGAATGGTCATTTAACGAGCTGTCTGTGAGCAAAACATTTCCTGCAGGGTTCTTAACCCCAGGAGAATGAACTCATTTCGAAGCAGTTGAAGCAAATGCTGTCCCATGGGTTAGGTCGTTTCCTCAGCATTATGGAGAAGTTCCATCCAGACATATCAGTTCCAAAGAACCTGTGAGAGGGAATGCTCTCCGGACATGACTTTCAATCACAAAATGAGTGAACACCAGCGTAGACGATTTGCACTTGGAAGCAGACTGAGCTGCTCTGATAGAGTTTGTCTCGCGTATTTTCACCGGAAGAAAAGTCAAGCCCAACGAAGACAAGCGTGTCCAGTCTACAGCGTTATTGGAAAGAAACAGCCGCTGAAAGTCATAGTGAATAGCGAACTACAGGCCCACTTTCCTTTTCCCAGCATAATTTCCTTAGAGAAGATAGAAATGTATTGTTTGAAACCGTCCAAAACACTCATGAATCAAATGTCTCCCACCACGCTGTTTCTGGGCAAAGAGTTCTGTGGGTGATTTTGAGTCCTGGTGTCTAGACTCATTCCAGAAAGGATGAAAGAAATGGTGTTTTCTTGCACATGATGTGTTTTCACTGTCAGGTAGAAGATCGTTCGGAAGCATCAAAACAAAAGAAGGTGCAAGACAGAATGTGGTACCGAAACGATGAACCTCCACCAAATTGTGAGCGCTGGCTTCGACGAGGCGCCCTTCAAGGACAAGAAGCTGCTATGGTGTCATTTCCTCCCGTGTCTTTCCTCAAGCAGAAAAGTGAAGTCCAACTAAGTCAAGCATGTCCAGCCAATGGCGTCATTTGGAACAAACAGCTTGGTGAAAGTCCAAATGAATATCCAACCGAAGAACCAGTTTCTCTGCCCCAGTGCCTTTTCCTGGGAGAAGATACAAAGGAATTCTTTGAACGCTTCCAAATCACTGGTGAATCAACTGTTGCATAAAATACTCTTTCTGAACAAACAGCTTTGCAGTGGTTTAAAAGCCCAGGAAAATGAACTCATTTCAAAGCGGTGGATGGAATGTAATATTTTCAGCATTATGGAGAAGTATCACTTAGACATGACAATTGTGAAGTATCTGTGAGAGAGAATGCTCTACACACATGATTTTCTATCGGAAAATGACTGAACGCAACCGTAGGCGATTTGAATTTTGAGAGAACGTACGCTACTGTGGTAGAGCTTTCTGCTGTGGAGTTTCTCAAGCAGAAAAGATCCGCCCATCTAACACAGCCATGTCCAGTGACAGCGTGATTGGGAACAAAGCCCTGCTGAGTGTCATCGTGACTATCCCACCTAAGGTCCATGTTCTGTTACACAGTACATTTTCCTCAGAGGAGATAGAAAGGTATGTTTTGAAATCTTCCCCATCACTCAGGAATCAACTGACTGCTACCATGCTGTTTCTGAGCAAAGAGTTGATGGAGAGATGTTGAGTCTAGAACTACGGACTCATTTTGGAAAAGATGAAGGAAATAGTATCTTCTCTCACACGGAGTGTGTACACTATCATGTCCAAAAATTCGTCTGAAATATCAATTCCGAAGAAGGTAGAAGACAGAATGATTTCCTGACAGGATTAACCTCCGCCCGTGTACGAACACTAGGGAAGACTATGGGATTCTTGAGGGAGAAGAACCTTCAATGGTGTCTTTACTGCTTGTATTTTCTTAAGCAGAAATGTGAAGCCCAACTGAATCAAGCAAGTACAGCCTACCATGTGATTTGCAACAAGAACCTTTGCGCAGATGCAAGTGAATATGCATCTGAAGAAATAGTTTCTCTCATCTTGGGCATTTTCCTGGGATAAAGTACAAAAGAATGCCTTGAACACTTCCAGATCACTGTTGAATGAATGGTCGTTTAACGAGCTGTCTGTGAGAATACATTTCTTACAGGGATTTTAAGCCGAGGAGCATGAACTCATTTCAAAGCAGTTGAAGCAAATGCTGTCCTACGGGTTAGTAGTTTTCTCAGCATTACGAAGAATTTCCTTCCAGATATCAGTTCCAAAGAATCTGTGAGAGGGAATGCTCTCCCCACAGGATTTTCAATCACGAAATGAGTGAACACCAGCATAGATGATTTGAACTTGGAAGCAGACTGAGCTACTCTGGTACAGTTTCTCTCGTGTATTTTCTCCATCAGAAATTACTATGAAGAACTGTATGTCAAGAAATTTGGAAACCTAGGTGAAATGGATGGGTTTCTAGAAAATATAATCTTCCAAATCCCAATGAAGAAGAAACAAAAAGCCTGAAGAGATCAATAACAGCTGATGAAATTGAATCAGTAATCAAAAAACTTCCGACACACAAAAGCCCTGCACCAGAGGGTTTCACAGGAGAATTCTACAAAGCATTTAAGGAAGACCTAACCCCTATCCTTCAAAGACTATTCGAAAAAATCCAAAATGATGGAAGACTCCCAAACTTTTTTTTAGGAAGCCAGCATCATCCTAATCCCCAAACCAGATAAAGACACAACAAAGAAGGCGAACTTCAGGCCAATATCCCTGATAAACATAGATGCTAAAATCCTCAAAAAAAATATTGGCAAACCACATCCAACAATACATTAAAAAATCATCCACCATGACCAAGTGGGATTCATCCCAGGGATGCAAGGATGGTTCAACATTTGCAAATCTGTAAATGTAATTCATCACAGAAACAAAAGCAAGACAAAAATAACATGATCATATCAATAGATGCGGAAAAAGCATTTGATGAGGTTCAGCACCCATTTATGATAAAAACACTCAGCAAAATGGTAATAGAGGGGGCATTCCGCAACATATTAAAGGCCATATATCAGAGACCTACAGCCAACGTCATACTCAATGGGTAAAAACTAAAATCTTTCCCACTAAGATTAGGAACAAGACTAGGTTGTCCCCTTTCAGCACTTCTATTCAATATAGTATCGGAACTCTTAGCCACAGCGATTACACAAGAAAAGGAAATAAAAGGCATCCAACTCAGAAAGGAGGAAACAAAACTATCATTGTTTGCAGATGACAAGATAGTATACATAGAAAATCCTATAGACTCGGCCAAAAAACTGCTCGACCTAATAAATGAATTTGGCCAAACAGCCGGATACAAAAGTCAATATCCAGAAATCAAAGGCATTTTTGTATACCAACAATGAAACAACAGAGACAGAAATCAAGAAAAAAATCCCATTCGATATAGCAAAAAGAAAAATAAAGTACCTAGGAATAAACCTAACCAAGGAGGTAAAAGACCTGTATGCAGAAAACTACACAACACTGAGGAAAGAAATCAAGGAAGACACAAACAAATGGAAACACATACCGTGTTCATGGATCATCAAAATGTCCATACTTCCCAAAGCAATCTACAGATTCAATGCAATACCTATTAAAGTACCAATGCCATATTTCACAGACATAGAACAAACACTTCAAAAATTTATATGGAACAATAAACGACCTTGAATAGCAACAGCAATCTTGACAAAGAAGAGCAAAGTAGGAGGGATCACAATACCTGATACCAAACTGTATTACAAGGCCACTGTAATCAAAACAGCCTGGTACTGGCACAAGAACAGACACATGGACCAGTGGAAGAGAACAGAGAGCCCAGAAATAAACCCAAGTCTCCATAGTCAATTAATATTTGACAAATGGGGCAGCATCATAAAATGGAGTAAACAGAGCCTCTTCAACAAGTGGTGTTGGGAGAACTGGACAGCTACATGCAAGAAAATGAAACTTGAGCACCAACTTACATCTTACACAAAAATAAATTCAAGGTGGATAAAAGATTTAAACCTAAGCCATAACACCTTTAAAGTCCTAGAGGAGAACATAGGCAGGAAAATCTCATATATTCCACGCAGCAACATTTTTACTGATATGTCCCCTAAAGCAGGGGACATAAAGGAAACAATAAACAAATGGGATCTCATCAAAATAAAAAGCTTCTGCATGGCCAAGGAAAACAGTATTAAAATAAAAAGAGAACCGATTGTGTGGGAAAACATATTTGCCAATGATACCTCAGATAAGGGTTTAATCTCCAAAATATATAAAGAACTTACATGACTCCACTCTAAGAAGACAAGCAACCCTATTAAAAAATGGGGAAAGGACTTGGGCAGACAATTCTCCAAGGAGGATCCAGGGACACATGAAAAGATGCTCGATATCACTAGTTATCAGAGAGATGCAAATTAAAACCATAATGAGATACCACTTGACGCCAGTCAGAATGACCCTCATAAACAAAGCAACAAACAGCAAGTGTTGGAGAGGTTGTGGAGAAAAGGGGACCCTAGTGCACTGTTGGTGGGAGTGTAGACTGGTACAACCACTAAGAAAAAAAGTATGGAATGTTCTAAATAAAACTAAAAATGGATATACCTTTTGACCCAGCAATTCCACTGCTAGGACTGTATCCTAAGAACCCTGAAACACCAATCCAAAAAAAAAACCTATGCACCCCTATGTTTATAGAAGCACGATTTACAATAGCCAAGTGTTGGAAGCAACCTAGATTCCCATCAGTAAATGAATGGATTAAAGAACTGTGGTACATTTACACAATGGAATTGTATGCAGCAGAAAGAAAGAAGGAGCTCCTACCCTTTGGAACAGTATGGATGGAACTGGAGTGCATCATGAGAAGCGAGATAAGCCAGGCAGTGAAAGACAAATACCATATGATCTCACCTTTAACAGGAATCTA
This sequence comes from Glossophaga mutica, assembly GCA_039655065.1. NCBI lineage: Eukaryota > Metazoa > Chordata > Mammalia > Chiroptera > Phyllostomidae > Glossophaga > Glossophaga mutica. The sequence continues at coordinate 14,431,645 of CM077317.1, forward strand.
ATCAACAAAACAAACAAACAAGCATAATAGAACCAAAGACATTGAAATTGAGAACAGGCTGAAGTCACCAGAGGGGAGAGGGGAGGGAATTTCAGGGGAAAAGGGACAGTTTACAGGAACAAGTATAAAGGACACATGGACAAAAACTATGGGGGGTGGAAATTGGAGGGAGGTGGGGAGAGCTGGGGTGGGAGTAAAAGACAGAAAACTGTACGAGATCAACAATTAAAATAAAAATTGAAAAAAAAAAAAAACTTTACTTGCAATATTTCCAGTTTCAAAAACTTAGAACTGAGTGCATTAAGGGACTCTCCTGATCTCTGTGATTCTTCTACATAATTAACTTTTATAGCTAAACAATACAAGATACACAATCTTTGCCTCCTCAGGAGCTGACGTGCACAAATACTTCATTCATCCTTGCTCATAAATTGTTCTCAAAACTGTATGTGTGCACATTCCTTCGGGATATACTGCTGCATGAAGACTCTGTATGGAATAATCTCACTTTCTCTTATGCTCACCATTCAGACTTTAAATTGCTTTTCTGGCTATGTTAATGTCTTCATCTCAAAAATTACTTGCTTCATGATATTAAGGAGATGACAGTATCAGTTCAACCACATGTTAATAGAACTGCATTAGTCAAACAGAATGACAGACACTGTTCAGGAAATAGTTATGAAATCACAGCTGAACAATTGTTACTGGAATAGTCCTTGATTTCAGATCATGCAAAACATTGAACATCATTGTGTAAAAATCCCAGAGATTCCAGAAGTTTTCATTGGATGAAAGAAACAATAAATAAATAAATAAACAAATAAACAAACAAATAAATAAATAAATAAGGCAGCATTTCTTGTACAGGAGTCCAGGGATCTACCTGTGGGATAATTAATTTTCAATTAAACAAAAGGCTCTTGAAGTTAAACTGGGTGAAGAGGGAGAGGGATAAGAAATGTGCATTTATGCTGACATATATTATGGTTTGGAAAACAGGCCAATATGAGAGGGTCATTTTGTATGATTAATGATGTAGATTTTTCATAAATAAATAACTTCTAATGTCTCAGTGGAATGGAAAAAGAAAAAGAAGAAGCAGCCCATTCCTTCAGGCATGGCCCATACCCTGCCTCCTGACTTTTTCCTGCTGAAGTCCCCAAACTGAATTCATCCTCTTCCCTACCCCAAACTCTTCCCTGTCTTTTCATTTGTTTATTTTATTGTATTTTTCCCCCATTTACATTTAGTCTCCTTATCCCCACCTCCTATCCCTGTCTACAATATAAAATGAATGCTGTCCTCCATCTTGAAGCCCAAGCCAGAAATCTGAGCAACAACTTAATCCTTTCACCATTCTTGTCCTCAAATCCTACCAAGTCCTCCCTTTAAATGGTTCCTGGGTCTCTTTCCCTGACTCGAATCCCATGATCACTGCCACGCTCAGTCTAGGCACCAACATCTCTCAAAAAATCTAATGGCTCTCAACTCCCAAATGCCTCTATTCACACTCTCCACGTGTCCCCAAATCAGACTCCACACTGTGGCTACAATGATGTACCCAAAGTTCTAATATGACCACAACACCACCCAATTTAATTTCCTTCAAAGGCTACCACTGCCCTAAGAACCATGTCTGGGCCTCCGGTATGAACCATAAGACCAAATTTTTTAATGATTTATTTATTTATTTTAAGGGAAAAGAGGGAGAGAAACATCGATGTGCAAGAGATACACTGATGGGTTTCCTCTGGCATGGCCTAAGTGGGGACCTGCTGGGAACTTGGCCCACAACCCAGGCATGGGCCCTGACCAGGAATCGAACTGGTGACCCTTCAGTTTGAGGCCTAGTGAAGCTAAATGACTTTCACAAGGAAATAGGCTTGTAAATAGAAGAATCAGGGTTGAGCAAGTCTTATTTTAGGGTTTACCATCCATAGTTCATGGTTTTGGTCCTTGGCCTCAATACTGAGGTACTCAGTACTGAGTACTCAGCTCTTGGCACTCGGGAGCTGGCATATAGAACGTACTCACTGGACACTCACCGGATAACAAGGTCCCTGCATATAAACCACACTCCAAAATCCCCAATCAGAAGCATGGTGAAGAGAGACTAGCTCCAGCTAGAAGGATGGAGGAAAGCCTACATATACCAGACTGAAGAAGAGGGTGTGGTATTAGCTGCCTAAGAAGAATAGATGGATGAATAGCTGGAGAATAAAGGAATGCTGGGGTAGAGGGTTGCCTCTTGCCATGCCAACGTGAAGACCTGTGGGAGCGAAGACCAGGTCACATTCGAGGAATGTTGCTGAGTGCAGCTGCAGGACTGGTCCAGGGTTCTATCTATTCCCTCCCAGGCCAGCTCCAGCTTCCCACCTGTATAATCTCCTTCAGCTCTTCCACAGCTCTCTCCTCCAGCTCTCTGATCTGGGTCATGACTTCATTAAAGCTGGACATCTGGGAAGACAGTTCTTCTTCTTCTTCCTTGGGAAACTAAGGGGGCCGAAAGGAGAGATAAAACACTATGGACCAGTTCCCACCTCAGCTGGCCATGGTTCTGTCCTGCTTGTCCCCACCCTGCCCCTTACATTGTCTGCGGTCAGGGAGCCATTCAAGCTGGCTTCTGTCTGTTCTACTTCCATCTGAACTGGCTGCTCCCCAATGGGCCCATTGTGGGGGCTGAGCTCCTTGACCCTGAGGAAACTAGAAAGTATCAGATTCCATAGCAACCTTCTGGGCTGTACCAAGAGTGCTGTACCACTCAAGACTGCCAGGCTTGAGGCTTCAAGGGGATGGAGTGGCAGCTTCGCCTTTGGCCTAGAAAAAGACCTTCATGCATGCTGACTCCCCACCGGGGCCTGGAGAGGTTTGGCAGAGAACTAGCATCACATCTGAACTCCTGAGCCTCACGTTCACTGAATCACAGAAGAGTAGACAGTATGCACTTCACCCCAGAGCCTCTTCCCACTTTCATCTCTGCTATTCATTTCCCTACTCCTACACCCTGTTCCCCGCCCCACCTGGCCATAGGTACTGGTACCTGTCTGCGTATCTTAGTGTATTTAAAGTGCATTCACAGGAGCTTATGCCTGGTGAGATCGTGGCAATCTGCAACAGAGGGAATGGGTGCTTGAAGGTTGGAGACCATAAGGAAAGGGAGAGAGGTCACAGACCATGGGGGGGGGGGCTGCCAGGAAGAGTCTCTTCAAGCTACTGACACCCACATTGTATTGAAGGGAGAGATCGTTTAGCACCCGCTCTGTGCAAGGCAAGTTGCTCCATGGACAATACAGATTAAAGCTCTTTAAAAACTAGTTTCTTCCCTGGCCGAGTAGCCCAGGTGGTTGAACCATCATCCCAATATGTCAAGGTTACGGGTTTGATACCTAATCAGGGTACCGATAGGAAGCAACCAATGAATACATGAGCCAGTGGACAAACAAACTGGTATCTATCTCTCTCTCTCTCTCCCCATTCTTCCAAGTGTAATTTTAAAACTCACAAAAAATATTTTAAAAGATTGATTATCTGCCTTTGAAGGCACATCTTCTTACCCACTCCTTCTTTATCTCTTCACTGATCCATTCCTCAAACCAAGGTCACACGTTAAGGCACGGTGACTCCTATTGGAACCCTCAGGCGCTCAGGCTGGCTTAGGGATAATGTCTCAGAGTGAAGGGTTTAGGGCTTAGTGAGAAATCCCCATCTTCCCCAGCAGAGAGGGGAGAGGATATTCCCTTGAGGGGAGGTAGGGCAGACTCTACCTAGAAGGGCTTGTGGATAAAATAAGAAAGGGGCAAAAAGCCATTCGAGGTCACAGCCCTTTATTTTCCTTTTTAGACTTTCTTTATTTTCAGAGAAAGAGGGAGGGAGATAGGGAGAGAAACACAATGTGTGGTTGCCTCTCACATGCGCCCTACTGGGGACCTGGCCTGCAACCCAGCCATGTGCCCTGACTGGGAATTGAACTGGTGATCCTTTTGCTTTGCAGGCCAGCACTCAATCCACTGAGCTACACCATCCAGGACTTGCCTCTCCTTCTTCCCCAAAGGTCTGCCTTCAGAATTCTGTAGCTTCCTTCTCACCAGGAAAGAGAGGATTGAACTCCCCCAAACCCATAGCGGTATGGACATACACTGCAGGGTGTACATACAGGTAGACAAAGAGCAGCTTGGTACTGAAAGGCAGGGGGTCAAGCTCAGTCAAGTTAGTGCCCAGAAACCCAGACAGCTAAGGGCACCAGGCCTCTGCCTAGGACAGGACTAAAAGCTCCCCTACTCACCATACAGGTCCTTGAGTTCTCCAGGATAAAGGAGTCCCGCAGCACCTGTGCCAGCTTGCTCTGGCGAAATGGGGTGTGAGCCTTGTTCTGTCCCAGTGCCCTGATGCACTCCTGTGGGGCAGCAGATGCAACTGAGTTCCCTTCCTTCCTCTCATGCTGCCTACTTCCTCTCTCCACCAGCTGTCCTCCAGATCAGCCCCCTCTAGCTAGTCCGTGCCACCTTCAGAGCTAATAAACTCGTCTTGATTTCTGTGCCTTTCATGCAGGTCTGCTGGTCAGCAATGGAAATTATGGGGGGACTCCTGATCTGGGTGCCAGATGTGGGGGCGCTCTGCCCACAGAGCCCCATCCCTATGTTACGGGTGAAAATAAAACTACCAAGACATGATCTGCCTGGAGAGGAAAGGCGGCCAAACTCTCAAAGGAGAATGACCCAGAGCCCGTTCCTCACTAGGCTTTTATTGGGTTCCAATACCTGTGTAGGTATGTCAGGAGGCAAGGATCAAACAATGGTTAACATTTCAAAGAAATCCCAGGACTTAATCTGAGTCAGTGTCTGTCAGGAAAGGGGCTTGAAAAACTTTAGGAGACATACTCATTTCCTCCTCTGACCCTTATCATTTAAATGATAAGCACTCTTAGCAAAGCAGGTTTCACAAGACTTTAGGAAATCTTTCTTATGCCCGATCACCTGGGGAACCGCTCTGGCCAGCACATGGCTGCACTCCTCACCTTCATAGTTTCAGGCTTCAAGCCAATTAGGCTCAGGAAGTAGAAGACATCTCCCAGATGGATATGAGGACTCGGGCTATGTCAGAATAGCTGCGGGAGGGTGAGGGTCCATCACCCTCTCTTTGATGCATCCCCCTGAGTCCTTCCATGAGGGCCTCCCAAGTGGTCGTGTCTGGCGTAGGTTAGTTATCCCGTGAGGAGTCTTACCCATCATTGACTATCTGACCAGGCTTTGAGGCCAGAGATGGATGAGGCAGAAGCAGCTTTCGTGCCAGTGAGATAAGCTTTGTCTCCTTAGTGGCTCACGTCCTCTTGACAGAGCAGACCCAGATGAAGAGGGTCCCTAGGCTCTTACTCAGCCCACCATGGGCTGAGGGATACAAGTCCTGAAACCAGTATCAACAGTCTGCAACAGGAGGGTCTGCACCTCGTCTGTTCCCTGCCAGATCCATCAAGGAGAACTTGCCATGCACTGTCCCTTTAGCTTGAAGAAATATCTGGAAGCAGATATGGGAGCGGGAAGAGTTAGAGTTGGCAAATCTCTGCCCAGAGGTCCTATGATAAAGGAGAGCAAAGAAAGGCTATGAGCTCCTACGGTCGCCAGCCACCATGGCACCCAGGACAAGGAGCCCCAGGCTGCAGCAGTGAGTCCCGTTAGTGAGGGACACGCATCAAGATCAAGAATACTGTATCTTTATCTGTGGGGGGCACCACCCGCAGAACCCCCCATTCATGACAGATGAAAATAAAACTACCAAGACATGATCTGCTTGGGGAGGAGAGGTGGACAAACTGTCAGTGGAGAATGACCCAGAGCCCCTTCCTCACTAGGCTTTTATTGGGTTCAAATACACAGGAATACAGCTTTAACATGTCAAAGAAATCTCAGGGCTTAATCTGAGTCAGTGTCTGTGAGGAAAGGGGGTTGCCAAACTTTGGGAAACATTCTCATTTCCTTCTTCGACCCTTATCATTTCAATGAGTGCACTCTTAGCAAAACAGGTTTCACAGGACTTTACGAATTCTTTCTTATGCCTCATCACCCAGGGAACCATCCTGGCCATCACATGGGTGCATGGCTTGCCCTCATAGTTTCAGGCTTTAAGCCAATTAGGCTCACGAAGAGAAGACATATCCCAGATGGAAATGAGGACTCAGCCTATGTCAGAATACCCGGGGTCGAGGGTCCATCACATCCGCTTTGCTGCAGCCCCCCGAGTCCTTCCATGATGGCCTCCCAAATGGTCATGTCTGGCTTAGGTTGCCCCTTCCCTGAAGGGTCTTACCCGTCATTGACTACCGACCAAGTGTTGGGGCCAGAGATGGATGAGGCAGAAGCAGTGCTCCTGCCAGGGAGATAAGCTTTGTTTCCTTAGTAGGTCACGTCCTCCTGACAGAACATACCCACATAAAATGGGTCCCTAGGCTCTTACACAGCCCACCATCGGGTGAGGGTTACAACTCCTGAAATCAGGCTGAACAGTCCGCAACACCTCCTCCTTTTTTACCTATTAAATCAATTGTAGGTGTCAGACCTGTGAAACTTACTGTTTGCTGTTTACGAATGTGATCATGAGAAAACAATTTCCACATACATCGTAAAGCACAAATAAGGATTAAAACAAGGAGGCATCCAAGGGCTGTCATAACCCAAACTTGTAACTTCAGCCCATCAAACCAGTTCTTAGGATTCATGCATTGTAGGTTATTGTTCAGAGTCTGGAACACCTTTTCTTCAGTTAGGCATTTGATGTCACTGAGCTGCTGGTGGAGCTCAAACTGCAGCTGATCAATTTGTCCTTTAAGTTTGGTAGAAAATGCTCCCTGCAGGCGATGACGAATATCTGCCCAGGAATGCTGACTGGAATTCCACCTTAATGGAGTAACACAGAGTTTAGCAAAACCAGGATCACAAGTAAGCTGTTGCCTTAAGGTGAGAGCATCCTGTCGCTCTCCAAGCCAGACAATGGCAGATTCTGTGGCAGAAAGCGGAGTAAGAATTTCCTGATCAATTTGACTTTGTTGAATCATTTGCCGAGTAGTATTAGTGAGAAGAACATCAACCGCATGTGCGGTTTGAATGGATTCAGTAAGGGCTACAGATGCAGTAGTGGCGGCCCCAGTTATTACAACAGCAGAAACTATGGAGGCAATAACCATGCCTATGAATGGGCGGGTTCTGACATGGGCAAGGGCCTTATTGAGAGCACTTAATCCTCCTGGATCATCCCACTCCTGGGTAAGGTTAACAGGAACCCAGGCCTGGGCCTGTTGGCGAATGACAAATATGGTGGTAAGATTTAATTGAGTGGTATTGACACGGGTTAAGCAGCAAGTATATATAGTGCCAGGAATAGTAGTAAAAGTATATGCAGTAGAAGTCTCATTATAAATAAGCTAAGGTGTACCAGGAATGGCTACAAATAGATAAGGATGAGAAGTACATACAGTAATCCAGGTACGTTTAATATTCCAAATGTTAAAGTAACCAAAGGCATTGTCTTTCTTTCAGATGAATTGAAATTGTCCTGACAGTCAACAGAAGGGAGCCCCATCTTCCAAGTAGAAGTATGCCATGGGCTAGTATGACTAAACCCTTTATTCTGAGAATAGGGGCTCCTGTTCCTCCACTATGCCAACTAAGTTTATCATACACTGTGAGGGCCTCTGGGTTGACTATGCCTGAGTCCACTATAGCATATATCTTCCATTTTGCACCCCAGTTTTCTGCTACAAGAGGGGTGCTAGTGATATTAATTAATGATGGTGTTTGACCACGGCATAGTTTCCAGGTGACTGGCTTGGCTGATCCACCATCTATGTGACATAAAGGAAGATTGGGGGCTTTGGTACTGTCCCCTGGCCTTTCTCCTATAAATCCTATTGCTCCAACTAAGGAAAGATTTACTGTAGGCAGAGACTGCTGAGTGGTATAACTAGTTATTGCATAGGCATACCATTTAGACATAATAGGCAAGCAGAGGGTATTGGTTAACACAGAAAAGCAAGCAGGCAAATGGTTAGAAGACATATACTGTGCCTTCCAGAGTGGACAGCCGATGATGTTTTACCTCTAGGGGTCCATCCGGGGGAAGCCAAGTGCCTGCGTTCCACTCAGTATCATTACTAGATAAAGGAGGCTCAGGATTCCACCAAGTATGGAGTTTAAACATAGGTGGGTCCATAATATGGCTCCAAAATATGTTCAGTTTCAGAGGCTAAACCTCGTTCTCCAAGGCAGGTAAGCAGGCCCAAGATTAGGGCTACCTTGGTGAAGATTGAAAAAACAATTGAAAAATCAGCTAAGAACCTGTTCTTTGGAGCATCCCTGACTCTTACTTCTTGGATAATCTGCTCTGCTCCTATCTTAAGGGTTTTAAGGTAACCCCAAATTACTCCCTGAGGATGATCCAGGAAATTGTTCCTGTGAGTCTGTGTTTCCTGGTGGTGGGATTCTTCTGCCATGGTCCTTGGGGAGATCTACTCCGTCTGTTTCTCTAGCCAGTCTGCTTTCCGTCCAAGCTGTCGGATCCTGATGAGTTGCCACATCTGTTGTTAGGGTGGGTCTGGTATGATATGGCTTCACTCTTTTTGCTGGGAGCCACAGCGTGGACCTGTGGGAATTGAAACACAAGGATACCCTCTTCCCCATCTTAATAGTTGAACTGGGCCCTCCCATTTTCCTTCCCCTGATGGGTCTTTATATAAGACCAAAGGGCGTGGACCTGCTGGCCTGTTTTCTATAAAGTTTCTCTATGGATGACTTCAGATTATCATCACAATTCAAAAAATTTCATGTATATATTGCTAGCATGGTTAAATTTCTGGGGGATGTCTCCTGACTCCCTCTTTTTTGTTTATTTAATAATGTTTTAAAGGCCTGGTGAGCTCTTTCAACAATTGCTTGGCCCGTAGGATTATAAGGAATACCTGTTTTCTGTCGAATTCCCCATTTTTCTCAGAAAGCCTGAGTAGCTTGGCCACTATATTCTGGGCCATTATCAGTTTTGATTTCTTGTGGGCAGCCTAGGTGGCTGAAGGCCTCAAGCCAATGAGCTCCAATATTCTTCGCTGACTCCCCAGAGAGGGGAGTGGTGTGTAGAACACTCAAGTAAGTGTCTACAGATATACGTAAATGCATTAATCCTCCAAAAGTGGGGTAATGAGTAACATCTGTCTGCCAAATCATTCGAGGTTGCAACCCTCTAGGGTTAATTCCAAGAGAAGGAGGCAACTTTGAGAGCACTTGACAATCTGGACATTCTCTGATCATTTGCTTTGCTTGGGCCCTAGGAATATTAAATTCTTTACGTGAGGCCTAACTATTTTGGTGAAAACATTGGTGACATATAACTTCAGATTGAAAAGTATCTGCTAGGCTTACAAGGGCATCAGCCTGAGAATTAATTACCTTCTGTCATAGATCCAGGCAAGCCCGAATGAGATCGGATAGGAGTAACAAACAAAGGATGCTTCCTTTTATCTAAAAGACTTTGCAAGGTTAGAAATAGGCTTAGTAACAGAGGCTCAATGGACCATTTTAATAGGGCCTGATGTATATGAGGCAGTGTATATACAGTATAACGAGAGTCACATACTACCTTAAGAGGCTCTTTGGGCCAATGGTAAAGGGCAAGAATAGCCCCTGAATTTTCCGCCCGCTGCATCAAGGAGTGCTCTCCAGAAAGAAAATGTTTCCACTCATTCCCTTCTTTCCAGGTGATAGCAGCTTTTCCTGTTTCTCCTCAACCATCAATAAAGATGGTTCTAGCTTTAGGAATAGGAGTGGCGCTGAATTTTTCCCCCAAATGCATATTAAGAGTGGAGAGATTTTGGAGAAGTTTATCCGAAGGTGAATGAATATTATGATGACCTACAAAATCAGCGAGTGCACACTGAAATTCTAAAGATTGACTATAAAGTTGCTGTAGATACACTAGTATGAGTGGAATGTGTAGAGCAGCTCGGTTGTGGCCAAAAAGCTGAATAACTCTATCACGACGGCCTTTAATAATAAGCGGACATGGCGCAGTAATATAGGTGGGAATAGTGCGCTGGGGTTGATGGGATAAAAATAGCCATTCAACCATTTCTAAAAAGGCGCCAGCTGCCCTATCAACTCAGTGGGTGTTTTTAGTGTGGGAAAGCAAAAAAATCTGACAGGTTGTTATCTGTCTACCCTAGTGAGCTGCCTGGAAGAAAGATACTGATTAACTAAATCCAATTCCTGTCTAGCCTGATCACTTAAAAGTCTGGGAGAACTGAAGTCAGGATCCCCTTTAAGGGTGTTGAATAAGTTAGTTAATTTCCCAGTGGTGATTCCAAAATGGGAGGGATCCAGATAATGGTGCCTAAGAGCTATTGTAGATTGTTAAGTGTTAAAGGGTCTGGTACTTGGATCTGAACTCTTTGAGGCCTAACTATACAGTGAAATAAGACTTGTCCTAAATACTGCCAAGGCTGATAATGCTGTACCTTCTCTGGGGCTATTACTAGTCCCACTGAGGAGACATTGCTCTCAAGACAGAGGTAAACTTGCTTTAGCTCTTCCGGAGAGGCTGCAGCAATTAGGATATCATCCATGTCATGATAAATAATACTTTGAGGAAACTGAGTCTGTACAGGCTGAAGGGTCTGATGAACAAAATGTGGCAGATGGTGGGGCTATTTAACATGCCTTGCGGCATTTATCTTTCTGCTCTGCCTTCCCTGGGCACAAGCTCTCCCACCAGCTCTGGACCTAGTCAGTTTTCCTGGCAGCTACAGTACTGGATTCTGTGCTAGGGGCTTGGCCAGACCTGAAGGCCCAGAAAAACATGGGGAAAGGTGAACTGCCTCTGCTGCAAGGCACGAAGGGAAGATGGGGATGTCATGAAGCATTTCCCAAAACTTGAGGGACTTGCAGAAGGAGGTTTGCTCCCTGGGCCTCCAAAAGCTGCGCAGCACTCCACCGCACCACGCCCAGGGCCCTGCATGAAGAGTGCATCCCCACCTCTGCACAGAAGCTGTGGCCCCTGCATTTTCAGCCTAGAACAGGCACAGAGCTCCTGACTCCCATGAAGGAGGGAGGGAACAGTAAAGAGAGAAGTCAAGAAACATGCCTTTGGACTAAGAGTCCAGGAATAAAGCCTGCCTTGGCTGTATTTAAGACGTTTCAAGTTGCTCCTGATGAGCATTTGTAGCCCCTTACCTCTGAGGCCTTTGCAGCCCTCCCCAAGGTGGAGAAGGTGAGGGCCTCTGTGAAAGCACAACAGGCTCAGGGCTAATCTGTGTCACCTGAACTGGGCATTAGGCTGTGGCCCTTTCCCCTCACCAGAATTCTCACCTGCAGGAACTTTCTATGTTGATCATCCTGATGACATCATCAGCACAGCTCACCAGGTTCTCCTACAGTCCCAGCACCTGCAAGTGCACCTCCACCTGCTGCTTCCCATCCTCCAGAATACACAGCTTGGCCTTCTTGTTGCACAGGTCGAACAGCTGTGCCACGCAGGGGAACAAGGCTAAGCCCATCAGGCACAGTCACACCACCTGCCTCCTCCCTCCATCAGGGACTGTCCAAGTGTAGACAAGGGCAGGCAGCAGGAAGGGCACACAGAGGCTGAGCTGGGTAGAGTAGCAGAGGGCATGGTTTCTAAAATGTGCTGCCTCACTATGATGCAACTCTGATACTTTACTAGCTGCGTGAGCCTGGACAGTCCTTAGCCCCTCGCTCTTGGCTTTTTCTCACCTGCAGAATAGTAACAGTAATACTTCCTTGTAGGGTGTTGTGATTAATAAATGCATTGAAACAAGTGCTTAGAATAGTGCTTAGCACATCTCATATTAATGATCAACACAAGCTGTTATTACTATGTAGATCCTGCTCTAAGGGGGATAGACAACTCTGCAAAGAGAGAGATGTGTGTGTATTTATTTATTCACACACAGATGGGGATTGGAAATGAGAGGAAGGATGAATATGAGTATGAGAAAACACACACGTGACTAAAGAAAAAAGGGATTTATGAAGGTGGGTGGAGGGAGCCTGGGGCACTCACTGGGCAAACCTCCCACCTGAGAAGGAGCTCTAAGGAGTGTTCCTGCCATACTTGCTGAGCTTGGTCCCACCATCAGGTAAGCCTGCCCCTGACCTGGAAGTGCAGAGTGGCCCAAAAGCTTCACGGCTCTCAGACTACTGGGCTTCTACCATTTCTAGCCAACCTCAGATTTTAGAGTTCAGGGTCCCCAACAGCATAAACAGGGTCTCCTTGGCAGCTATCTTCCCATTATAAATCTCAAAGAATGATACATAGACCTCCAGGACCAGGTTCCAGTAACAGGGCTGATTCTTCAGGACAAAGATATCGTGCGCTATGGGAGAGATCATGGATTTTGTTAGCAACCTACTTTCCGTGCCCAACCCCACTGCCGCAAAACACACTATTTACAGGCCATCGCATAGATCTCTTTGGATGCATTCTGGGATTTCCCATAGAGGCTTCCACCCATAGTCTTCAAAGGAATGGGGCCGAAGACCTTGGTAAAGGTCACTTGGCCTAGGCTAGAGCACTACTGGCTCTATCGCCACCACAGGCTACACCAGAGCCGGGAGGCTGGACCTGCTAAGGCCTCTCTTTGCACCCGTCACAGCAAGCCTATCTGGTGATGAGGTCTCTGCATGGAGGGGATTTTCTACAAGAAACTCACTGTCTTCTTAAAACTTCCTGCTGCCCCATGGGCAAACTCACGCCCAGCCATGACCAAATATTCACGTGTGTCTTCTCACTTCCTCTCTGATCATATGCGAAACAGGTTGCTTTTCCACCTTTGAAAATTGTATGCACTAGTGGTCTATCTGTGAACCTAGGAAAAAGGATAGGAAAGAGTGTACATCTCTGACCCAAATGTGCACCCTGAAACATCGGCCTGTACCTTTGCACTGAAGAATTCCTAGGTCCTCCATTCCTATTTCCAAGCACGAGTAATCCTTTCCTGCAAAGTGATCCCAACCTGACCCCAGACACACTTACAAATCTGAAATTCTCCTAGTTCGCTGAAGATGGGCTGGCCTGACTTGCCAAGAGCAAGCTGATGGCCCACACTATGAGCCACCAGCTTCTTCACTCACTCTGGAGACATAAGATGAAAGCCTAAACTTAGCAGCTGACTTCCAGCATAACACAGGCTCTCAAGGACCCGTGAGAACCCTTTAAATATTTAGGAGTCTAAAGTATCATAGCCTTTGCGGGCTACATAGGTCTGTCACACTGTCTTACAACAATCCCTTAAAGACATAAAAACAATTCTTAGTCTGAGAGTCCTATAAAAAGGAATTAAACCAAGAATGGCACAGAAGTTTGTCAGCTTCTGGTTTAGAGCAGTGTTATTTAGTAGAATTTTCTGTGATGATGGAAATATTCCATATCTGTGCTGTCCAATAGTAGCCACTTCCACATGTGGCTGTCAAGACCTTGAAATGTGGCTTGTGTGACTGAAGAACTGAATTTTTAATTTTAAGTTTTATTAAACAGCCACATGAGGTTAGTGGGTGCTATATTAGACAGAGGAGTCCTAGAGTTTGCTGAGTGGGTAATGGGGTGGCTGCATAAGACACCAGAAGTACCCTGAAGCCTGCCCAGACCAGCCTCACAGAATGCAATGGGTAACCTCACTTCTGAGCCATTCGAGGATGCGCTGCTAAAGCTGCAAAATGGCATATGGCAGCCCAGGAACCAGACCCAGACCCAACTCCATGTGATAGCTGATCCCAAGAAAACGTGAGAGGAGGCCAGGGAGGGCTTTAGAGCTCAGCATGCCTGTGAGCAGTGTTACCACAATGTCTTACCTGGAGAAGACCAAAGGGTATAATCGGGACGGGGAAAAAAGCCAAGGGACCCACCTATAGACAACTTCATTTGAAGCTGTTTCATTCAATGTGAAGTCAAAGCAGAATGCCTGGTTCTTCAGATACTTTGTTAAGTCCATTTTAAACCAGGGCTCATGTAAAAAAGCAGACACTTGCTACGAACAGAAATCAGGTCTATTTCTTTCTTGGACAATTCTGCAGAAGGAAGAGAGTATTTTCAGGGGATGCTTCTTGGACACAGGACCCCTCAGTCACTCCAAAGCCTCTTTCTGACAGAATGAAGTTTTCCTTGTTTAATCATCAGGCGTTTCCTAACACAAACGCATATCCTATGCTGTTTGATCTTCAAGAGGAAGACAGGAGACCACCAACCAATAAATGTTAGCACAGTATTAAAGAAGCTTCTCCAGAGCCCCTCCCCTTCTAATCCCCAGTCTGACACAGTCAGGGGCCAAGATCTAATAATAGGACCCTACCTCCCCTATTACTTATTCAAGAGCACAAGAGGGTATCTCTGAACATTGCCCCCAGTCTTCTCAATCTTCTGTCTATAGGTTTCAGCACACTTTGATGATTATTAGTAGGAATTTGGCCAACCTATGAAAGTGGGCAGGGTGGGAACAGAGGGGATTTTATAAAGATCACACTCACCATGGCAGGTGTGGCTCAGTGGATTGAGCACCAGCCTGTGAACTGTATGTTTGCTGGTTCGATTCCCAGTCAGCACACATGCCTGGGTTGCAGGCCAGGTCCCCAGTAGGGGCTGTGCAAGAGGTAACTGATTGATGTTTCTCTCTCTCTCTCTAAAAACAAATACATAAAGCATTTGAAAAGAAAAAAAGAAAAGAAAAGAAAAAAAGATCAGACTCTCCCATCTATGCCTTACTAAATCTAGGGGGAGTGAAGATTTCTCAATGCTCTCAGAGCTTTGCATTTTAATGTATTGATTTTAGAGAAGAGAGGAGAGAGAAAAACGCTCATTGGTGCATTCAATGGTTGAGTCTTATATGTGTCCTGACCAGGGATTAAGCCCCCATCCTTGGCGTAGTGAGACAATGCTCTAAACAACTGAGCTGCTCAGCAAGGGCTCACAGATATTCATTTATTTGTTTATCTATTTATTTAGAGAGCACCTTTATTAAAGCTGGGGTCAATGGAACAAGAAAGAGCTTAGGATAGAAGCAGCAACAAGAGAGCCCAGACTGGGTTGCTTTGGCTTCCTGAGAAGTCAGAGAAAAGGAGGCCTTGGAGACAGGTTCAGGGGTTAGCTCAGCACAAGATGCCACTGCCCATTACTCCCCTGGTTGCAAGTCTCATGGGGTCCCTCAGAGTTTTGGAGACACACAGCTGAGAGGAAAAAAGGTGTCGGTGTGCTCTCAGGAGGGAGAGAGCGGCTCACTCCTTTAAAGAGAAGTTTTCTGTCTTTTCATGGGGTTCACTCACAGGATCAGTCATATTAAGTGGATGGCAATCCAAAGTAGCCCGAAATTCTTTAATCATCTAGGCAAATTCCCAGGTTGGAAATCTATTGTCATACTAATGCTTCAGACAAGAGCAAAAAACAACTGACTGCAAAGACATAAGTGCTCTCAGAGCTCAGTGCCATACAGAAGCACCGCCTTTTCATGGGTGCTCAGCCCACCTGAATAGCCAAGAGCCCAGTAGTGCCTAGGCATACACCAAAACACTCCGGGAACTGGGGTGAGGGACTCTGTCCCACATCTTTGAAGATTAGGCTAGGATTCCCCAGAGGCATTAACTCAACTAAAGGGAAACGCTCCAAACCAGAACTGCACCGCAGCATGCCCAGCACCTACACAAAACGTGGAAGTAGGGGGAAAGCAGGCACCTGTGCCCAGCAGCCCCTCTGTCCAGTGCACTGTATGCTGGGTGTGCTCACTGGACCACCTGCATGACAGTCCTCATCGGAAGGCCCTCAGAAAAAGATCTGATTTACTTGATCTCTGAATCCCGATGAGATTAAACTTTCTGGATATCAGAACCGGAGCCTCAGTAATGCTGGGGCCCAAGTGTACCTGCCCTGCTGTTAATGTTGCAGTTAAGGATACACTACTAATACCCTGACCCTAGCTGCCCAGAAAAGGTATCTGAGCTCGCTTCATTCTCACTTCAGAGTTCTGGGCCTTCTCCTCTCCTCTCCTCTCCTCTCCTCTCCTCTCCTCTCCTCTTCTCTTCTCTTCTCTTCTCTTCTCTTCTCTTCTCTTCTCTTCTCTTTTGGTCTTCATTTTTTCCCATTTCCTCCACAATATACGATTTCCTCCCAACTATGGGGAGAAAGCTCATGCTTCTACTTGTCGAGGCTGGCCACCCTGCTCCTCTCTGGCTGCTGTGCTGAGTCCTGAGCCTTTCCCAGGATGAGTACTTCTCTAGATCCTTGTACTGAAATCACGAAATGCAAGGAGAGGAAGCAGATGTGACTCTTGGGATGGCCAGAGCCACGAAGTAAAGATTTGCTAAGATGAGTACCCCAGGTCTAAGCCAAGCTCTCCCCAAAAATCTTTGGCATTTTCTTAACAACCAGAAAAGGTAAGACCTTTCCTGCTTGTACTCACCAGTTATTCTGGGTTGTTGTGCAGGTGTCAGCCAAGATACTATAGCTGTGACAATATCTCATTTACATCAGGAGGTTCCAGCCAACTTAAGGGGACCAGATCACCTCTTGTGAAAAGTTGATTCCATGGCCTCAATGAAAGACACCCAAGGGACAAATGTAAGTTTGAACTCAGGTGATAAGGCAGGCCAGGTTTGAGACAGGATGTAACTCTGGTCCTGCACTAGAAACAGGGCAGCAGATGATGCGCATGTCTACCTGAGTTCGCAGGGTTTTCAGAAGAGCTGCCTTGGCTGGAATGGACTTGCTCTTCCACCTCCACACTGACCATTGGAAATAGTATTTCAGCCACGACAGGGCAGGCGTTCCTAGGAGGGCCAGCTATGGGGGAACAAGAGTTATCGGAGAAGGAGGCAGTCTACCACAGCTGTATGCAGCTGAAAACCAGTGGGATATGGGGCAGAAGGGCTACTGGCTCCCAGCTCAGTAAGGGCTCAGGCCCCTACAGTGTGAGCAGAGCTTGCACTTGCCCCTTGCCCTCAGCCCACACCCTGAACCACAGCAGTATCTTTTCAGGGTCTGTTTCCTGTGGTCAAAAAATTTTAAAGGGTGTATGAGTACCTCTGTATCGGCATCACCATGAAGGGAAAAGCCTTTAAAAGCCTGAATTACTTAGGCTTGACCCAAGCATGGCTTCCTAGGCCAAGCCTTTCTGTCTTCTCAAAAGCCTTGGAACCCAAGGCTTAACAGGAGCAGAGACGGAAAACCTGGCAATAATAGAAACCAGGGAAACAAGTAAACATATTTATACAGCCCTGAAAGATACAACCCATGACAACGCATTACTTCCCATACTGGGTCGTGATCCTCTTGTTTACTTCATTTGGAAAGAGCTTAATGTGACATACAGGGTCCAGCACAAATAACACACCTTTGTTCTCACAAAATCACAAGCATGTAATTCTGTAACATAAAAATAGCACACTCAAGCACACCACATGACATTTTCTGTGAAATGTTCAAATTAAAACTATAAATTATTTCACCCACATTATTACCCTACCAACCACAGCCAAGCAGGCCTCACTTCAGCCAGCCCTGCAGGTAAGATGTAATGATTGTGTGTCTTACACAATCTGCATCTACTTTACGTGACTCATAAAAGTTGACAATTAAAGATGTTTTTTTAAATTCCATATATACAAAGTTCAAAAAGAGAAGAGCCTCATTGATGCTACCAGAAGTCAATATTATAGCTTTCCCTGGTGGCATAGCAACTAGAAGGATGCCTGAGGGGGCTTTTGGGTGCTGGCAATGCTGTTTGATGTGGGTATTAGTTATATGATTGTGTTTTAGCACTATATACTCAATGATATGTCATATTTTTGTATATACTATATGTTATGTTTCAATAAAGTTTAAAAAATAAGACTTTCTAGTAAGGGGGCTGTGGGGCAGAGGCAGAGCAGGCACTGTGCCAGGGGAGCAGAGGAATCCTAGGCTATTCTGGAACAGGCTCAGGGTAAGCTGTGAGGAGCTGCTCCAGGGCCTCAAACTGGGATAACAGATTCATTACTCACTGGGAACTGAAAAGTGCTTACAGGGGTTTGTGGATGCAGGCAGCTCCACCTCCATATTATTCTCCTGAGTGGTGATGCGACCCTCTGAGACAGTGGACATGCGAGTGGATCGGATTTGGAGACCTGGGGGACTGGGGTCAATCAGTGAGGTTCGATCAGTAGGGCTGATGGGGGCACCCCTCCAATATTCTATGCGGGGTGAGATGGGTTCTGACCACCAGGAAAGGAAAAATCAGTCTGAGTACTAGTGACTCCAAAACTAATTTGTTCACATTGTGCAGATCTGAGGGCTCCTGAGGGCAAGGAGATCTCCCACAAGAGCATCTGTCTTGAGTAAATGGAGGGACCTACAGCCACTATAAAATCGTTTCTAGAAAGACAGACCTAATCCCACACCTGCTACCGTACAACAATCTTCTCATACCTCAGAACAAAACTATGAGCTAAACATCAGTTTTTCTATCTGAAGGAAGGGAACATTAAAGCTCAGAGAAATTAAGCAACATGCCCACTGTCAATCACTTACAAGTGTCAGCACCAGGGTATGAACCCAGGACTGTCAGATCCCAATGTCCAGGCTTTCACCGCAGCCCCAGGAGGCTTTAGAGAGCCGACCTGGGCCACGTCATCAGAAACCAATGAATCAGCTACCTCGATTTTCTGGAATCTTAAAAGAATGCTTAACTGACAGAAATGAACAAATTATATTTGAATTCTCACCAATTTCTAACCATCTATATAGATACCCTCTGTAAGAGAGAAACGATTCACTGATAAAAGAAGTCATAAATTTGGAAATAGAACACGTGGTGTCATATAGGCAGAGAAGGACTAGTACTGAATTTCTGAGTCTCCTAAAATTAGGCTGATCTGATGGCTCTGTATAATTCGTGTCTTTTGCAAAGAGCATGAATTACTACAACTTTCCTGTGTCCCAAAAGATTTGTAATCTTGTGTTTCATCTTTACTGTCCGATAATATACACCTTTACAAAGAATGTTTTTCCATTACAAGGAGCTGTGTGGCAATATCTTTTGGGGCTGTGCATGTGGAATGAGACCACTGCTACACCCACCTCTCCTGCAAGCCAGCAAGACAGGGCCAGTGCCCTGTCACTCATACCTAACCCAAGCTCGCAACTGCACCACCTTTCATCCTAGACCACCTTGAACCTGAAGCTGCACACAAGTGATTATCCAGGGCAGTGAGATTCCCTGGACTGTGGTAGGCCATGCAGGTATAGCTTGTCCTGAAAACTAAGCTGGATTTCTTGGGTGGTTTGTGCCTATAGTCACCCACTGTGGTCACAGACGATTGCAGTCAAAATAGGTTTATGCCGATGTCTGCAGAGAAAGTGAAACCTTCTCCTAGACTCTGAGGCATTGCAAGAATTCCACCCACACTACTCCACCCCCAGTTTTCAATAGCATAACCGACTATACTTCTATACAGCCCCAAACTAGCTTTTCTCACAGCTTGCTCCCCACCTCACCCCTGAGGAAAAGAAAAAAGCCTGCCAATGGCTGATGGCTGCTCTGGATTCTACATCAAAGGCTTCCAGGCCAGGCAGGGAGTTTCCCAAATGCACCAGTTCCCCAAGAGGTTGGCCTAAGACCGGTGGTTGAATGGCTGGATTCATTTTTTCCTCCAAAACTGCTTTAAGGAATGATTGGCATACGAAAGCTGTAGATATTTAATGTATACAACTTAATGGGTTTGGAGAAAAGTACACATCATCACAATCAATGCCACAAAGTACCCCATCACCTCCAAAAGTTTTCTACTGCTCCCTCTGTTTTGGTTTATTTTTTCATTTTGTGGTAGGAACACTAACACAAGATCCACAGTAAAATTTTTAGTGGACAAAATATAATATTGTTCATCATAATCCCTATGTTGTACATTAGGCCCCTAGAACTTATTTATCTTGCATAACTGAAACTTTGTGCCCCTTGACCAACATCTGCCCACTTCCTCCTCCCTGTAGGATAAACTATTCCTCACAGAATACGACACCATTGAAGATACAGTAGGACTCAGCACGCGTGGAAGCCCCCCGCTAAACTGGAGCAGTGCGTCTGCTTCACAGCTGCCTGGGCCCTAGGAAAACCACCCTGGGCACAACCCCATGACAATAAGCCAGTAGAAATTCATTTACCTTCCTTTGGAGTGGGAATTTTGGAGGTAACTGATCTGTGTTTTTGTCTCTGAAAAATAAAACACACCACCACAATATATGGCTCTTATCAATTCTCAAGAGTCCATGTGCTGTGCTGAAATCCTAGGCAGTCCCTGAAAGTGACTGAACAAAGAGTCAACTAGCCAAGTAAATCCTCTGGAGCACTGGCTGCATCCAGATCGGGAACCTACCATTACATTCACCTTCAGGGGCTGATTATCCTTCGGGTGTAAGGCAAAAAGCTGTAAGAGTTCTGGGTTTATTGCAGCCACATCCTCAAAATCAATCTGCAAGGAACAAATAAAAGTTTCAATGAAACAACATTGGTTGCTCAAACCAATTGCATACCTGCAACCAAGGCTACCTCTAGATTCAGACTGTACAAACCTAAAGTTCCACCGAATACTAATAGTTATAAACAAGCATTTATTTCTTAGTCATGGTTTACCATGTAGATGGATATTGTTTTGTGATTTCCAAGGTAATGGTAAATGTCAGTGATGAGACCGAGGTGATGAGGAAGGCAGGCAGTCCACGATAGGTCTTGGCCACTTGGCTCCTCTACTGTTATCCTGGGCAGTGGGGTCCCTTTGGGCACAGCAATCCAAACACCTCTTGCTGGCTGACACGGAGGAGGAAACAAGTTCTAACTGTCCCAGTGATGGTAAAATGGGCGGCCCTCCAGGATGTTATGGGTTGGGAGAAGTTCCTAAGTGCTGCTACATAACCCTTTGTCTATCTACATTTTTTAATTGTCCCAGAAACTTCTTCTGCAGTGACAGTGTCCTGCTCATGCCTGCAATGAGGTCACAATTCTGGGTTTACATCACCAAAGTCCTGAAGCTCTCTAGGACCACTCAAACTTCACCAGCATACTTCACAGCAGGTACAAACCCCAGAGTGAGAGTTTATCTCATACTTATTAATAGATTCATTAAAAAAATTCATTCTGCATAAGATAGGAGAAGGGAGAAGGTATTCAAAGATCCATTAAGACACACATATCGTCACCTTTGCCTTCAGTGAGCTCACATCCTAAAGCGAGAAGAGAAGTCATGTAGGCAAAGAGCTAGGAACCAAAGCAGCATGGGTAATAAGGAAGACAGAACTATGTCAGTAACTGTTCCTGTCCACTTTCCTTGGACAGCTACAAACGCCTACTATACATCTTTCCCCCATTTCCAGTCCCTAAACTACAGAGAGCATAACCAACATAGGAGTGCAGCATCCCAAACCTACTTCTGACATTAACTGATGTGTGCATTGATGAATGAGGGTGAACATCCCAGAAGGAAGGAATAAGAGAGTGTGAAGGCTCTCAGAGTGGGGATCTGCCCCAACTGCCCCAGCACAGGATACTTTGTGTGATACAGAGAAAAGCTTGATCGGACCAAATCTTGAAAAGGCTTTGAATGCCTCACAAGAAGTTTGGCCTTTCTTCCACAGGCAGTATTTGAATGGGAAGGACACCCAACAAGGGCTGTATTTCCAAACAACAACAAAACACAAACAAATCATCAGGAACTCATAGCTGGTTGAAAGAAATTTTAGGAACTTCTTGATTCAGGGGAAGATAATGTAAAATATTTGATCTTTTTATTTCTCAATTATACCATCTAAATATCTGCATACCTACTATAAGGCACCGTTCTGAGCAGGCCCTTTATCCCTGTTCTCTTACTAAGCCCCATGAAAGAGGGTCCAGGTCTGTCTTACTCATTTTTCTATCCCCAGCACCAAACACACGCAACTGTCTTGCATTTTTGATCGTCTGGTTTTGTATTTTCTCTTGCCTGGCATTTTGGAAATGGCCCAAAAGGATTGGTTCAATGTTTTGGACCGTTCAGCCTGGTTTCAGGAGTTGTAACCTTCACCCCATGGTGGGCTGTGTAAGAGCCAAGGGACCCACTTCATCTGGGTCTGTTCTGTCACAAGGACGTGACCTACTAAGGAGACAAAGCTTATCTCCCTGGCAGGAGTACTGCTTCTGCCTCACCCATCTCTGCCCCGATGCTTGGTTGGCAGTCAATGACAGGTAAGACTCCTCATGGGAGGGGCAACCTAAGCCAGACGCGACCACTTGGGAGGCCTCATGGAAGGATTCGGGGGTGGGGGGAGCTGCAGCAAAGAGGATGTGATGGACCCTCACCCCCCCCCCCCGCCTGGCTATTCTGACATAGCCGGAGTCCTCATTTCCATCTGAAAGATGTCTCCTGCTTCCTAATCAGCTTAAAGCCTGAAACTGTGGGGGTGAGCTGTGCAGCCCTGTATGGGCCAGGATGTCTCCCTGGGTGATCGGGCATAAGAAAGAATTTCTAAAGCCCTGTGAAACCTGCTTTGCTAAGAGTGCTCTCATTTAAATGATAAGTGTCCCAGGAGGAAATGAGATTGTCTCCAAAAGTTTGGTAACCCCCTTTCCTGACAAACACTGACTGGGATTAAGCCCTCAGATTTATTTGAAATGTTAAACCTGTCTTCAGGTGTATTTGAGCCCAATAAAAGCCTAGTGAGGATGGGGCTCTGGGTCATTCTCCTCTGACAGTTTGACCCCTTTCCTCCCCAAGCAGAAAATGTCTTGGTAGTTTTCACTTTAATCGGTGAGGGAGGGATGGGGCTCTGCGGGTGGAGCACCCCCGCCACATCTGGCGCCTAGGACAGGGTCCCCCGCAGTTGAATAAGTCTTTACAACATTCCTATAGATATTATCATCCTCGTTTTACAAATGAGAAAACTGAATTTCTAAGAGGGGCAGAGACATGCTCAGGACACATCAAGTAGTGGCAGTGACAGGGGGGAACCCAGGTTTCCTTACTCCTATACTCCTCAATGCCTCTAACTAGAAAAATCTTAGTCACAGCTCTCCTCTCCTCAAAACCCTTCCAAGGCACGCCACTGCCTACAGAATAAAATCTCAATCATCTTAAGTGCCACAGATGAAGACCCAGCATCCTGAGATTCTACTACATGAAGCCAGTCTCTTCTCTTATCCCCAGGATGGCCCTCTGCTACATCTGCCTGCTGGCTCCCACAAGGCCAGCTCACCCTCAGTGAGTTCCACCTCTGAGCTGTTCTGGCAATACACACCTGTGCCATTTATCACAAGTTGCCTTTCGTTATTTGGTGTTTCAGAAACATACTTTTCTCTTCTCCACTAGATGATCAACTTTGCTCCCTAAACAATTATCATAGGCATCTGGAAACTAGTTTGGCTGAGCAAGGTTTTAGGATGCTCTGCAGTTTGCTTTGTAGAAACACACCAGGAACTGTGGACTGGCTTCAATTTAGAAGAGGCTTTATTACGTAAAATACCAGTGCATCCAAAGTGGACCATGTTTGAGAACAGGGAAGACAACACAGCCTCAAAAACGAGGCTCTTGGTGGCACTATCACAGCCCATGAGGTTTATCTGTGGTGCAGTCATAGCTAACTGAAAAAGAAAAAAAAAAAAAAACAACTAACAAAAAGGCTCTCACAAGTTCATTTTCACACAGATTTTTAAAGGAGAACCTACCTCTTTGCCCTTTGTGGCACCTCCTTCTGTCCTTTCCACCAAAACACAGGCTTTCTTCAAGCCCACAGTCCTTTTATTGGCACTGTGAATTAAGCCTATAGTAAGAAAAGGACAGAGTTAACCATGTTTTTCACTTTTAGGACCCCATGGAAACACACAATGTGAAGCTGACCTGAAGGAAAAGACAGCAACCTTTCTTTCTTTTTCACAGTAGTCCTGCCACTTCACACTTAGAACATCCCATAGTGAGGCAGGCAGAGAAGAAGTCTTAAAAAGGAGTTGCAGGCTATGAGGATTCAGCCCCACTCAAGAGTAGGCTGAAGGTATGGTTGGACAGAAGAGACACTGTATCCCTTGGTGAACTGCTCCTCAACAAGCTCTGAGGCTCTGGCTCCCTTATATTTTCCTCCCTCAATCCTGAAGGCTCCCCCAAAGAGTCGGGAATTAGACGTGTCAGAGCTGCAGTAGCTTCTTAATGAGAGAGAGACAGAGACTGAGAGAGAGATAGAGAGAGATAGAGATAGAGATGATAGAGAGAGAGAGAGAAGAGAAGAGAGAGAGGAGAGACAAACATAGAGAGAGACAGAGAGAAAGAGAGGAGGAGAGGGGAGAGGGGATAGGAGACTGGGAGGGGAGGGAGAGGGTGGGGGAGAGAGGGAGGGAGGGAGGGAGAGAGGGAGGAGGGGGGCAGGCTCCTGAAGAACAGGGTCTGGTCTGTTCCAGCACCCTGAATAACAATGCCTTTACAAAGTGCAGGTACACAATATTTATAGGAGTAGAAGTGCCAGGAAGCCCAGGTGCCCAGGTCCATACAGGCCCACTGCAGTTTCAGGTGAGAATTTTAGAGGGACAATTAACCTAGCAATCCTAACTCCCCTAGAAGATCCTTTCATGGGGAGGAGTCCCGCCTACTCCCAGAGGAGGGAAAGAGGACCAACCACCAGGGCAGAGCCCCCCTGCCCTGGATAGGGAAGACGGATCGCCAGTGCAGACACGGGTCTGCGAGGTGTTGGGAATCACCAAAAGTGTTTCAGAGCCCTGCCACTTGGGGAGGGGCAGTAATTTCAGCCATCCATGAGCCCACGTGTCCCCTGGCCTAGGGACCCCACCCCTCAACATTACTGTGTTGGATCTTGCTGTCCAGACCAGGGCACCAGCGGTCCTGAAGCGAGGACACCATTGGACGGTCCTCAGATAGGCCTGGAAAAACACTCCAGTGGCCAAGAAGGTACAACTCTACTAATCCTATGAAGTTTTGACACCCCATAAATCACCTAGTTTAAATCTCACACACCCGCGTCCCTGAACGTCCTCACGCACCTGGAGCCACTCTAACCTAATTAGTTTAGTTTGGAATTCTAAGGTGATTTACTTGCTTCTATAAGGGTTGTTTAATTACCCCTCTCTGTCTGTCATCCCTCTGTGAGATTCACAGCCAATATGAAGGGTGGTGCTTTAAACACCTCTTGAGGTCCATTCTGGGGAAATTTCAGACAATTTCTGAAAGATCTGGAAAATTAGAATACATGAGGGACTTCTTTGGGATTGGAAAAGAGTCATTTAAAATGAGAGCTCGTTGTACTCCTCTTGATGGTTTACAGGGCCACAAATTATTTTTCTAGTAAGATACTTTTTTTGCCTCAGACCTGAAAGCGTACAGGAAAATGAGGGTCTCTGTAGATGGAGAATACAGAAATGGAAATATACTCAGGACACAAGGGTAGAGCAGTGAGTCTGGGGTTCCAGGATTACAGGCAGTTGATCGAGAATGCTGGACTGGTTCCTTCCCAACAGTTCTTTGCAGCCTGGACACTCAGTAGGACCATGAATCCTGCAAATGGTGTCCAGGAAACTCAAAACCTCTGAATTAAACAAAGAGAAAAAAAACCAGAAGTAGACTGTAGGGATCCTCTCAAGTCTTTTAGATTTCTGTCACCTGACACCCACTAGGTTTCTTTCACCAGAGACATCTGGTAGGTCGGTGGGATCCCAGGGTATATCCTGTGGCCCACTAGGAAAGCTCCTGAGGCAAGCAAAGAGGGACACCTCTAGACTGCAAAGGGGTACCTTTGTGCTTTTTATTTTCCTTCTCTTTAGGATCACCACAGTCAAGATGGGAACCACACCTTCCATCCCTTCCAAATCACCATTGGGTTACTTCTTAGCAATTGGAATAAATTTGACCCCAAAAAAATTAAAAAGAAAGAGATTAGTTTTCTTTGTAACACTGTTTTGTCCCAATATAAATTAGGGGATGGAGAAATATGGCCTGAGAATGAGAGCAGGAATTATGATACTATTCTACAGTGAGATCTATTCCGCCAGAGGGAAGGCAGATGGTCTGAAATTGCTTAGGTGCAAGCATTTATGGCTCTGTACCGAGTTCCCTCGTTTTTGCCCAGCCCCACCCAGACAGAACCTACAAGCCCAAGTGTTGATCAATTAGAAGATTCCCTCCTTAGTTCCCCACCAATCTCTCAAGGGAGATTAAGGGAACCCCGGAGATCTGGAGTCACGGCCCCTACCTTAGAGGGAGCCACTTCTCCAACACCTTATGCTAGGGACAACCTAAAGCTACAAGCTGAGGAAAAACTAAGCCCCGCAGGACATATTAGGAGTGGTGGTTATCTCTCTACCATTCTTACACGCCTACCCTTGAGGGAGGTAGCAGTGGACAAAGGCAGGATAAGGGTACAAGTGCCCATCTCTATAACTGACTTACAACAACGTAAAGACAGGCTAGCGAGTTTTTCAGAGGACCCTCCACATTTCACTAGTAATTTCCAGACTCTTACTTTAACATTTAGTATGTCATGGAGGGATTTGTGCACAATTCCGACCACCTGCTGTTCCCCAGATGAGAAACAGCGAATCTGGGAGCAGGGCCATAATTATGCAGACCAGCTTCATACCCGGAACCCCGGCACTAACCAGCCTGCTGCTCAAGATGTCCCAGACCAGGAATCTGACTGGAAACACAATACTCAGGCTGGGATCCAGAGTGGGGATGCGATGATAGATTGCCAACTGGTAGGAAAGAGAACTGCATCAAACAACCCGTAAATTTTGAAAATATTAGGGAAATCACCTAGGGCAAGGAAGAGAATCCAGCTCTCTTCAGAAGCAGACTAGTAGAATCCTTCCAAACATATACAAACTTGGACCCATCATAACTGGAGGGATGAATCTCGATAGGAAAGCATTTTATAAGTCAATCTGCACTTGATTTTCGCAGGAAGCTTCAGAAATTACAAATGGGCCCAGAGACCCCGCTAGACCAGCTCATGGGTACAGCCTTTTCGGTCTTTAACAATAGGGATTTGGAGGACAGAAAACAGGGAAAGAAGGAAAGGGAGAAGCAAGCAGAGCTCCTTGCACTAGCGTTTAGTAGTGCTATTGGTGGAAACCAGCCCCATCAGTGCAGCTTGGGGAAGCCTAAAAAGAATCAGGGGCAAAAGGATCAGAACTGTTATAAGTGCAAGTACCCCAGACACTGGGCAAAGAACTGCACTAAGCCACTTCCAGGACCCTGTACTGTATGCAAGAACTTCAGTTCGGATCCCTGGCACTGGAAGGAAGACTGGAAGTGGAAAGGAGTCGTCACCCAAGGCCATGGCTACTCTTGAGGACTGAGGATACCCAGGGAACAGGTGGGCACCAGGGAATACTCATACTCCCATCTCTACCGAGGAACCCCAGGTAATTCTGGATGTGTTAGGTAAGAAAATCAACTTTCTTGTTGATTCTGGGGCCACTTACTCTGTTCTTAACTCTTACTCTGTACCTCTTCCTTCAAATCAGCTAAGATAATGGGGGTCGAAGAAAATCTTAAGGCATATTTCTACACTTTCCCTATCACTTGCCATTTCAAGAGTCAAATATTCAAACACTGCTTTTGATCGTTCCTCAGTGCCCTATTTCTCTCTTAGGCCAGGACCTTTTAGCTCGAATGGGAACCATCTTGTTGTTCCCTGAAGTGTCACTTGAGTTACGTAAGCTCTTGATGATTAGTAGTAAACGAAATCGGGAGGAAATCCCAAGTTCAGTTCTGGATGCAGTAAACCCACTAGTTTGGGAGTCAGGGATTCTGGGAAGAGTAAAAACTGCATTACCGGTTAAAATCCAATTAGAGCCCGGGTCAGATTATCCTCATAGGAAGCAGTATCCTATTAAACAGGCTTTGGAGGGGTTACAGCCCATCATAACCAAATTTTTGCAACACGGGCTCATAGTCCCTTGTCAGTCTCCTTGCAACACTCCCATCTTACCAGTGATGAAATGCACAGGAGAATACAGGCTAGTCCAGGATCTAAGGTTAGCCATTGGCACAGTAGTCCCTTGACATCCAATAGTAGCTAACCTGTACACCTTGCTCTCACAGATACTCAATAATGCTCAGTGGTATTCAGTATTACATTTGAAACATGCCTTCTGCATCCCTTTAGATTTTGACTCTCAATATTTGTTTGCTTTTGAGTAGACTGATCCAAAGACGAGGATGCATCACCAATAGACTTGGAGTGTATTGCCACAAGTGTTCAGGGACAGTCCCCACTTCTTTGCTAGCGTATTAGACACGATCTTAGATATTTACAGTTACAAGGAGGATTCATGTTATAATATGTAGATAGCATACGAATCTGCAGCCCCCCCAAGGAGGCTTCTGATCAAAGTACCATGCAGACTCTGAATTTCCTAGCTGAAAGAGGATATCGGGTATCAAAGAAGAGGGCCCAGATTACCAAACTAAAAGTAAACTACTTATGGTATATTTTGACTCCTGGGTCTAGGCAATTATCACAGGAGAGATTTAAAGCCATTACTGAATAAACTCCACCTGCTACTAAACAGCAGCTTCACTCCTTTTTAGGAATGGCAGGATTCTGTAGGATTTGGATATCCACCTTTGGGCTAATTGCTAAACTTTTGCACGGAGGTACTAAGGGGCCAGACTCTGAACCCATTATATGGGGAAAGCAATGTGATCAGGCTTATAATAAAATTAAGCAGGCTGTAGTGGAAATTCCAGCCTTAGGTATCCCTATTTAAGCAAGGCTTTCTCTCTACATGTAGCAGTGAAGCAAGGAATAGTATTAGGGGTTGTAGTCCAACAACTAGGGAATGAACCTCAACCAGTTGCATATTTCTAAAAAAACAAAAACAAAAACAAACAAACAACAAGAAAAAACTAGAAACTCTAGTAACCGGGTGGCCTCAGTGTCTAAGAGCAGTTGCAGGTACAGCCATGCTAACTGAGGAAGCTACTAAACCAATTCTTGAGCAGAAGTTAGAGTTCTTAACTCGACCGCAGGTACAAAAGGTATTAGAAATGAAAGGGCACTTCTGGCTAAAAGGAGATAGACTGACCAAATATCATGCCCTTCTTCTGGACAAACCTGAAGTAACTGTAAAGACCTGTAACACCCTAAATCCAGCTTCCACAATGCCTACGAAATCATCCCCTCATCTGATCCATTCCTCCTCAGAAATTATTCATTTTAATCACTGCAGCAGGACTGACTTGGTAGACCAGCCCTTAGAAAACCGTGATGATGAGTGGTTCACTGATGGGAGTAGCTTTGTACAGAATGGGCAGCGAAAAGCATGATATGCAATAGTTAGTTCATATAATGCCATTGAGACACAACCCCTTCCACCCTCCACCTAGGTCCAAAGGGTTGAAATTATAGCCCTTACCCCAGCTCTCATCCTAGGACAAGGAAGAAGGGTCAATATCTACACAAACTCCAAATATGCCTTCCTTTTCTGCATGCCCATGCTGCCATATGGAAAGAAAGAGGGCTCCTCACCGCTAAGAATTCCCCCATTAAAAATAGTCCAGAAATCTGCCCTGGCTGGTGTAGCTCAGTGGATTGAGCTCGGGCCTGCGAACCAAAGGATCGCGGTTCGATTCCCAGTCAGGGCACATGCCTGGGTTGCAGGCCAGTTCCCAGCATGGGACACACAGGAGGCAACCGTACATTGATATTTCTCTCCCTCTCCCTCTCTCCTACCCTTCCCCTCTGAAGATAAATAAATGAAAATTAAAAAAAAAATTCAAAAATAAAAAATCAATAATACCTCTTTAAAAAAAAAAATAGTCCAGAAATCTTAAATCTTTTGGAAGCAGTTATACTCCCTGAGCAAGAGGCAATCATTCATTGCAAAGGCCACCAAAAGTATACATCGCCTATGTCTCAGGGCAATAGGAGAGTGGACTAAGAAGCAAAGGAAACAGCACCAGGGACTGATAAACAAATGACTTTATTGCCCTCAGTAATGCCTCAGCTATCAAGCTCAACTATACATCTGAGGAAATAACTTGGTCTTTGGTGCAAGGAGGTATCCATGAAGGACCCTGCATATATATTGTCCAGAGGCTCTTCCTTCCTCAGGCCTCCCAGGGGAAGTTCTTAAAGGCTTTGCATGACTCGTTCCATAGTGGAAGGGATGCCACAATGACAATACTTAATAAATTATTCATAGGCATGGGACTAGCTACTACCATAAAGAATATTTGCTGGGCTTCTAATATTTATGCCTATAACAACCCTGGGCAAAAGCCATCTCTGCCCTAGTTGATAGAACCCATTCAGCGAAGAGGGACCTATCCTGGAGAAGACTGGCAGATTGATTTTACCAAAAAGACCTTCTTGTAAAGCATACACATCCTTACTAGTCCTGGTAGATACCTTTACTGGATGGATCGAGGCTTTTCCAACAAGGACAGAGAAGGCTACAGAAGTACCAAAAGCTCTCCTCAAGGAAATAATACCCAGGTTTGGACTTCCACAACCCCTACAAAGTGATAATGGGCCATCCTTCACTTCTAGGATCATTCAAGCAGTTTCTGAAGCTCTAGGCACAAAATATTATCTTCACTCTGCTTGGAGACCACAGTCCTCTGGAAAGGTAGAGCAGGCAAATCAAACTTTAAAAAGGACAGTAGAAAAACTTTGTCAGGAGATTTCTGAAACCTGGGCTAAGTTGCTACTGATAGCCCTCATGAGAATTAGGGCCTCCTCTAAGGCCAATAATACATTCGGGCCATTTGAAATGCTGTATGGCTGGCCCTTTTTAACTCTAGATCTAATATTTGATACAGAGTTCCATCAAGCTATTAAGTATATAATAAACTTAGGACAAGTGCAGAAAGCTTTACAGGAATGTGGAAATAAAGTTTTCCCAGCACCAAAAGGGAAGTTTCAAACTACCATATCTCCGGGGACTGGGTACTCCTTAAAAGTTGGAAGGAGGGATCACCAGCAGACCAACTCAACCTTAAACGGAAAGGGCCCTATCACGTAGCCGTGAGTGCCCCTATGGCTGTGAAACATTTAGGGGTTGATAATTGGGTTCATATTTCCAGGGTAAAACTGGCTCCCACTGATCCCAATCTGACTCAAGACCAGCTGGAGACCCAACGCCCAGACTACACATGCCAGCCACTGGAGGACCTCTGGTTACTGTTCAAAAGAAGGAAACCCTGAGAGATAAGTAATGATTGATGACAATGTCCTAAAATTACTATTGTTCTTGTACTGGTTCTCTGCATGAAAGCTTGTTTACTTCTTTCTGGGTAGAATCATATCTATGATCGTCCAAAATGAAAATGTTTTTATTGTTTCTATTAACCATTCTCTACTCACCTACACCATGTAGAACGGAATGGGAAGAAGATTTTTCAGCAAATGCTTCTCGAACCTTAGCAGCAGAAGAAAACCTGGTCCAAGCTGGGATATGTCATACTAGCCCAGAAACTCCTTCCAGATATAATAATCATAAGAGAGCCTACCCAATAGCTAATTAATCCTTAAACAATGCTTTCAATTCCTCTGCAAATTACACCCATTCCTCTTTTTCTTTAAGAGTCAGATGGGAGCGGAACCCTCCTTTATGCTTCTGTACAACCCCACAAGAATTAAAGCCATTTAATTACTCCAGCACCTCTGTCTCTTTTTAAAATTTTTTATTTTAATTGCTTTTCCTGTACAGTTTGTCTTTTACTCCGATCCCAGCCCACCGCCTCAACCCTCCCCACCATCCTCCCATTTCCACCACCGTAGTTTTTGTCCATTTGTCCTTTATACTAGTTGCTCTAAACGCTCCCCATTTCCCCCTCAAATTCATTTCCCTGTCCCCTATGGTGACCGTCAGCCTTTTCTCGATGTCATTGTGTTTCATTGTATTATGCTTGTTTCTTTGTTTTGTTGATTAGGTTCCTGTTAATGGTGAGGTCATATTGTATTTGTCTTTCACCGCCTGGCTTATTTTGCTTAGCATGATGCTCTCCAGTTCCATCCATGTTGTTGCAAAGGGTAGAAGCTCTTCTGTCCTTCCTTCCTTCCTTCTTCCCTTCCTTCCTTCCTTCCTTCCTTCTCTCCTTTTCTTCCTTCCTTCCTTTCTTCCTTCTCCAGCACCTCTCTTAAATGTGACAGTACTAGAGGATGCAACCCATGTTGCAGTAAGACTCATACAGGGTGGGCATTAACTCATTTGAAGTCCTGGCCTCTCTTTCAAGTTCAAGCTTTCTAGAGAATCTTTCTGAGGGAGAAATTTTCAAACCATTGAATTGATCACATACAGTATGCTACCTGAATTATGAGTCTAACCGTATTACTAATAGTACCCATTGCGGATTTGACAATACTCACAATGCACATACAAATGATACTTCTAAATGTGTTACTTGGTTATTGAACAAATGCCTTCAAGGAATGTTAGCAAAAATTTTTTTTAAAGAGTGTTTCCATCATCTCTCTCTTTTTTTTTTTTCCTTTTTAGATTTTATTTATTTATCTTTAGAGGGGAAGGGAAGGAGAGAGGGAGAGAAACATCAATGTGCGGTTGCCTCTTGTATGTCCCCTGCCAGGAACTGGCCTGGCAACCCAGGCATGTGCCCTGACTGGGAATCGAACCACAATCCTTCGGTTCGCAGGCCCGCGCTCAATCCACTGAGCTACACCAGCCAGGCCTGTTAGCAAAATTTTATCACCTCTTGCAGGAGGAGAAAATCAGGGAAATAACTTACACCCATTTAAGGACTGCCTTTCCCCCTTGCCATATGCCCTCTTTAACAAACATAACTCCACCAATGCCACAGACATTTCAGCACCCCTGGACCTCATCTGGCTATGTAGGACTCCCGATAACTGCCTAAGAGATCATTCAGAACTTCAAGAAGCTATTGCTTATACACACCTCTGCAACTCTAAACATGGGGGTGACTGTACCTTAGGGACCTTGGAACCACAAGACCTTATCATTATAAACATAAACCAGGGTCCTGGGACTCCATCTCTCAGCAGGAAAAGACAAGCTTTTGGTTTAGTAGTGGCTGGAGCTGCTAACACTATAGCCACTGCAGTCCCCTGGAGAGGCTTTGCATACCATGAGGCCACTGGAAGGGAACTTACTAAGATTATAGAAGAAGTCTCCAAAGATACTACCAATACTCCAGCTGGGCTCTCAAGATCAGTAAATTGGCAAATGTAGTCATGGATAACCGCTTCGCCTTTGACTATATTCTAGGAGAACAAAGTCCGGTATGCACTGTTATCAATAAAAAACTGCTGCACCTATATAAAACTCTGGGATGGTTGAAACTAACATAAGGAGAATTTATGAGCAGGCAGATTGGCTACATAAATATAATCAACAGGACTAGGAAATTTGGGATACCCAGACCTCCTGGATCCCTAGCTTAACATGGCTATTACTCCTTTTGGGGCCTGTAATAACACTGCTGCTTTTACTACTTTTAGGACCTTATTTGTTTAATTTACTTGTTAAATTTGTATCTTCTAGATTTAAGCAGTTCCACATCATATTGAGGATGCTCCAAGGTTTCCATCCAATCCCTGAGAGTGATGTTGAAGCTGACCAACATACAGCATCTCCAGTGGCCTCAAGAGTTCCTGTTCAACCTCTAGATAGAATAGGGTGAGAGTTCTGTAGCTCTCAGTAGGCAGGGAAGACTGCCCAATCTAAGCCAGAAGAAATTATGGAAGAATGACCTTCACCCTTCAAAAACCCAGAAAAGATTTTTGGGAATCATATCTCTCAGGGTGGAAGTTGAGGCAGGAGATAGTCAGGAAGGAGGCAATTCCAGAGGTGCCCCAGGGCTAAGATAAAGGGCGTCCAATAAAAGACAAAGACCCTTTAAGACCAGTTGTTCCTGCTAGAAAAATGCTGAATCCTGAGGACTCAAGAATGCACCTATGCAGAAGACACTACACGAACCCTGCTTCATTATATGACCATTATAATGAATTAACATTGTGGAAACTACTTCTCCATTGGCCAATCAGGAAAGGTCATTGGGGATCACATGCACAGTAGCTTTGAAATGTAACTAGTTGTACATGTGCAATAGAAGAACATGAAAAACTAGCCAGGAAGCTTCCGCCCTATAAGAATAGAAACCCTCCGGCCCACAGGATCAATCTCTGCTCAGAGTTGGCCCACTCCCATGTTCTGTGGAGTGTACTATCACTTAATATATCTTCTCCCTTTCTTTATTACTCTTTGTGTTCAGTTCAATTCTTTGTCCTGATCACTAAGAACCTGGTTACCTGTGCCCACCTGTGACAGAACAGCGCTCAATCCACTGACCCACACCAGCCAGGGAGTCTCAGTAATTCTTACTTTCCTCAATATTCTAATATGAACAGAGGACAAAAAAAAAGTAAATAACAAGTTATGAATTGTGTTAAGGGCTCTGAGGGAAACAGCTGAAATAGAGAATACAGTGATGGAGGAAACTACTTTAGGGAAAGTGGCCATAAAAGACATTTATTTAAGAGATACTGAGACAGGATAGTAAGCCTGGACAGGCGGGATGGGGAAACTGAGACAGACAGGTAAACAAGAAGTTTATAGGGATCTAGTACATTGCAAAATTCTATCTTCTGTAACGACAGACACCTGGGAGTAAGTGGTTACCACTTCGCCCTAAACAGAGTGTAGGTAGCCTAAATCACACTACTGGGCAAACTAGATAACAAAATCCAATCAGGGTCTTTTGCCAACCACACCCAAGGACAGATTAAGTTCAGGGAATAAATCTCATTTTGGTACATCAGCATAAAGCTGATGAATACTCTATTAAGTTCTGCTCCAAAGCCTCCCCCAAACCTCCAGCCTTTAAAAACTCTCAAAAGGAAGCTCCCAGTAGGTGCTCCCCCTCTGAGGAGCATGCCCATACCTGCCATTTCCTTCTACCTCAGGCAAGCGTCTGCTAAATTCCAAGGGACTCCACCAGGATTGCAACCTGGGAACAACGGGCAACAGCAACTTTTCCTGGGTTAAGCCCAGACCCGGTCTTCAATGCCCCCTCTTCTCTCACTTCTTAGTGAGCTAAAGCAGCACTGCCAAAGCTCATTTCTCTCCTATAACAGTTCCAGACAGCCAAGGCAGCACCAATTACGCTCTCCTGTTGCTTCCAGTATCCTAAACCCTTCCTTGTTTCACTATCTCCACTTTTAATAAACATCCTCCAGCCCTGTCTCAGTGGATTGAGTGCTGACCTGTGAATCAAATGGCCACCATTTCAATTCCCAATGGAGGGTACATGCCTGGGTTGTGGGCCAGGTGCCTACTAGGGGACATGAGAGCGATAACCACACAATGATGTTTCTCTCCCTCTCTAAAAATAAATAAAATCTATAAACAGTGACCTCTAAATATCCTGTGGACTCAGGCCATGAAATCTTTCCTGCACATGTCTAGAACTCATACACTACTGGCCAGCCCTAGGCAAAGCCACTCAGGGCAAGGCCCCCTTTCCAGTAATAATATTTAACCTGAGTCTACAAAACAAGAAGGGACAGAACTTAACAGAATGGAGGGTAGGGAGATGAGAGTCTTCCAGACCAAGATTTGAGAATGGTGTGTGCAACGGTTCTGAGGCATAGAAACACTTGATTTGGAAGAAGACAGCATGACTGGAAGGCAGTAGGTGAGGGTGAGAGAAGTAAAATTATTTAGCATCTTGTAGCTTTTACTAATAAATTTGTCGAGAATTCATGGAAGTTTAAGCACAGGAGTGATAAAAATCTAAGTTATGTGTGTCAGGCTTGCTGCTAGTGGAGGACTGATTTGAAGGGGAAGACTGGAATTGACACCTTTTAGTAGGCAAGAGAGTGTGCCTGCTAGCCTAAAGCAGTGACAATGGAAATGCAGCTAAGAGAATGGATTCAAGGTGTGTCTCATTTGGAAAGTGAAGTGAATTATTCTTGCTGATGGGTTTGTGAAAGGATTTCAATCTGAAATGAAACCAGAGGATATGAAATGGAGAATCTCACACATGTGCTTGGAAGAAAGGAACTTAAGAACTGGAGGACTCCATGGCCAGATGGCTCCCTTGGTTAGAGTGTTGTCCCCACATGCCAAGATTGAGTGTTCCATCCTTGTTCAGGGCACACATGAGAACCAACCATTGAATTCACAAATAAGTGGAACAACAAATCAATATTTCTCTCTCTCTCTACCTCATCCCCTCTCTCTAAACAAACAAACAAACAAAACTGAGAGACTGATTTCCCATAAGTGCCTCAATTAAGGAAGATGGAGGGACTTATCTCCTGACCAATGGACACCTACCTATAACCACCTTTCCTCATAGGATCTCACTTACAAGAAGAATCTAATGAAGTAAATAAACTAATGAGCAAAATAGAAACAGAAGCATAGAATCAATGGAATACACTGAGGGTGGTAAGAGGAGAGGAAGGAGGTGGGAACTCTATGAAAGAGAGTGAAGGGATTTGTCAAAGAATGTGTATGAGCCCTGGCTGGTGTGGCTCAGTGGATTGAGCCCTTTTCTGTGAATCCACAGGTCCCTTGCTTCGATTCCCTGTCAGGACACATGCCTGGGTTGCGGGCCAGGCCCCTGTTTGGGGGTGTGTGACAGGCAACCACAGATTGATATTTCTCTCCCCTTCTTGGTCTCTCCCTTCCCTATTTCTAAAAATAAATAGATACAATCTTAAAAAACAAGACCCATGGACAATGGTGTGGGGGTTGGCTATGGACATGGCGGTTGGCCTAGGTGGAGGAGGGCAAAAAGGGAAAAAATTGGAACAACTGTAACAGAATAAACAACAACAACAACAACAACAACAACAACAACAATAATAAAAGGAATCTCTCATCGTCCTCAAGCCAGCGAAATTATTGATTGGACTTGGGCTCAATCTCCACTCCTTGTGCTCCTTGCCTGTACACACATCCTATCCCAAATTCTCCACAAACTGGCCTGTTGGTTGCTACAACATTCATTTCCAAAATTGCAATTCCTCTGCTATTCCCACATAAAGTCAGTCTCCGGTAAACCATGCTTCCTTGGATTACCTCTATGTAGGTTGACATGTTGGGCATGGGGGCGAAGAAGGGGTTATCGTGGATGACTACTGGTTTCTGACTAGAGACACTGAGTGGGTGAGGAGCCATTCCCTGCAGTAGGGGAGCACGGTTGTGAAAGACACAGGTTGGGGAGAAGGGTCTGAAAGGAGAAAGCCAGCCCCATTTGCTCAGCAGACCTGTGACCTTGGCAACATGAGCACTATTTTACTCTTCTGAGTTTGTCCCCAAGACTGGAAACTACCACAAAGGAGAAAACAACTAACCGCTCCCTACAGCCACAAGTGGAAGATTACAATTTCACAACTGTAGCCGCTGCTACAATGCCCCAACAGCCCAGGGGCCACACAACAGTCCCCCACCACTGTTTTTCATTCTAATTAGGATCCAGAAAAAGCTCAATGCCTCTACCGATCAATGCTGGTTTATCTCTCCACACCATGCTCCTCTCCTTTCTTGGCGAGTGAATACTCGCAATATTCACAAATTTCCTCTTTGTGAATTCATTCACGGCCCGCATCACTGGCCAGTTGGTCAGGGTTTCATTTTGGCTGTGTTGAGTCATATGCCCAGAAGACTTAAGAGTGGATGTGTTGAAAGAGCAGTAGAATATATAAGTAGTTCATGGAAAGATCAAGGCCAGAGACAGAGGTTTGGCAGGTATTTTATGTACAGTATTTAGTCAGAAATGGATGGAGATATCCCAGGGAAAGAGTACAGCTGGAGAGGAGAAGACCCCCAACTGAGCCAGGGAGCATGCCAACATTTTCTGATAGGCCAGAGGAAGGGAGCAAAGGAGTTGAGACGAGTGTTGTTTCAAGGGTTGAGGAAAACCACGGAGTGGAAGCCTTGGAAGAAGTGAAGGAAAAATGACTCTGGAAAGCTGCACAGAGGGCGGCTAAGATGAGGACATGGAAGTATTCTTTACATTTCCTAGCACCTAAGACATTGGTGACCTTGACCATTCTTCAAATATTGAGAATGAAAGCCATGCTAGAGAGAAGCGGGGTATTGTTTAAGGTTACATACATATGTAATAAAAGAATAAAGATATGCTTGAGAATGACAAATGCTAACATTCAGGAGCTCAGCTGCCCCTGGCAGAGAAAGTAAAGTGATTGGAGAGGAGTACTTTGTAACACTACAGAAATTTTATTTTTTACATGAATCGTGGAGGTTCATTATATTATTTTCTATACCTCCTGAGTTAGGAGGGTGATGTAAATTCAGAGCCATCTCCCCCTCTTTTGCTTTGTTCCCACACTTGGGTCCAGGAATTTGGGGACGTGTCAGCTGTTTTCTGAGAACAATGTGGAAGCCTTGGTGCACACAGGTTCTTGTGGGGGCCTTATTTCCAGGTTCCCAACCTTGGCAAGACCCAGTGAATTTTTCCTGGCTGTGCATGAGTGACAAAACGCCAGCCCACATAACTTGTTTCTGATTCAAATACCCTCCTGTTATAGAAATTTGGTGTCAAAAAATTAATATCGTTCTTCTTGGGGTCCAAACTGCTTTGTAGCAAAATAGCAAAACGCAACAAGAAGGTCAGAATCATGGGTAAATATGTCGTCTGTTGTGGAACCTCCCTCAGGAAAATGGTGAAGAAAATTGACATCAGCCAGCATGCCACGTACACTTGCTCCTTCTGTGGCAAAACCAAGATGAAGAGGCAAACAGTGGGGATCTGGCACCGTGGCTCCTGCATGAAGATGGTCGCCTACTGTGCCTGGACCTACAACAGCAATTCTGCCATCACAGTAAAGTCTGCCATCAGAAGACTGAAGGGATTGAAAGACCAGTAGAAGCTCCACAATTTGAAACAATGCTAGCCAATCATAAATGGGTTAATTTATTTAACAGTTAGAAAAAATGTGTATCAAGTGGTCCCTACACCAGTAAAACCCATGGGAATCTCCAAGTTTCCAAAATGGAGAATTCTTTTTCTGCGAAAAATAAAGAAAGGCATCAGAGCAGCAAGAGGGTTGACCCTAGGAAGGCCCATGGTCTAATAATAAACCCCTTACAACCTTAGCAAACACAAAGCTGCTGGATTAGTGACAGTTCCAGATGCCAGGAGCTACAGCACATTATCATGGACACAACATCATGACTGAGAATAGAAACACGCCTTTCCCTTGTCAAACTGGTAATAGAACATTCCAAGTCTATAGAATTGGTATGTTTCATATCAAAAAGAGAGCAATACCCTGACCAGTGTGACTCAGTTTTTTGGTCATCCTCCGGCAAAGCAAAAGATTGTGGGTTCCATTCCCGATCACGGCACATGCCTGGGTTGCAAGTTTGGTCCCAGTCATGGCACTTAAGAGAGGCAACTCATTGATTTTTCTCTCTCACATTGATGTTCCTCAAGTTTGGTCCCAGTCATGGCACTTAAGAGAGGCAACTCATTGATTTTTCTCTCTCACATTGATGTTCCTCTCCTTTTCTCTCTCCCTCCCTTCCCCCTCTCTCGTAAAAAAAACATAACAAAAGTATAAAAAAATCACAATTAAAAATAAAATGTTATAAAATCATTGGAAAAGATAATACTATATGTGAAAAAGTAGGTAAGTATTTTAAAATACAACCACTGAAATAAAAAAAAAATTCTCAGTGGAAGTAAAGAGCAATCCCCAATTGGAAAAAAAATGATTCAGTGGATGTTAGGTAAAAGGTTACTGGGTGTAGGATGTTGCACAGTCTCAGAGTATTGCTCCACAGATTGTTCCCATTAACAATTTGCAAAGGGAAAGCACACCTTGGAAAAATGTCACGTATCACTGTAATCGAGTGACCCAACATAGCATCACTAGTAGTGGGGCAAACTCACAGTATGTGTCTGCTGATAGGAAATAATATAAAGTATATAGCATTATTCAGGAGATTTTAATGTGAAAAACATGTATAACCTAAATCCAGCCCAGACCCTAGATTTACCTTTCTGTTTCCAACAAAAATGTGACAGGGGACTTCCGGCCAAGATGGAGGCGTAGGTGGACACACTGTGCCTCCTCTCACAACCAAAGTTAAGGACAACAAATATTTAGAAACAAGAAAACAACCAGAGCTAATGGAATATTGAGCTGTAAGGAAGTCCAACAACCATTCATCCAGACCGGTAAGAGGGGCGGAGTCGCAGCAGGAAAAAGTGGAGGTGTGGACCCAGGAACACAGGCGCGGCAGTGGTTGGCGGTTTTCAAGTGTGCAGGCGGCTGACAGGACCACAGGCAGAGGCTGTCTGACGGGGTGCAGATCCAGTGAGGCCGCGCAAGGCGGCCAGCTGACCAGGTGGTCCCACATTCACACGCACAGATAATCCAGGGGAAGGGGAAGCGGCGGAAAGGACGGGATCTCAAGAGAGAGCGGAGCAGGCGCCATTGTTCCCTCTCGGACCCTGTCACCATGTACAGCGTCACAACTCAGCGACGGGGCTGCCCTGCACTGGGGAATATATAAGGCTCCATTCCTCACTACATAAGAGGGCAGGGCGCTCACAGATAATTCAGGTGAAGGGGAGCGGCTGAAGGGACCGGAACTCACGTGAGAAAGGAGCAGGCGCCATTTTGCCCTCTCAGACCCAGTTCCCACTTACAGCGTCACAACTCAGCGACTGGGCTGCCCTGCACTGAGGAATATATAAGGCTCCACCCCTCACAACGTAACAGCCACGACCAGACCAAAACCAAACCAAACCAAAACAAACAAACAAACAAAAAAAAAAAAAGCAAAAATGGCTCAAAACGGAAAACAAATCAGAATCCCAGAGACAATTCCTCCAAGCGACGAAGAAATAGCCGACCTAGCAGAAGCACAGTTCAAAGCACTGGTCATTAGGCTGCTCACAGAATTGGTTGATTTTGCTCACAAATTACATGGAAACATGCAGGCTACAATATGTGAAATGAAGGAAGATACATAGGGAACCAATAAAGATGGGAGGAAAACTGGGACTCAAATCAATGGAGTGGACCAGAAGGAAGGAACAAACAACCAAACAGAAAACAAGGAAGAAATAAGAATTCAAAAAAATGAGGAGTGGCTTAGGAACCTCCAGGACATCTTTAAACGTCCCAACATCTGAATTATAGGGATACCAGAAGGGGAAGAAGAAGAGCAACAAATGGAGAACTTCCCCAATCTAGCAAAGGAAATAGACTTCCAGGAAGTCCAGGAAGCTCAGAGAGTCCCAAAGAAGTTGGGCCCAA
The DNA here is from genome assembly GCA_039655065.1 of Glossophaga mutica. Classification (NCBI taxonomy): domain Eukaryota; kingdom Metazoa; phylum Chordata; class Mammalia; order Chiroptera; family Phyllostomidae; genus Glossophaga; species Glossophaga mutica. Next base: position 14,472,919 of record CM077317.1, read on the forward strand.
GGAGCAACACCCCAAGGCACATCGTAATTACATTAGCCAAGATTGAAATGAAGCAAAGTATTCTAGAAGCAGCAAGGGATAAGGGGACAGTCACCTACAAAGGAGTTCCCATCAGACTGTCAGCTGATTTCTCAAAAGAGACCTTCCAGGCAAGAAGGGGCTGGAAAGAAATATTTGAAGTCTTGAAAGGCAGGGACCTACATCCAAAATTGCTCTATCCAGCAAAGCTGTCATTTAGAATGGAAGGGAAGATAAAGTGCTTCTCAGATAAGGTTCAGTTCAAGGAGTTCATCACCACCAAACCCTTAATATATGAAATGTTAAAGGGCGTTATCTAAGAAAAAGAAGATAAAAAATATGACAGTGAGAAGTCAGCAAACTCACAGATAGTAACAACCACACCTAAAACAAAAGCAAACAACTAGAATAGGAACAGAGCCACAGAAATGGAGATCATATGGAAGGTTAGCAACAGGGGAGTGGGAGGAGGAGAGGGGGAAAAGGTACAGAGAATAAGTAGCACAAATGGTGGGTAGAAAATAGACAGGGGGAGGGCAAGATTAGTGTGGGTAATGTACAAGCTAAAGAACTTATGACACATGGACATGAACTAAAGGGGGGGAATGTGTGTGGGAGTGGGTGTGAAGGGTGGAGGGGAATGATGGGGGAGAAATGGGACAAGTGTAATAGCATAATCAATAAAATATATTAAAAAACACTCTATATATAAAGACCCAAATAGAATAAAAATTCATGGATTGAGATGAATACATCCTGTTGATGCTAATCAAAAGAAAGTGAGATTAGCTATGTTACCTTCAGAAAGTGCAGAATTTAGAGCGAGGGATGTTACTAGAAAGAAGATTTGTTTTAAAATAAATCAGCGTGCAAGGGGTGATGGATGGAGTTACAGGAAATAATGGTGGGTGTGAACTGAAATGGCATCCTTCCACTCACCTTTTGTTTGCTTTAATTTTCTACTTAACAACAACAAAAAAAGAAGCAAAGATGGGTTGAGGGTTTGAGAAACTAAAGTGAAAACTGAGAAATCTACGAAGAGACAGAAGGTGGTTGGGAACCAATTGTGGGAAGACTGAGTACAGTCAGAGTGGAAGAGGGTCAGAGGTGGGTGAGGCTGACAGAGGGACTGTTTTAGTTGAGCTCACCACTGCCCCTTCCCTCTCAAACCCCTCCGAAGAGTCCTGGGTGCATCCTTACCTGCTCCATTGCCTCAATCCATACAAAGTTTGAATACCAGAATGATTACAGCCAACATGAAAAGATGAGCAATAAGACTAGGATGAGGATTCATCCAAAAGGCCTCAGGAAGTGATAAAGAAAACAAATGAGCAGTTGCTTGAAACACAACTGTAGGAGGGTAATACACCAGCCATTCCCCACCCCCTTCATCCTTACTCGTGTCCACACTAGAGACTAGAAAAGCCACATACTCCCATAAGACTGTCAGCTGACTTCTCAGAAGAAATGTTTCAGGCTAGAAGGGATTGACAAGAAATATCTGAAGTCATGAAAAGCAGGGACCTACAGTCAAGATTACTCTACCCAGCAAAGCTATAATTTAGAATTGAAAGGCAGGAGAGCGTTTCCCAGACAAGAAAAAACTAAAGGGGTTTATTATCACCTAACTGTTACTATACGAAATGTGAAAGGGACTTATTTAAGAAAAAGATCAAAACTATAAACAATAAAATGGCAATAAATAAATATTTATCAAGTATTGAATCTAAAAAACAAACTAAGCAAACAAGAACAGAGAGAATCATGGATACAGAGACTATTTTGGTAGTTGCTATTTGGAAAGGCCATGTGGGGGAATCAGTGAAAAGGTGAGGGGGTTAAGAAGAACAAATAGGTAGTTAAAGAGTAGCCATGGGATTGTGAAGTACAGTAAAGGAAATGGAGTAGCCAAAGAACTTATACACATGACCCATGGACATGAACAAATGTGTGAGCATTACCTGAGGGAGTGAGGGGGACTGGGTGGAGAAGGGATAAAGGGGGAAGAATTGGGACAACTGTAATAGCATAATCAATACAATATACTTTAAAAAGTAAAAACAAAAATAAATAAATAAATAAAATAAAAAAGCCACATACTTGCCTTCTCGGATTCCCATGCAATTAGTCAGCAAGGTGAGACACCGTTAGGACCAGAGACATAAATGAGAGTGTTCGGGACTTCTGGGCAGGATAGGTTCTTTTCTTTTCCTTTTTATTACAAAATATTTATTTATTTATTTATTTATTTATTTATTTATTTATTTTTTATTTTAATTGTTGATCTTGTACAGTTTTCTGTCTTTTATTCTCACCCAAACCCGCCACCCTAGCCCTCCCCACCTCCCTCCCATTTCCACCCCCCCATAGATTTTGTCCATATGTCCTTTATACTTGTTCCTGTAAATCCTTCCCCTTTTTATCTATCTATCTATCTATCTATCTATCTATCTATCTATTTATTTATTTTTCAAGAGGGTAATGGAAGGAGATAAACATCAATGTGTGGTTGCCTCTTACGCACCCCCTTCACTGGGGAAGTGGCCAGCAGCCGAAGCATGTGCCCTGACTGGGAATCCAATCGGCCACCCTTTGTTTCACAGTCCAGTGCTCAATCCACTGAGGCACACCAGCTAGGACCCTTATAAGGTCTTATGACTCCTTTTTCTTGCCTTGGACATGGATGTTCTTTTTTTTTTTTTTTAAAGATTTTTTTTTCCTTTTAGATTTTATTTATTTATCTTTAGAGGGGAAGGGAAGGAGAGAGGGAGAGAAACATCAATGTGCGGTTGCCTCTTGTATGTCCCCTGACGGGAACTGGCCTGGCAACCCAGGCATGTGCCCTGACTGGGAATCGAACTGCGATCCTTCGGTTCGCAGGCCCGCGCTCAATCCACTGAGCTACACCAGCCAGGGCGACATGGATGTTCTGTCTGGACTTGTGACAGCTGCCTTGTGAACATAAGGTAGGTTGACAGTCATCAGATCAAAGAATCCAACGCACTCAGGAGCCAAGTAGAAAGGTAGGAAGAGCCCAAGAAGTTTCTGCACTAAATAACTGAACCAGTGCCAGCAACCACCTACATCCAGACTCCTTGTTGTGTAACACAAAACAAAACAAAGAAAAATAAAAATCCACCCATTTGTTTAAGCCACCTTTATTTATGTTTTTTAAAAAGATTTTATGTATTTATTTTTAAATAGAAGGGAAAGGAGGGAGAATGAAACATCGACGTGCAAGACATACCTCAATCAGTTGCGTTTGGCATGAACCCTACTGGGGACGTGGTCCACAACCTAAGCATGGGCCCTGACTGGGAATCTAACTGGTGACACTTTGGTTCACAGGCAGGCCCTCAATCCACTGCACCACACCAGCCAGGATTTATGTTTTCTTTAACCTGGAGCAGAGTACATTCTTAGTTGAAAATATTCCTGATACCTTGTTCAATAATTTTGGGGGAAAGTGACAAGGTTTGGATTCATAGAAAGAAGAGAGCAGTGGAGAAAATGCAGAAGCCAGTGAAAAAGGTATTTATAGAGAGTTTAAAAATACTAGTAGTTTGTCTTTCCAATTGGGGTCTGGATGAATGGCTCTTGGAAAGAAGGGTGGTAAGAAGAAAGAATGTTCTTCCATCCATGAGGTAGTGACCAGAGAATGCACTGTCATTCACAAATATATCCATGGAGTGGATTTCAAGCAGTGTGCCCCTGGGGAACTCAAAGAGATCTGAAATTGGCCACAAAGTAGATGGGGCTCCAGATGTGCACATGGACACCAGGCTCAACACAGCTGTCTGGGCCAAAGGGTTAAGGAATGTCTCACACCGTATCCCAGTGTGCTTGTCCAGAAAACACAATTAGGATGAAGATGCACCAAACAAGGTCTAGGCTTTTTTCAACGTACCCGTCACCACTTTGACAAAGCTACAGGTAATGTGGATGAGAACTAATTGATGATTGTTGAGTAAAGTTATAAAACTGTCAAAAGAAAAATCAGTTATTTGAAAGTTTTAACGAGCTAGACAAACCTGGTGAGAGGGATAAAATGTGCAAATGAACAAAATACAGAATGAAAGAGGAGATAAAAGGACAGACACAACATAGATAATAAATCTTCTTTTTTAAATTAATGAACTTTGCTCTGGCTAGTGTGGCTCAGTGCATTGAGCACAGGCCTGCAAACCAAAGTTTTGCCAGTTCGATTCGCAGTCTCAGGCACATGACTAGGTTAAGGGCCAGGTCCCCAATAGGGGACGCACAAGAGGCAATCACACATTGATGTTTCTCTCCATCTCTCCCTCCCTTCTCCTCTCTAAAAATAAATAAATAAAACCTTTAAAAAATTAATGAACTTTATTTTACATCAATACGTTTCAAAATTTAGACAATGGATAAAATTGTAGAAAAATGTATCATGTGTCAAAACTGGCATGACAACCAAAAAGCAAACTTGGATAGCCTAACACTCACTAAAGAAATTGAATTAATGATAATTTAAAAAATCTCCCCTCTCTAACTGTCAATGCTTCAGATAAGTTTTGCCAAAAACTCCAAGAGCAATTAGCTCCTATCTTGTACCAGTAGTTTCAGCCATTTGGAAAAATGTAAACTGGATCCACAGTTGAATAAACCCATATTAGAATAAACAGCAAACAGGCCAGGGATCTAATTGCAAAAATAAATCTATATGAAGTAGTCAAAATAAACCTGAGTAAATTTTTCTTAATAATGCATTTGGGAATGAAGCCTTTTAAAGTATGACACAAACTCAAGAAATATAAAAGCTTGATAAATTTGACTCCATTAAAAACAAACAAACAAACAAACAATTTGCTTGGTTGGTCCAAATGAAAAGCTGGGAGTCATGGCACATACAAGAAACAACCAATGAATACCTAAATAAGTGGAACAACAAATTGATGTTCTCTCTCTCTCTCTCTCCCTCTCTCCCTAAAATAAATAAATAAAAATGATAATAACCTTTCTTTCTCCTTCTCTTTCATAAAAAAGAAAGTAAAGAAAAAAGAAAAGGAAGCCCTGCCTTGCCTGGCTCAGTGGATGAACGCTAGCCTACTATGCAAAAGGTCACAGGTGTGATTCCCAGTTATGGCAGATGCCTGGGTTGTGGGCCAGGACCCCATGGGAGGGTACATGAGAGGCAACCCCATATTGCAGTTTCTTTCCATTTCTTATGTAAAATACTACAAAATTATTTACAAAAAAATGTTCTGGCAGGTGCTGACTTGGGTGGTTGCAGGGTGCATCACTGATCTGGGTACATACAAGAGACCACCCAATGGATACATGAATGGGTAAAATAGCAAAATGAGGTTTTCTTTGAAAAGATGGTGAATTTTCAGAAAAGCAAAAGGTAAGGTTATAGTTACATAAGAAAAAAAAAGGCAGCATGATAAGTGATTCTACATCAGTGATGAAAACACAGGCAGAATAAATGCACCTAAGATAAACTCAAGGTATGGTAAGCATGCTTGAGATAAATACATTATTACACTGATACTACAATAATCAGCTCACAAAAGAGTAAAATGATTGTCTCCCTAAAGAAGAAGTTGTAAGCAACCTGCAGATAGTCTGTTTTTCAGAACCACCAGAAAGAAAGCCACTCAGATGGTGAGCTCTCCCTCTCAATTTCTCCAAGAATAAAGATCATCAGTGGCAAATGGCAGTTACCAAAGCAACAAGAACCGGCTTCTCACTCCGGAGAGAACACCCCAATTCCTCCTCATTATTTTGTGTGCTCTACACGTTCAGAAAAACTTCTGTAGTAACAGACTATAGAGATGATTGCTGAAAGCATAGTCCTAACTAATATGCTCACCGCCTCTGCTGGGTCTATGGCAGCCATCCAGTTTTTAGTCATGGTAAGGTAGTTTCCGTATTTCTGGTTCCACTGACAAAGAGAGAGGTTTTCCAATATGTGTAGTCTTCCAAATGCTATCATTTAGCAATGAATGCTAACATTGAGTGGAAATTAAAGTTTAAGTTGAAAAAAAGCCAGCTACTTTATGAACATAATACTGAATGACAGCCAATCACCATCTGCATCATTAAAGCCCCTGGGGCAGCCACTCAACAGTTCCCTTGAAAGGGCCTCTCCCCGGAAGCCAAAGGAAATGGTGTGTTTTTCCTCAGCGAGAATACAGCTCACTCCAGTGATGAGAAAAACTGCCACGCTATAGCTGTCCTAAGAAGTTCACTTTCAAACTCTCAGGAATTAGAGACAGGTCACCATGACTGCCAGGGAGGGGAGCTAGTGGTTGGAAACCAGTGCTGGGAAATGGAATCCCTTGGGATTTCCTTTTGTGTTTTTGGTATTATGTTTGTACTATGTTTGTAACAGGTATGGAAGTAGGACAGAACAGGACTGGTGTAGGCTGAGAAGCCGCCAAACCCCCACAAGCCTAGCTTGGGGCCTGGGAAGAGCAGCAGCACAGCGATTAAGAGTGAGTTTGCATATAAATAGCAGCAGGCTAGCACATAGAAATGCTCATTCTAATTACTGTGTCACCAGAGACTGGGCCTTAACTTGAACTTGCATCTCTTGAGGGGAGAGGGATAATCTTGCCTTGAGGGTGGGGAGGCATTTCCACTGCTGGCCATGCCTGCCTGGACTGATAACAGCTTCCAGGATGGAAAGCTTTGCCACATCTGCATGCAAAAGCTAGGAACTGCCTGGAGCTGCAAGAAATCCTGGGAGATTGGAAGGGCGGGTGTGTGGGGGGGGGGAGTATTTAAACTGGGCGCTTGTAGCATAGTGATCATAAGAGCTGGAGAGCACAGAGGTCCCGCCCATGCTGCGGGAAATTGCGGGAGCCTAGCGCAGTTTTCTGGGACACAGTACCTCTGACTGGCCTGGTTTGGCCAGCAGAGGCTGGACTGAGCATTTTTTTGGCTATTTGGGGGGTTTGGGGACTTAAGAACTGAATTCTGCCATAATTCTAAATCTGCATAACTTTTAATAAATACTCCCTTTTCACCTAACTCTGACATTCGGAGTTATGTGTTCGGCAACGGGCAATAGAACCCCAAATCTGTTCCAGAAACTTATAGTCTGAGGTTCTGTTACATGTTCATTTTCTGAGTTCTTTTTTTTTTTAATTTTTTAAAAGATTTTTATTTATTTATCTTTAGAGGGGAAGAGTAGGAGAGAGGAAGAGTGAGAGAAATATCAATGTATGGTTGCCTCTTGTGTGTCCCATGCTGGGAACTGGCCTGCAACCCAGGCATGTGCCCTGACTGGGCATCGAACCGCGATCCTTTGGTTCGCAGGCCCGCGCTCAATCCACTGAGCTACACCAGCCAGGGCCATTTTCTGAGTTCTTAAAGATAGTTGGTGGATTTAACATTAAGAGAAAGTTCACAGCCCTGGCTGGTATGGCTCAGTGGATTGAGCGCTGGCCTGTGAACCAAAGGGTTGTCAGTTCAATTCCCAGTCAGGGAGGGCACATGCCTGAGTTGTGGGGCAGGACCCCGGTTGGGGGTGTGCCTGAGGCAACCTCACATGGATGCTTCTTTCCCTCTCTTTCTCCCTTCCTTTCCCTCTTTCTAAAAATAAATAAATAAAATCTTTAGAAAAAGAAAAGAAAAAGTTCACATTTATTGGAAAAGCATCTCATAATGAGATGGACAATTTTTTTCAGTTATTTCTCATGTAATAACAGTTTGTTAAGAATTCTATTCCTGCCCTGGCTGGTGTAGCTCAGTGGATTGAGCGCGGGCCTGCGAACCGAAGGATCGCGGTTCGATTCCCAGTCGGGGCACATGCCTTGGTTGCCAGGCCAGTTCCCGGCAGGGGACATACAAGAGGCAACCGCACATTGATGTTTCTCTCCCTCTCTCCTTCCCTTCCCCTCTAAAAGATAAATAAATAAAATCTAAAAGGAAAAAAAAAAGTACTTAAAAAAAACATTCCTTTAAAAAAAAAAAGAATTCTATTCCTATTTTTGCTTTCGAAAGTGGAGGATCTGAGAAATCTTAAATACATAAATGGGAATTGCAGTTTCTTACAGTGATGTCACTATATTATGTCCCAGGTGGTTTATTATAGTGGGTTGTTAGTTGGGTATTAGCAAACAGGAAGGGAGCAATAAGTGGGACGGACCTTGCCCTCTTGTGCTAGGAGGTAGTTTCTTTACTCCTTTTGCTTACCCTCCGCTACTGCCTCTGTTCCCCACCCCTGCCACCATGGCTGCCTTGCTGCATTGCCACCCTGGTCCAGCTCTGGATCCTTAGTTTCCTTTGGCTCCACTTTCCTCCAAAACCTTCCTTCTGCTCGATCCGCACAGCCAGACTGGCTTCCCAGCCCAGCCTAACCACGTTCGTTCCCCATTTGGCTCCCACTCACCTCCAACCTCTCCTGTGCTTCTCTTGCCTCCACACTGGCTGGCATGGCAACCCTGTCTCAGGTGGCCCGGTGCGATGGGGGATATCACCAGCCTGAGCATCCACCAGGGGCCTGCGCCCTGTGCTTCTGGCAGTTGCTGCAGCTGCAGATGATGCTGCTCTACTGGGAGTTAGGATCACACAGGCCCAGGGCACCCAGTTCCCTGAGCTGTGCAGTTAAACAAAGGACAACATGCCTCCAAAGGCTGAAAGTTCTCAGACCCCAGCTCTTATTAAAACTACAGGTTTAGCCCTGTCCATATGTCTCAGACTGTTGGAATGTTGTCCCAAACGCCAAAAAAGCTGCAGTTGGATTTGGGTCAGGGCACATACTTAGGCTGAGGATTCACTTCAGTGCCTGAGAGAGACCTGCGATCTGTGTTTCTCTCTCTTCCTTCTTTTCTAAAATCAATAAACTTATCCTCCAGTGAGGATAAAAAAGCAAAAGCAGAAAACTACCACATGACCAAGGGTAGATGCAGGGCATATTGACTTCAGAAGAGTGGGTAGGCTCTGGCTGGTGTGGCTCAGGGGACTGAGTGTCCTCCTGGGAAGTGAATGGTGGCAGGTTCCATTCCCAGTCATGGCATATGCCTGGTTTGCAGACCAGATCCTCGGTAGGGGGTGTGAAAGAGGTCATTGGTGTTTCTCTCCCTCCCCACTCTCTAAAAGTAAGTAAAACCTTAAAAAAATGTATGTGGCACAGGAGATGGTGGGCAGCAAATGGTAGTGTGGGTGTACAAAAGCAGGCTTCAACTGTATACAGTAAGGTTTTATTTTACAAAACCAATCCCACTCCGGCTGATGCGGCTCAGGTTTGAGCACCAGCCTGTGAACCAAAAGGTTGCTGGTTCAATTCCCAGTCAGGGCACATGCCTAGGTTTTGGGCCAGGACCTCAGCTGTGGACTTGCGAGAAGCAACCGATTGATGTATCTCTGGCACGTTGTTTCTCTCCCTCTCTTCCCCTCCCTCACCCTCTCTCTAAAACTAAATACTTTTCTGAGAGGAAGAAAACAAACCCACTCTTCTATTTTTATTATTTATGTACTTACTTATTTATTTAAAGATTGTATTTTTAATGAATTTTTTAAAGATTTTTTATTTATTTATCTTTAGAGAGGAAGGGTAGGAGAGAGGGAGAGGGAGAGAAATATCACTGTGTGGTTGCCTCTCATGTGTCCCTTGCTGGGAACTGGCCTGCAACCCAGGCATGTGCCCTGACTGGGAATCAAACCGCGATTGTTTGGTTCACAGGCCCGCGCTCAATCCACTGAGCTACACCAGCCAGGGCTAAAGATTGTATTTTTAGAGACAAGGGAAGAGAAGGAGAAAACGAGGAAGACAAATATCAATGTGAGGTTGCCTCGAGCACACCCCCATACTTGGGACCTGGCCCACAACCCAGGCATGTGCCCTGACTGGGAATCAAACTGCTGACCCATTGGTCTGTAGCCTGCACTCAATCCACTGCACTACACCAGCCAGTGCCACAGTTCTATATTTAAAAGAGGTGTTTTTCTGTTTTGTTTTGTTTTAAGATTTTGTTTGTTTATTTTTAGAGAGGGAAAGGGAGGGAGAAAGAAAGTGACAGAAATATCAATGTATGCTTGCCTCTTGGCACTCCTGACTGAGGACTTGGCCCACAACCCACACATGTGCCCTGCCTGGGAATTGAATGGGGAGACCTTCTGGTTGCCAGTCTGGCACTCAATCCACTGAACCACACCAGCCTGGGCTATTTTCAGTGAGTTTACATCCTCCATGGGCACAGTATCACGCGAATTCTGTCTAATGGCCTTGGCAGGATGGTTGTTTCCGACTTTGGCACAAACCTCGCTGTATCGTGGGCTCAGATCTCCTTTCCCAGATCACTGTAGGATTGTCACTGTGTTGTTCTTTCCTCATGCGCATAAGCATATCTTTTGCCTAGAGATAATTCCATTTTATCAGGGGCATAAAAACCTTCAATTTTCAGAACAACTACATGCTCCCTTGGCTTCTGAAGCCCTGCCTAGAGCCAGCAAAAATGGCCTTTGACCGCAGCCTCCCAGACAAGTTTGCCGTCTTAGCAGTCCTGTGTCCTGCAGTCCTCTATGGTCTCTGACGTGGTGGAGAGAGAGACGTGGAAGGTTTTGTTTGCTTTTCAAAGAGATCTCAAGCACATTTGAAGAAATGTTCCTATCTATTAAATCTGCATATCAGGCATTTTTGTCTTCTATGCTTTTCTGGGGATTTAGAATTAATTCACGGTGAATTTCTAAAGTCATAATGAAAGAGAAGAGAGGAAGTTGAGATGAGGAGAAAACGAAGAACTCTTTTAGTATGGAAGTTGTTTCACCTAATTAAGGACAAATGCACACATATTGAAATCTCTGGTGTGTGAATCAGTTCAAGTTTGTTTAGAAAATGACAGAAGTCCGTTTTATTATTTTTTATTTTTAAATATATTTTATTGATTATGCTATTACAGTTGTCCCATTCCCCCCCCTTCATTCCCCTTCACCTTGCACACCCTCTCCCACCCACATTCCCCCCATTAGTTCATGTTCATGTGTCATAAGTTCTTTAGCTTCTACATTTCCCACACTATTCTTGCCCTCCCCCTATTTTCTACCCATGGTCTATGCTACTTATTCTCTATACATTTTTTTCCCTCTCTCCTCCTCCCACTCCCCTGGGAAGTCACTTTTAAAAGTCTAATATAAAAGTTAACTCAAAATTGTACCAGTTGATGGAAACACATCCACAGTAAAGTTTACTAAGTTCTTAAGTTGAAGCTCAGAGGAAATGTACTGTTTAGCATGAAAAGTTCCATTTGTCCTCCTGTGGCTTCGGGAAACTTTGGTTTTTGTTTCAGAAAAAAAAAATTCTGAGAGAACTGTCCATTGAAAACAAAGTGAAGCTTTCTCTTTGTTGTGGATGCTCACCATTTTCCATGAGGAGAATGAGGAACATGGTTGGGCAGTGCTGCGAGTCTACCAGCTCCTTTTCTCTCCCCTCCCTCCCCCCTTTCTTTTTCAGTTGGGAAATAATGGAGTCTCCTTGGTGTTCAGGGAAGAACTGGTCAGAAGAGAGGACAGACAGTTGGTGCCACTGAGGGGGAACGAATGGAAGCTGCATGGTCACAAGCTTTAGGGGAGCCGGCCTTTGCTAGGAGGAGGGTAGAAGCAAGCAGAGGTTAGGTCGCAGGGTGGCAAGATGAGGGAAGTAAGTGGTTTGTGCTTTCTCAGTGAAATCTGCCATGTGAGAGTTGGGAGGAGGTTCGAAATGTTTTCCATGATAGAAGAAGGAACACGGGTGCCTCAGGAGTGGGAAATGGCCACCAAGACATGTGTCAGGTGATGTAGTGGGATCTCCATTAAAGGCTTGGCTCAGTCGTTTGATTTTTCCAGCAGTTCTGCTGCTATAGGACAGATCAGGGCTTTACCAGCTGCTAAATTGTCAGATGAAGAGGGAGGTCGAGGAGAGTGAGTGAAGAAGGAACCGCTGGGGAATAAAGAAGGGGCCCACCTCCATAAAGGATCATCGTCGTGGTGCAGTTATTGCTTGAGCTGCTTCCCTCCCCTCCTTTCATTTGTCACCAGGGAGTTGAATCTGGTCCATCCTCTCACCTCACTTAGGCCACCATTCTCCTTCTCTCACACTTCTCCCATCCCCACTCTCAGCTATTGTTTAGTTGCTCTCTCCTGCATCTTCACTCTCCCTCTGTGCTGGTTACTTCCCATCAGCATTTACACAAACATGTTTAACATTCTCCTCATATTAACAAAAGTCGGAGGATGTCTGCTTTAATCTCAGAATATTGTTCCCTGTTTGCAAGTCTCATGGGGCCTCTTAGAGTTCAGAAGATGCCCACCTGTGAGGGGAAAGGAAAAGGAGATATTGTGCACTGGGATGTTAGTCTTGAGGGTTTTAAAGGATGGGAACTTAGGGGAAGTGTCAAGGAAGGATGTCAATAGACTGTTCGTCAACTTGCCAGCTGTGTCCTCTCAGGGTCTGGCCTCCACTTCTTTGCTGGCACCAGAGCAGGCGGGGGTGGGGGCAGCAGTCATTCGACATTGCACCTGGCCCTAGTGTCACCAGCCTGCTTTTGCTGCTTCACTGGGCCTGATGCTGAAATAAACCTGAAGCCTAGATGTTATATTATGGAGGAAAGGTCGGAAGGTCTAAAATGCAAGATCAGTGATATCCAGGGAAGGGAAGGCCAATATGATGCTGAGGTCCTGCTCATGTATTTTTTTTTTGTTTGTTTGTTTTTAAAAGACAGAGACAAAGGGGAGGAGAAAGGGAGAGAAACATTGATGTGAGAGATAAATATCTGTTATGTGCCCTAAATGGTCCGACACCAGGGCTGAGAATGTTGTGCTTCAACAAACACCAACATTGAACCTCAACAAATGGTAACAATGAACAGCAGCACCCAGGGGACATTCTCTCAGGATCCCCTGGGCTCACTTGAGCTCTCACCACTAGCGCAGTCCCAAAACCATGGGCTTGACTGAGACCATGATTTCCCAGAAAATAAAAATTTCCACAAGGGCCTCCACTGTACAGGTAGGGTGGGGAAATGGGAAGCCATCTGCAAGGATGATGAGGAAGGAATTATGTCATTTGCCTGACAGTACAGGTTTCTGCCCCCCCACACCCTCCAGGTGAAAGTAAACAGCAATTCTGGCCTCCGGAGAGACAAAGCAACCTGTGTGATTTCCCTTCTTTGCTTCCATGGGAAGCCAGGAGCAGGACAGCTTGGGTGAACTGGGAGCCACATGTTTTGGATGAATAATGGGCACAAAGGCAATCCTGGGACTGTGCCTCTGGATGTTCTAGGTTGTGTGAAGTGTCCAGGGAAAGGTCACATCCTAAACAGTAAATCCCAGAGAGGGCAGCCAATCCCCTGTAAACAGGCAGGCATGTCTAGCTCCTGCACAGAGGCCTGGGCTCTTAGGTGCTCACTCAGTGCATCCCTGCAGGGCTCGGATCCCAGAGGCAGCTGCTGGCCAGAGCGATGGGCTGAGATATGGGCACCAAGGAGAAGACCAGGCAAGGCTCCCAGGCAGATAGGAGGGCAAAACCCCTGGTCATTTAAGGATGAGGTCCTGCTGAACTCACCCCGTGCATAGTAGGTGAGCCTCCAATTCCAGGAGGGTCGGATACAGCTTAGGAGAACTTCCTGCCCTGTAGGGAGCCCACTCCACCAGACACGAATAGACTCACTGAAAGCTGTTGAGTGTCCTGGGAGGCAGGTTAGGGATGTGGGCTGACAGCTCTGCCCACCTGCACTGTGCCCGAGGGATTCCAACAGGAATTGTTGTTCCATCCTGCTGCATCCCTTTGTCAACAGAGAACAGGGGGCCAGGTGTACAGCAAGGACGCTGAGCCAGGGACTTCAGGAGACCCCTTACTGGATCACATCATTCACTTAGCGGGGGTGGAAGCAGGATTTCTAGTCTAATCTCCATCTACTTGGTCTATCGTTAATATCACTGAGAACAGTATTTACTTGGGTGATCAAGGCCATTGCTTCCGGTCTCTGTCAATCTTTGCATGGTAACTTTACTCATGAAGGTCTTCAGTGGTCTTGGATGCTAAATGAGCAATAGACCTTTTCTGTGAGAGGGGTTTCCATTTTACCAATGAAGAGACGAAGTCACCTGCACAGAAAGACACATAAGCAGGTGAGTCCCAGACACCTATGAGATGGCTAACCACCTTGAAAAGAGGTGCCTGCTGCTGGGCCCCTTCTTCGCCTCAGTCTCTGCATGGCCCTCTGGTCTCGGTCCAACTTCTGCCCCCTCTCTTCTCTCAGCCAGTTCACCCACCCCTGGTGCCCTTGATTCCCTACCCTGGTTTTCCCCTCATTGGATCTACACACAACTCGCAGCTCTTAGCTTGAGTCCGATCTGCCCTGGGTGACAGGGAGGGGCACCTTCTCAGTAGTTACTCTGGGGGTCTGCTCCTCACCCAGGCCCAGGTGCGATTGTCCTGCCCCCTCCCCTCTACCAGCCCTCCAATGGGGTCATGCTCCAGGCCCCCTTTGGAGGAGACCAGACCCCTTCCTTTCCTTCCCTCTCATTTGCAATCTTTCCCCACTCTATTCCTCTCATCTTCCCACGTTGAATCACCAGACTCTCCATCACAGAAACTTGACTTCCTGCATCAGTTTACCTTCAGAACTTGGGCCCCACCTGTGGATCTCTGCACATTCTCTTCTACTCAGTCTAGAACATCTGCCCCAAGTTGCACGGACAGACTTCACTGCCTCACCCTCCAGGCAATTCCTCCTTCCTAATCCTCCAGCAGCCTCAGTGCCCCTTCCAGGACCCCTCAGTCCACACCACCCACCCCAGGGTGCAGTCCCAGACCCATAGCACTTGCGAACCTGCCCAGGTCCTGCCTCCTCCCCCACCATGAAAAGGATCCCAGAGGCTGGTCCAGTGGACAGAAAATGAATCCTTTTTGGATTGCTTCCTTTACAAAATGCTGTTCTTCAAAATTGACAGGAAATTTTCAGTTTAAAAGTTCAGTGTAGTTTAATATACTCCCAGCATTTAAACCCTCAACCTGGGGCACACTTCTGTAAGTCACATGACTGTCCCATTGGCTGACCAGTGGAAAAATTCTCAGCAACATCAGGAATCGGTGCGGGGACCCTGAAGGGAAATGTGTGAGCCCACTGTCCATAAAAGCCTATGAACCAGGTCTTGAAATCTTCCACTGGAAGATCAACAGCAGCAGATTTGTGAGATCTCACCATCATGGGAACACAAGAGATTTACCCAGTTCCCATTTAGCAACACCCTGAAGTGAAACCAGGGTTCAGACTGATACTCCCGTGAGATGGGCAGAGGCTGTAGCTGCACTCTGTGGCCATCCACGAGGACTTTCTCATGGGAAACCTGCCAGGTCTGGCAGTTCAGGTTGCTGTGCCGAAGGTCAATCACCCATGCTAGTGACTAGAGGAACAGCCGTGCACAACACAGCCACTGCCCACACCACCCAACCTCAAGTCCCCATGCCGCCACCCCCAGGACCCACTCAAATAGATCGAATGCCCAATACCTTAGACAAAGAAGAAAACGAAACTAATCTCCATCCCCCATATCCTTCGCAACACTCTCTATCTACTACTGGAAAGTCACTGCATTGATTCACATGTATCCCACTTTTAAACATCACATAACCTATGGACACTCACCCTCCCCACTCTCACCAGGGACCCTTCACACAGTGCCCATGGGAAAGTCCTCATTCTGGGTCACCACTCCTGTGCCCTCGGGCAGGCACATGTATCCAAAGGGCCTCAGTGATCACTGGATCACACACACAAACCACGAGTGGTCTCCTTCTTACTCCTCCTGTGATCCCTGGCTTTCCCCCGGAGCTGCACAGTTCAGCAGGAAGTTTTCCTGTCTAGGAGAGTGCTTGGTAATGCCAGCCCTGTATCTGGGCAGGCAAATCATGACAAACTTGGCTGGCGGGGCACCTGCCATTTTCCTGAGGTTGTATTCTGCCCTGTGTTGGGATGGCTTCCGGAGCCATCTCCACTCCTCTAAGGTGGTGTATTTGACTGAAGTCTCTTGCGCGGGACATGTCGACCCAGGACCTGTGACACTGGAGTGACTCTCTGTGCCCCATTGGGTTGATCCCAGGACTTTATGGTCTGTCCTGAGGCACCTCAGTTTCCCGATGACAGACACACTACCACAGCCTCTTTTCAATTCACTCTCCTGGGCTTAAAAGAGGACATAGGTATGTTGGTGCAGGGCAGAAGAAGCAGCACAGGTGGTTACTTTAACGTCATTCATTTTGAACCACTGGCTGTCCGCACCTTTGACGAAACAGAAGTAATGTCTGCTGTGACAATTCCACCTGGCATGGACCAGCACAGCATACAGCTCATACACAAAGGGCCCTGTGCTCTGCTGAGACAGGTACTGCAGCACATTGAGGAGCTCAGGATAGCGTATGACCTTCTCCGTTTTGCTGCATGTGGAGGCCAAGAAATGTTTCAATGGCAGGAAAAGGACCTTCGAGGCAGCATGCAAAGTCAAGATCTTGCAGGCAGGCACCTCCTTGAGGCAAATGCTGCACTGATAGGAATTGTAGCTATCCAGCTTTTTGGACATCACCAGAAGTACCGAGGCTTGGGCCACACTCTCAGCCCTCTGGATATCAAGGGCAACATCCAGGTATGGGTCCAGGGTGTCAGACACACCATGGCAGCAGAGAAACTTGATCTGAGATCTCCAGTAGCCTCCACATATCTGATGGATCAGGTTGTCATCCAGGGACATCCAGGTTGTCATCCAGGAAGGGCCTGGCCAGATGCTCCAGCTCACGCAGACAGGCTTGCTACACACCATACATGGTGAACATCAGATACTCGTGGGCATCTTCCCGAGGTTGTCTGTGGAAGCTGGCAGACAGCTGCTTGTGGGGCTCGATAGCATCTACAGGACGCCGAAGGGCCCAGGTCACGTGAGCTTGCATGGCACACAGGACTCGCGGCATGTCAGCATGGGACAGGACTCTGAGTGCTGCCAGGACAGCAGGTAGCAGGTCAGGGGCAGGGTGTGTGTCAGCCACTGCAGGGCGCCGTTCATGTAGCATGTGTTCCCCAGGTTCCAAAGCCCAGTTCCGATCCTGTGGAGTCTGTCTTCTCCTTGGTGCGGAGATACAGCTTCCATGGCTCCATAGACAATCTTCATGAGACATCAAACCTGAAAGCTCCTGTTGCAGAGCAAAGCATCTCTGGCAGAGCAGGTCTTCGAGTGAAGGGCAGGATTGGCGCCTCTGCCCCTTAGGGTCGAAGCCCAAGCTCCATGGGCCAATCAGGTCCAAGGCACCTTCAGCTGTGGGGCGAGGACACTCCTCTGTCCCAGACAGACAAAAGGATACCTTTCCCGCCTCCTGAACTCAAGGGTCTCTGGAAGAGATTAGGCTGAATTCAGGCTAAACCTGAAATCCAAATGCCGTTATTCTTATCAGGGAAAGAGCGGGGTGTTTGCTTACACAGAGCTACAGGAGGCTGGCCTTGGACGGCAGAGGTGGAATCTGGAGGTTGCCATCCTAAGGTGAGAAATGTCTGGAGCCACCAGCAGTAGGAGGTGAGGATTCTCCCCGAGAGCCATCTGAAGGAATGTGGTCCATCTGGCTTCTCGTTTGGACTCCTGGTATCCGGACTGTAAGGGGATAAATGTCCTTTAAGCCTCCTTGTTCATGGGAACTTGTGAAACCGATGATATCCTGGTTAAGATGTCCTGTAGGACATCTGTTTTTCCAAATGATTTCCGCAAGTGAAATCAGTTTTATTGTTGATCTTATCACACTTTTAGATAAGAAGCAATTAATATATGCAAGCTTGGTCCATACAGAAGAAACTCCACAGTGAATCCCATGTACATAGGGTATTCGCTAGAAATTGGGGTATCCAACACTTTGCTCCTATCTTGACATCTGCCCACGCGCACGCACACACACACACACACTCTTTGATCTGCAGCACCCGTCAGCACCCAGTAAGCACCCAAGCATTACTGCAGCCAGCACCTCCTGGCCGGCCTCCCACCATCTGTTCCCTCCGGACCACCCTGGCTGGGTCTGCATTCCACAGCAGAGCAGCAGCGGCCTTTATAGTCCTGCGGGAGGCTTTCATAGGCTTTTTGGGGACGTGGAAAATTCAGCAGGCACCAGATCAGGATGGCGGGATTCTGCCTCCATGGCTTTCAATGCAGCAGGAGCATTTGTTGGGTGGATGAGAGTACAGTGAAGATTTAGAGAGGCCCATGGGGCCTAGGACAATACTGTTAGGGTTAGGGTTAGGGATTATGGTTAGGGTTAGGGTTAGGTGTTAGGGATAGGAATTAGGGTTAGAGTTAATGTAATTGGTTAGGGTTAGGGTTAGGGTTAGGGTTAGGGTTAGGTTAGGGTTAGGGTTAAGGTTAGGCTTAGCCCTAGTACTGTGCGAGACTTAACAGACTCCCTTAAAACAGAGACTGGGATTTATTTATCTGTATGTTTGCAATGTTTAAAAGGTAATACACTTACTATCACCATCGTCACCATCATTCTCACTCAGCTCCCCTTCTGAATCACTGCCATTAGTAATTAAGCACCATCATCACCCTGGCCAGTGTGGCTAGGCTCATCAGAGAATTTTCCTCTAAGAGAAATGTTTCAGGTTCCATCCCCAGATCGGGTGCATCCAAGAGTCAGCCAATTGATCTTTCTCTCTACTATCCTCTTCCTATCTAGAAGCAATGAAAAAGTATTCTTGCATGAGGATTCAAAATTGTTTTTTCTCCTACTATAAACTCCCTCAACACCATGCTGTGGAAAAATAATAAACAAATAAGTAGTATGGTTACTTCTCTGCCCACCACCTACATTTTACTGAACCCTAATACCCTGTTCCTCATGGAAACAAATACTTTATTTCAGGTACAGTAATATTGCATACCCCTCCTGGAACACACTTGGCCAGCCACTTTAGTGATTGGGCTGTTCTCGTTTCTGTTTCTAGTCCTTTCCTCAGCCACAGACAATGAGTGTTTCTGGAGGAGCTGCTGTAAGGCTTGTTAGGGAAGGATGGTTATACATCTAGTCCATGTTTTTACCTCGAGTGCAAAGGACACACTCAATCTTAGGGTCAGTTTGAATCTCTCAGTGTAGATTGTGTTTGGGAAGACCCGAGCTGGAGAGGCAATAAGTAGAGTAAAGAGCTGCACGGGGAAAGTCATGGGGGCAGTATCACAGGTATCTTGCCTGGAAATCTTGGTGGCACCTCAATGCGTGTCTCTGAAACTGCAAGCAACACCGGGACAGGAGCAGACAGAACTGCCCACCTGGCCCGCAGTAAGTTCCTCCAATTTGGTTCCAAAACCTCTCAATGTTGTGCTATGGGGAGGAAACCGTGAACTCCATAAACACTCTCCATATCATCGATAATTTCTGATGTATGCACCCCACAATAATCCCGTTAAACCACAGCCATTCTCCACCCCCCAGCATGCCAGAGGATAAAGCTGCAATAAGATGAATCTCTAGTCCTATCAGCCCCCACGCAATCTGATTATTTATTTTTCTAATAATTAATACAATGTGCTTTCCCCAAGCAAAATGAGGCTTCTCCAAAAGGGCATTTTTTTCTGCTCTTTCCCCAGGGCTGGGAATGTTGTGCTTCAACAAATGCCAACGTTAAACTACAACAAATGCCAGCACGGAACCTCAGCACAGTGGGCAAGTTCTCCCAGGATCCCCAGGGCTCACCTGTGCTCTGGCCACTAGCACAGTCCCCAAACGATGGGCCTGAATGAAATGATAATTTCCCAGAAAAAAATAATTCCCCCCAAGGGCCTCCATGTAGAGGCAGAGTGGGGAATTGTGAAGCCATCAGTGAGGATGACGAGGAAGGAATTCTATTATTTGCTTAAGACAGTACAGGTTTCTGCCCCCCAGCACCCAGGTCGAAGTCAGCGGCAATTCTCTCCTCCCAAGAGACTGAGCAACCTGTGTGATTTCCCTTCTTTGCTTCCATGGGAAGCCAGGACCAGGCCAGCCTAAGTAAACTGGGAGCCACTTTTTTTGGAAGAATAATGGGCCCAAAGGGGCCCATTAATCTGTTCATCTCCTTTCAGGGACAAAGTCATCTGTCCTGTTTGACTGCCTTTTAGCCTGGGAAGACAATTAATAAATCTATTCCTGGATACATTCCAATGACACACCCTGATTACATTGATACCTATTAATTTCAAACAGATTTCTATCTCTGGGCTACAACCTATTCCATTGGATTGGACTTTTCAGGCTAGTAAGAGATTATAACCCTCAAACAAATTTGGAGCTTAGAGGGCAAAGATGATAAGGACATTGTGAAGAGCTGATAGGAATACCCCTCCATTCATTTATTCACTTATAGGTATTTCTGAATTCACTCTGTTTATAGGAAATATTACACACCTTGGAACTGAAGCAGAGCATTAACCACAATGGGGTACTGTGGACATGGGGGGCCATTTTCTGTAGGAAAGGTTGATTTAAAGATAAAATGGAAGAGGAAGGAATCTGAAAAAACAATAATGATGTGATATCTAAGATACATTCCAAGGATGGAGAATTTGAGTGTGAGGACACTGACCACATAAAACTTTGAAATTCATGTTAAGAATGTATTGACTTTTGTCCAAGATGGAGGTGTAGGTGGACACACTGTTCCTCCTCTCACAACCAAAATTAAGGACAACAAATATTTAGAAAGAAGAAAACAAGCAGAACTGATAGAAAATTGAACTGCACGGAAGTCCAACAACCATCCATCCCGACTGGTAAGAGGGGTGGAGTCGCAGCAGGAAAAAGTGGAGGTGCAGACACGGGCACACAGGCAGCAGCAGCTGGCAGTTCCCAGGCGTGCAGGCGGTGGCTAGAGGACCCAGGGCACAGGGTGGCAACTGTGCAGACCAAGTGAGGCCACACCAGGTGTTCCCACATTCGCACCCAGATGGACCAGGCGAAGGGGAAGCGGCAGAAGGGACTGGAATCCAAGAAAGAGCAAAGCAAGTGCCATTGTTCCCTCTAGGACCCTGCCCACACACATAGTGTCACTACCCAACGACTGGGCTGCCCCACTATGGGAAACACCTAAGGCTCCTCCCCTCACTACATAACAGCCACGACAAGGCCAAAAAAAAGGGGGGGGTCTCAAATAGGAGAGCAAATCAAGGCCTCAGAGCCAATTCCTCTAAGCAATGAAGAGATACCCAACCTAACAGATGCACAGTTCAAAGCCCGGGTGATCGGGATGCTCACATAATTGCATGGAAACATGCAGGCTACAATATGTGAAATGAAGGAAGACGCAAGGGGAAACGATAGAAATGGGAGAAAAACTGGGACTCAAATCAATGGAGTGGACCAGAAGGAAGAAACTAACAACCAAACAGAAAACAAGGAAGAAACAAGAATTCAAAAAAATGAGGACAGGCTTAGGAACCTCTGGGACATCGTTAAACGTCCCAACATCCGAATTATAGGGGTCCCAGAAAGGGAAGAAGAAGAGCAACAAGTGGAAAACTTATTTGAACAAATAATAAAGGAGAACTTCCCCAATATGGCAAAGGAAATAGACTACCAGGACGTCCAGGAAGCTCAGAGAGTCCCAAAGAAGTTGGACCCAAGGAGGAACACACCAAGGCACATTGTAATTACATTAGCCAAGATTAAAATGAAGCAGAGTATTCTAGAAGCAGCAAGGGATAAGGGGACAGTCACCTACAAAGGAGTTCCCATCAGACTGTCAGCTGATTTCTCAAAAGAGACCTTCCAGGCAAGAAGGGGCTGGAAAGAAATATTTGAAATCTTGTAAATCAGGGACCTACATCCAAAATTGCTCTATCCAGAAAAGCTGTCATTTAGAATGGATGGACAGATAAAGCGCTTCTCAGATAAGGTCAAGTTCAAGGAGTTCATCATCACCAAGCCCTTATTATATGAAATGTTAAAGGGCCTTATCTAAGAAAAAGAAGATCAAAAATATGACAGTGAAAAGACAGCAAACTCAGAGCTATTAAGAACCACACCTAAAACAAAAGCAAACTAAGCAAACAGCTAGAACAGGAACAGAACCAGAGAAATGATCACATGGAGGGTTAGCAACTGGGGAGTGGGAGGAGGACAGAGGGGGAAAAGGTACAGAGAATAAGTAGCATAGATAGTGGGTAGAAAATAGACAGGGGGAGGGCAAGAATTGTGTGGGAAATGTAGAAGCTAAAGAACTTGTGACACATGAACATGAACTAAAGGGGGGGAATGTGTGTGGGAGGGGGTGTGAAGGGTGGAGGGGAATGACGGGGGAGAAATGGGACAACTGTAATAGTATAATTAATAAAATATATTAAAAAGGAATTTATTAACCATGAAAAATGAGAAAATGACTTTAAACTTCATTTCTTGGGTAGTGGGAAGAAAAAGTTTATTAGTTGGTAATATACAATAACTAATTTTACTTCTAGGTCATGCACAGTTGATTTATACCTTTGAAAGTAATTGTTTTGATCATGGAGGGAGGATCTTTTAGCTTACAATTCTTGGTTCCCAAGAGGAAATCACTAAGCCAGAGACATAGTAAGTAGTCCATTGCACCTGAGGACACATGTCATAGAAACTCCCTGTTCACCCTACTATGTCAGGCAGGACAAGGTCTGATGGTTCTGGGATGCTCAGTAAAGGGCAATTCCCAGCTTTGCCATGAACATTCATTCTCCACAGTCTCCTCTTTTCTCTCACTTTCACTAGTTGGTTGATAAACTATTTCACCTGGGAAATAGGTCACTAGGCGCATAGGTGCTTTCAACAACTGGATTTCACATGTTTTTCCACTGTCATTCATCGGCTATGCCATCTACCTCACAACAGAAAATAAATTGCCTTTAAGCTCAGCCAACAAATTTATTTCTTCTTTTGAGTTTGGTTCCGGTTCCTTCCTGCTATATTATGAATTTTATGTCATAATTTAACATGTACAAACTTTACCTTAACTGACTCTCAATCTGATACACTTTCATAGCCTTTAAACCGGTTATGGTAGCACCCCACTTTTCACGAGGTTCCGCAGAGGACAGTGGAGCTCCAGGTTCCTGACAGCTCCGTCAGTGCTGTCTGCTGTGGACCATCCATCCTTCTCAGAGACCTCCCAGCCCAGAGATGTCAGAGCGAACCTGTGCCCTTGAACTGCACCCCACTTTTGTAATTCATGATCTTCCCATGGCAATTTTTGTCAGGAATTAATTTTGTTGATGACAAACACCTGCGATTTTCAAATGGTGTGCCCATAGAATTTTTGAAACATGCCACACCTGACCATTTAGTCAGGGACATTGAAGTCTTTTTCCTTAGACTGTCATGTAAAATAAAATGACAACAGCCAACACAACCATCACCACCTGATGTGAACGTCCCGTCTGGAAGCATGAATATATAGCACACACAATAGAGGTGCATCTGATTGGCCTTCTCAATAATAAGGTGGTATCTCTTTGGTTCATTCTTGGTACCCAAAATCCTTACATGCAGGTCTAGTCGCCTGATTTGAAAAAGTCACTTTGGATGGAAACGAGTGGGTCATTATTAGTAGTAGTAATATCAGTTTATAAATCAAAATTATGGCCACTTTTCTTAAATCATGAAAAATGTATATGTGTGTCATTGCTTCCCTGCAAATTTTAGTAATCTGATTATGCATGCAATGAAATGAAAAAGGTTGAAAATCACTGCCTAACAGCAGTAAATATTCCTTCTTTTATGAAGCCGATCAGATTTCCTGAGGTGACTATGGAGGGTGGCCTTTACACACGTTTTCCAGTGCCAATCCACTGATGGACACAGCATCTCAAGAGGCAGCTGGGATGGGCGGAGACCATGCGCTGCCAACCATTGGAAAGAGAGGATCTTCATTCCCTTCCCCAAGGAGCTCATGCCAGCACCAGGTGCCAAGAGGAGACCCCAGGCCAGAATAAGTTAGAAAGCCCTTGTCCTAAGGCATCTCTGCCAGAGGTTTACCTGGCGCCAAAGGGGAACTCAGAACCGAAAGCAGAACAGACACCTGGGGGCCTACGGTGCCAACCCAGAGTTCCACAAACGGGAGAACCGAGTGTGGGGCTGGTGATTACTGCGTTGGCCTCCCCACCCACTGACTCCAGAAGTGGGGGTGGGGGTTGGGCATGGAGGGGAGGCCAGAAATTTGTGGTCTGAACAGGAATACTGAAACCCACACCCTGGAGAATGACCGGTGATACTGGAAATCGGTTTCCAGTTTAGCTGGATATTAAGAGTTCTGGGAAGGGTGACCGGGAAGGGTGACCTGGAAGGTGATTTGGAGGGGCCTGGAGCCTGAAAGATGGGGCTTGCTGTGAGTGGAGCCTCCCGGTGTTCAGCCTACCGCCCCACATTTCCAGCCTGCACTTCCCCCTAGAGTGATTGAGTCTCCCTGTTTCCTTCCAGGGTGGCATGGGAGTCCTACATCCTGGGGCGATTTTTTTTTTTAGTTTGGTGACTAACATATTTAAAGGAAAAACTTTTTGTGGAGCCACAAGTACTGAATGCAGGGGAGTTTCTGTGGCAACCATTTGAACACAGCTCCAAAGACACTATGCTTTCTGCACAAGTCTAGGACAAATCTGATTCGACAGCCCACGCAGTATTTAAGGGGCCAAGGAGAATAGTTCATTCTTAATGAACACTACAAATCCAATTTACATTTAGCCCCTTGAGGGCTGTGGAAGATGTTATAAACAGCTTTCCTCTTCAATTACCTGATTTCTAGCTCCTGCAACTCCCTCCCCCTCTTTCCACTGATGCATGGCACCTTGAGAATCTTTCCTTTAACCATTGCTGGCCTCATTCTTCTTGCTCAGGTTTTCTCAGGTAAGAAGGACATCCTTATAGATTTAATAATGACAGACTTTTCAGGATCTGTCTTCTTATAACAAAGCTCAGCTTTTAGAAAAGTGCTCGACTCACCCCGTATTAAAAAAAAAAAAAAAAAAAAAACCGAAGATGGAGCAGATACTAGAAATCCTTCCCCATGATTGGACACAGAACAATGGGACCACTTGGACGCCAACCATCTCTATCCAGAGAGAATCTAGTTCATTGCCTGGAGAGCTCTGCAAAGGGTTCAGACTCCTTTCTGTTCAAAGCCCTTTCCTCCTCTGCAGTCTTCCATGCTTCAGTTTGTGCCAAAGTGATTGCTCCAAACTGAGAGAAACTCTCAGAGGCAAATTCCAAACAAACTTGTCAATCTAAGCAATTACAGCCTTTGGCACCTCAAGCAATTTATGGTAATAGGTTATTAAGACACTATTTTTTCCAGTTCCTACTAATTCTTCCGAATCTACTAATCTTAGATTATTTTGGGCTTACTTTCTAGCTCTCACGCATCGATGGGAAATGATATCATTTAAAACACTAACATCTTGATTAGTTTCTTTTAAGTTCTAGAGACCTTTGCAATGTTCCCAGTTTGGTCCATACAGCCTGGATTTCATTTCTGAGAATATTTTCTCTTTGTCCCTGCTCAAGTGTCCCTCTTTGCTGTTAAAAAGCCTCTCCCAACAGGAGTCTCCATGGTTCCCAGATTTCTACACTTATTTATTACAGTTGTGCATCAGGAGGCCTACCAAAGCAATAGATACTGAACGCATGCCTACCACTTATGAGAAATTTTTCTGGGAACCATAAGAAAGACAGGTAAAATGGAAGTAAAAATGTAAGTAGAGCACAGCTTTCCACCTTAATTTGCTTGGATTTCATTGGTCTATTACTTCTGTGTTGGTCAAAAATGGGTTGCCTGTAATAGTAAATAGCTACTTGATATATTAAAAATGTTGAAAGTGAATGTACAAGACAAGAAGCTCCATAAAATACTGTGAATTCGATTGGTTCCCTCAAGTGTCAAATAGAATGCCAGGTTCAGAAAGAAGCTCTGGTGTGGAAGCTGGGTTCCCACTGGGGGCTTAGGAAGGGCTTTCTGGGTGGTGGTATTGGCATCGCACTTTTGAAATGAGCCAGAAGAGAAGGATGACCCAAGTCCAGAATGATGCCCTCATATTTCAAAGTCTCCCTTGTAGAATCAGGTTACTTAGCTTCTGCCCCAGTCTCTTTCCTTGGAATTCACAGTCATGTTTCAGGAAGAGGAGACACTGTCCTTTCATCAGGACACAAATCCTTAAGAGATCCCTACCCCTAACTCAGCTCAGACCCATTTGAATCCATGCAGTAAGGACAGTGCAGGCACAGAGCCAGACCATGGCCAACACCACAAGGACCAGAGATTCTCACGGCAGAAATGAGTTTAATGACCAATGTACAAAGTAATACAAAGAAACAACTGCGCCAAGATATTTTTGGTCGATCTCACTTCCAGTCCTCATAAGCTGTAAGAACTCTGTGCTTCAATCTCCCTTCTGTAAATGGCAAAGACGATAGTGTTGTTTTTAAGGATAATACACTTGTAAGATCAAATAGAGATCAACTTGTTTTAATAAGATAGAGTGGCTGAAAAAAGAGAGTTTATTTTCCTGTTATGTCAAAGTCCAAAAATAGGCCAGCTGAAGAAGCTCTGTCCTTAAAGTCAAGATGGCGCTAGGGAGGAAGGCCCATTTTGCCATCCCAAATGTGTGACGGTTTTGTCTGCTTTTAAAGATGCTCTATAGGACAAGCTAAAAGGGCAGCACAGAGCTCAACGATAAAGACTACATCGAAGCAGCTCGCCTCTTGTCACTTCTACATCATTGGTCCATACAGAAATGGAGATATAAGTAATGACGTCTTTAGCTAATTACCCATGAGCCCATTCAAAGCCCAGAAGACCTAGCACTACAAGTCTAAATGGAAAAACAACTGCTTGGGGACAGACTCACACCTCTCTGTTTGTATGAACTGCTGAACCAGTGCCAGGCACTTCTGCTCCCTGATGGTGTTAAATGTTATCAGTGTCTTGTTTTCATTGTGCTTGTTATTCTCATTTTTATCATGTGCCCCAATTCAATATATAATCACCTCATGCATGTCTCATGTCAGGCAACTGCTCAGATGACTGATATATTTTACTGATTTATAACTCACAGTTCTCCAGGTTCAACTTTCGCCTGCTTAAATCTTTTCTACTTACTTTGAGTAGAAAGCTAAGTATTCACAATTTTCCCTTATATGTGAGTCCTAGCTTGGACATGAATGAGCTTAATATCTCCTCTTCACCATAACGTCTTGGGTATATAGTAGATAACATGCACCTTTCCTTCCCCAAGTTTTGCTTTCCAAGAGTGAACATTACTACTTGTGAGGGTAACCTCAGTACCATATCCATTCTATCTTTGGATCCCAAGCTCTGAAACTCCAGGATCACATGCCAGCTCGCACTGTTCATCACTGACCCCCCTATCGTGTGAACACCACAGGCTCCACCCATTGCTACATATCAGAGGCTATGAATTTGGAGATGTAAAAACTCATTTATTGGAAATCAGTGTTTATTAGAAACAGAAAGTATTTTCTCTCCCTCCCAGGAAGAAATAGTCTACATCTTATGTCTCACAACTGATTACGAGATAGGGAACTGTTGTTGTTGTTGTTGTTGTTGTTGTTGTTTGCCTTTCCTGAGTGAATGTCAAGTCAGGGCACAGCTGCTCAGGCAACATTTGCTAATTCTGTATTTATACTCTGTCTCCAGGAGATTCATAATGGGGGATTATGCATTGGTCCTGGGTGATACGACTTGGTCTTTCTGTACTTAATTGCTAAATAACTGAAGGCTAATGGCCTTCTCCACTCAGCCATGGGAAGAATTCAAAGGCAAATACATTGTATGGCCGCTGTGACGCTGAATGCCTTTCCTTTGAGGAAAAGACTGGCTTTGGAGCTCAACTGATACCATTTTGATGCAAAACTAGGATGAAAAATTAAACACTGCAAACTGCAGCCGGGAAAATGTAAAAGGTGGGGAGACACTGGCAGCTGTGACCTCAGTGCACAGAGCCTCTCTGGATATTTTCTCTTTCACCTCCACATTCTGGATTCTCAGAAGCTGTCAGTTCACTTCTCAAGGCTGCAGGGAAATGCCATCACCAGGTTGTCAGCTTCCAGAGGGAAGGAGCTCAATCTCATCACCTGGGTACCCAGAGTGTCTGGTGTGGACCTTGTTGACAAAGTGAGATAGTGAGTTAATAGGTTAAATAGGTAGATTGGAAAGGTAGGACTATGACCCACTTGAACTGCGTTGTAAAGTTGAAGTCCTGGTTTCAGACAAATGTTTGAGTTTGGGCCTTCTCTTCTAAGAGTCTGGAACCTGTAATTCAAGGAGACTGTACAGGCACAGAAAATGAACCACCCTTCTGGTGGACACCCACTGTGGCCACCTCAGCATCACCCCTATCACATAGTCCTCCTCTTCTCCTTCATCAACAGGAATTACTTAGAATGTCTCACATTCCCTGTCTGATCTAGAATTTCAAGTTCCACAAAGAAACCTTCCCATGCCAAAACTCAAGCTGGCCATAGATGGAGTAGCATCTTCCCTCTGGCCACCTAAAATGAGAACTGTAAGTAAGATGAGGCCTTTCTGTCACCCCTGGAGATCACTACGCTTCATTCCTTCATTACGGATACGGAGATCCAGGCTCAGGGAAACCCTACAGTCACCGGATTACCAGCATCAGTGCGATTTTTCATCTGTGTGCTTAGCAAGTTCATGAAAGAGTGTGCCAGACATGGAGAGACAACAAAGGACAGTTCACAACAAAACGAGACCCTGGACACCCCTCCAAAGCCCTGCTGTGATCTTGTGACATTTTGCTCAATGGAAACAGCAAACCAAGGTTTGCCTTTGCCCTGATTTGCCTCGATTTGGAGTCCAACTTTGAGGCAGAGCAAAATATCTTTCATAGGCCATTTTCATTACAGAAAGTCTATAATAACCCCTCAGAACCATGAAGAAACATCCCTCAGCTCTGCTCTAGAGAATTCCCTTACCCAGTCAATTAGGCTTGCCTCTCATACACATGCAAGTAAGACAGAATAAAATAAAACACAATTTTCTGGTAGAACACAATTTGTACAAGGTTTTAACATAAATAAAAATGTTTGTAAAAAAATGTTCTGTTGTTCTCTATCTTCATGGTGTTAAATATGTTTTTCTGAAAGTTACGCAAAAGGAAAATGAGTAGGTGAAATATCTGCTGCAATCAGAGAACCAGCCCAGGTTCTGTGCATTTCCCCGAAATTCCTTGTCAATGGCCTTGGGTAAAATAAACTGCCTTCAAGTATAGAAATGTGTTTGAGCTTTTGCCCTCTCCTTTTTCTTCCTTCCTCTCTCTTTAATTGCCAAATAACTGAGAATGTCATATGCATTTTCTGTCCCCACTGTTTTTGTGCCGCATTCGCTTCACAGACTATAGAAATGTCTTCTTCCTCCATTATGCTCCTGGCATGTATCTCACTTAAGAGACTGAGGAACTCTTAGGCATGCCTTCATCACTGGTCTCTTCGTGCTCATTCCAGGACCAACCCCAGTGATCACAGGGAGAGTATTGGCCCTCTTGGCTCTTTCCGAAAGGCATGACACTGCGATCCTTCTTATTCATTTTCTCCCTCTTTTGCACTCTAGGACCTAAGCCTCCTAGATACCTTTCTTTCTCTTCACTCATTTTGAGACTGCAAAGTTCCCTCTTTCCAGTCTTGTGGTTTCAACGCCCCTTCCCTCCGAGTGTGATGATTACCAATTTTCCAAGCCCTCATCTGAACTCCACTCTGAGACCTTTTACGGATATGAACACACTGCATTTACAAGAGCTCCTGGTCAGTTAGCTTCCTCTGGATGCCTTGAATGCCTGGCAGGAGCAGTAGGGTGCAAATTAAGATGAAGAGGGTGGGCACCTATCTCCACATCCGGTTGTGGAGGGCTATGCTCTGATGGCAGCAGGGCTTGGCTCCAGGTTCCAGCTTCCTCTGTGTTTGCAGTGGACTCCTGAGCGTGCTCAGAGTAAAGGATGCCACCCAGGCTCTATTTCCTTGGTAGTAGGAAGACCAGCTAATCTCTGACCTGTTTTGCTGGGATCCCTGGTTGCCCACACCCCTCCTGGTCCAGGTTTCCTCCTCTAGCGTCTGACCCCTGGCTTCAGGGGACTCCCTCACCTGTCTTATCCCCTGACACAACGCACTCCTTCCCTAGAATTGTAAGCGTCCTTCCTGGGGTGCATTCGACTCAGAAATCTGAACTCCAAACTCACAGGCTCGACCCGGAGATGCATGCCCCTAACGGCACTGATCTGAGCAAAAGCCCCCCAAAACAGCTTTCCCCTCCTTCTCCTCCAGGCCCAGAGAGGGATGACTGGGTGCTGTGATCCTTCAACCCTGTACCCTTCAGCCTTCCCCTAGAGTATAACCAATTCCCCTGTGTTCCCAATTCCCAGCGACATTTCTGAGAACCTGGAGCCAGCTGGTCTGGTGAAAATTCCACACTGACTTCTAACTCCCACTTCTCGCTGAATTTTATTAGCTTAGTGGTCTTCTCAATGTGGATTTCTAAAAGGCACTTCCAAGACTCTTTGCCTCAATTTCAAATCATCCCTTTCTCAAACTGATCTGCATTTAACGTTGGTCAATATTGTTATCATCTACTCAGACACTCAGGTTAAACATGACTCAGTAAGGAATACTTATAATTCCCTCGTAAATCACAAAATTCACTCATTACAGAAACCTACAAGAGCTGCTCATGAATATTGACAAACTGTATTTTAATTTTTTCCTCCCTTCTCTGTCCTCACTGACATTCACCAAATTCAGGTCCTCATCATTCTCAGGACCCCACTGTTAATTGCTCTGTTACACTAGTCAGTTCTCATTACCATTATCCTCCTTAGAAGGTTTACTTCCAGTTTTGGCATTGAATATCACAAGAATTAAGGAATAGGTCTACATTCTCCTTTGGGTATGTGTGCCTGTGTGAACACATGCTCCCCCCTTTA
The DNA here is from genome assembly GCA_039655065.1 of Glossophaga mutica. NCBI lineage: Eukaryota > Metazoa > Chordata > Mammalia > Chiroptera > Phyllostomidae > Glossophaga > Glossophaga mutica. The sequence continues at coordinate 14,503,861 of CM077317.1, forward strand.
CACACACACACACACACACACACACCATGTATGTTGCTAAACCGTGAAGTCTAAGGTTCACACTCAGATGTATAAGAATACTTAGAACACAAAATCATCAGAGCTAGAAGCAGCCTTGGAGATCATCTAAGTCCATGTTACCACAACTAAATGGATTATACCTTCATAGAATATTTCTAAAAATCAGTGCTCTGAGATCCACACTAACATTCTCTGGTTGGACACTCTTTAAAGTAAGAATTTGACATTTTTAAAGCTCTGTATGCAAAAGTGTTCAAGAACTGTTGAACACTAAGCAAAGTAACTTCTGAGATTCAAAGGTGACCCATACTTCCAGTGAGGATCAGAGAGGGACATTTAGATCTCAACCACACCAGCACTTGTGTCTTTTAGGTTGAGTGGGGTGCCACCGTCTCCCACTTGTCCACTTGAAAAGAAAATGGCGAGAGGCTCACCTCTTGCTCCACTCCAGGAACAGAAGATCAGACTTTAGTGGTGAAGACATACATATACTGCAAACGGACAAATAGTGTGATAACATTTGCAACCTGATCTAGACCTGCGGAAATTGGAAGAGGTGTGGGGGCCATGGGTTGACCAGAGATGCTGGAGTCTGGAGAGGGTTCACAGACAAAATGTCCTCTCCAGTCTAATGCATTTGCGGTATCACCCTACACTATATTATTTTAACTGAAACCGAAGGATTGTTGTTGATATATCTCCACTTTATTGTCAATATATCATTAACTTTTGTTCCCATCTGACAATATTTTCGTTCAAAACTGCCAGTTCTATCATCCTGGAGAAATGAGCATCCAAAAGAACAAGGACTCTGCTCTCCTTGGAAGGCCATTCTGCCCTGGGGAAACAACTCTCCCTGGAGAACCTTAATGAGGTATCCAAACGTCCTCATTACCCAGACAAGGACTTCTCGCAGGCCTTATGGAGCTAATGACTGAAGTGAAACTACCAGCAGCCCAATGACTCTATGGACACTGTCTCCCACAAGAACAATCATCACTCTTCTTGGCCATTTTATTATTTTTTGTTCATTAAGAATCAACTATTCTCCATGCCCCATTAAATAATGCACACACTGGTGAGTCGGATTTGACCTCCTAGCATTTCAGGGAGAGAAAGACAGAGAACAGTGTCTTCCTTCCTGGAATACTCTAGTCTGTGTCTCTGCCTGGGCATCCCCTATTTTTTCTTCAAGCCCCATCTCAACTACCACCAGCTCCATGAGATCTCTAATCACTGCTCCTTTGCTTCTTACCTAGGATTTTCCACGCAACTTATCCTCTTTCAAAATTCACTGAGCAGTTTCTAATCAGAGCTGGGAGTAATCACTGCTTAAAAATTGGCCAATGCAGGGCAATTTGCTCACACGCACCCTTCTCATGCTGCAGGGGCAGGAACACTGCCCCTCCTGGCAGAGGGCAGATATGACAGTGGGTTTGTCCAGGTGCCATATGAGACACCCACACTTGAGCAAAGACAAAACGACCATCCTTTGGGCATGAAACAGGAAAAGATATTTCCGCGCAAGCTGATAATCTTGGTGGAGGCTCTGTGGCCTCCTACTTCTCAGTAAAGAAGCGTTTAAAGCCCCAATGCAATTCTTAAGTAGCTAACTAGAGATCAAAGGGCTGAACCCATGGGAAAGCTCTTCCTGACTGAAATGAAGCAAATAAACATTATTAACACATCTCTGCCTGAACAGTCAACAACCTACATAAAAATGGATAAGTAGCTTCAAAACGTCACCTTACCAAAACCAACACATGAATTAACACAGTATATGAAAATCTCAAAATCAAAATCACAGGGAATAGGTAACCAAGATCAGAAATACCATCATAGTGACAGAAAAGATGAGAATTCTAACACTGATCATCACTACGTTATGCGGAGGAGGAAATGATTGTGCAGAGTCTGCTCAGTGCATGACAATGCACCCAATGCACTATGAAGGGAACTCACCATCCTAGCATTGCACCAGGAATTGCTTCCTCGAGGACGGGAGGAAGGAGCAGTCATGTGCTCTGTCTAAGAAAATCATCTCTAGGGTGGGATAGGGTTGACCTTGACCTAGTCTGAACTTGACCTGAAGTAGACAATGGGGGGAGTGTGACTCAGGAGATAATTTGACCCTCACCTCTTGTGGTTCTCAATATGAACTGCCCACTACACTACCACAACTAGGGAACAGTGACATAACCAGCAGCTCACCCTCTGGCAGACACGGTACCTTCTAATTACTCAGAGTGGGGCTCAGGATTGAGTGTCTATGAAAACTGACCAACTGAGCCCAATGTGGGCTGAAAGCACACTCAGCCTGAACACAAGCAAACGTAATTTAAAGCTACATCAGACTCACAAGAACGTCTTGAATATTTGCAAACTGATGCTGTCTAGCTGGGTGAGGCTGAGGAACTTCATGTCTAATTGGCAATCTGTCCTAACAGACACACTTTGCTTCTCAGTGAAATGACTTTTGAGAAAATACCACTGCTTTTAAAGTGACCGAAAATGCTCAAAAATGAAGACCAAGTACAACATATGGTTGACAGAATTTTATTCAAAAAGAAAGAGACATCTAAACACAACTTTATTAGGACATTTCATAAACAGAGGTACAAAGTCAGGAGAAGGGGCCACATCCTGCTTTCCACTGAATATACCCAAATAGCGGACAGTCTCCACTCAAGCAGACACTGCTTCAAAACTGCAGTGCTGTCCCCAGGCCTGTGCCCACTGTCCCCAATGTGAGACAAATGCAAAACTCACATACATTCATTACTTGGGTTCCTACTTACAGTACAACTTAAAAGTGGCTATTCCAAAGTGACTTAATTTCCTATGCATCAGTTTATATTTATAAAATTAACTCTGCATACTAAAAATACTATTAGCAATATCAGGTAACCTACAGTACTTAACAAAACAAATAGTTTTAGAAATACCACTTAACCCACATGATTAAAGAGTGCAGTATTTATACTAGTATGCCCTGAAACATGGTCTAAGTCCCCACCAGTTCTCCCCACAGTACAGCAGAGGAGTGATTTCCCAGAAACAGCTGCTCCTGGTGACTTCCCCTCCCTGGTTCAACCGTCACCTCTAGGTCACCTGGGATGGAGGACAGGTGTCACAGACATGACATCTCAATGGTCACCACTGTCTTCAGAGGATGAAAGGATCTGCAGGTCCACCTACCAGACAATCCAAGAGACGCAGGCAGAGGGTCCCTCTTACAACCATGGGGAGGGAAGGTTCTGAGCAGGAGGGGCAGGCTCCTCAGCAGGCTGCAGTAAGGCAGTTGTCAGGAGCATGGATCTCCACTGTCCTCTCTTTAACCTTCTAAAGAGCATTCTGAAGGGTTCGCCGGGACTCTGGGGAGCCTGAGGGTGCTGGGACACAAGTAACATGTTGACAGCATTAAGGAAAGGTCCATCGGGAGGAGGGTGCAGGTCAACACTTTGTCACTGGGCATGTGTCTTCCTGGGAGCTTGAGGTGCCAGTGCAGGTCTGAGTGCAGGAACACTTGCTGGAGGAAGGTCTGGCTGGACAAACCTCAGGCCTGCCCTTGGGGTGGTCTTAGAGAAGGTCAGTCAGGGGCCTGCCTGCCTGACTGCCTTTGCTGTAGGTCCTTTCATTTGCTCAAGACAGAGGCTCTCGTGGGAGATCTCATTGCTCTCAGGAGCCCACGGATCTGCAGAATGTGAACAAATTAGTTTTGGGGTCACTAGTACTTAGACTGATTTTTCCTTTCCTGGTGATCTGGACTCATCTCACCCAGCATAGAATCTTGGAGGGGTGCCCCCGTCAGCCCTCCTGATCAGGCCGCACTGATTGCCCCCCAGATCCTCAGGTCTCCGAAGCCACTCTTCTCACACATCCGCTGTCTCAGAGGTTCACATCACCACTCAGGAGAATAATATGGAGGTGGAGCTTCCTGCAACCACAAACACCTGCAAGCACTTTTGAGTTCCCAGTGAGTAATGAATCTGTTCTCCCCGTTTGAGGCCCTGGAGCAGCTCCTCACACCTTACCCTGAGCTTGTTCCAGAATAGCCTAGGATTCCTGTGCTCCCATAGCACAGTGCCTGCTCTAACCCTGCCTCACAGCTCCCTTACTAGAAAATCTCTTTTTTTTTAACTTTATTGAAAAAATAACATATAGTATATACAGAAAAATGACAAATCATTGAGTATATATTTCTCGAACAAAATCATATAACGAATACCCACAACAAACAACATTACCAGCACCCAAAAGCCCCCTCAGACACCCTTCCAAGTAGGTGTTCAGCTCCCGGTGAAACCTATAATTTTGACTTCTGGTAGCGTAAATGAGCCTTTTCTCTTTTTGAACTTTATATATATAGAATTTTTTAAAAAATATCTTTAGTTGTCATCTTTTATGAGTCACGTAACGTAGATGCAGATTGTGTAAGACACAATCATTACATCTTACCTGCAGGGCTGGCAGAAGTGAGGCCTGCTTGGCTGTGGTTGGTAGGGTAATAATGTGGATGAAATAATTTATAGTTTTAATTTGAACATTTCACAGAAAATGTCATGTGGTGTGCTTGAGTGTGACATTGTTATGTTACAGAATTACATGCTTATGATTTTGTGAGAACAAAGATGTGTTATTTGTGCTGGACCCTGTATGTCACATTAAGCTCTTAGCAAATGAAGTAAACAAGAGGATCACGATCCAGTATGGGAAGTAATGCGCTGTCATGGTTTGTATCTTTCGTGGTTGAAATAATATGGTTACTTGTTGCTCAGGTTTACATTATCACCAGCTTTTCTGTCTCTGCTCCTGTTAAGCACTTGGGTTCCAAGGCTTGTGAGAAGTCAGAAAGGTCTGGCCTAGGAAGCCAAGCTTGTGTCAAGCCTAAGTATTTCAGGCTTTTAGAGGCTTTTCCCTTCATGGTGAAGCCCATACAGAGGTACTCAAACACCCTCTTAAAATTTTCTGACCCCAGGAGCCAGCCCCTGAAAAGATACTGGTGTGGTTCAGGGTGTGGGCAGAAGTGAAGGGGAAAGTGAAAGCTCTGCTCACACTGTAAGGCCTGAGCCCTTGCTGAGCTGGGAGCCAGCGGCCCTTCTGGCCCATGGCCCACTGGGTTTCAGCTGTATACAGCTGTGGTAGCCTGTCTCCTTCTCTGATGACTCTTGTTCCCCCATAGCTGGCCCTCCTAGGAACGCCTGCCCTCCCATGGCTGAAATACCATTTCCAATGGTCAGCGAGGAGGTGGAAGAGCAAGTCCATTCCAGCCAAGGCAGCTCTTCTGCCAGCCCTGTGAACTTAGGTAGACACACATAGCTGTCTGCTGCCCTGTTCCTAGTGCAAGATGAGAGTTACATCCTGTCTCAAACCTGGCCTGCCTTGGCACCTGAGTTCAAACTTACATTTGTCACTTGGGTGTGTTTCCTTGTGGCCATGGAATCAGCTTTTCACAAGAGGTGATCCTGTCCCCTTAAGCTGGCAGGAACCTCCTGATGTAATTGAGGTATTGCCACAGCTATAGTATCTTGGCTGACAATGGAAGAACAGGCCAGAATAACTGGTGAGAACAAGCAGAAATGGTCTTACCATTTCTGGTTGTTAAGAAAATATCAAGAGGCTTGGGGAGAGCTTGGGTTAGACATGGGGTACTCACATTAGCAAATCTTTACTTTGTGGCTCTGGACATCCCAAGAGTCACATCTGCTTCCTCTCCTTGCATTTGGTGATTTAAGTGTAAGGGTCTAGAGAAGTCCTCGTCCTGGAAAAGGCCCAGGACTCAGCACAGCAGCCAGAGAAGAGCAGGCTGGCAAGCCTCAACATGTAAAAGCATGAGCCTTTCTCCCCCTAGTTTGGAGGAGATCGTGTACTGTGAAGGATATGGAAAAAATGAAGAACAAACGAGAAGAGAAGAGGGCCCAGAACTCTGGAATGAGAATGAAGTGAACTCAGGTACCTTTCCTGGGAAGCTAAGGCCAGGGTTATTCGCGGGTATCCTTACTGCAACATTAACAGCAGCGCAGGTGCAGTTGGGCCCCAGCAATACTGAGACTCCAGTTCTGATATCCAGGAAGTTTAAGTGGTGTCTCATCAGGATTCAGAGAACAACTAAATCAGATCTTTTTCTGAGGGTCTTCCGATGAGGACTGTTCATGCGGGTGATCCAGTGGGCACACCCAGCACACAGTGCATTGGACAGCAGGGCTGCTGGACACTGGTGCCTGCTCTCCCCTGACATCCTCATTGTGTGTAGGTGCTGGGCATGCTGAGATGCAGTTCTGCTTTGCAGCGCTTCCCTTTAGTCGAGTTAATGGCTCTGGGGTATCCTAGCATAATCTAAGATGCGGGACAGTGACCCTCTCCCCAGTTCCCAGACTGGTTTGGTGCATGCCTAGGCACCACTAGCCTCTTGGCCACTCAGGTGGGCCGAGTGCACATGAAAAGGGGTGCTTCTGCATCGCACTGAGGTCTGACAGCACTTACATCTTAGCAGTCAGTTAAGTTTTGCTCTTGTCTCAAACATGAGTATGACAATAGCTTTCCAAACTGGGAATGTGCCTGGAAAATTGATGAAAGAATTTTGGGCTACTTTGGATTGCCATCCACTTGATATGACTGATCCTGTGAGTAAACCCCATTAAAGACAGAAAACTTCTCTTTAAAGGAGTGAGCCGCTCTCTCCCTCCTGAGAGCACACCGACACCTTTTTTCCTCTCACGTGTGTGTCTCCAAAACTCTGAGGGACCCCATGATATTTGCAACCAGGGGAGCAAAGGGCACTGGCATCTTGTGCTGAGCTAACCCCTGAACCTGTCTCCAAGGCCTCCTTTTCTCTGACTTTTCAGGAAGCCAAAACAGCACAGTCTGGGCCCTGTTGTTGCTACTTCTATCCTAAGCTCTTTCTTGTTTCACTGTCCCCAGCTTTAATAAACATTCTCTCTAAATAAATAGATAAATAAACAAATAAATAATAAGCTGTGAGTCCTGGCTGAGCAGCTCAGTTGTTTAGAGCATTGTCCCTCTACGCCAAGGTTGGAGGCCTAATCCCTGGTCAGGACACATATAAAAATCAACCAGTGAATGCACCAATGAGCATTCTCCTCTCTCCTCTCTTCTCTAAAATCAATACATTAAAAATTTAAAGTTCTGAGAGCACTGAGAAATCTTCACTCCCCCCGCCCTGGCGTTAGTGAGACATAGATGGGAGAGTCTGATCTTTTTTTCTCTTTTCTTTTCTTTTCTTTTCAAATGCTTTATGCTTTTGCTTTTAGAGAGAGAGAAAAATCAATCAGTTACCTCTCACACATTCCCTATTGGGGACCTGGCCTGCAACCCAGGCATGTGTGCTGACTGGGAATCGAACCAGCAAACATACAGTTCACAGGCTGGTGCTCAATCCACTGAGCCACACCTGCCATGGTGAGTGTGATCTTTATAAAATCCCTTCTGCTCCCACCCTGCCCACTTTCATAGGTTGGCCAAATTCCTACTAATAATCATCAAAGTGTGCTGAAACCTATAGACATCAGGGTGAAAAGACTGGGGCCAAAGTTCAGAGATACCCTCTTGTGCCCTTGAGTAACTACTGGGGGAGGTAGGGTCCTGTAACTATATATTGACCCCTGACTGTGTCAGACTAGGGTTTGAAGGGGAGGGGCTCTGGAAAAGCTTCTTTAATACTACCCTAACCTTTTATTGGTTGGTTGTCTCTTCTGATCCTCTTGAAGATTGAAGAGCACAGGATATGTATTTGTGTTAGGAAATGCCTGATGATTAAACAAGGTAAACTTCATTCTGTCAGAAAGAGGATTTGGAGTGACTGAGGGTTCCTGCATCCAGGAAGCATCCCCTGAAAATACTCTCTGCCTTCTGAACAATTGCCTAAGGAAGAAATACACGTGATTTCTGTTCCTAGCAAGTGTCTTCTCTTTGTACATGAGCCCAGTTTAAAAGTGGACTTAACAAAGTATATGAAGAACCAGGCATTCTGCTTTGACTTGCCTTGGATGAAAGGACTTCAAATGAAGTTGTCTATAGGTGGGTCCCTTGATTCTTTCCCCTGCAGCGATCATCCCCTTTGGTCTTCTCCAGGAAAGACATTGTGGTAACACAGCTCACAGGCATGCTGAGCTCTAAAGCCCTTCCTGGCCTCCTCTCATGTTTTCTTGGGATCAGCTATCACATGGAGTTGGGTCTGGGTCTGGTTCCTGGGCTGCCATATGCCATTTTGCAGCTTTAGCAGTGCGTCCTCGAATGGCTCAGAAGTGAGGTTACACATTGCTTTCTGTGAGGCTGGTCTGGGCAGGCTTCGGGGGTACTTCTGGTGTCTTATGCAGCCACCCCATTACCCACTCAGCAAATTCTAGGACTACTCTGTCTAATATAGCACCCACTGTGGAAGTCCCCTGCCCTTGGTGCCAGATGTGGGGAGGCTCCACCCGCAGAGCCGCATCACTCCATCATGGATGAAAATAAAACTACCAAGACATGATCTGCTTGGGGAGGAAAGGTGGTCAAACTCTCAGAGAAGTATGACCCAGAGTGCCTTCCTCACTAGGCTTTTATTGGGTTCAAATACACAGGCATACAGGTATGTCAGGTGGCAAGGATCAAACAGTGGTTAACATTTCAAAGAAATCTGAGGGCTTAATCTGAGTCAGTGTCTGTCAGGAAAGGGGGTTGCAAAACTTTGGGTGACATACTCATTTCCTCCTCAGACCCTTATCACTTAAATGAGAGCACTCTTAGCAAAGCAGAATTCACAGGACTTTACAAATTCTTTTTTATGCCTGATCACCCAGGGAACCGTTCTGGCTGGCACAGTGCTGTACCACTCGCTGTCATCGTTTCAGTCTTTAAGCCGATTAGGCTCAGGAAGCAGAAGACATCTGCCAGACGGAAATGGGGACTCGCAGGCTATGTTAGAATAGCTGGGGGGCAAGGGTCCATCACCCCTTCATTGCTGCAGTCCCCTGAGTCCTTCCATGAGGGCCTCCCAAGTGGTCGTGTCTGGCTTAGGTTGCCCCTCCCATGAGGAGTCTTACCCGTCATTGACTAACCAACCAAGCATTGGGGCCAGAGATGGATGAGGCAGAAGCGGCGCTCCTGCCAAGGAGATAAGCTTTGTCTCCTCAGTAGCTCACATCCTCTTGACAGAACAGACCCAGATGAAATGGGTCCCTAGGCTATTACATAGCTCAACATGGGGTGCAGGTTGCAGCTCTTGAGACCAGGCTGAACGGTTCGCAACACCTCCTCCTTTTTTAGATTGTTTAAATCAATTGTGATTTTTAGGCCTGTGAAACTTACTGTTTGCTATTTTTTAATGCAATCATGAGAGAACAATTTCCATACACATCATAAAGCACAAATAAGGATTAAAACAAGGAGGCCCCTAAGGGTTGCCATAACCCAAGCATGTAAATTCAGTCCAATGAAAAATGTTGCAAATCCAAGGGAAAGGTAAGAGTAACAGTAACAGGTCTGGTTACACTTCCATTTTTCGGGGAATTAGCACAGACTGCAGGAAGTTACTTTGAAGATATGCAGCAAGGGCTTGCTGCCTGAACTCGGGTGAGAGAATTTTAGCAAGATTAAGTCACAAAGCATTATTAGAATCGGTAAACCACCAGTGGTATTCAAAGTCCACAGCTGTTGATGTAATTCTAGCCACAATTTATCAATTTGTCCCTTTAAGAAAAAGTCCCTCTTAGGTGATGTTGAATGTCACTCCAGGAATGCTGGCTGGAATTCCACTGGAGTGTGATAACATATAGCGTGGAGAAGTCTGGATCAGGAGGGTCCAATGGGTGGAGGTGGGTTGAGGCCAGGGAAGCCTTTTCTGTGATATGGCTTCACCCTCTTTGCCAACGGTTCCAGAGATCTTTCTTTCTAGAGTAAATACAGACATACCCTCTTCCCCAAGTTAATAGTAGTTCAACTTGGCCTTTCCCTTTTCCTTCCCCTAAAGGGTCTTTGTATAAGACTCAAAGGGTGTGGGAAGGCAGGCCTGTATTGCACAAAGTGCTTACTATGGGTGACTACAGATTATCATTAAAATTAAAAAAAAATGTATATATTGCTAGCATGTTTAAATTTCTAGGGGGTGTTTCCTGACTCCACCCTTTTTAGTAATGTTTTAAAGGTCTGGTGAGCTCTTTCAACAATTGCTTGGCCCAATTGCTTCGACCTGTTTTATGTCGAATTCCCCATTTTTCTAAGAAAGCCTGAGTAGCTTGCACAATATATGCTGGGCCATTATCAGTTTTAATTTGCTGAGGCCATCCTAAATGATTAAAGGCCTGAAGCCAATGAGCTCTAATAGTCTTTGCTGACTCCCCAGAGAGGGGAGTGGAATGTAGAACACCTGAGTAAGTGCCTGCTTGAAAAGACAGCTCTCCTGCTGTTCCTGAAAGCTGCAATGAGTTAATTATCTTAGGTCTAGAATTTGGAGTGTTTCAAAGACTTAAATGCTTATTATTCCTCTTATTTCCTTTCCACTTACATTTCCTCTCCTCAGCTATTCACGTTAATGTACTTTCTTTCCATGCTACACATGAATGTGGTATCTATCTTTTTCCTTTATTCCTTCTTACTTTTCTCCTACCCAATACTATACTTTCCTTTCCTTCACTTCCTTAATTCCTTCCTTACTGACCATCTGCAGCTTACTTGAACTTTCTGCAAGATACATAATCCATATAACATAAGCATAACAAGCCCAATTATATTACCAAATGTTTCACTCAAGGAGTATCTTATGAAATGTAGAGGTGGATAGTGAGTAACACCTGTTTATCAAATTATTTGAAGTTGCAGTCCTCTAGGGTTAATCCCAAGAGTAGGAGGCCCTTTTGAAAGCACTTGACAATCTGGACATTCTCTGATGATTTGCTTTGCTTGGGCCCTAGAAATATTAATTTTTTTTACGTAGGGCCTGACTATTTTGGTGAAAAAAAACTGGATTTGCCCAACTATTCCATTTGGATCAAAACATTTAAAAGTCCACACACTTTTGTGGGGCTGAGAAATGCCCCCTATCCCAGGCATAGAAATGCAAACAAAAATAAAATATCTCTTGTTTGAAATTAAGCATGATGGCAGCTTCTCAAAAACATGGAAGCTGATGTTCAGCCTGGCAAAGAGATCCATGTGGCAGTGGAAACTGTGGCATCCCGCAGGTCACCACGGGGGACATGCATCCCTGTAGCGTGGCACAAGCAGGCCCCAAGGAGGGGAACGCAAAACCGCATGCTGCCCCAGGCCATGTGCATCGTGAGGCTAACTGCAGCTGGAGCAAACCGGGAGAGAAGGACCTAGCTAGTGCACATCATTCCCTTCCCTTCCATACCTCCAAAATGTAAAGATCCCTCATGTGGGAGACGGGAGCCCCATAACTGCTGGAGCTAAAACATTGCTCTCGGTCTAAAAAGACCTCGTTCCTTAATGAACAAAAGAATTTTTTCTAAAATTCCTCCTGCCTGGAAACCGCGCTTACAGAACCAATTTCAGTGCCCTTCCCCCGGGCCACCACTGGGGCTCTCTCGGCTTGCCAGCACTGGGGAGGGGGATGGAACAATGAGTGTCACGGGGACCTGCTTTGCGCCCAAACAAAATATTTTTTTCTAAACTTCCTTACTGCAGGGGGGAGAAATGAGAGGACCACTCAAGAGGTGGTGTCAGTAACCTTTCCTCTTATCTGTAACATGCCTGGGAGCCTTACCAAAAGGTGCCCCTGGTCCCTATGGGGACAAAGCTCTGATTTGCCTTCCACTTAGACTTGCTCTCCGGTGACCACGGCTGGTAGCTTCTGGTCAAGCAGGATTCAGGTCCCTGTCCGAGGTACCAGATGTGGGGGGTTCCGTCCACAGAGCCGCATCACTCCATCATGGATGAAAATAAAACTACCAAGACATGATCTGCTTGGGGAGGAAAGGTGGTCAAACTCTCAGAGGAGAATGACCCAGAGCGCCTTCCTCACTAGGCTTTTATTGGGTTCAAATACACAGGCATACAGGTATGTCAGGTGGCAAGGATCAAACAGTGGTTAACATTTCAAAGAAATCTGAGGGCTTAATCTGAGTCAGTGTCTGTCAGGAAAGGGGGTTGCAAAACTTTGGGTGACATACTCATTTCCTCCTCAGACCCTTATCACTTAAATGAGAGCACTCTTAGCAAAGCAGAATTCATAGGACTTTACAAATTCTTTTTTATGCCTGATCACCCAGGGAACCGTTCTGGCTGGCACAGTGCTGTACCACTCGCTGTCATCGTTTCAGTCTTTAAGCCGATTAGGCTCAGGAAGCAGAAGACATCTGCCAGACGGAAATGGGGACTCGCAGGCTATGTTAGAATAGCTGGGGGGCAAGGGTCCATCACCCCTTCATTGCTGCAGTCCCCTGAGTCCTTCCATGAGGGCCTCCCAAGTGGTCGTGTCTGGCTTAGGTTGCCCCTCCCATGAGGAGTCTTACCCCTCATTGACTAACAAAGCAAACATTGGGGCCAGAGATGGATGAGGCAGAAGCGGCGCTCCTGCCAGAGAGATAAGCTTTGTCTCCTCAGTAGCTCACATCCTTTTGACAGAACAGACCCAGATGAAATGGGTCTCTAGGCTATTACACAGCTCAACATGGGGTGCAGGTTGCAGCTCCTGAGACCAGGCTGAACGGTCCACAACAACCCGTAGACTCACATGGCTGTTTAATAAGTTAAATAAAATTAAAAATTTAGTTCTTCAGTCACACAAGCCACATTTCAAGGTTTTGACAGCCACGTGTGGAAGTGGCTGCTATTGGACAGCAGAGATATGGAATATTTCCATCATCACAGGAAGTTCTACTAAACAACACTGCTCTAAACCAGAAGCTGACAAACTTCTGTGCCATTCTTGGTTTAATTCCTTTTTATAGGACTCTCAGACTAAGAATGGATTTTATGTCTTTAAAGGATTGTTTTAAGACAATGTGGAAGACCTATGTGGCCTACAAAGCCTACAATAGTTTAGAATCCTAAACATTTAGAGGGTTACCATGGATCTTTGTAGCCTGTCTCATGCTGGAAGTAAGCTGCTAAACTCAGGCTTTCATGTTATGTCTCCAGAGTCAGCAGAGGGGCTGGTGGCTCGTAGTGTGGGCCATCAGCTTTCTCTTGGCGAGTCAGGCCAGCCCTGCTATAGTGAGCTAGGAGAATTTCAGATTTGTAAGTGTGGCTGGGGTCAGGTTGGGACCACTTTGCAGGAAAGGATTACTCGTGCTTGGAAAGAGGAATAGAAGACGTAGAAATTCTTCAGTGGAAAGGCAGAGGCCCATGTTCCAGGGTGTGCATTTGGATCAGAGATGTACACTCTTCCCTATCCTTTCTCCTGGGTTCACAGCAAGGACACTGGTACAAGCAATTTTCCAAGGTGGAAAAGCAATGTGTTTTGCATATGGTCAGACAGGAAGTGGCAAGACACACTTGAGTATTTTGGCAAGGGTGGGCGAGAGTTTGCCCATGGGGCAGCAGGGGGTTTGTGAAAAAGAAGACAGTGAGGTTCTTGTAGAAAATCCCCTCCATGCATAGGTCCCATCACCAGATAGGCTTGCTGCGCCAGGTGCAGAGAGAGGCCTTAGCAGGTCTATCCTCCTGGCTCTGGTGTGGTCTGCGGTGGCGATGGAGCCAGTAGTGCTCTAGCCTAGGCCAAGAGCCCTTTACCAATATCTTCTGCCCCTTTCCTTTGCAGTCTATGGGAAATCCCAGAATGCATCCAAAGGGATCTATGCGATGGCCAGTAAGTAGTGTGTTCTGCGCCAGTGGGGTTGTTCATGTTAAGCAGGTTGCTAAGCAAATCTCTCTCATAGCCCACAATGTCTTCCTCTTGAAAAATCTGCCCCGTTACTGGAACCTGGGCCTAGAAGTCTATGTGACATTCTTTGAGATTTATAATGGGAGGAGAGTTGCCAAGGAGACCCTGTTTATGTTGTTGGAGCCCCTGAACCCTAAAACCTGAAGTTGGCTAGAAATGGTACAAGCCCAGCAGTCTGAAAGCCGTGAAGCTTTTGGGCCATTCTGCACTTCCAGTTTGGGGGAGGGGTTACCTGATGGTGGGACCAAGCTCAGCAAGTATGGCAGGAACACTCCTTAGAGATCCTTCTCAGGTAGAATATTTGCCCAGTGAGTTCCCCAGGCTCCTTCCACCCACCTTCATAACTCTCTTTTCCCTTTGGTCACGTGTTTGTCTTCTCATACTCATATTCATCCTTCCTCTCATTTCCAATCCCCATCAGTGTGTGAATAAATAAATACACACACATCTCTCTTTTTGCAGAGTTGTCTGTCCCCCTTAGAGCAGGATCTACATAGGAATAATAGCTCATGTTGATTATTAATGTGACATGCGCTAAGCAATATTCTAAGCACTTGTTTCAATTCATTTATTAATCACAACACCCTACAAGGAAGTATCACTGTCATTATTCAGCAGGAGAGAAATAAGCCTAGAGTGAGTGGCTAAGGACTGTGCAGGATCACAAAGATAGTAAAGTATCAGAGTTGCATCAGGCAGCCCAGTTTAGAAACCATGCCCTATGCTACTCTACCCAGCTCAGGCTCTGTATGCCCTTCCTGCTACCTGCCCTTGTCTACACTGGGACAGTCCCTGATGGAGGGTGGAGGCAGGTGGTGTGACTGTGCCTGGTGGCCTTAGCCTTGTTCCCCTCATGACACAGCTGTTCCACCTGCTCAACAAGAAGGCCACGCTGCGCGTTCCGGAACACGGGAAACAGCAGGTGCAGGTGTTGAGACTGCAGGAGCACCTGGTGAGCTGTGCTGACGATGTGGTCAGGATGATCGACATAGGAAGTGCCTGAAGGTCAGAATTCTGGGGAGGGAAAGGAGCCACAGCCTAATACCCAGTTCAGGTGACACAGATTAGCCCTGAGCGTCTTGTGGTTTCACAAGTGCCCTCACCTTCTCCACCTTGGGGAGGGCTGCGAAGGCCTCTGTGGTTAGGGGCCACAAATGCTCATCAGGACCAAGTTGAAATGTCTTAAATGTAACCAATGCAGGCTTTATTCCTGGACTCTTACTCCAAATGCATCCTTCTTGACTTCTAGCTTTACTGTTCCGTCCCCCCCGTGATGGGAATCAGGAGCTCTGAGTCTGTTCTAGGCTGAAAGTGCAGAGGCCACAGCTCCCGTGCAGAGGTGGGGATGCACTCCTTATGCAGGGCCCTAGGCGTGGTACAGTGGAGAGCTGGGCAGTTTTCAGAGGCCCAGGGAGCAAGCTGCCCTCCGCAGGGCTCTCAAGTTTTGGCAAATGTTTCATGAAAACCGCATCTTCACTTTCTGCCTTGCAACAGAGGCAGCTAATCTTTCCCTATGTTTTTATAGGCCCTCAGGTCTGGCCAAGCCCCTAGCACAGAATCCATTACTGTGGCTGTCAGGAAAACTGACTAGGACCAGAGATGAAGGAAGAGCTACTGCCCAAGGAAGACAGAAGAGAAAGGTCAATATACAGGACTTCTTAGACTCTTGATCCGTGTCCCTCGCTAACGGGACTCACTGCTGCATATCACTGAGCAGGCCATATAAAAAATGGCCTTTGACTGCAGCCTCCCAGACAAGATTGCCATCTTGGCATTCCTGTGTCCTGCAGTCCCCTGTGGTCTCTGACGTGGTGGAGAGAGAGACGTGGAAGGTTTTGTTTGCTTGTCAAAGAGATCTCAAGCACATTTGAAGAAATGTTCCTATCTATTAAATCTGCATATCAGGCATTTTTTGTCTTCTATGCTTTTCTGTGGATTTAGAATTAGTTCACCGTGAATTTCTAAAGTCATAATGAAAGAGAAGAGGGGAAGTTGAGATGAGGAGAAAAATGAAGAACTCTTTTAGTATAGAAGTTGTTTCACCTAATTAAGGACAAATGCACACATATTGAAATCTCTGGTGTGTGAATCAGTTCAAGTTTGTTAAGAAAATCACAGAAGTCAGTTTTATTATTTTTTATTTTTAAATATATTTTATTGATTATGCTATTACAGTTATCCCATTTCTCCCTTCATTCCCCTCCACCTTGCACACCCTCTCCCACCCACATTCCCCCCATTAGTTCATGTCCATGTGTCATAAGTTCTTTAGCTTCTACATTACGCACACTAATCTTGCCCTCCCCCTGTCTATTTTCTACCCACCATTTGTGCTACTTATTCTCTGTACCTTTTCCCCTCTCTCCTCCTCCCACTCCCCTGTTGCTAACCCTCCATATGATCTCCATTCCTGTGGCTCTGTTCCTATTCTAGTTGTTTGCTTTTGTTTTAGGTGTGGTTGTTACTATCTGTGAGTTTGCTGACTTCTCACTGTCATATTTTTTTATCTTCTTTTTTCTTAGATAAGTCCCTTTAACATTTCATATAATAAGGGCTTGGTGATGACGAACGCCTTGAACTTGACCTTATCTGAGAAGCACTTTATCTTCCCTTCCATTCTAAATGACAGCTTTGCTGGATAAAGCAATTTTGGATGTAGGTCCCTGCCTTTCAAGACTTCAAATATTTCTTTCCAGCCCCTTCTTGCCTGGAAGGGCTCTTTTGAGAAATCATCTGACAGTCTGATGGGAACTCCTTTGTAGGGGACTGTCCCCTTATCCCTTGCTGCTTCTAGAATTCTCTGCTTCATTTGAATCTTGGCTAATGTAATTACGATGTGCCTTGGTGTGTTCCTCCTTGGGTCCAACTTCTTTGGGACTCTCTGAGCTTTCTGGACTTCCTAGAAGTCTATTTCCTTTGCCAGATTGGGGAAGTTCTCCTTTATTATTGGTTCAAATTAGTTTTCCATTTGTTGCTCTTCTTCTTCCCCTTCTGGTATCCCTATAATTCAGATGTTGGGACGTTTAAAGATGTCCTGGAGGTTCCTAAGCCTCTCCTCATTTTTTTGAATTCTTGTTCATTCCTTGTTTTCTGTTTGGTTGTTTGTTTCTTCCTTCTGGTCCACTCCATTGATTTGAGTCCTAGTTTTCCTCCCATCTCTATTGGTCCCCCATGCATCTTTCTTCATTTCACATATTGTAGCCTGCATTTTTTTTCATCTAATTTGTGAGCAAAATCAACCAATTCTGTGAGCATCCTAATGACTAGTGCTTTGAACTGTGCTTCTGATAGGTTGGCTGTTTCTTCGTCACTTGGAAGAATTGTCTCTGGGATTCTGATTTGTTTTCCGTTTTGAGCCATTTTTGCATTTTTTTGTTTGTTTTGGTTTGGTTTTGGTCTGGTCGCGGCTGTTACGTTGTGAGGGGTGAAGCCTTATATATTCCTCAGTGCAGGGCAGCCCAGTCGCTGAGTTGTGACGCTGTACGTGGGGGCGGGGTCCGAGAGGGAACAATGGCGCCTGCTCCGCTCTCTCTGGAGATCCCGTCCTTTCCGCCGCTTCCCCTTCCCCTGGATTATCTGTGCGTGTGAATGTGGGACCACCTGGTCAGCTGGCCGCCTTGCGCGGCCTCACTGGATCTGCACCCCGTCAGACAGCCTCTGCCTGTGGTCCTGTCAGCCGCCTGCACACTTGAAAACCGCCAACCACTGCCGCGCCTGTGTTCCTGGGTCCACACCTCCACTTTTTCCTGCTGCGACTCCGCCCCTCTTACCGGTCTGGATGAATGGTTGTTGGACTTCCTTACAGCTCAATATTCCATTAGCTCTGGTTGTTTTCTTGTTTCTAAATATTTGTTGTCCTTAACTTTGGTTGTGAGAGGAGGCACAGTGTGTCCACCTACGCCTCCATCTTGGCCGGAAGTCCCCTGTCACATTTTTGTTGGAAACAGAAAGGTAAATCTAGGGTCTGGGCTGGATTTAGGTTACACATGTTTTTCACATTAAAATCTCCTGAATAATGCTATATACTTTATATTATTTTCTATCAGCAGACACATACTGTGATATTGCCCCACTACTAGTGATGCTGCATTGGGTCACTCAGTTACAGTGATACGTGTCATATTTTTCCAAGGTGTGCTTTCCCTTGGAAAATAGCAAATTGTTAATGGGAACAATCTGTGGAGCAATACTCTGGGACTGTGCAATATCCTACACCCAGTAACCTTTTACCTAATAGTCACTGAATCATTTTTTTTCCAATTAAGGATTGCTGTTTACTTCCACTGAGAATTTTTTTTTATTTCAGTGGTTGTATTTTAAAATATTTACCTACTTTTTCACATATAGTATTATCTTTTCCAATAATTTTATAACATTTTATTTTTAATTGTGGTTTTTTTATACTTTTGTTATTTTTTTTTTTTTACGAGAGAGAGGGAAGGGAGGGAGAAAGGGAGGGAGAGGAATATCAATGTGAGAGAGAAAAATCAATGAGTTGCCTCTCTTAAGTGCCATGACTGGGAACAAACTTGCAACCCAGGCATGTACCCTGATCTGGAATGGAACCCACAGTCTTTTGCTTTGCAGGAGGATGACCAAAAAACTGAGTCACACTGGTCAGGGTATTGCTCTCTTTTTGATATTAAACATACCAATTCTATAGACTTGGAATGCTCTATTACCAGTTTGAGAAGGGGAAGGCGTTTTTATTCCCAGTCATGATGGTGTGTCCATGGTAACGTGTTGTGGCTCTTCTGGAACTGTCACTAATCCAAAAGCTTTGTGCTTGCTAAGATTGTAAGGGGTTTATTATTCTCAGACCATGGGCCTTCCTAGGGTCAGCCCTCTCACTGCTCTGACATCATCCTCCATTTTTGGCATAAAAGGAGTTCTCAATTTGGGAAATCTGAGTTTCCCATGGGTTTTACTGGTGTGGGGACCACTTGATACACATTTTTTTTCTAACTGTTACATAAATTAACCCATTTATGATTGGCTAGCATTGCTTAAAATGGTGGAGCTTCTACTGGTCTTTCAATCCCTTCAGTCTTCTGATGGCAGACTTTACTGTGATGGCAGAATTGCTGTTGTAGGTCCAGGCACAGCAGGCGACCATCTTCATGCCGGAACCACGGTGCCAGATCCCCACTGCTTGCCTCTTCATCTTGGTTTTGCCACAGAAGGAGCAAGTGTACTTGGCGTACTGGCTGATGTCAATTTTCTTCACCATTTTTCTGAGGGAGGTTCCAGAACAGGCGCCATAGTTACCTATGATTCCGACTTTCTTATTGCATTTTGCCATTTTGCTGCAAAGCAGTTTGGACCCCAAGAAGAACGATATTAATTTTTTGATATCAAATTCCTATAACAGGAGGGTATTTGAATCAGAAAGAAGTTATGTGGGCTGGCGTTTTGTCACTCATGCACAGCCAGGAAAAATTCACTGGGTCTTCCCAAGGTTGGAAAATGGAACTAAGGCCCCCACAGAAACCTGTGTGCCCTAAGGCTTCCACATTGTTCTCAGAAAACAGCTGGTACGTCCCCAACTTCCTGGACCCAAGTGTGAGGACAAAGCAAAACAGGGGGTGATGGCTCTGGATTTACATCACCCTCCTATCTCAGTAGGTATAAAAAATAATATAATGAATCTCCACGATTCATGTAAAAAATAAAATTTCTGTAGTGTTACAAAGTACTCCTCTCCAATCACTTTACTTTCTCTGCCAGGGGCAGCTGAGCTCCTGAATGTTAGCATTTGTCATTCTCAAGCATATCTTTATTCTTTTATTACATATGTATGTAACCTTAAACAATACCCCACTTCTCTCTAGCATGGCTTTCATTCTCAGTATTTGAAGAATGGTCAAGGTCACCAATGTCTTAGGTGCTAGGAAATGTAAAGAATACTTCCATGTCCTCATCTTAGCCGCCCTCTGTGCAGCTCTCCAGAGTCATTTTTCCTTCACTTCTTCCAAGGCTTCCACTCCGTGGTTTTCCTCATCCCTTCAAACAACACTCGTCTCAACTCCTTTGCTCCCTTCCTCTGGCCTATCAGAAAATGTTGGCATGTTCCCTGGCTCAGTTGGGGGTCTTCTCCTCTCCAGCTGTACTTTCCCTGGGATATCTCCATCCATTTCTGACTAAATACTGTACATAAAATACCTGCCAAACCTCTGTCTCAGGCCTCGATCTATCCATGAACTACTTATATATCCTACTGCTCTTTCAACACATCCACTCTTAAGTCTTCTGGGCATATGACTCAACACAGCCAAAATGAAACCCTGACCAACTGGCCAGTGACGTGGGCCATGAACGAATTCACAAAGAGGAAATTTGTGAATATTGCGAGTATTCACTCGCCAAGAAAGGAGAGGAGCATGGTGTGGAGAGATAAACCAGCATTGATCGGTAGAGGCATTGAGCTTTTTCTGGATCCTAATTAGAATGAAAAACAGTGGTGGGGGACTGTTGTGTGGCCCCTGGGCTGTTGGGGCATTGTAGCAGCGGCTGCAGTTGTAAAATTGTAATCTTCCACTTGTGGCTGTAGGGGGCGGTTAGTTGTTTTCTCCTTTGTGGTAGTTTCCAGTCTTGGGGACAAACTCAGAAGAGTAAAATAGTGCTCATGTTGCCAAGGTCACAGGTCTGCTGAGCAAATGGGGCTGGCTTTCTCCTTTCAGACCCTTCTCCCCAACCTGTGTCTTTCACAACCGTGCTCCCCTACTGCAGGGAATGGCTCCTCACCCACTCAGTGTCTCTAGTCAGAAACCAGTAGTCATCCATGATAACCTCTTCTTCGCCCCCATGCCCAACATGTCAACCTACATAGAGGTAATCCAAGGATGCATGGTTTACTGGAGACTGACTTTATGTGGGAGTAGGAGAGGAATTGCAATTTTGGAAATGCATGTCGTAGCAACCAACAGGCCAGTCTGGAGAATTTGGGATAGGATGTGTGTACAGGCAAGGAGCACAAGGAGTGGAGATTGAGCCCAAGTCCAATCAATAATTTCGCTGGCTTGAGGATGATGAGAGATTCCTTTTATTATTATTATTACTACTACTACTGTTGTTGTTGTTGTTTATTCTGTTACAGTTGTTCCAATTTTTTCCCTTTTTGCCCTCCTCCACCTAGGCCAACCGCCATGTCCATAGCCAACCCCCACACCATTGTCCATGGGTCTGTCATACATATCCTTGTTTCTTAAGATTTTATTTATTTATTTTTAGAAATAGGGGAAGGGAGAGACCAAGAAGGGGAGAGAAATATCAGTCTGTGGTTGCCTGTCACACACCCCCAAACAGGGGCCTGGCCCGCAACCCAGGCATGTGTCCTGACAGGGAATCGAAGCAAGGGACCTGTGGATTCACAGAAAAGGGCTCAATCCACTGAGCCACACTGGCCGGGGCTCATACATATTCTTTGACAAATCCCTTCACTCTCTTTCATAGAGTTCCCACCTCCTTCCTCTTCTCTTACCACCCTCAGTGTGTTCCATTGATTTTATGCCTCTGCTTCTATTTTGCTCATTAGTTTATTTACTTCATTAGATTCTTCTTGTAAGTAATATCCTATGAGGAAAGGTTCTTATAGGTAGGTGTCCATTGGTCAGGAGATAAGTCCCTCCATCTTCTGTAATTGAGGCACTTATAGGAAATCAGTCTCTCAGTTTTTTTTGTTTGTTTGTTTAGAGAGAGGGGATGAGGTAGAGAGAGAGAGAAATATTGATTTGTTGTTCCACTTATTTGTGAATTCAATGGTTGGTTCTCATGTGTGCCCTGAACAAGGATGGAACACTCAATCTTGGCATGTGGGGACAACACTCTAACCAAGGGAGCCATCTGGCCATGGAGTCCCCCAGTTCTTAAGTTCCTTTCTTCCAAGCACATGTGTGAGATTCTTCGTTTCATATCCTCTGGTTTCATTGCAGATTGAAATCCTTTCACAAACCCATCAGCAAGACCATTCACTTCATTTTCCAAACGAGATACACCTTGAATTCATTCTCTTAGCTACATTTCGATTGTCACTGCCTTAGGCTAGCAGGCACACCCTCTTGTATGCTAAAATGTGTCAATTCCAGTCTTGCCCCTTCAAATCAGTCCTCCACATAGCAGCAAGCCTGACACACATAACTCAGATTTTATCACTCCTGTGGTTAATCTTCCATAACTTCTTGACAAAATTATTAGTAAAAGCTACAACATGCTAAATAAGTTTACTTCTCTCACCCTCACCTACTGCCTTCCAGTCATGCTGTCTTCTTCCAAATCAAGTGTTTCCATGCCTCAGAACCGTTGCACACACCATTCTCAAATCTTGGTCTGGAAGGCTCTCACATCCCTACCCTTCATTCTGTTAATTTCTGTCCCTTCTTGTTTTGTAGACTCAGGTTAAATATTATTACTGGAAAGGGGGCCTTGCCCTGAGTGGCTTTGCCTAGGGCTGGCCAGTAGTGTATGAGTTCTAGACATGTGCAGGAAAGATTTCATGGCCTGAGTCCACAGGATATTTAGAGGTCACTGTTTATAGATTTTATTTATTTTTAGAGAGGGAGAGAAACATCATTGTGTGGTTATCGCTCTCATGTCCCCTAGTAGGCACCTGGCCCACAACCCAGGCATGTACCCTCCATTGGGAATTGAAATGGTGGCCATTTGATTCACAGGTCAGCACTCAATCCACTGAGACAGGGCTGGAGGATGTTTATTAAAAGTGGAGATAGTGAAACAAGGAAGGGTTTAGGATACTGGAAGCAACAGGAGAGCGTAATTGGTGCTGCCTTGGCTGTCTGGAACTGTTATAGGAGAGAAATGAGCTTTGGCAGTGCTGCTTTATCTCACTAAGAAGTGAGAGAAGAGGGGGCATTGAAGACCGGGTCTGGGCTTAACCCAGGAAAAGTTGCTGTTGCCCGTTGTTCCCAGGTTGCAATCCTGGTGGAGTCCCTTGGAATTTAGCAGACGCTTGCCTGAGGTAGGAGGAAATGGCAGGTATGGGCATGCTCCTCAGAGGGGGAGCACCTACTGGGAGCTTCCTTTTGAGGGTTTTTAAAGGCTGGAGGTTTGGGGGAGGCTTTGGAGCAGAACTTAATAGAGTATTCATCAGCTTTATGCTGATGTACCAAAATGAGATTTATTCCCTGAACTTAATCTGTCCTTGGGTGTGGTTGGCAAAAGACCCTGATTGGATTTTGTTATCTAGTTTGCCCAGTAGTGTGATTTAGGCTACCTACACTCTGTTTAGGGCGAAGTGGTAACCACTTACTCCCAGGTGTCTGTCGTTACAGAAGATAGAATTTTGCAATGTACTAGATCCCTATAAACTTCTTGTTTACCTGTCTGTCTCAGTTTCCCCATCCCGCCTGTCCAGGCTTACTATCCTGTCTCAGTATCTCTTAAATAAATGTCTTTTATGGCCACTTTCCCTAAAGTAGTTTCCTCCATCACTGTATTCTCTATTTCAGCTGTTTCCCTCAGAGCCCTTAACACAATTCATAACTTGTTATTTACTTTTTTTTTGTCCTCTGTTCATATTAGAATATTGAGGAAAGTAAGAATTACTGAGACTCCCTGGCTGGTGTGGGTCAGTGGATTGAGCGCTGTTCTGTCACAGGTGGGCACAGGTAACCAGGTTCTTAGTGATCAGGACAAAGAATTGAACTGAACACAAAGAGTAATAAAGAAAGGGAGAAGATATATTAAGTGATAGTACACTCCACAGAACATGGGAGTGGGCCAACTCTGAGCAGAGATTGATCCTGTGGGCCGGAGGGTTTCTATTCTTATAGGGCGGAAGCTTCCTGGCTAGTTTTTCATGTTCTTCTATTGCACATGTACAACTAGTTACATTTCAAAGCTACTGTGCATGTGATCCCCAATGACCTTTCCTGATTGGCCAATGGAGAAGTAGTTTCCACAATGTTAATTCATTATAATGCTCATATAATGAAGCAGGGTTCGTGTAGTGTCTTCTGCATAGGTGCATTCTTGAGTCCTCAGGATTCAGGGTTTTTCTAGAAAGCAGGAACAACTGTTCTAAAAGGGTCTTTGTTTTGTATGGGCGTCCTTTATCTTAGCCCTGGGGCACCTCTGGAATTGCCTCCTTCCTGACTATCTCCTGCCTCAACTTCCACCCTGAGAGACATGATTCCCAAAAATCTTTTGGGGATTGTCGAAGGGTGAAGATCATTCTTCTGTAATTTCTTCTGGCTTAGATTGGGCAATCTTCCCTGCCTACCAAGAACCACAGAACTCTCACCCTATTCTATCTAGAGGTTGAACAGGAACTCTTGAGGCCACTGGAGATGCTGTATGTTGGTCAGCTTCAACATCACTCTCAGGGATTGGATGGAAACCTTGGAGCATCCTCAATTTGATGTGGAACTGCTTAACTCTAGAAGATACAAATTTAACAAGTAAATTAAACAAATAAGGTCCTAAAAGTAGTAAAAGCAGCAGTGTTATTACAGGCCCCAAAAGGAGTAATAGCCATGTTAAGCTAGAGATCCAGGAGGTCTGGGTATCCCAAATTTCCTGGTCCTGTTGATTATATTTATGTAGCCACTCTGCCTGTTCATAAATTCTCCTTATGTTAGTTTCAACCATCCCAGAGTTATTTATATAGGTGCAGTAGTTCTTTACTGATAACAGCGCATACCAGACTTTGTTCTCCTGGAATATAGTCAAAGGCGAAGCGGTTATCCATTACTACATTTGCCAATTTACTGATCTTGAGAGCCCAGCTGGAGTATTGGTAGTATCTTTGGAGACTTCTTCTATAATCTTAGTAAGTTCCCTTCCAGTGGCCTCATGGTATGCAAAGCCTCTCCAGGGGACTGCAGTGGCTATAGTGTTAGCAGCTTCAGCCAGTACTAAACCAAAGGCTTGTCTTTTTCGGCTGAGAGATGGAATCCCAGGATCCTTGGTTATGTTTATAATGATAAGGTCTTGTGGTTCCAAGGTCCCTAAGGTACAGTTCCCCCATGTTTAGAGTTTCAGAGGTGTGTATAAGCAATAGCTTCTTGAAGTTCTGAATGATCTCTTAGGCAGTTATTGGGAGTCCTACATAGCCAGATGAGGTCCAGGGGTGCTGCAATGTCTGTGGCACTGGTGGAGTTATGTTTGTTAAAGAGGGCATATGGCAAGGGGGAAAGGCAGTCCTTAAATCGGCATAAGTTATTTCTCTGACTTTCCCCTCCTGCAAGAGGTGATACAAACTTTGCTAACATCCCTTGAAGGCATTTGTTCAATAACCAAGTAACACATTTAGAAGTATCATTTGTATGTGCATTGTGAGTATTGTCAAATCAGCAATGGGTACTATTAGTAATACAGTTAGACTCATAATTCAGGTAGCATACTATATGTGATCAATTCAATGTTTAGAAAATTTCTCCATCAGAAAAATTCTGTAGAAAGCTGGAACTTTAAAGAGAGGCCTGGGCTTCAAATGAGTTGATGTCCCCTGTATGAGTCTTATTACAACATGGGGTACATCCTCTAGTACTGTCGCATTTAAGAGAGGTGCTGGAGAAGGAAGGAAGGAAGGAAGGAAGGAAGGAAGGAAGGAAGGAAAGAAGGGATCCTACCCTTTGCAACAACAAGGATGGAACTGGAGCAAACTAAGCCAGGCAGTGAAAGACAAATACAATATGACCTCACCATTAACAGGAACCTAATCAACAAAACAAACAAACAAACAAGCACAATACAACCAAACACACTGACATTGAGAAAAGGCTGACAGTCACCATAGGGGACAGGGAAGGGAATTTGAGGGGGAAATGGGGAGCGTTTAGAGCAACTAGTATAAAGGACAAATGGACAAAAACTACGGTGGTGGAAATGGGAGGATGGTGGGGAGGGTTGAGGCAGTGGGCTGGGATGGGAGTAAAAGACAAAACTGTACAGGAAGCGCAATTAAAATAAAAAAAAATTTGAAAACAGAGAGAGGTGATGGAGTAATTAAATAGCTTTAATTCTTGTGGAGTCATGCAGAAGCATAAAGGAGGGTTTCGCTCCCATCTGACTCTTAAAGAAAAAGGGGAATGGGTGTAATTTGCAGAGGAATTGAAAGCATTGTTTAAGGATTCATTAGCTATTGGGTAGGCTCTTTTATGAGTATTATATCTGGAAGGAGTTTCTGGATTAGTATGACATATCCCAGCTTGGGCCAGGTTTTCTTCTGCTGCTAAGGTTCGAGAAGCATTCATTAAAAAATTTTCTTCACATTCAGTTCTACATGCGGTAGGTGAGTAGAGAATGGTTAATAGAAACAACAAAAACATTTTCATTTTGGACAATCACAAATATGATTCTACCCAGAAAGAAGTAAACAAGCTTTCATGCAGAGAACTAGTACAACAACAATAGTGATTTTAGGACATTGTCATCGATCATTACTTATCTCTTAGAGTTTCCTTCTTTTGAACAGTAACCAGAGGTCCTCCAGTGGCTGGCATGTGTAGTCTGGGCGTTGGGTCTCCAGCTGGTCTTGAGTCAGATTGGGATCAGTGGGAGCCAGTTTTACCCTGGAAATATGAACCCAACTATCGACCCCTAAATGTTTCACAGCCATAGGGGCACTCACGGCTACGTAAAAGGGCCCTTTCCATTTAGGGTTGCGTTGGTCTGCTGGTGATCCCTCCTTCCAACTTTTAAGAAGTACCCAGTCCCCGGAGATACGGTAGTTTGAAACTTCCCTTTTGGTGCCGGGAAAACTTTATTTCCACATTCCTGTAAAGCTTTCTGCACTTGTCCTAAGTTTATTATATACTTAATTGCTTAATGGAACTCCGTATCAAATATTAGATCTAGAGTCAAAAAAGGCTGGCCATACAGCATTTCAAATGGCCTGAACGTATTATTGGCCTTAGAGGAGGACCTAATTCTCACGAGGGCTATCGGTAGCAACTTAGCCCAGTTCTCAGAAATCTCCTGACCAAGTTTTGCTACTGTCCTTTTTAAAGTTTGATTTGCCTGCTCTACCTTTCCAGATGACTGTGGTCTCCAAGCAGAGTGAAGATAATATTTTGTGCCTAGAGCTTCAGAAACTGCTTGAATGATCCTAGAAGTGAAGGATGGCCCATTATCGCTTTGTAGGGGTTGTGGAAGTCCAAACCTGGGTATTATTTCCTTGAGGAGAGCTTTTGGTACTTCTGTAGCCTTCTCTGTCCTTGTTGGAAAAGCCTCGATCCATCCAGTAAAGGTATCTACCAGGACTAGTAAGGATGCGTATGCTTTACAAGGAGGTCTTTTTGGTAAAATCAATCTGCCAATACTCTCCAGGATAGGGCCCTCTTCGCTGAATAGGTTCTATCAACTGGGACAGAGATGGCTTTTGCCCAGGGTTGTTATAGGCACAAATATTAGAAGCCCAGCAAATATTCTTTATGGTAGTAGCTAGTCCCATGCCTATGAATAATTTATTAAGTATTGTCATTGTGGCATCCCTTCCACTATGGAACGAGTCATGGAAAGCCTTTAAGAACTACCCCTGGGAGGCCTGAGGAAGAAAGAGCCTCTGGACAATATATATGCAGGGTCCTTCATGGATACCTCCTTGCACCAAAGACCAAGTTATTTCCTCAGATGTATAGTTGGGCTTGATAGCTGAGGCATTACTGAGGGGAATAAAGTCATTTGTTTATCAGTCCCTGGTGCTGCTTTCTTTGCTTCTTAGTTCGCTCTCCTATTGCCCTGAGAGATAGGGGACGTATCCTTTTGGTGACCTTTGCAATGAATGACTGCCTCTTGCTCAGGGAGTATAACTGCTTCCAACAGATTTAAGATTTCTGGTCTATTTTTAATGGGGGAATTCTTAGCGGTGAGGAGCCCTCTTTCTTTCCATATGGCAGCATGAGCATGCAGAAGAAGGAAGGCATACTTGGAGTTTGTATAGATATTGACCCTTCTTCCTTGTCCTAGGATGAGAGCTGTGGTAAGGGCTATAATTTCAACCCTTTGGGCCGAGGTGGAGGGTGGAAGGGGTTGTGTCTCAATGGCATTATATGAACTAACTATTGCATATCATGCTTTTCGCTGCCCATTCTGTGCAAAGCTGCTCCCATCAGTGATCCACTCATGATCAGGGTTTTCTACGGGCTGGTCTAGCAAGTCAGTCCTGCTGGAGTGATTAAAACGAATAATGTCTGAGGAGGAATGGATCAGATGAGGAGATGATTCCGTAGGCATTGTGGAAGCTGGATTTAGGGTGTTACAGGTCTTTACAGTTACTTCAGGTTTGTCCAGAAGAAGGGCATGATATTTGGTCAGTCTATTTCCTGTTACCCAGAGGTGCCCTTTCATTTCTGATACCCCCTGTACATGTGGTGTAGTTAAGAACTCTAACTTCTGCCCAAGAATTGGTTTAGAATCTTCTTCAGTTAGTATGGCTGTAGCTGCAACTGCTCTAAGACAAGGAGACCACACAGTTACTACAGTGTCTAGGTTTGTTTGTTTGTTTTTTTAAATATGCAACTGGTTGAGGTTCGTTCCCTAGTTGTTGGACTACAACCCCTAATACTATTCCTTGCTTCACTGCTACATATAGAGAGAAAGGCTTATTTAAGTAGGGATGCCTAAGGCTGGAATTTCCACTACAGCCTGCTTAATTTTATTATAAGCCTGATCACATTACTTTCCCCATATAGTGGGTTCAGAGTCTGGCCCCTTAGTTCCTTCGTGCAAAAGTTTAGCAATTAGCCCAAAGGTGGATATCCAAATCCTACAGAATCCTGCCATTCCTAAAAAGGAGTGAAGCTGCTGTTTAGTAGCAGGTGGAGTTTATTCAGTAATGGCTTTAAATCTCTCCTGTGATAATTGCCTAGACCCAGGAGTCAAAATATACCCTAAATAATTTACTTTTAGTTTGGGTCTGGGCCCTCTTCTTTGATACCCGATATCCTCTTTCAGCTAGGAAATTCAGAGTCTGCATGGTATTTTGATCAGAAGCCTCCTTGGACAGGCTGCAGATTAGTATGCTATCTACATATTATAACATGAATCCTCCTTGTAACTGTAAATATCTAAGATCGTGTCTAATACGCTAGCAAAGAGGTGGAGACTGTCCCTGAACACTTGCAGCAATACGCTCCAAGTCTATTGCTGATGCATCCTCATCTTTGGATCAGTCTACTTAAAAGCAAACAAATACTGAGAGTCAAAATGCAAAGGGATGCAGAAGAAGGCATGTTTCAAATGTAATACTGAATACCACTGAGCATTATTGAGTATCTGTGAGAGCAAGGTGTACAGGTTAGCTACTATTGGATGTCAAGGGACTACTGTGCCAATGGCTAACCTTAGATCCTGGACTAGCCTGTATTCTCCTGTGCATTTCATCACTGGTAAGATGGGAGTGTTGCAAGGAGACTGACAAGGGACTATGAGCTCGTGTTGCAAAAATTTGGTTATGATGGGCTGTAACCCCTCCAAAGCCTGTTTAATAGGATACTGCTTCCTATGAGGATAATCTGACCCGGGCTCTAATTGGATTTTAACCGGTAATGCAGTTTTTACTCTTCCCAGAATCCCTGACTCCCAAACTAGTGGGTTTACTGCATCCAGAACTGAACTTGGGATTTCCTCCCGATTTCGTTTACTACTAATCATCAAGAGCTTACGTAACTCAAGTGACACTTCAGGGAACAACAAGATGGTTCCCATTCGAGCTAAAAGGTCCTGGCCTAAGAGAGAAATAGGGCACTGAGGAACGATCAAAAGCAGTGTTTGAATATTTGACTCTTGAAATGGCAAGTGATAGGGAAAGTGTAGAAATATGCCTTAAGATTTTCTTCGACCCCCATTATCTTAGCTGATTTGAAGGAAGAGGTACAGAGTAAGAGTTAAGAACAGAGTAAGTGGCCCCAGAATCAACAAGAAAGTTGATTTTCTTACCTAACACATCCAGAATTACCTGGGGTTCCTCGGTAGAGATGGGAGTATGAGTATTCCCTGGTGCCCACCTGTTCCCTGGGTATCCTCAGTCCTCAAGAGTAGCCATGGCCTTGGGTGACGACTCCTTTCCACTTCCAGTCTTCCTTCCAGTGCCAGGGATCCGAACTGAAGTTCTTGCATACAGTACAGGGTCCTGGAAGTGGCTTAGTGCAGTTCTTTGCCCAGTGTCTGGGGTACTTGCACTTATAACAGTTCTGATCCTTTTGCCCCTGATTCTTTTTAGGCTTCCCCAAGCTGCACTGATGGGGCTGGTTTCCACCAATAGCACTACTAAACGCTAGTGCAAGGAGCTCTGCTTGCTTCTCCCTTTCCTTCTTTCCCTGTTTTCTGTCCTCCAAATCCCTATTGTTAAAGACCGAAAAGGCTGTACCCATGAGCTGGTCTAGCGGGGTCTCTGGGCCCATTTGTAATTTCTGAAGCTTCCTGCGAAAATCAAGTGCAGATTGACTTATAAAATGCTTTCCTATCGAGATTCATCCCTCCAGTTATGATGGGTCCAAGTTTGTATATGTTTGGAAGGATTCTACTAGTCTGCTTCTGAAGAGAGCTGGATTCTCTTCCTTGCCCTAGGTGATTTCCCTAATATTTTCAAAATTTACGGGTTGTTTGATGCAGTTCTCTTTCCTACCAGTTGGCAATCTATCATCGCATCCCCACTCTGGATCCCAGCCTGAGTATTGTGTTTCCAGTCAGATTCCTGGTCTGGGACATCTTGAGCAGCAGGCTGGTTAGTGCCGGGGTTCCGGGTATGAAGCTGGTCTGCATAATTATGGCCCTGCTCCCAGATTCGCTGTTTCTCATCTGGGGAACAGCAGGTGGTCGGAATTGTGCACAAATCCCTCCATGACATACTAAATGTTAAAGTAAGAGTCTGGAAATTACTAGTGAAATGTGGAGGGTCCTCTGAAAAACTCGCTAGCCTGTCTTTACGTTGTTGTAAGTCAGTTATAGAGATGGGCACTTGTACCCTTATCCTGCCTTTGTCCACTGCTACCTCCCTCAAGGGTAGGCGTGTAAGAATGGTAGAGAGATAACCACCACTCCTAATATGTCCTGCGGGGCTTAGTTTTTCCTCAGCTTGTAGCTTTAGGTTGTCCCTAGCATAAGGTGTTGGAGAAGTGGCTCCCTCTAAGGTAGGGGCCGTGACTCCAGATCTCCGGGGTTCCCTTAATCTCCCTTGAGAGATTGGTGGGGAACTAAGGAGGGAATCTTCTAATTGATCAACACTTGGGCTTGTAGGTTCTGTCTGGGTGGGGCTGGGCAAAAACGAGGGAACTCGGTACAGAGCCATAAATGCTTGCACCTAAGCAATTTCAGACCATCTGCCTTCCCTCTGGCGGAATAGATCTCACTATAGAATAGTATCATAATTCCTGCTCTCATTCTCAGGCCATATTTCTCCATCCCCTAATTTATATTGGGACAAAACAGTGTTACAAAGAAAACTAATCTCTTTCTTTTTAATTTTTTTGGGGTCAAATTTATTCCAATTGCTAAGAAGTAACCCAATGGTGATTTGGAAGGGATGGAAGGTGTGGTTCCCATCTTGACTGTGGTGATCCTAAAGAGAAGGAAAATAAAAAGCACAAAGGTACCCCTTTGCAGTCTAGAGGTGTCCCTCTTTGCTTGCCTCAGGAGCTTTCCTAGTGGGCCACAGGATATACCCTGGGATCCCACCGACCTACCAGATGTCTCTGGTGAAAGAAACCTAGTGGGTGTCAGGTGACAGAAATCTAAAAGACTTGAGAGGATCCCTACAGTCTACTTCTGTTTTTTTTTTTTTCTTTGTTTAATTCAGAGGTTTTGAGTTTCCTGGACACCATTTGCAGGATTCATGGTCCTACTGAGTGTCCAGGCTGCAAAGAACTGTTGGGAAGGAACCAGTCCAGCATTCTCGATCAATTGCGTATAATCCTGGAACCCCAGACTCACTGCTCTACCCCTGTGGCCCCAGTACATTTCCATTTCTGTATTCTCCATCTACAGAGACCCTCATTTTCCTGTACGCTTTCAGGTCTGAGGCAAAAAAAGTATCTTACTAGAAAAACACTTTCTGGCCCTGTAAACCATCAAGAGGAGTAAAATGAGCTCTTATTTTAAATGACTCTTTTCTAAATCCCAAAGAAGTCCCTCAAGTATTCTAATTTTCCAGATCTTTCAGAAATTGTCTGAAATTTCCCCAAAATGAACCTCAAGAGGTGTTTAAAGCACCACCCTTCATATTGGCTGTGAATCTCACAGAGGGATGACAGGGAGAGGTTATTAAACAAACCTTATAGGATCAAGTAAACCACCTTAGAATTCCAAACTCAATTAATTAGGTTAGAGTGGCTCCACGTGCATAAGGACATTCAGGGACACAGGTGTGTGGGATTTAAACTGGGCGATTTATGCGGTGTCAAAACTTCATAGGATTAGCAGAGTTGTACCTTCTTGGCCATTAGAGTGTTTTTCAGGCTTATCTGTGGACTGTCCAATGTTGTCATCGCTTCAGGACCGCTTGTACCCTGGTCTGGACAGCAAGATCCAACACAGTAATGTTGAGGGGTGGGTTCCCTAGGCCAGGGGGACACGTGGGCTCATGGATGGCTGAAATTACTGCCCCTCCCCAAGTGGCAGGGCTCTGAAACACTTTTGGTGATTCCCAACACCTCGCAGACCCCAGTGTCTGCACTGGCGATCCGTCTTCCCTATCCAGGGTAGGGGGGCTCTGCCCTGGTGGTTGGTCCTCTTTCCCTCCTCTGGGAGTAGGCGGGACTCCTCCCCATGAAAGGATCTCTAGGGGAGTTAGGATTGCTAGGTTAATTGTCCCTCTTAAATTCTCACCTGGAACTGCAGTGGGCCTGTATGGACCTGGGCACCTGGGCTTCCTGGCCCTTCTACTCCTATAAATATTGTGTACCTGCATGTTGTAAAGGGATTGTTATTAAGGGTGCTGAAACAGACCAGACCCTGTTCTTCAGGAGCTTGCCTCTCTCTGTCTCCCTCTCCCTCTCTCTCTCTCCCCCTCCCTCTCCCTCTCTCTCTCCCTCTCCCTCTGTCTCTCTGTCTCTCTCTCCCTCCCTCCCTCTCCCCCTATCTCCCCCTCCGTCTCCTTCCCCTCCTACTCTCCTATCCTCTCTCCCCTCTCCCCCCTCCCCCTCTCCATCTCCCTCTCCCTCTCCTTCTCTCTCATTAAGAAGCTACTGCAGCTCTGACACGTATAATTCCCGACTCTTTGGGGGAGCCTTCAGGAGCGAGGGAGGGAAACATAAGGGCGCCAGAGCCTCAGAGTGTGCTGAGGAGCAGTTCACCAAGGGATACAGTGTCTCTTCTGTCCAATCATACCTTCAGCCTACTCTTGAGTAGGGCTGAATTCTCATATTCTGCAACTCCTTTATAAGACTTCTTCTCTGCCTGCCTCACTATGGGATGTTCTAAGTGTGAAGTGGCAGGACTACTGTGAAAAAGAAAGGTTGCTGTCTTTTCCTTCAGGTCAGCTTCACATTGTGAGTTTCCGTGGGGTGCAAAAAGTGAAAAACATGGTTAACTCTGTCCTTTTCTTACTATAGGCTTAATTCACAGTGCCAATAAAAGGACTGTGGGCTTGAAGAAAGCCTGTGTTTTGGTGGAAAGGACAGAAGGAGGTGCCACAAAGGGCAAAGAGGTAGGTTCTCCTTTAAAAATCTGTGTGAAAACTGAACTTGTGAGAGCCTTTTTGTAAGTTGTTTTTTTTTTCTTTTTCAATTAGCTATGACTGCACCACAGATAAACCTCATGGGCTGTGATAGTGCCACCAAGAGCCTCGTTTTTGAGGCTGTGTTGTCCTCCCTGTTCTCAAACATGGTCCACTTTGGATGCACTGGCATTTTACGTAGTAAAGCCTCTTCTAAATTGAAGCCAGTCCACAGTTTCTGGTGTGTTTCTACAAAGCAAACTGCAGAGCATCCTAAAACCTTGCTCAGCCAAACTAGTTTCCAGATGCCTATGATAATTGTTTAGGGAGCAAGATTGATCATCTAGTGGAGAAGAGAAAAGTATGTTTCTGAAACACCAAATAACGAAAGGCAACTTGTGATAAATGGCACAGGTGTGTAGTGCCAGAACAGCTTAGAGGTGGAACTCACTGAGGGTGAGCTGGCCTTGTGGGAGCCAGCAGGCAGATGTAGCAGAGGGCCATCCTGGGGATAAGAGAAGAGACTGGCTTCATGTAGTAGAATCTCAGGATGCTGGGTCTTCATCTGTGGCACTTAAGATGATTGAGATTTTATTCTGCAGGCAGTGGTGTGCCTTGGAAGGGTTTTGAGGAGAGGAGAGCTGTGACTAAGTCTTTTCTAGTTAGAGGCATTGAGGAGTGGTGAATAGTTCACCAGGCTAGGAGTAAGAAAACCTGGGTTCCCACCTGTCATTGCCACTATTTGATGTGTCCTGGGCATGTCTCCACCCCTCTTAGAAATTCAGTTTTCTCATTTGTAAAATGAGGATGATAATATCTACCTCATAGGGATGTCATAAGGACTTATTCAACCAATCCCTTTGTGCCATTTCAAAAATGCCAGGCAAGAGAAAATACAAAACCAAACGATCAAAAATGCAAGACAGTTGCATGTGTTTGGTGCTGGGGATAGAGAAATGAGTAAGACAGACCTGGACCCTCTTTCATGGGGCTTAGTAAGAGAACAGGGATAAAGGGCCTGCTCAGAACGGTGCCTTATAGTAGGTATGCAGATATTTAGATGGTATAATTGAGAAATAAAAAGATCAAATATTTTACATTATCTTCCCCTGAATCAAGAAGTTCCTAAAATTTCTTTCAACCAGCTATGAGTTCCTGATGATTTGTTTGTGTTTTGTTGTTGTTTGAAAATACAGCCCTTGTTGGGTGTCCTTCCCATTCAAATACTGCCTGTGGAAGAAAGGCCAAACTTCTTGTGAGGCATTCAAAGCCTTTTCAAGATTTGGTCCGATCAAGCTTTTCTCTGTATCACACAAAGTATCCTGTGCTGGGGCAGTTGGGGCAGATCCCCACTCTGAGAGCCTTCACGCTCTCTTATTCCTTCCTTCTGGGATGTTCACCCTCATTCATCAATGCACACATCAGTTAATGTCAGAAGTAGGTTTGGGATGCTGCACTCCTATGTTGGTTATGCTCTCTGTAGTTTAGGGACTGGAAATGGGGGAAAGATGTACAGTAGGCGTTTGTAACTGTCCAAGGAAAGTGGACAGGAACAGTTACTGACATAGTTCTGTCTTCCTTATTACCCATGCTGCTTTGGTTCCTAGCTCTTTGCCTACATGACTTCTCTTCTCGCTTTAGGATGTGAGCTCACTGAAGGCAAAGGTGACGATATGTGTGTCTTAATGGATCTTTGAATACCTTCTCCCTTCTCCTATCTTATGCAGAATGAATTTTTTTAATGAATCTATTAATAAGTATGAGGTAAAGCTCTCACTCTGGGGTTTGTACCTGCTGTGAAGTATGCTGGTGAAGTTTGAGTGGTCCTAGAGAGCTTCAGGACTTTGGTGATGTAAACCCAGAATTGTGACCTCATTGCAGGCATGAGCAGGACACTGTCACTGCAGAAGAAGTTTCTGGGACAATTAAAAAAATGTAGATAGACAAAGGGTTATGTAGCAGCACTTAGGAACTTCTCCCAACCCATAACATCCTGGAGGGCCGCCCATTTTACCATCACTGGGACAGTTAGAACTTGTTTCCTCCTCCGTGTCAGCCAGCAAGAGGTGTTTGGATTGCTGTGCCCAAAGGGACCCCACTGCCCAGGATAACAGTAGAGGAGCCAAGTGGCCAAGACCTATCGTGGACTGCCTGCCTTCCTCATCACCTCGGTCTCATCACTGACATTTACCATTACCTTGGAAATCACAAAACAATATCCATCTACATGGTAAACCATGACTAAGAAATAAATGCTTGTTTATAACTATTAGTATTCGGTGGAACTTTAGGTTTGTACAGTCTGAATCTAGAGGTAGCCTTGGTTGCAGGTATGCAATTGGTTTGAGCAACCAATGTTGTTTCATTGAAACTTTTATTTGTTCCTTGCAGATTGATTTTGAGGATGTGGCTGCAATAAACCCAGAACTCTTACAGCTTTTTGCCTTACACCCGAAGGATAATCAGCCACTGAAGGTGAATGTAATGGTAGGTTCCCGATCTGGATGCAGCCAGTGCTCCAAAGGATTTACTTGGCTAGCTGACTCTTTGTTCAGTCGCTTTCAGGGACTGCCTAGGATTTCAGCACAGCACATGGACTCTTGAGAATTGATAAGAGTCATATGTTGTGGTGGTGTGCTGGGGACCCTGTCCTGGGCGCCAGATGTGGGGGGGCTCCGCCCGTAGAACCCCATCCCTCCGTCACGGATGAAAGTAAAAACTACCAAGACATCTTGTGCTTGGGGAGGAAAGGGGTCAAACTCTCAGAGGAGAATGACCCAGAGCCCCATCCTCACTAGGCTTTTATTGGGCTCCAATACACCGGAATACAAGTTTAACATGTCAAAGAAATCTGAGGGCTTAATCCGAGCCAGTGTTTGTCAGGAAAAGGGGTTGCCAGACTTTGGGAGACATGCTCATTTCCTCCTGGGACACTTGTCACCTCAGGAAGAGTACTCTTAGCAAAGCAGGTTTCACAGGACTTTAGGAATTCTTTCTTATGCCAATCACCCCAGGAGCCATCCTGGCCAGGACAGGGCTGCACCACTCACCCCCACAGTTTCAGGCTTTAAGGCAATTAGGAAGCAGGAGACATCTCCCAGATGGAAATGAGGACTCGGGTTATGTCAGAATAGCCGGGGGGCGAGGGTCCATCACATCCTCTTTGCTGCAACCCCCCGAGTCCTTCCATGAGGGACTCCCAAGTGGTCGCGTCTGGCTTAGGTTGCCCCTCCCATGAGGAGTCTTACCCGTCAGTGACTGCCAACCAAGCTATGGGGGCAGAGATGGGTAAGGCAGAAGCAGTGCTCCTGCCAGGGAGATAAGCTTTGTCTCCTTAATAGGTCACATCCTTGTGACAGAACAGACCCAGATGAAGTGGGTCCCTTGGGCTCTTACACAGCCCACCATGGGGTGAGGGTTACAACTCCTGAAACCAGGCTGAACGGTCCGCAACAGTGGTGTGTTTTATTTTTCAGAGACAAAAACACAGATCAATCAACTCCAAAATTCCTGCTCCAAAGGAGGGTAAGTGGATTTCTACTGGCTTATTGTCATGGGGTTGTGCCCAGGGTGGTTTTCCTAGGGCCCAGGCAGCTGTGAAGCAGACGCACTGCTCCAGTTTAGCGGGGGGCTTCCATGTGTGCTGAGTCCTGCTGTATCTTCAGTGGTGTCGTACTCTGTGAGGAATAGTCTAATCTAGAGGGAGGAGGAAGTGGGCAGATGTTGGTCAAAGGGCATGAAGTTTCAGTTATGCAAGATAAATAAGTTTTAGGGACCTAATGTATGACATAGGGACTGTGATGAACAATATTATATTTTGTCCGCTAAATATTTTACTGTGGATCTTGTGTTAGTGTTCCTACCACAAAATGAAAAAATAAACCAAAACAGAGGGAGCAGTAGAAAACTTTTGGAAGTGATGGGGTACTTTGTGGCATTGATTGTGATGATGTGTACTTATCTCCAAACCCATTAAGTTGTATACATTAAATATCTACAGCATTTGTATGCCAATCATTCCTCAAAGCAGTTTTGAGGGGGAAAAAAATGAATGCAGCCATTCAACCACCGGTCTTAGGCCAACCTCTTGGGGAACTGGTGCATTTGGGAAACTCCCTGCCTGGCCTGGAAGCCTTTGCTGTAGAATCCAGAGCAGCCATCAGCCATTGGCAGGCTTTTTTCTTTTCCTCAGGGGTGAGGTGGGGAGCAAGCTGTGAGAAAAGCTAGTTTAGGGCTGTATAGAAATATAGTAGGTTGTGCTATTGAGAACTGGGGTTGGAGTAGTGTGGGTGGAATTCTCGCAATGCCTCAGAGTCTAGGAGAAGGTTTCACTTTCTCTGTAGACATCAGCATAAACCTATTTTGACTACAATCGTCTGTGACCACAGTAGGTGACTATAGGCACAAACCACCCAAGAAATCCAGCTTAATTTTCAGGACAAGCTATACCTGCATGGCCTACCACAGTCCAGGGAATCTCACTGCCCTGGATAACCACTTGTGTGCAGCTTCAGGTTCAAGGTGGTCTAGGATGAAAGGTGGCGCAGTTGCGAGCTTGGGTTGGGTATGAGTGACAGGGCACTGGCCCTGTCTTGCTAGCTTGCAGGAGAGGTGGGTGTAGCAGTGGTCTCATTCCACATGTACAGCCCCAAAAGATATTGCCACACAGCTCCTTGTAATGGAAAAACATTCTTTGTAAAGGTGTATATTATCGGACAGTAAAGATGAAACACAAGATTACAAATATTTTGGGACACAGGAAAGTTGTAGTAATTCATGCTCTTTGCAAAAGACACGAATTATACAGAGCCATCAGATCAGCCTAATTTTAGGAGACTCAGAAATTCAGTACTAGTCCTTCTCTGCCTATATGACACCACGTGTTCTATTTCCAAATTTATGACTTCTTTTATCAGTGAATCGTTTCTCTCTTACAGAGGGTATCTATATAGATGGTTAGAAATTGGTGAGAATTCAAATATAATTTGTTCATTTCTGTCAGTTAAGCATTCTTTTAAGATTCCAGAAAATCGAGGTAGCTGATTCATTGGTTTCTGATGACGTGGCCCAGGTCGGCTCTCTAAAGCCTCCTGGGGCTGCGGTGAAAGCCTGGACATTGGGATCTGACAGTCCTGGGTTCATACCCTGGCGCTGACACTTGTAAGTGATTGACAGTGGGCATGTTGCTTAATTTCTCTGAGCTTTAATGTTCCCTTCCTTCAGATAGAAATACTGATGTTTAGCTCATAGTGTTGTTCTGAGGTATGAGAAGATTGCTGTAGGGTAGCAGGTGTGGGATTAGGTCTGTCTTTCTAGAAACGATTTCATACTGGCTGTAGGTCCCTCCATTTACTCAAGACAGACGCTCTTATGGGAGATCTCCTTGCCCTCAGGAGCCCGCCGATCTGCACAATGTGAACAAATTAGTTTTGGGGTCACTTGTACTTAGACTGATGTTTCCTTTCCTGGTGGTCTGGACCCATCTCACCCCCCATAAAATCTTAGAGGGGTGCCCCAATCAGCCCTCCTGATCGAACCACACTGACTAACCCCGGTTCCTAAGGTCTCTGAACCCCCTCCACTTGCATGTCCACTGTCTCAGAGGGTCGCATCACCACTCAGGAGAATAATATGGAGGTGGAGCTGCCTGCATCCACAAACCCCTGTAAGCACTTTTCAGTTCCCAGTGAGTAATGAATCTGTTATCCCAGTTTGAGGCCCTGGAGCAGCTCCTCACAGCTTACCCTGAGCCTGTTCCAGAATAGCCTAGGATTCCTGTGCTCCACTGGCACAGTGCCTGCTCTGCCTCTGCCCCACAGCCCCCTTACTAGAAAGTCTTATTTTTCAAACTATATTGAAACATAACATATAGTATATACAAAAATATGACATATCATTGAGTATATAGTGCTGAAACACAATCATATAACTAATACCCACATCAAACAGCATCACCAGCACCCAAAAGCTCCCTCAGGCATCCTTCTAGTTGCTATGCCACCAGGGGAAGCTATAATATTGACTTCTGGTAGCATCAATGAGGCTCTTCTCTTTTTGAACTTTGTATATATGGAATTTAAAAAATATCTTTAGTTGTCAACTTTTATGAGTCACGTAAAGTAGATGCAGATTGTGTAAGACACACAATCATTACATCTTACCTGCAGGGCTGGCTGAAGTGAGGCCTGCTTGGCTGTGGTTGGTAGGGTAATAATGTGGGTGAAATAATTTATAGTTTTAATTTGAACATTTCACAGAAAATGTCATGTGGTGTGCTTGAGTGTGCTATTTTTATGTTACAGAATTACATGCTTGTGATTTTGTGAGAACAAAGGTGTGTTATTTGTGCTGGACCCTGTATGTCACATTAAGCTCTTTCCAAATGAAGTAAACAAGAGGATCACGACCCAGTATGGGAAGTAATGCGTTGTCATGGGTTGTATCTTTCAGGGCTGTATAAATATGTTTACTTGTTTCCCTGGTTTCTATTATTGCCAGGTTTTCCGTCTCTGCTCCTGTTAAGCCTTGGGTTCCAAGGCTTTTGAGAAGACAGAAAGGCTTGGCCTAGGAAGCCATGCTTGGGTCAAGCCTAAGTAATTCAGGCTTTTAAAGGCTTTTCCCTTCATGGTGATGCCTATACAGAGGTACTCAAACACGCTTTTAAAATTTTTTGACCACAGGAGCCAGCCCCTGAAAAGATACTGCTGTGGTTCAGGGTGTGGGCTGAGGGCAAGGGGCAAGTGCAAGCTCTGCTCACACTGTAGGGGCCTGAGCCCATGCTGAGCTGGCAGCCAGCAGCCCTTCTGGCCCATGTCCCACTGGGTTTCAACTGCATAGAGCTGTGGTAGCCTGCCTCCTTCTCCGATGACTCTTGTTCCCCCATAGCTGGCCCTCCTAGGAACGCCTGCCCTGCCGTGGCTGAAATACCATTTCCAATGGTCAGCGAGGAGGTGGAAGAGCAAGTCCATTCCAGCCAAGGCAGCTCTTCTGAAAACCCTGCAAACTCAGGTAAACATGCGCAGCGTCTGCTGCCCTTTCTCTAGTGCAGGTAAGAGTTACATCCTGTCTCAAACCTGGTCTTCCTTGGGACCTAGTT
Organism: Glossophaga mutica; assembly: GCA_039655065.1. NCBI lineage: Eukaryota > Metazoa > Chordata > Mammalia > Chiroptera > Phyllostomidae > Glossophaga > Glossophaga mutica. The sequence goes on from CM077317.1 coordinate 14,544,433, forward strand.
CAAACTTACATTTGTCCCTTGCGTGTCTATCATTGTGGCCATGGAATCAACTCTTCACAAGAGATGATCCTGTCCCCTTAAGCTGGCTGGAACCTCCTGATGTAAATGAGATATTGTCACAGCTATAGTATCTTGGCTAACACCTGCACAACAGCCAGAATAACTGGTGAGAACAAGCAGGAAAGATCTTACCTTTTCTGGTTGTTAAGAAAATGGCAAAGATTTTTGGGGAGAGCTTGGCTTAGACCTGGGGTCTCATCTTAGCAAATCTTTACTTCATGGCTCTGACCATCCCAAGAGTCACATCTGCTTCCTCTCCTTGCATTTCGTGATTTCAGTACAAGGGTCTAGAGAAGTACTCATCCTGGGAAAGGCTCAGGACTCAGCACAGCAGCCAGAGAGGAGCAGGGTGGCCAGCCTCGACAAGTAGGAGCATGAGCTTTTCTCCCCATAATTGGGAGGAAATCGTATATTGTGGAGGAAATGGAAAAAAATGAAGAAGAGAAGAGAAGAGAAGAGAAGAGAAGAGAAGAGAAGAGAAGAGAAGAGAAGAGAAGAAGGCCCAGAACTCTGAAGTGAGATTGAAGTGAGCTCAGATATCTTTTCTGGGCAGCTAGGGTCAGGGTATTAGTAGTGTATCCTTAACTACAACATTAACATCAGGGCAGGTACACTTGGGCCCCAGCATTACTGAGGCTCCAGTTCTGATATCCAGAAAGTTTAACTGGTGTCTCATCAGAATTCAGAGATCAAGTAAATCAGATCTTTTAACCGAGGGCCTTCTGATGAGGACTGTTCATGCAGGTGGTCCAGTGAGCATACCCAGCATACAGTGCACTGGACAGAGGGCCTGCTCGCCGCAGGTGCCTGCTTTCCCTCGACTTCCACGTTTTGTGTAGGTGCTGAGCATACTTCGGTGCAGTTCTGGTTTGGAGCGCTTCTCTTTAGTTGAGTTAATGCCTCTGGGGAATCCTAGCCTAATCTTCAAAGATGTGGGACAGAGTCCCTCACCCCAGTTCCCGGAGTGTTTTGGTGTATGCCTAGGTACTCCTGGGCTCTTGGCCATTCACGTGGGCTGAGCACCCATGAAAAGGTGGTGCTTCTGTATCACACTGAGCTCTGAGAGCACTTATGTCTTTGCAGTCAGTTGTTTTTTGCTCTTGTCTGAAACATGAGTATGACAATAGATTTCCAACCTGGGAATTTGCCTAGATGATTAAAGAATTTCGGGCTACTTTGGATTGCCATCCACTTAATATGACTGATCCTGTGAGTGAACCCCATGAAAAGACAGAAAACTTCTCTTTAAAGGAGTGAGCCGCTCTCTCCCTCCTGAGAGCACACCAACACCTTTTTTTCTCTCAGGTGTGTCTCCAAAACTCTGAGGGACCCCATGAGACTTGACACCAGGGGAGTAATGGGCAGTGGCATCTTGTGCTGAGCTAACCCCTGAAGCTGTCTCCAAGGCCTCCTTTCCTCTGACTTCTCAGGAAGCCAAAGCAGCCAAGTCTTGGCTCTCTTGTTGCTGCTTCTATCCTAAGCTCTTTCTTATTTCATTGACCCCAGGTTTAATATACGTGCTCTCTAAATAAATAAATAAACAAATAAATGAATATCTGTGAGCCCTTGCTGAGCAGCTCAGTTGCTTAGAACATTATCCTGCTACGCCAAGGATGAGGGCTTAATCCCTGGTCAGGACACATATAAGACTCAACCATTGAATGCACCAATGAGCGTTTTTCTCTCTCCTCTCTTCTCTAAAATCAATACATTAAAAATGCAAAGCTGTGAGAGCATTGAGAAATCTTCACTCCCCCTAGAGTTAGTGAGGCATAGATGGGAGAGTCTGATCATTTTTCTTTTCTTTTTTTCTTTTCAAATGCTTTATGTATTTGTTTTTAGAGAGAGAGAGAGAAGCATCAATCAGTTACCTCTTGCACAGCCCCTCCTGGGGACCTGGCCTGCATCCCAGGCATGTGTGCTGACTGGGAATCGAACCAGCAATCTTACAGTTCCTAGGATGGTGCTCAATACACTGAGCCACACCTGCCATGGTGAGTGTGATCTTTATAAAATCCCTTCTGCTCCCACCCTGCCCACTTTCATAGGTTGGCCAAATTTTTACTAATAATCATCAAAGTGTGCTGAAACCTATAGACAGAAGATTGAGAAGACTGGGGGCAATGTTCAGAGATACCCTCTTGTGCTCTTGAATAAGTAATAGGGGAGGTAGGGTCATATTATTAGATCTTGGCCCCTGACTGTGTCAGACTGGGGATTAGAAGGGGAGGGGCTCTGGAGAAGCTTCTTTAATACTATCCTAACCTTTTATTGATTGGTCCTCTCCTGTCTTCCTCTTGAAGGTCAAACAGCATAGGATATGCGTTTGTGTTAGGAAACGCCTGATGATTAAACAAGGAAAACTTCATTCTGTCAGAAAGAGGCTTTGGAGTGACTGAGGGGTCCTGTGTCCAAGAAGCATCCCCTGAAAATGCTCTCCTCCTTCTGCAGAATTGTCCAAGAAAGAAATAGACCTGATTTCTGTTCCTAGCAAGTGTCTGCGTTTGTACATGAGCCCTGGTTTAAAATGGACTTAACAAAGTATCTGAAGAACCAGGCATTCTGCTTTGACTTCACATTGAATGAAATAGCTTCAAATGAAGTTGTCTATAGGTGGGTCCCTTGACTCTTTCTCCCGCCCCGATTATACCCTTTGGTCTTCTCCAGGTAAGACATTGTGGTAACACTGCTCACAGGCATGCTGAGCTCTACAGCCCTCCCTGGCCTCCTCTCACGTTTTCTTGGGATCAGCTATCACGTGGAGTTGGGTCTGGGTCTGGTTCCTGGGCTGCCATATGCCATTTTGCAGCTTTAGCAGCGCATCCTCGAATGGCTCAGAAGTGAGGTTACCCATTGCATTCTGTGAGGCTGGTATGGGCAGGCTTCAGGGTACTTCTGGTGTCTTATGCAACCACTCCATTACCCACTCAGCAAACTCTAGGACTCCTCTGTCTAATATAGCACCCACTAACCTCACGTGGCTGTTTAATAAAACTTAAATAAAATTAAAAATCCAGTTCTTCAGTCACACAAGCCACATTTCAAGGTCTTGACAGCCACATGTGGAAGTGGCTACTATTGGACAGCACAGATATGGAATATTTCCATCATCACAGGAAGTTCTACTACATAACACTGCTCTAAACCAGAAGCTGACAAACTTCTGTACCATTCTTGGTTTAATTCCTTTTTATAGGACTCTCAGACTAAGAATTGTTTTTGTCTTTAAGGGATTGTTGTAAGACAATGGGACAGACCTATGTGTCCCACAAAACCTACGATACTTTAGACTCCTAAATATTTAAAGGGTTCCCATGGGTCCTTGAGAGGCTGTGTTATGCTGGAAGTCAGCTGCTAAGTTTAGGCCTTCATCTCATGTCTCCACAGTCAGCTAAGAAGCTGGTGGCTCATAGTGTGGGCCATCAGCTTGCTCTTGGCAAGTCAGGCCCGCCCATCTTCAGTGAACTAGGAGAATTTCAGATGTGTAAGTGTGGCTGGGGTCAGATTGGGATCACTTAGCAGGAAAGGATTACTCATGTTTGAAAAGATGAATGGAGGATCTAGAAATTCTTCAATGCAAAGGTAGAGGCCCATGTTCCACGGTGCACATTTGGGTCAGAGGTGTACACTCTTCCCTATCCTTTCTCCTAGGTTCACAGATAGACCACTGGTGCATACAATTTTCAAAGGTGGAAAAGCAACCTGTTTCGCATATGGTCAGAGAGGAAGTGAGAAGACACGTGAATATTTGGTCATGGCTGGGCGTGAGTTTGCCCATGGGGCAGCAGGAGGTTTTAAGAAGACAGTGAGTTTCTTGTAGAAAATCCCCTCCATGCAGAGACCCCATCACCAGATAGGCTTGCTGTGATGGGTGCAGAGAGAGGCCTTAGCAGGTCCACCCTCCTGGCTCTGGTGTAGCCTGTGGTGGTGATGGAGCCAGTAGTGCTCTAGCCTAGGCCAAGCGCCCTTTACAAAGGTCCTATGCCCCATTCCTTTGAAGACTATGGGTGGAAGCCTCTATGGGAAATCCCAGAATGCATCCAAAGGGATCTATGCGATGGCCTGTAAATAGTGTGTTTTGCGGCAGTGGGGTTGGGCACGGAAAGTAGGTTGCTAACAAAATCAATGATTTCTCCCATAGCCCACGACATCTTTGTCCTGAAGAATCAGCCCTGTTATCGGAACCTAGGCCTGGAGGTCTATGTGACATTCTTTGAGATTTATAATGGGGCGATAGCTGCCAAGGAGACCCTGTTTATGCTGTTGGGGACCCTGAACTCTAAAATCTGAGGTTCGCTAGAAATGGTAGAAGCCCAGTGGTCTGAAAGCCGTGAAGCTTTTGGGCCAGTCTGCACTTCCAGGTCAGGGGCGGGCTTACCTGATGGTGGGACCAAGCTCAGAAAGTATGGCAGGAACACTCTTTAGAGCTCTTTCTCAGATGGGAGGTTTGCCCAGTGAGTGCCCCAGGCTCCCTCCACCCACCTTCATAACTCTCTTTTTCCTTTGGTCACGTGTGTGTCTTCTCATACTCATATTCATCCTTCCTCTCATTTCCAATCACCATCTGTGTGTGAATAAATAAATACACACATCTCTCTTTTTGCAGATTTGTCTGTCCCCCTTAGAGCAGGGTCTACATAGTAGTAACAACTCATGTTGATCATTAATATGAGATGTGCTAAGCACTTGCTTCAGTTCATTTATTAATCACAACACCCTACAAGGAAGTATTACTGTTACTATTCTGCAGGTGAGAAATAAGCCTAGAGTGAGGGGCTAAGGACTGTCCAGGCTCACGCAGCTAGTAAAGTATCAAAGTTGCATCACAGTGAGGCAGCACAGTTTAGAAACCATGCCCTCTGCTACTCTACCCAGCTCAGCCTCTGTGTGCCCTTCCTGCTGCCTGCCCTTGTCTACACTTGGACAGTTCCTGATGGAGGGAGGAGGCAGGTGGTGTGACTGTGACTGATGGCCTTAGCCTTGTTCCCCTGCGTAGCACAGCTGTTCGACCTGCCCAACAAGAATGCCAAGCTGAGTGTTCTGGAGGATGGTAAGCAACAGTTGCTGGTGCTGGTGCTGGAGCACGTGGTGAGTTGTGCTGATGATGTCATCAGGATGATCGACATAGAAAGTGCCTACAGGTGAGAATTCTGGTGAGGGGAAAGGGCCACAGCCTAATGCCCAGTTCAGGTGACACAGATTAGCCCTGAGCCTGTTGTGCTTTCACAGAGGCCCTCACCTTCTCCACCTTGGGGAGGGCTGCAAAGGCCTCAGAGGTAAGGGGCTACAAATGCTCATCAGGAGCAACTTGAAACGTCTTAAATACAGCCAAGGCAGGCTTTATTCCTGGACTCTTAGTCCAAAGGCATGTTTCTTGACTTCTCTCTTTACTGTCCCCTCCCTCCTTCATGGGAGTCAGGAGCTCTGTGCCTGTTCTAGGCTGAAAATGCAGGGGCCACAGTTTCTGTGCAGAGGTGGGGATGCACTCTTCATGCAGGGCCCTGGGCGTGGTGCGGTGGAGTGCTGCACAGCTTTTGGAGGCCCGGGGAGCAAACCTCCTTCTGAAAGTCCCTCAAGTTTTGGGAAATGGTTCATGACAACCCCATCTTCCCTTTGTGCCTTGCAACAGAGGCAGTTCACCTTTCCCCATGTTTTTCTGGGTCCTCAGGTCTGGCCAAGCCCCTAGCGCAGAATCCAGTACTGCGGCTGCCAGGAAAACTGACTAGGTCCAGAGCTGGTGGGAGAGCTTGTGCCCAGGGAAAGCAGAGCAGAAAGATAAATGCCGCAAGGCATGTTAAATAGCCCCACCATCTGCCACATTTTGTTCATCAGGCCCTTCAGCCTGTACAGACTCAGTTTCCTCAAAGTATTATTTATCATGACATGGATGATATCCTAATTGCTGCAGCCTCTCCGGAAGAGCTAAAGCAAGTTTACCTCTGTCTTGAGAGCAATGTCTCCTCAGTGGGACTAGTAATAGCCCCAGAGAAGGTACAGCATTATCAGCCTTGGCAGTATTTAGGACAAGTCTTATTTCACTGTATAGTTAGGCCTCAAAGAGTTCAGATCCAAGTACCAGACCCTTTAACACTTAACAGTCTACAATAGCTCTTAGGCACCATTATCTGGATCCCTCCCAGTTTGGGAATCACCACTGAGAAATTAACTAACTTATTCAACACCCTTAAAGGGGATCCTGACTTCAGTTCTCCCAGACTTTTAAGTGATCAGGCTAGACAGCAATTGGATTTAGTTAATCAATATCTTTCTTCCAGGCAGCTCACTAGGGTAGACAGACAACAACCTGTCAGATTTTTTTGCTTTCCCACACTAAAAACACCCACTGAGTTGATAGGGCAGCTGGCACCTAATTTAGAAATGATTGAATGGCTATTTTTATCCCATCAACCCCAGCGCACTATTCCCACCTATATTACTGCGCCATGTCCGCTTCTTATTAAAGGACGTGAGAGAGCTTTATTCAGCTTTTTGGCCATGACCCAGCTGCTGTACACATACATTCCACTCATACTAGTGTATCTACAGCAACTTCATCGTCAATCTTTAGAATTTCAGTGTGCACTCGCTAATTTTGTAGGCCATCTTAGTATTCATTTACCTTTGGATAAACTTCTCCAACACCTCCCCACTCTTAATATCTGTTTGGGGGAAAAATTCAGCGCCACTCCTATTCCTAAAGCTAGAACCATCTTTATTGATGGTTGAGGAAAAACAGGGAAAGCTGCTATCACCTGGAAAGAAGGGAATGAGTGGAAACATTTTCTTTCTGGAGGGCACTCCTTGATGCAGCGGGCGGAAAATTCAGGGGCTAATCTTGCCCTCCACCATTGACCCAAAGAGCCTCTTAAGGTAATATGTGACTCTCGTTATACTGTATATACACTCCCTCATATAGATCAGGCCCTATTAAAATGGTCCATTGAGCCTCCGTTACTAAGCCTATTTCTAACCTTGCAAAGTCTTTTGGATAAAAGGAAGCATCCTTTGTTTGTTACTCCTATCCGATCTCATTTGGGCTTGCCTGGATCTATGACAGAAGGTAATTAATTCTCAGGCTGATGCCCTTGTAAGCCTAGCAGATACTTTTCAATCCGCAGTGATATCTCACCAGTGTTTTCACCAAAATAGTCAGGCCTCACGTAAAGAATTTAATATTCCTAGGGCCCAAGCAAAGCAAATGATCAGAGAATGTCCAGATTGTCCAGTGCTTTCAAAGGTGCCCCCTTCTCTTGGAATTAACCCTAGAGGGTTGCAAACTCAAGTGATTTGGCAGACAGATGTTACTCATTACCCCACTTTTGGAAGATTAAAATATTTACGTATATCTGTAGACACTTACTCGGGTGTTCTACATGCCAGTCCCCTCTCGGGAGAGTCAGCGAAGAATATTGGAGCTCATTGGCTTGAGGCCTTCTGCCACCTAGGCTGCCCACAAGAAATCAAAACTGATAATGGCCCAGGATATATTGCTCAACGCACTTAGGCTTTCTGAGAAAAATGGGGAATTCGACATAAAACAGGTATCCCCTATAATCCTATGGGTCAACAATAGGTGAAAGAGCTCACCAGACCTTCAAAACATTATTAAATAATCAAAAAAGAGGGAGTCAGGAGACATTCCCCCAGAAATTTAACCATGCTAGCAATATATACATGCAATTTTTTGAATTGTGATGATAATCTGAAGTCATCCCTAGAGAAACGCTTTATAGAAAACAGGCCAGCAGGTCCACGCCCTTTGGTCCGATATAAAGACCGATCAGGGGAAGGAAAATGGGAAGGCCCAGTTCAACTATTAACATAGATAAGAGGGTATGCTTGTGTTTCAATTCCCACAGGTCCACGCTGTGGCTCCCAGCAAAAAGAGTGAAGCCATATCATACCAGACCCACCCTAACAACAGATGTGGCAGCTCATCAGGATCCGACAGCTTGGACGGAAAGCAGACTGGCTAGAGAAACAGATGGAGCAGATCTCCCCAAGGACCATGGCAGAAGAATCCCACCACCAGGAAACACAGACTCACAGGAGCAATTTCCTGGATCAACCTCAGGGAGTAATTTGGGGTGACCTTAAAACCCTTAAGATAGGAGCAGAGCAGATTATCCAACAAGTAAGAGTCAGGGATGCTCCAAAGAACAGGTTCTTAGCTGATTTTTCAATTGTTTTTTCAAGCTTCACCAAGGTAGCCCTAATCTTGGGCCTGCTTACCTGCCTTGGAGAACGAGGTTTAGCCTCTGAAACTGAACATATATTGGAGCCATGTTATAGACCCACCTATGTTTAAACTCCATACTTGGTGGAATCCTGAGCCTCCTTTATCTAGTAATGATACTGAGTGGAACGCAGGCACTTGGCTTCCCCTGGATGGACCCCTAGAGGTAAAACATCATCGGCTGTCCACTCTGGAAGGCACAGTATATGTCTTCTAACCATTTGCCTGCTTGCTTTTCTGTGTTAACCAATACCCTCTGCTTGCCTATTATGTCTAAATGGTATGCCTATGCAATAACTAATTATACCACTCAGCAGTCTCTGCCTACAGTAAATCTTTCCTTAGTTGGAGCAATAGGATTTATAGGAGAAAGGCCAGGGGACAGTACCAAACCACCCAATCTTCCTTTATGTCACATAGATGGTGGATCAGCCAAGCCAGTCACTTGGAAACTATGCCATGGTGAAAAACAATCATTAATTAATATCACTAGCACCCCTCTTGTAGCAGAAAACTGGGGTGCAAAATGGAAGATATATGCTATAGTGGACTCAGGCATAGTCAACCCAGAGGCCCTCACAGTGTATGATAAACTTAGTTGGCATAGTGGAGGACCAGGAGCCCCTATTCTCAGAATAAAGGGTCTTAGTCATATTAGCCCATGGCATACTTCTACTTGGAAGATGGGACTCCCTTCTGTTGACTGTCAGGACAATTTCAATTCATCTGAAAGAAAGACAATGCCTTTGGTTACTTTAACATTTGGAATATTAAACGTACCTGGTTTACTGTAGGTACTTCTCATCCTTATCTATTTGTAGCCATTCCTGGTACACCTTAGCTTATTTATAATGAGACTTCTACTGCATATACTTTTACTACTATTCCTGGCACTATATATACTTGCTGCTTAACCCGTGTCAATACCACTCAATTAAATCTTACCACCATATTTGTCATTCGCCAACAGGCCCAGGCCTGGGTTCCTGTTAACCTTACCCAGGAGTGGGATGATCCAGGAGGATTAAGTGCTCTCAATAAGGCCCTTGCCCATGTCAGAACCCGCCCATTCATAGGCATGGTTATTGCCTCCATAGTTTCTGCTGTTGTAATAACTGGGGCCGCCACTACTGCATCTGTAGCCCTTACTGAATCCATTCAAACCGCACATGCGGTTGATGTTCTTCTCACTAATACTACTCGGCAAATGATTCAACAAAGTCAAATTGATCAGGAAATTCTTACTCCGCTTTCTGCCACAGAATCTGCCATTGTCTGGCTTGGAGAGCGACAGGATGCTCTCACCTTAAGGCAACAGCTTACTTGTGATCCTGGTTTTGCTAAACTCTGTGTTACTCCATTAAGGTGGAATTCCAGTCAGCATTCCTGGGCAGATATTCGTCATCGCCTGCAGGGAGCATTTTCTACCAAACTTAAAGGACAAATTGATCAGCTGCAGTTTGAGCTCCACCAGCAGCTCAGTGACATCAAATGCCTAACTGAAGAAAAGGTGTTCCAGACTCTGAACAATAACCTACAATGCATGAATCCTAAGAACTGGTTTGATGGGCTGAAGTTACAAGTTTGGGTTATGACAGCCCTTGGATGCCTCCTTGTTTTAATCCTTATTTGTGCTTTACGATGTATGTGGAAATTGTTTTCTCATGATCACATTCGTAAACAGCAAACAGTAAGTTTCACAGGTCTGACACCTACAATTGATTTAATAGGTAAAAAAGGAGGAGGTGTTGCGGACTGTTCAGCCTGATTTCAGGAGTTGTAACCCTCACCCGATGGTGGGCTGTGTAAGAGCCTAGGGACCCATTTTATGTGGGTATGTTCTGTCAGGAGGACGTGACCTACTAAGGAAACAAAGCTTATCTCCCTGGCAGGAGCACTGCTTCTGCCTCATCCATCTCTGGCCCCAACACTTGGTCGGTAGTCAATGACGAGTAAGACCCTTCAGGGAAGGGGCAACCTAAGCCAGACATGACCATTTGGGAGGCCCTCATGGAAGGACTCGGGGGGCTGCAGCAAAGCGGATGTGATGGACCCTCGACCCCGGGTATTCTGACATAGGCTGAGTCCTCATTTCCATCTGGGATATGTCTTCTCTTCGTGAGCCTAATTGGCTTAAAGCCTGAAACTATGAGGGCAAGCCATGCACCCATGTGATGGCCAGGATGGTTCCCTGGGTGATGAGGCATAAGAAAGAATTCGTAAAGTCCTGTGAAACCTGTTTTGCTAAGAGTGCACTCATTGAAATGATAAGGGTCGAAGAAGGAAATGAGAATGTTTCCCAAAGTTTGGCAACCCCCTTTCCTCACAGACACTGACTCAGATTAAGCCCTGAGATTTCTTTGACATGTTAAAGCTGTATTCCTGTGTATTTGAACCCAATAAAAGCCTAGTGAGGAAGGGGCTCTGGGTCATTCTCCACTGACAGTTTGTCCACCTCTCCTCCCCAAGCAGATCATGTCTTGGTAGTTTTATTTCATCTGTCATGAATGGGGGGTTCTGCGGGTGGTGCCCCCACAGATAAAGATACAGTATTCTTGACTTGATGTGTGTCCCTCACTAATGGTACTCACTGCTGCGGCCCGGGGTACCTTGTCCTGGGTGCCATGGTGGCTGGTGACCGTAGGAGCTCATAGCCTTTCTTTGCTCTCATTTACCGTAGGACCTCTGGGCAGAGATTTGCCAACTCTAACTCTTCCCGCTCCCATATCTGCTTCCAGATATTTCTTCGAGCCAAAGGGAGAGTGCATGGCAAGTTCCCCTTGGTGGATCTGGCAGGGAACAGACGAGGTGCAGACCCTCCTGTTGCAGGCTGTTGAGCCTGGTTTCAGGACTTGTATCCCTCAGCCCATGGTGGGCTGAGTAAGAGCCTAGGGACCCTCTTCATCTGGATCTGCTCTGTCAAGAGGACGTGAGCCACTAAGGAGACAAAGCTTATCTCACTGGCACGAAAGCTGCTTCTGCCTCATCCATCTCTGGCCTCAAAGCCTGGTCAGATAGTCAATGATGGGTAAGACTCATCACGGGATAACTAACCTACGCCAGACACGACCACTTGGGAGGCCCTCATGGTAGGACTCGGGGGATGCAGCAAAGAGAGGGTGATGGACCCTCACCCTCTCGCACCTTTTCTCACATAGCCGGAGTCCCCATATCCCTCTGGGAGATGTCTTCTACTTCCTGAGCCTAATTGACTTAAAGCCTGAAACTATGAAGGTGAGGAGTGCAGCCATGTGCTGGCCAGAGCGGTTCCCCAGGTGATCGGGCATAAGAAAGATTTCCTAAAGTCTTGTGAAACCTGCTTTGCTAAGAGTGCTTATCATTTAAATGATAAGGGTCAGAGGAGGAAATGAGTATGTCTCCTAAAGTTTTTCAAGCCCCTTTCCTGACAGACACTGACTCAGATTAAGCCCTGGGATTTCTTTGAAATGTTAACCATTGTTTGATCCTTGCCTCCTGACATACCTGTATTCCTGTGTATTGGAACCCAATAAAAGCCTAGTGAGGCTCTGGGTCATTCTCCTTTGAGAGTTTGGCCGCCTTTGCTCCCCAAGCACATCATGTCTTGGTAGTTTTATTTTCATCCGTAACATAGGGATGGGGCTCTGTGGGCAGAGCGCCCCCACATCTGGCACCCAGATCAGGAGTCCCCCCATAATTTCCATTGCTGACCAGCAGACCTGTATGGAAGGCACAGAAATCAAGACAAGTTTACTGGCTCTGAAGGTGGCAGGGGCTAGCTAGAGGGGGCTGATCTGGAGGACATCTGGTGGAGAGAGGAAGTAGGCAGCATGAGAGGAAGGAAGGGAACTCAGTTGCACCTGCTGCCCCACAGGAGTGCATCAGGGCACTGGGACAGAACAAGGCTCACATTTCGCCAGAGCAAGCTGGCACAGGTGCTGTGGGACTCCTTTATCCTGGAGAACTCAAGGACCTATATGGTGAGTAGGGGACCTTTTAGTCCTGTCCTAGGCAGAGGCCTGGTGCCCTTAGCTGTCTGGGTTTCTGGGCACTAACTTGACTGAGTTTGACCCCCTGCCTTTCAGCACCAAGCTGCTCTTTGTCTACCTCTATGTACTCCCTGCAGTGTATGTCCATACCGCTATGGGTTTGGGGGAGTTCAATCCTCCCTTACCTGGTGAGAAGGAAGCTACAGAATTCTGAAGGCAGACCTTTGGGGATGAAGGAGAGGCAAGTCCTGGATGGTGTAGCTCAGTGGATTGAGTGCTGCCCTCAAAGCAAAAGGATCACCAGTTCAATTCCCAGTCAGGGCACATGGCTGGGTTGCAGGCCAGGTCCCCAGTAGGGGGCATCTGAGGGGCAACCACACATTGTGTTTCTCTCCCTATCTCCCTCCCTCTTTCTCTGAAAATAAAGAGATCAAAGTCTAAAAAGGAAAATAAAGGGCTGTGGCCTCGAATGCCTTTTTGTCCCTTCCTTATTTTATCCACAAGCCCTTCTAGGTAGAGTCTGCCCTACCTCCCCTCAAGGGAATATCCTCTCCCCTCTCTGCTGGAGAAGATAGGGATTTCCGACTAAGCCCCAAACCCTTCACCTGAGACATTATCCCTAAGCCAGCCTGAGCGCCTGAGTGTTCCAGGAGGAGCCACAGCACCTTAACATGTGACCTTGGTTTGAGGAATGGATCAGTGAAGAAATAAAGAAGAAGGGGGTAAGAAGATGTGCCTTCAAAGGTAGGGAATCGATCTTTTTAAATATTTTTGTGAGTTTTAAAATTACACTTGGAAGAATGGGGAGAGAGAGAGAGAGAGAGATAGCACTTTGTTGTCCACTGGCTCATGTATTCATTGGTTGCTTCCTATCGGCACCCTGACTAGGTATCAAACTTGTAACCTTGACATATTGGGATGATGGTCCAATGACCTGAGCTACTCGTCCAGGGCAGAAACTAGTTTTTAAAGAGCTTTAATCTATATTGTCCATGGAGCAACTTGCCTTGCACAGAGCGGGTGCGAAACGATCTCTCCCTTCAATACAATGTGGGTGTCAGTAGCTTGGAGAGACTCTTCCTGGCAGCCTCCCCCCATGGTCTGTGACCTCTCTCCATTTCCCTATGATCTCCAACCTATAAGCACCCATTCCCTCTGTTGCAGATTGCCACGATCTCACCAGGCATAAGCTCCTGTGAATGCACTTTAAATACACTAAGATATGCAGACAGGTACCAGTACCTATGGCCAGGTGGGGCAGAGAACAGGGTGTAGGAGTAGGGAAATGATAGCAGAGATGAAAGAGGGAAGAGGCTCCTGGGTGAAGTGAGTACTGTCTATTCTTCTGTGATTCAGTGAACGTGAGGCTCAGGAGTTCAGATGTGATGCTAGTTCTCTGCCAAACCACTCCAGGCTCTGGTAGGGAGTCAGCATTCATGAAGGTCTTTTACTAGGCCAAAGGCAAAGCTGCTACTTTATCCTCTTGAAGCCTTTAGTTTCCTCAGGGTCAAGGAGCTCAGCCCCCACAATGGGCCCATTGGGGAGCAGCCAGTTCAGATGGAAGTAGAACAGACAGAAGCCAGCTTGAATGGCTCCCTGACCGCAGACAATGTAAGGGGCAGGGTGGGGACAAGCAGGACAGAACCATGGCCAGCTGAGGTGGGAACTGGTCCATAGTGTTGTATCTCTTCTTTAGGCTCCCTTAGTTTCCCAAGGAAGAAGAAGAAGAACTGTCTTCCCAGATGTCCAGCTTTAATGAAGTCATGACCCAGATCAGAGAGCTGGAGGAGAGAGCTGTGGAAGAGCTGAAGGAGATTATACAGGTGGGAAGCTGGCGCTGGCCTTGGAGGGACGAGATAGAACTCTGGACCAGACTTGCAGCTGCGCTCAGCAACATTCTTTGAATGTGACCTGAGCTTCACTCCCACAGGTCTTCACGTTGGCATGGCAAGAGGCAACCCTCTACCCCAGCATTCCTTTATTCTCCAGCTATTCATCCATCTATTCTTAGGCAGCTAATACCACACCTTCTTCTTTCTCCATCCTTCTAGCTGGAGCCAGTCTCTCTTCACCATGCTTCTGATTGGGGATTTTGGAGTGTGGTTTATATGCAGTGACCTTGTTATCCGGTGAGTGTCCAGTGAGTACGTTCTATATGCCAGCTCCTGAGTGCCAAGAGCTGAGTACTCAGTACTGAGTACCTCAGTATTGAGGCCAAGGACCAAAACCATGAACTATGGATGGTAGACCCTAAAATAAGACTTGCTCAACCCTGATTCTTCTATTTACAAGCCTGTTTCCTTGTGAAAGTCATTTAGCTTCACTAGGCCTCAAACTGAAGGGTCACCAGTTCGATTCCTGGTCAGGGCCCATGCCTGGGTTGTGGGCCAAGTTCCCAGCAGGTCCCCACTTAAGCCATGCCAGAGGAAACCCATCAGTGTATCTCTTGCACATCGATGTTTCTCTCCCTCTTTTCCCTTAAAATAAATAAATAAATCATTTTTAAAAAATTGGCCTTTTGGTTCATACCAGAGGCCCAGACATGGTTCTGAGGGAAGTGGTAGCCTTTGAAGGAAGTTAAATTAGGTGGTGTTGTGGTCATATTAGAGCTTTGGGTACAAAGTTGTAGCCACAGTGTGGATTCTGCTTTGGGGACACGTGGAGACTGTGAGGAGAGGCAGTTGGGAGTTGAGAGCCATTAGATTTTTTGAGAGATGTTGGTGCCTAGACTGAGCGTGGCAGTGACCATGGGATTCGAGTCAGGGCAAGAGATTCAGGAACCATTTAAGGGGAGGACTTGGTAGGATTTGGGGACAAGAATGGTGAAAGAATTAAGTTGTTGCTCAGATTTCTGGCTTGGGCTTCAAGACGGAGGACAGCATTCATTTGACATTGTACACAGGGATAGGAGGTGGGGATAAAGAGACTAAATGGAAAAGGGAGAAAAAATACAATAAAATAAACAAATAAAAAGACAGGGAGGAATTTGGGTAGGGAAGAGGATGAATTCAGTTTGGGGACTTCAGCAGGAAAAAGTCAGGAGGCAGGGTGTGGGCCATGCCTGAAGGAATGGGCTGCTTCTTCTTTTTCTTTTTCCATTCCACTGAGACATTAGAAGTTATTTATTTATGAAAAATCTACATCATTAATCATACAAAATGACCCTCTCATATTGGCCTGTTTTCCAAGACCATAATATATGTCAGCATAAATGCACATTTCTTATCCCTCTCCCTCTTCACCCAGTTTAACTTCAAGAGCCTTTTGTTTAATTGAAAATTAATTATCCTATAGATAGGTCTCTGGACTCCTGTACAAGAAATGCTACTTCATTTATTTATTTATTTATTTATTAATTTTTGGTTCCTTCAACCAATGAAAACTTCTGGAATCTCTGGGATTTTTACACAATGATGTTCAATATTTTGCATGATCTGAAATCAAGGACTATTCCAGTAACAATTGTTCAGCTGTGATTTCATAACTATTTCCTAAACGGTGTCTGTCATTCTATTTGACTAATGCAGTTCTATTAACATGTGGTTGAACTGATACTGTCATCTCCTTAATATCATGAAGCAAGTAATTTTTGAGGTGAAGACATTAACATAGCCAGAAAAGCAATTTAAAGTCTGAATGGTCAGCATAAGAGAAAGTGAGATTATTCCATACAGAGTCTTCATGCAGCAGTATATCCCGAAGGAATGTGCACACATAGTTTTGAGAACAATTTATGAGCAAGGATGAATAAAGTATTTGTGCACGTCAGCTCCTGAGGAGGCAAAGATTGTGTATCTTGTATTGTTTAGCTATAAAAGTTAATTATGTAGAAGAATCGCAGAGATCAGGAGAGTCCCTTAATGCACTCACTTCTAAGTTTTTGAAACTAGAAATATTGCAAATCGTGTTTGTTTCCAATTTTTATTTTAATTGTTGATCTCGTACAGTTTTCTGTCTTTTACTCCCACCCCAACCCACCATCCCAGCCCTCCCCACCTCCCTTCCATTTCCACCCCCCATAGTTTTTGTCCATGTGTCCTTTATACTTGTTCCTGTAAACTGTCCCCTTTTCCCCTGAAATTCCCTCCCCTCTCCCCTCTGGTGACTTTCAGCCTGTTCTCAATGTCAATGTCTTTGGTTCTATTATGCTTGTTTGTTTGTTTTGTTGATTAGATTCCTGTTAAAGGTGAGATCATGTGGTATTTGCCTTTCACTGCCTGGCTTATTTCGCTTCACATTATGCTCTCCAGTTCCATCCATGCTGTTGCAAAGGGTAGGAGCTCCTTCTTTCTTTCTGCTGCATAGAATTCCATTGTGTAAATGTATCATCGTTTTTTGATCCATTCATTTACTGATGGGCATCTAGGTTGCTTCCAACACTTGACTATTGTAAATCGTGCTTCTATAAACATAGGGGTGCATAGGTTTTTTTGGATTGGTGTTTCAGGGTTCTTAGGATATAGTCCTAGCAGTGGAATTGCTGGATCAAAAGGTATATCCAGTTTTAGTGTTTTTAGAAAATTCCATACTGTTTTCCATAGTGGTTGTACCAGTCTGCTATCCCACCAACAGTGCACTAGGGTCTCCTTTTCTGCACAACCTCTCCAACACTTGTTTGTTGCTTTGTTTATGATGGCCATTCTGACTGGTGTCAAGTGGTATCTCATTGTGGTTTTAATTTGCATCTCTCTGATAGCTAGCGATATCGAGCATCTGTTCATGTGTCTCTGGATCCTCCTTGGAGAAGTGTCTGCCCAAGTCCTTTGCCCATTTTTTAATGGGGTTGCTTGTCTTCTTAGAGTGAGTGGCGTCATGTAAGTTCTTTATATATTTTGGAGATTAAACCCTTATCTGAGGTATCATTGGCAAATATGTTTTCCCACACAATCGGTTCTCTTTTTATTTTAATACTGTTTTCCTTGGCCATGCAGAAGCTTTTTATTTTGATGAGATCCCATTTGTTTATTGTTTCCTTTATGTCCCCTGCTTTAGGGGACATATCAGTAAAAATGTTGCTGCGTGGAATATCTGAGAATTTCCTGCCTATGTTCTCCTCTAGGACTTTAATGGTGTTATGGCTTAGGTTTAAATCTTTTATCCACCTTGAATTTATTTTTGTGTAAGATGTAAGTTGGTGCTCAAGTTTCATTTTCTTGCATGTAGCTGTCCAGTTCTCCCAACACCACTTGTTGAAGAGGCTCTGTTTACTCCATTTTATGTTGCTGCCCCCTTTGTCGAGTATTAATTGACTATAGAGACTTGGGTTTATTTCTGGGCTCTCTGTTCTGTTCCACTGGTCCATGTGTCTGTTCTTGTGCCAGTACCAGGCTGTTTTGATTACAGTGGCCTTGTAATACAGTTTGGTATCAGGTATTGTGATCCCTCCTACTTTGCTCTTCTTTCTCAAGATTGCTGCCGCTATTCAAGGTCGTTTATTGTTCCATATAGATTTTTGAAGTGTTTGTTCTATGTCTGTGAAATATGCCATTGGTACTTTAATAGGTATTGCATTGAATCTGTAGATTGCTTTGGGAAGTATGGACATTTTGATGATGTTAATTCTTCCGATCCATGAACACGGTATGTGTTTCCATTTGTTTGTGTCTTCCTTGATGTCTTTCCTCAGTGTTGTGTAGTTTTCTGCATACAGGTCTTTCACCTCCTTGGTTAGGTTTATTCCTAGGTACCTTATTTTTCTTTTTGCTATATCGAATGGGATTTTTTTCTTGATTTCTGCTTCTGTTGTTTCATTGTTGGTATACAAAAATGCCTTTGATTTCTGGATATTGACTTTTGTATCCAGCTGTTTGGCCAAATTCATGTATTGGGTCGAGCAGTTTTTTGGCCGAGTTTATAGGATTTTCTATGTGTACTTTCATGTCATCTGCAAACAATGATAGTTTTGTTTCCTCCTTTTTGAGTTGGATGCCTTTTATTTCCTTTTCTTGTGTAATCGCAGTGTATAAGACTTCCAATACTATATTGAATAGAAGTGCTGAAAGGGGACAACCTAGTCTTGTTCCTAATCTTAGTGGGAAAGATTTTAGTTTTTGCCCGTTGAGTATGATGTTGGCTGTAGGTCTGTCATATATGGCCTTTATTATTATGTTGAGGAATGCTCCTTCTATTCCCACTTTGCTGAGTGTTTTTATCATAAATGGGTGCTGTACCTTATCAAATGCTTTTTCCGCATCTATTGATATGATCATGTGATTTTTGTCTTTGCTTTTGTTTCTGTGATGAATTACATTTACTAATTTGCAAATGTTGAACCATCCTTGGGATGAATCCCACTTGGTCATGGTGTATGATCCTTTCAATGTATTGTTGGATGCGGTTTGCCAATATTTTGTTGAGGATTTTAGCATCTATGTTCATCAGCGATATTGGCTTGAAGTTCTCCTTCTTTGTTGTATCTTTATCTGGTTTGGGGATTAGGATAATGCTGGCTTCACAAAAGGAGTTTGGGAGTCTTCCATCATTTTGGATTTTTTCGAATAGTCTGTGAAGGATACGGGTTAGGTCTTCCTTAAATGCTTTGTAGAATTCTCCTGTGAAACCATCTGGTCCAGGACTTTTGTGTGTCCGGAGTTTTTTGATTACTGATTCAATTTCATTAGCTCCTATTGGTCTGTTCAGGCTTTCTGTTTCTTCTTCATTGGGTTTTGGAAGATTATATTTTTTTAGAAACCTGTCCATTTCAGCTAGGTTTTCAAATTTCTTGGCATACAGTTCTTCGTAGTAATTTTTTACAATCCTTTGTATTTCTGCGGTGTCGGTTGTAATCTCTCCTCTTTCATTTCTGATTGTGTTTATTTGAGTCCTCTCTCTTTTTTTCTTGATAAGCCTGCTTAAAGTCTTGTCGATTTTGTTGACCTTTTCAAAGAACCAACTCCTGGATTTATTGATCTTAAGATTGTGCTTTTAGTCTCTATGTCATTTAATTCTGCTCTGATCTTGGTTATTTCTTTCCTTCTACTTGCTCTGGGCTGTCTTTGTTGTTCCTCGAGTTCTTGTAGGTGTAGGGTTAGGTTGTTTGTTTGAGATGTTTCTATTTTCTTTAGGTAGGCCTGTATCACTTCCCTCCAAGGACTGCCTTTGCTGTGTCCCATAAGTTTTGGGTCGATGTGAGTTCATTATCATTTGTTTCCAGAAACTTTTTGATTTCCTCCCTAATTTCATTCTTGACCCACTCATTGTTTAATAGCATGCTGTTCAATCTCCATGATTTTGAGGGTTTTGGGTTTTTCCCCTTGGGGTTGGTTTCTAGTTTCAGTCCCTTGTCGTCAGAGAAAATGCTTGGTATGATTTCAATTTTCTTGAATTTGTTGAGGCTTGTTTTGTGTCCTAGCATGTGGCCTATCTTTGAAAATGTTCCATGTGCATTTGAAAAGAAAGTGTATTTAGTTTCTTTGGGATGAAGGGCTCTCTCTCTCTCTCTCTCTGTCTCTCTCTCTCTCTGTCTCTCTCTCTCTCTCTCTCTCTCTCTCTCTCTATATATATATATATATATATATATTCAGTTAAGTCCATTTCCTCTAGAGTGTTGTTCAATGCCACAATATCTTTGTTGATATTTTGTCTGGAAGATCTGTCCATTTTTGACAGTGGCGTGTTAAAATCGCCTACTATAATTGTGTTGCTGTCAATATCTTTCTTGAAGTCCTCTAAAATTTTCTTGATGTATTTAGGTGCTCTTCCGTTGGGTGAATATATATTTACAATGGTTATGTCTTCTTGGTGGATTCTTCCCTTTAGTATTATAAAGTGACCTTCTGGGTGTCTGTAGCCCTTCTTTTGAAGTCTATTTTGTCTGATATGAGTATTGTTACCCCAGCTTTTTTTTTTCCTGTCCATTTGCTTGGAAAATTTGTTTCCAGCCCTTCACTTTGAGTCTGTGTATGTCTTTTGTCCTGAGGTGGGTTTCTTGTAGGCAGCATATGTGTGTGTCATGCTTTCTTATCCATTCAGCTATTCTATGTCTTTTGATTGGGACATTTAATCCATTTACATTTAAGGTTATTATTGATAGGTATTTATTCATTGCCATCTTCATCCCTGTGTTCCTCTCTCTATTTCTCTCTCTGTCTTTTCCTTTCTTCCCTTAAAGCAGTCCCTTTAGTATCTCTTACAGAATTGGTTTGGTAAAGGTGTATTCTTTTAGACTTCTTTTGTCTGGGAAGCTCCTTCTTTGGCCTTCTATCTTGATTGAAAGCCTTGCTGGGTAAAGTAGTCTGGGTTGCAGGCCTTTGGTTCTCATTGCTTGGAATGTTTCTTGCCATTCTGTTCTGGCTTGGAGCGTTTCCATTGAGAAGTCAGCTGCTAACCTTATCGGGGCTCCCTTGTATGTTACTTTTTTTTTTTTTCCCTTGCTGCCTTTAAGATTCTCTCTTTGTCTTGGAATTTTGCCATTTTCATTATGATGTGTCTTGAAGTGGGCCTGTTTGGGTTCCTCTTGATTGGGACTCTCTGTGTTTCCTGGATTTGTGTGGCTTTTTCTCTCACCAAATTGGGGAAGTTTTCCATCATTACTTTTTCAAACAGGTTTTCTATCCCTTGTTGTTGTTGTTGTTGTTGTTGTTGTTGTTGTTGTTGTTGTTCTTCTTCTTCTTCTTCTTCTTCTATCCTTATTATACGGATATTATTCCATTTCATGTTGTCTTGCATTTCTCGTAAACCCTCTTCATTCTTTCTTAGCCAGTTTTCCATATCTTGCTCATTCTGGGTGTTTTTTTTTTTTTTTTCTATTTTGTCCTCCAACTCGCTGATCCGATCTTCTGCTTCATCGATTCTGCTTTTCATTCCTTGTACTGTGTTCTTCAGTTCAGAGATTGTGTTCTTCATTTCCTCTTGGCCCTTGTTGATAGTTTCTATTTTCTTTTTCATGTTGATATAGTTTGCGGAGAGTTCATCATAACTTCCCTGTAGTTTCTGGTAGCTCATTGAGAGCTCATGGAGCTTCCTGACAACCATTGCTTTGAACTCAATATCTGATTGTTGAGTTGCCTCCGTTTCATTTAGCATTCTTTCTGGAGCATCCTTCTTTCCTTTCATTTGGGGACTGTTTCTTTGTCTTCCCATTGTTTGTAAGACTCTTGTTGTTAGCCTCAACTTCTTAAATTGATCTGTTCTGGCTCCCTGGGTTTGTGGTATGACCTCCTGTGGTACAATGTCTATGAGATTTAGTGGTGGATTCTCCTTCGGATATCCTGTTGTTCACAGCTTCCACTGTCTCATCAGCTGGAATACCCTCTTTTGGGGGCCAACTCTGTTTTTTTTCACAGTTCGAGGCTTGTTTGTTTGTTTGTTTTGTCTCACTCGTGGGTATTTACAAAAAGAAGGGGGGAATGAAAAAAGAAGAAAGAAGAAAAAAGAGAAAGGTAGAAGAGATAAAATTGGAACAAAAGGAAGAGGGAATAAAACAACAAAGAATTAAAGAGAGGCAAAAGGAGTTGGGGAGTAAAGAAGAAGATAAAAATAATAAAGAAGGAATAATTAAAAACACATATAAATAGACAGGCACACAAGCAAAACAAACTAAACTAGTGAAACAAAACACACACACACACACACACACACACACACACACACACACAGGAACAAACAAAACGAAACGAAACGAAACGAAATGAAACAAAACAAAACAAGAAACCCTCTTTGTTATTTTCAAGCTTGCCCAGCTGGTTTTTCTGGTCTTGCTGGCTGCAGTGGCTGAGGGGTGATCTCATTGCTTTTCTCTGTGTTCAGAACTTAGTCTTCCTTGTGCTATGTATCCCAGCGTTAGTAGGCGTCTCTCCCCACAGGGCTTCCAGCGTGTGTTCTGAGCCTCCTGGTGTGTGCGCACTTCCCCGAGTTTATGGGTGTGTGTTCGGTTCTCCAGTCATGTGCAGACGCCTGCCTTTGCCCCTGCGTGTCTTTCTGTGGTTGGGCGCAACCCTCTGCCTTGGCCCCTACAGGGCTTTCTGTGGTGGGTTGGGGCCTATGCTCCAGCAGGTATCTCGTGCCGCCTGCACCTATGGTCCTGAGCTGTCTGCGTTGGAGCACCCGTTTGTGCACTGGAAATTATGGCTCCACAGATGTCCCCAGTGTCCAGCGCCTATGTTTTCACGAGTGCCCATGATCTCACGACGGTGTGCATTCCCGTGTGGGTGCCTATTTTCATGCAGCCGTCTCACTTCACACGCGCCTCCGTCTGCGGTTGGGGCAACTATAATTTCGCGGTTGCCCGCCGACTACGAAAACTCGGTTGAAGGTCGGGCAGTGACCTGGTGCAGGGCACCCACTTTCACTCAGCTGCAGTCACGTGGTGGCCCCTGAGATCTTCCAGCCAGTTCAGCGGCTGGCCCAGCTCCCTCCCTACAGCCCTGGGGCAGACTTGGCGAAGCACCGGGCCAGGGCCTCAGCCACCTCGCTCTCCGTGCTGATCCCTGAGCTCCTATTGTTCTGAAGAGCTCTCCTTAATGCTGGTTTTTCAATGTCACTACAATTTTCGATCTCTTATTCTCAAATATGCTGTGTTACTGTTCCTTGTCTGCTCTGTTCTTACGTAGATTGGCCAGGTTTTTCTCCCGTGTGTAGGGGGCAATGGAATCTGCTCCCTCCTACCACACCACCATCTTCCCTCCCTCCAGGAATGGGCTTCTTGCACACGCATCTGTATTGAAGTAGGGCCTCAGGAATGATTTGATAAATTGGTTTGGTCATTGTTTGAACTGACAAGGTGATCCCTGTGCTGTTGCAGCAAGGGCCAGGCTGGCTTGAGCTCTCCAAGTTGACTGAACAGCCAGACTATGACTTGGAGACCTTTGTGAACAAGGCAGAGTCTGCCCTGGCCCAGCAAGCCAAGCACTTCTCAGCCCTTCAAGTTGGGTGCAGTTGGATGGGATGTAGCAGGGTGGTGCCTCTGCAGGTGATGGCAGCTCTGCACCAAGGTAATGGGGCCTCTGAGACAGACACTAGCCCTGAGTACACCACCTCCCCTTCCTTCCAGATACCATCAAGGCCTTGCGCCTGGCCATGCAGCTGGAAGAGCAAGCCAGCAAACAAATGAGCAGCAAGAAACAGCCCCGGTGATGACTTCAAATAAAGATGCTTGGTTTCGCACCAGCCTTTTCACCATCTAACCCCTCCCCAGTGAACTTTGGGTTTAGTTTCTGAGCTGGAACAGGCTTTAGTAAATGTCAAGTATTGGGGCACCAGGGCGAGGACAGAAAGGTACAGCATCAGAGTGAGAGGAACACTCCTTTTCCTCAACCGGAGGCTTGAAGGGGGCAAGGATGGGAGAATGGGACTCTTAACTATCCTGTGTGGCCCTCTCTCCCAGTGAGGAGGGCTGGTGGCACCGAGTTATCCCTCAGTCAGCATTCCGCCTGTGTGGACGGGCCGCTGGTGGAGGACCCCCATGGGTTGCCCTGGCTCTGGGCAGAGGCAAGAAGCCTTAGTCCAGCTCTGCTGGCTGTGGCCTGCCCTCCACACCCGTGGTCTGGGCACTAATATATCTTGTACTTTAGAAGTTTCTTGAACTTGTCCCTTGCTGTTTTTTGAGGTCCAAGAGGATACCTGCTGTTTTCTATTTTGTGTTTTTGCATCATATCTAGCAATAAAGAATGGGGAAAAAATCAATCTGTTGAGTGGCTTGTGGGAAGGGCATGGGATAGGACTGAGCCCTCTGGAACTAAGAACACACTGAAACTCTGCACAATGCTGGATCTGTACTCTACCCAGGGGACCAGATCCACACCTGCAGTTAAGTGACACGTTGCACACTCCAACCTCTGTCTTGTTCAGTGAAGCTCACAAGGCCCCAGGTCCCGGCCTGGGAACAGGAGCTATGAGCAGAAAGGAGATGGTGCTCTGTCAGCTACAGTCTCCTCAGTGCATGATAGATTTTGTGGGGTTTTAAGCTGCTCTGAAGCTGGGGAGATACCAGCTGGGCCAAGGACATTGGACGGACTTCATCTTCCCAGCCCTTTGACCCTCAGTAAAATGATTTGGCTTGCCCTCTGGAAAAAAAAAAAAAAATTCTGTGGGAACAGAGAAGAAAGCACTTGGCTTGCTCCACAAGCAAGGGTTTCTATTTGGTCTTGAAATATAAGAAGTTCCCTGGGTAGACTGAGGGACCAAACATGATTCAGACTTTTTGGGGACTAGAGGACTCCATATAGTGTCATGAAACACAAAGTATCCAATGTGCCACCAAGAGACTTTCGGTTTCAGAGTCACACAACCCAATGTGTTTTAGAATGGTCTCAGTCAGGGAGATGGGTGGGGACAGGGGGCACATGGGCTCCTGCAGAAAGTCAGAGCAGGGTATCAAACAGATCCAAGTTCTGGCCCTCTAATCCTTGGCTACTTCATGTGTGAAGTAGGGTAATCTCTGCCTTATGATGAGAGAATACATGAATTTGAGGTACCATTCAATAGCCAAATACAAAACCTGGATTCAGAAAGGTAGATGAATCAGATGTTTGACAGAAATGGCAAACTTTAAAGCGTCCAGATAACCTAAATTCCCCCCTCATCAGTAAAATGTGGCCAGAATTACCAGCCTCACAGAAGTGAAAAGATGAAATGAAAGAATGCCACCACCCCAAGCCTGACTACCTTCTCACCTGGATGATCATCTGAGTCCCTAACTGGTCTCCTGTTTGAATTCTTAATTTCAGTGACCTATTCTCCACAACCAGCCAGAGGAATCCTTATGCTATGTCCTGCTTGGAGCCTGTTAATAGCAACCCTGAGCCTCTACTACCTGAAGACAGCCTCTTCACTTATCCCCAGGAGGGACTTCTGCTAAATCTCCCGACGAGCTCCCACAAGGCCAGCTCACCCTCAGTGAGTTCCACCTCTAAGCTGTTCTGGCACTACTCACCTGTGCCATTTATCACAAGTTGCCTTTCGTTATTTGGTGTTTCAGAAACATACTTTTCTCTTCTCCACTAGATGATCAATCTTGCTCCCCAAACAATTATCATAGGCATCTGGAAACTAGTTTGGCTGAGCAAGGTTTTAGGATGCTCTGCAGTTTGCTTTGTAGAAACACACCAGAAACTGTGGACTGGCTTCAATTTAGAAGAGGCTTTACTACGTAAAATGCCAGTGCATCCAAAGTGGACCATGTTTGAGAACAGGGAGGACAACACAGCCTCAAATACGAGGCTCTTGGTGGCACTATCACAGCCCATGAGGTTTATCTGTGGTGCAGTCATAGCTAATTGAAAAAGAAAAAAAAAAACTAACAAAAAGGCTCTCACAAGTTCAGTTTTCACACAGATCTTTAGGTAGAACCTACCTCTTTGCCCTTTGTGGCACCTCCTTCTGTTCATTCCACCAAAACACAGGCTTTCTCCAAGTCCACAGTCCTTATATTGGCACTGTGAATTAAACCTATAGTAAGAAAAGGACAGATTTACCCATGTTTATCACATTTAGGACCCCATGGAGATTCTCACTATGAAGCTGACCTGAAGGAAAAGACAGCAGCCTTTCTTTCTTTTTAACAGTAGTCCTGGCACTTTACACTTACAACATCCTGTAGTGAGGCAGGCAGAGAACGAGTCTTGAAATGGAGTTGCAGGGTATGAGGATTCAGCCCCACTCAAGAGTAGGCTGAACGTACGTTCAGACAGAAGAGGCATTCTACCCCTTGGTGAACTGCTCCTCAACAGGCTCCAAGGCTCTGGCGCCATCGTGTCACGTTTCCCTCCCTCACTCCTGAGGGTTCTACCAAAGACTCGGGAATTAGACCTGCCAGAGCTGCCCTAGCTGCTTAACGGGGGGGGGGGGGATGCAAGCTCCTGAAGGGAGGGGTCTGGTCTGTCTCCTTACCCTGAATCACAGTGCCTGACAAACTGCAAGTGCACAATATTTATAGGAGTAGAGGGGCCAGGAAGCCAAAGTGTCAAGGACCCTACAGGCCCAGGGCAGTTTCAGGAGATAATTTCAGAGGGAAAATTAACCTAGGAATCTTAACTCCCCTACGAGATTCTTGCACGTGAAGGATCCCCACCTACTCCTAGAGGACGGGAAGGGGGACCAAACACCAGTGCAGAGCCCCTTGCCCCTGGGTAAAGAAGATGGATCACCATTGTGGAAACCGGGATCTGCGGGGTGATGGGAATCCCCAACAGTGTCTCAGAGCCCTGCCACTTGGGGAAGGGCAGCAATTTCAGCCATCTTTCAGCCCACGGGTCCCCCTGGCCAAGGGACCACTCCCCTCACCATTACTGAGTTGGATCTTGAAGTTGAGACCAGGGAACTAGCGGTCCTGAAGTGACGACACCATTGGGAAGTCCACAGAGGCGCCCAGAAAAAGACCGCCAAAGGGCAAGAAGGTACAACTCTGCTAATTCTACTGAGTTTTGACACCTGGTTAACTGCTCGGTTTAAATCCCGCACGCCAGAATCCCTGAACGCAATCACGTACCTGGAGCCACTCTGACCTAAGTAGTTGAATTTGGAATTCTAAGGTGGTTTACTTGCTTCTATAAGGGTAGTTTGATCCCCCCTCTCCGTCTGTCATCCGTCTGTGAGATTTACCTCCAATATGAAGCGTGGTGCATTAGACACCTTTTGAGGTCCTTTCTGGGGAAATTTCAGGTAATTTCTTAAAGCTCTCAAAAATTAGAATAACGAGGGTCTTCTTTGTGATTTGGAAAAGAGTCATTTAAAATAAGATCATCTTTGTGCTCCTCTTGATGGTTTACAGGGCCAGAAACTATTTTTCTTGTAAGACACTTTCTTTGTCTCAGACCTGAAAGCTTACAGGAAAATGAGAGTCTCCACAGATGGAGAATACAGAAATGGAAATGTACTCAGGACACAAGGGAACAGCAGTGAGTCTGGGGTTGTCAGGATTAAAGGCAATTGCTCAAGAATGCTGGACTGGTTCCTTCCCAACAGTTCTTTGCAGTCTGGACACTCTGTAAGACCATGAATCCAGCAAATGGTGTCCAGGGAACTCAAAACCTCTGAATTAAACAAAGAGAAAAAAACCAGAAGTAGACTGTGGGGATCCTCTCAAGTCTTTTAGATTTCTGTCAGCTGACACTCACTAGGTTTCCTTCACCAGAGACATCTGGTAGATCAGTGGGATCTCAGGGGATGCCCTGTGGCCCACTAGGAAAGCTCCTGAGGCAAGCAAAAAGGGATGCCTCTAGACTGCAAAGGGGTATCTTTGTGTTTTCTTTTTCCTTCTCTTTAGGATCACCGCAGTTGAGATGGAAACCACACCTTCCAGCCCTTCCAAATCACCATTGGGTTACATTCTTAGCAATTGGGATAAATTTGACCCGAAAATTTTAAAAAGGAAGAGATTAGTTTTCTTTGTAACACTGTTTGGCCCCAATATAAATTAGGGGATGGAGAAATATTGCCTGAGAATGGGAGCAGGAATTATAACGCTATCCTACAGTTAGAACTATTCTGCCAGAAGGAAGCAAATGGTCTCAAATTCCTTACGTGCAGACATTTAGGGTTCTGTACCAGGATCCCTCGTTTTTGCCCAGCCCCACCCAGACAGAACCTACAGGCCAAAGGGTTGATCAATTATAAGATACCCTCCTTAGTTCTCCACCTGTCTCTCAATGGAAATTAAGGGAACCCCAGAGTTCTGGAGTCTCTGCCCCTACCTTAGAGGGAGCCACTTCTCCAACACCTTATGCTAGGGACAACCTAAAGCTACAAGCTGAGGAAAAACTCAGCCCCGCAGGACATACTAGGAGTGGTGCTTCCTATCTCCCTACCACTCCTACATTCTTACCCTTGAGGGAGGTAGCAGGGGCCAAAGGCAAGGTAAGGGTACAAGTGCCCATCTGTATAACTGATTTACAACAATGTAAAGACAGGCTAGCGAATTTTTTAGAGGACCCTTCATGTTTCAATAGTAATTTCCAGACTCTTACTTTAGCATTTAGTATGTCATGAAAGGATTTGTACGTAATTCTGACCATCTGATGTTCCCCAGAGGAAAGACAGCAAATCTGGGAGGAGGCCCATAAGTAGGTACACCACCTGCATACCCAGAACTGCAGCACGAACCAGCCTGCTGCTCAAGCTGTCCCAGAACAGGAACCTGACTGGGGATACAATCCTGAGTGGGGATGCAATGATAGATTGCTTACTGGCAGGAGTGAGAAACTGCATCAAGAAATATGTAAATTATGAAAATATTAGGGAAATCACCTAGGGCAAGGAAGAGAACCCAGCTCTGTCAGAAACAGACTAGTAGAATCCTTCCAAACATACATAAACTTGGACCCATCATCCCTGGAGGGTCGAATCTTGATAGGACAGCATTTGATAAGTCAATCTGCCCCTGATATTCGCAGGAAGCTTCAGAAATTGCAAATGGGTCCACAGACCCCACTAGACCAGCTCATGGGTACAGCCTTTTTGGTCTTTAACGATAGGGTTTTGGAGGAAAGAAAACAGGAAAAGAAGGAAAGGGAGAAGCAAGCAGAGCTCCTTTCACTAGACTTTGGTAGTGCTATTGGCATAAACCAGCCCCATCACGGGGGCTTGTGAAAGCCTCAAAAGAATCAGGGGCGAAAGGATCAGACCTGTTATTAGTGCAAGCAGCCCGGACACTAGACAAAGAACTGCACTCAACCACGTCTGGCACCCTGTCCTCTATGCAAGAACTTTGGTTCTGATCCCTGGCACTGGAAGGTAGACTGCTCCTGTTCCCATAGTGGAAAAAAGGGGTCATCACCAAAGGCCATGGTTACTCTTGAGGACTGAGGGTGCCCAGGGAACAGGTCGGCGGCAGGGAATATTAATATTCCCATCTCTACCCAGGAGCCCTGGGTCACTCTGGATGTGTTAGGTAAGAAAATCAACTTTCTTGTTGATTCTGGGGCCACTTACTCTGTTCTTAACTCTTACTCTGTACCTCTTCCTTCAAATCAGCTAAGGTAATGGGGGTCGAAGGAAATCTTAAGGCATATTTCTACACTTTCCCCATCACTTGCCATTTCAAGAGTCAAATATTCAAGCACTCCTTTTGATTGTTCCTCAGTGCCCTATTTCTCTGTTAGGCCAGGACCTTTTAGCTTGAATGCCAACCATCTTGTTCCCTGAAGCGTCACTTGAGTTACGTAAGCTCTTGATGATTAGTAGTAAACGAAATCGGGAGGAAATCCCAAGTTCAGTTCTGGATGCAGTAAACCCACTAGTTTGGGAGTCAGGGATTCTGGGAAGAGCAAAGACTGCATTACCGGTTAAAATCCAATTAAAGCCCGGGTCAGATTATCCTCATAGGAAGCAGTATCCTATTAAAAAGAGCTTTGGAGGGGTTAAAGCCCATCATAACCAAATCTATGCAACACAGACTCATAGTGCCTTGTCAGTCTCCTTGCAACACTCCCATCTTACCAGTGATGAAACCCACGGGAGAATACAGGCTATCCCAGGATCTAAGGTTAGTCAATGAAGCAGTAGTCCCTTGACATCCAATAGTAGCTAACCTGTACACCTTGCTCTCACAGACAGCGTATAATGCTCAGTGGTATTCAGCGTTAGATTTGAAAGATGCCTTCTTCCGAATCCCATTGCATCCTGACTCTCAGTATTTGCTTTTGAGTGAACTGATCCAAAGATGAGGATATATCAGCAATAGACTTGGAGTGTATTGCTGCAAGGGTTCAGGGACAGTCCCCACCATTTTGCTAGGGTATTAGAAAAGGATCTTAGATATTTACAGTTACAAGGAGGAATCATGTTATAATGTATAGATGGGATACTAATCCGCAGCCCCTCCAAGGAGGCTTCTGATCAAAATATCATGCCGACTCTGAATTTCCTAGCTGAAAGAGGATATCGGGTATCAAAGAAGAAGGCTCAGATTACCAAACTAAAAGTAAATTATTTAGGGTATATTGTGACTCCTGGGTCTAGGCAATTATCACAGGAGAGATTTAAAGCCATTACTGAATTAACTCCACCTGCTACTAAACAGCAGCTTCACTCCTTTTTAGGAATGGCAGGATTCTGTAGGATTTGAATACCCAACTCCGGGCTAATTGCTAAACCTTTGTATGAAGCTACTAAAGGGCCAGACATTGAACCCGTTATATGGGAAAAGGAATGTGATCAGGCTTTTAATAAAATCAGGCAGGCTCTTGTCGAAGCCCAAAACTGAGGCATCCCTAACTTAAAAAAGCTTTTTTCTCTATACATAGCAGTGAAGCAAGGGATAGCTTTAGGGGTCTTAGGCCAACGAGATGCATAATGAAGAATGAACCTCAACAAGATGCATAATTCTCAAAAAATACTGGACACTGTAGCAGACAGCTGGCCTCCATGTCTAAGAGCAGTTACAGCTACAGCCATGCTACCCTAGGAAGCTGCTAAACTAACTCTCTGGCAGAAGTTAGAGTTCTGAACTCGAAATCAGATGCAAGGGGTAATAGACATGAAAGGGCACCTCTGGCTAACAGGAGATAGACTGACCATGCCCCTCTTGCCCCTCTTCTGGACAATCCTGTAGTAACTGTAAAGTCCTGTAACACCTTAAATCCAGCTTCCTTAATGCCTACAGAATCATCCCCTCATCTGATCCATTCCTGCTCAGACATTATTAGTTTTACTCACTGCAGCAGGACTGACCTGGTAGACCAGCCCTTAGAAAACCATGGTGATGAGTGGTTCACTGATGGGAGCAGCTTTGAACAGAATGGGCAGCGAAAAGCATGATATGCAATAGTTAGTTCATATAATGCCATTGAGACACAACCCCTTCCACCCTCCACCTCGGCCCAAAAGGTTGAAACTGTAGCTCTTACCTAAGCTCTCATCCTAGGACAAGGAAGAAGAGTCAATATCTATACAGACTACAAATATGCCTTCATTGTTCTGCATGCTCATGCTGCCTGCCATATGGAAAAAAAGAGTTTACCTCACCACTAAGAATTCCCCCATCAAAAATGGACCAGAAATCTTGAATCTGTTAGAAGCAGTTATGCTCCCTGAGCAAGTGGTGGCCATGCATTGCAAAGGCCACCAAAAGGATATGTCCCCTATCTCTCAGGGCAATAGGAGAGTGGACCGAGAAGCAAAGAAACCTGCACAAGGGACTGATAAACAAATGGCTTTAATCCCATCTGTAAATGTCTCAGATATGAAGCACAACTATACAGCTGAGGAAATAACTTGGTCTTTGGTGCAAGGAGGTATCCATGAAGGACCCTGCATATATGTTGTCCAGAGGCTCTTTCTTCCTCAGGCCTCCCAGTGGAAGTTCTTAAAGGTTTTGCATGACTCCTTCCATACTGGAAGATATGCCATAATAACAATACTTAATAAATTATTCATAGGCATGGGACTAGCTGCTACCATAAAGAATATTTGCTGGGCTTCTAATATTTGTGCCTATAACAACCCTGGGCAAAAGCCATCTCTGTCCCAGTTGATAGAACCTATTCAGCGAAGAGGGCCCTATCCTGGAGAGTATTGGCAGATTGATTTTACCAAAAAAGACCTCCTTGTAAAGCATACGCATCCTTACTAGTCCTGGTAGATACCTTTACTGGATGGATCGAGGCTTTTCCAACAAGGACAGAGAAGGCTACAGAAGTACCAAAAGCTCTCCTCAAGGAAATAATACCCAGGTTTGGACTTCCACAACCCCTACAAAGCGATAATGGGCCATCCTTCACTTCTAGGGTCACTCAAGCAGTTTCTGAAGCTCTAGGCATAAAATATTATCTTCACTCTGCATGGAGACCACAGTCCTCTCGAAAGGTAGAGCAGGCAAATCAAACTTTAAAAAGGACAGTAGCAAAACTTGGTCAGGAGATTTCTGAGAACTGGGCTAAGTTGCTACCTATAGCCCTCATAAGAATTAGGGGCTCCCCTAAGGCCAATACTAAGCTCAGGCCATTTGAAACTCTGTATGACCAGCCCTTTTTGACTCTAGATCTGATATTTGATACAGAGAGTCCCATCAAGCAATTAAGTATATAATAAACTTAGGACAAGTGCAGAAAGCTTTACAGGAATGTGGAAATAAAGTTATCCCAGCACCAAAAGGGAATTTTCAAACTACCATATCTCTGGGGGACTAGGTACTCCTTAAAAGTTGGAAGGAGGGATCACCAGCAGACCAACTCAACCCTAAATGGAAAGGGCCCTATCACGTAGCCCTGAGTGCCCCTATGGCTGTGAAAATCTAGGGGTTGATAGTAGGGTTTATATTCCCAGGGTAAAACTGGCTCCAACTGATCCCAATTTGACTCAGGTCCAGATGGAGACCCAAAGCCCCGACTACACCTGTGAGTCACTGGAGGGTCTCAGGTTTCTGTTCAAAAGAAGGATACCCTTAGAGATAAGTAATGATTGATGACAGTGTCCTAAAATCACTATTGTTCTTGTACTGGTTCTCTGCATGAAGACATGTTTACTTCTTTCTGGGTGGAATCATATGTATGATTGTCCAAAATGAAAATGCCTTTGTAGTTTCTATTAACCATTCTCTACTTACCTTCACCCTGTATAAAAGAATGGGATGAAAAATTTTTAGTGGATGCCCCTTGAATGTAAGCAGCAGGAGAAAACATGGCCCAATGTGGGATATGTCATACTAAACGAGATACTCCTTCCAGATATTATAGTCATGTAGGAGCCTACCCAATAGCTAATGAATCCTTAATCAATGCTTTGAATTCTTCTGACAATTACAAGCATTCCTCTTTGTCTTTAAGAGTCAGATGGGAGCGGAACCCTCCTTTATGCTTCTGTACAACCCCACTAGAATTAAAGCCATTTAATTACTCTAGCACCTCTCTGTTTTTATTTTAATTTTTGTTCTTGTACAGTTTTCTGTCTTTTCCTCCCACCCCAGCCCACCACCGCAGCCCTCCCCACCTCCATCCCATTTCCACCCCCCTAGTTTTTGTCCATGTGTCCTTTATACTTGTTCTCTAAACCCTTCCTTTTTTCCCCTGAAATTCCATCCCCTCTCCCCTCTGGTGACTGTCAGCCTGTTCTCAATTTTGGTATCTTTGCTTATATTATGCTTGTTTGTTTGTTTTGTTGATTAGGATCCTGGTAAAGGTGAGGTCATATGGAATTTGTTTTTCACCTCCTAGCTTATTTCTCTTAGCATGATGCTCTCCAGTTTCATCCGTGGTGTTCCAAAGGGCAGGTGCTCCTTCTTTCTTTCTCCAGCACCTCTCTTAAATGCGACAGTACTAGAGGATGCACCCCGTGTTATAATAAGACTTATACAGGGGACATTAACTCATTGGAAGTCATGGCCTCTCTTTCAAGTTCCAGCTTTCTAGAGGATCTTTCTGAGGGAGAAATTTTTAAACCATTGAATTGATCACATACAGTATGCTACCCAAGTTATGATTTTAACTGAATTCTAATATTACCCATTGCTGCTTTGCCAAAACTCACAATGCAGATACAAATGATACTTCTTAATCTGCTACTTGGAAATTGAACCAATCCCTTCAAGGAGTATTAGAAAAATTTTTATCAACTCCTGCAGGAGGGGAAGTTCAGGGAAATAACTTATGCCCATTTAAGGACTGCCTTTCCCCCTTGCCATATGCCCTCTTTAACAAATATAATTCCACCGATTCCACAGACATTGCAGCACCCCTGGGTCTCATCTGGCTATGTGGGACTCCCAATAACTGTCTAACAGATCATTCAGAAATTTTAGAAGCTATTGTTTATACACATCTCAGCAACTCTGAACATCGGGGTGACTGTACCTTAGGGACCTTGGAAACCGAAGACCTTATCATTATAAACATAACCCAGGGTCCTGGGACTCCATCTCTCTGCAGGAAAAAAAAAAAAGAAACGGAGCTTTCGGTTTAGTAGTGGCTGGAGCTGCTGCCACTATAGCCACTGCAGTTCCCTGGGGAGACTTTGCCTAACATGAGGTCACTGGAAGGGAACTTACTAAGATTATAGAAAACATCTCCAAAGATACTACAAATACTCCAGCTGGACTCTCAAGATCAGTAAATTTGCAAATGTAGTCATGGATAACCGCTTCACCCTTGACTATCTTCTACCAGAACAAGGTTGGGTATGTGCTGTTATCAATAAAAACTGCTGCACCTATGTAAATAACTCTGGAACGGTTGAAACTAACATAAGGCGAATTTATGAACAGGCAGAGTGGCTACATAAATATAATCAACAGGACCAGGAAATGTGGGATACCATGACCTCCTGGATCCCTAAAGTAATGTGGCTATTGCCCCTTTTAGGGCCCTCAATAACACTGCTGCTTTTACTACTTTTAGGACCTTCTTTGTTTAATTTACATGTTAAATTTGTATTTTCTAGACTTAAGCAGTTCCACATCAAATTGATGATGCTTCAAGGTTTCCAACCAATCCCTGAGAGTGATGCTGAAGCTGACCAACATACAGCATCTCCAGTGGCCTCAGTTCGTGTTCAACCTCTAGATAGAATAGGGTGAGAGTTCGTGGTTCTCGATAGGCAGGGACGACTGTCCAATCTAAGCTGGAAGAAGTTACAGAAGAATGATCTTCACCCTTCGACAACCCCCAAAAGATGTTTGAGAACCATGTCTCTCAGGGTGGCAGTTGAGGCAGGAGATAGTCAGGAAGGAGGCATCTCCAGAGGTGCCCCGGGGCTAAGATAAAGGACGTCCATAAAAGACAAAGACCCTTTAATACCAGTTGCCCCCACGTTCTAGAAAAATGCTGAATCCTGGTGACTCAAGAATGCACCTGCACAGAAGATGCTCTACAACCCTTGCTTTATTATAATAGCATTATAATAAATTAATATTGTGGGACCTTCTTCTCCATTGGTAAAGGACCATTCCAGGAAAGGTCATGGGAGATCACATGCACAGTAGCTTTGAAATGTAACTACTTGTACATGCACAATAGAACCCCATGAAAAACTAGCCAGGAAGATTCCACCCTATAACAATAGGATCACTCTAGCCCACAGGATCAATCTCTGCTCAGAGTTGGCCCGCTCCCATGTTCTGTGGAGTGCACTATCACTTAATAAATCTCTCTTTCTTTATACTATAAAGTCTGTGTTCAGTTCAATTCTTTGTCCTGATCACTAAGAACCTGGTTACCTGTGCCCACCTGTGACAGAACAGCGCTCAATCCACTAACCCACACCAGCCAGGGAGACTTAGTAATTCTTACTTTCCTCAATATTCTAATACGAACAGAGGACAAAAAAAAGAAGTAAATAACAAGTTATGAATTGTGTTAAGGGCTCTGAGGGAAACAGCTGGAATAGAGAATACAGTGATGGAGGAAACTACTTTAGGGAAAGTGGCCATATAAGACATTTTTTAAGTGATACTGAGACAGGATAGTAAGCCTGGACAGGTGGGATGGGGAAACTGAGACAGACAGGTTAAGTAGACATTTGTAGTCATCTAGTAAATCGCAAAACACTATCTTATGTAACCAAGGACACTTGGGAGTAAGTGGCTTACACTTCTCTGCAACCAGAGGGGAAGTAGCCTAAATCACCCTACTGGGTAAGCTAGATAATGAAAATCCAATCAGGGTCATTTGCCAACCACACCCAAGGAAAAATAAAGTTAAGGAAATTAAACTCATTATGGTACGCCTAAAGCTGATGAATACTCTATTCACTTCTTCCCCAAATCCTCCCCCAAACCTCCAGCCTTTAAAAACCCTCAAAAGGAAGCTCCCAGTAGGTGCTCGCTCTCTTAGGAAGCTCCCTGTGCCTGCCTTTCCCTTGACCCTCAGGCGTGCATCTGCTAAATTCCAAGGGACACCACAAGGATTGCAACCTGGGAACAACGGACAACAGCAACTTTTCCTGGGTTAATCCCAGACGTGGTCCTCAGTGTTCCCTCTTCTCTCAGTTCTTAGTGAGCTAAAGCAGCCCTGGCAAAGCTCATTCCTTTCCTATAACATTTCCAGAGAGCCAAGGCAGCCCCACTTACGCTCTCCTGTTGCTTCCAATATCCTAAGCCCTTCCTTGTTCCACTATACCCAGCTATGATAAACATCCTCCAGCCCTGGGTCATTGGATTGAGTGCTGACCTGTGAACCAAATGGCCACTGGTTAAATTCCCAGTCTAGGGTACCTGCCTGGTTTCTGGGGCACGTCCCTAATAGGGTACATGAGAGGGGCAAACACACATTGATGTTTCTCTCCCTCTCTAAAAATAAATAACATCTTAGAAAAAGTCCTCTAACTATCATGTGGACTCAGGCTGTGAAATCTTTCCTCCACAGATCTACCACCCATAAGCTGCTAGCCAGCCCTAGGCAAAGCCGCTCAGGGCAAGGCCCCCTTTCCAGTAACAATATTTAACCTGAGTCTACAAAACAAGTAGGGACAGACCTAAGCAGAACGGAGGGTAAGGAGGTGAGAGCCTTCCAGACCAAGAGGTGAGAATGGTGTGTACAAAGGCTCCGAGGCAGGAAAACACTTGATTTGGAAGGAGCCAGCATGAATGGAAGGCAGTAGGTGAGGGTGAGAGAAGTGAACTTCTTTAGCATCTTGTAGGTTTTAGTAATAATTTTGTCGAAAAGTCAGGCAAGTTTAAGCAGAGGAGTGAAAAGATCTGAGCTATGTGTTTCAGGCTTGCTGCTATGTGGAGGACTGATTTGAAGGGGAAAGACTAGAATTGAGACCTTTTAGCAGGCAAGAGGGTGTGCCTGCTAGCCTAAGGCAGTGACAATGGAAATGTAGCTAAGAAAATGAATTTAAGGTGTATCTCATTTGGAAAGTGAAGTGAATGGGTCTTGCTGATGGGTTTGTGAAAGAATTTCAATCTGAAATGAAACTAGAGGATATGAAATGAAGAATCTCAAACATGCACTTGGAAGAAAGCAACATAAGAACTGGGAACCCCCTGGCCAGATGGCACCCTTGGTTAGAGTATTGTCCCCACATGCCAAGGTTGAGCGTTCCATCCTTGTTCAGGGCACACATAAGAATTAACCATTGAGTTCACAAATAAGTGGAACAAATCAATGCTTCTCTCTCTCTACCTCATCCCCTCTCTCTAAATAAGCAAACCAACCAACAAACAAAACTGAGAGACTGATTTCCCATAAGTGTCCCAATTAAGGAATATGGAGGGATTTATCTCCTGACCAATGAACACCTACATATAAATACCTTTCCTCATAGGCTCTCACTTATGAGAAGAATCTAATGAACAAAATAAACTAAGAAGCAAAATAGAACCAGAGATGTAGAATCAATGGAGTACACAGACAGTGGTAAGAGGGGAGGAAGGAGGTGGGAACTCTTTGAAAGAGAGTGAAGGGATTTTCAACGACTATGTATGAGCCCTGGCTGGTGTGGCTCAGTGGATTTAGTGCTGGTCTCTGAATCCAAAGGTCCCTTGGTTCGATTCTCAGTCAGGGCACATGCCTAGGTTGCAGGCCAGGTCCCTGGTTGTGGGTGTGTTTCAGACAACCACAGACTGATATTTCTCCCCCCTTCTTTGTCTCTCCCTTCCCCTATTTCTAAAAATAAATAAATTAAATCTTAGGAAATATGTATTAAACACCCATGGAAATGGGCAATGGTGTGGGGGTTGACTATGGACATGGGGATTGGCCTAGGTGGAGGAGGGCAAAGAGGGAAAAAATTGAAACAACTGTAACAATAAATAACAACAACAACAACAACAACAATAATAGAATCTCTCATCATCCTCAAGCCAGCGAAATTACTGTTTGGACTCGGGCTGAATCTCCCCTCTTTGTGCTCCTTGCCCATAAACACATCCTGTCCCAAACCCTCCACAGACTTGCCTGTTCCTTGCTACCGCATGCATTTCCAAAATTGCAATCCCTCTGCTATTCCGATATGAAGTCAGTCTCTGGTAAACCAAGCTTCCTTGGATTACCTCTATTTAGGTTGACAGGTTGGCCATAGGAGCGAAGAAGGGGTTATCATGGATGACTCCTGGTTTCTGACTAGAGACACTGAGTGGGTGATGAACCAGTCCCACTCAGTAAAATAGGGGAGTGCGGTTGTGAAAGAAACAAGTTGGGGAGAAGGGCCTGAAAGGAAAAAGCCACCCCATTTGCTGATCAGGCCTGTAACCTTGGTGAAAATAAGCACCATTTTACTCTTCTGAGTTTGTTCCCAGGACTGTTAACTACTGCAAGCCAGAACAGAACTAACCGCTCCCTACAGCCACAGGCAGAAGATTACATTGTTACAACTGCAGGCCCTGTTACAATGCCCCAACAGCCCAGAGGCCTCACAAAAGTACCCCCACCATCCTTTTTTCATCCAATTAGGATCCAAAAACAGCTCAAAGCCCCTACTGCTCAATGCTGGTTTATCTCTCCACACCACAGCCCTCTCCTTTCTTGGCGAGTGAATACAAACTTTCCTCTTTGTGAATTTGTTCACAGCCCACCTCACTGGCCAGTAGGTCAGGGTTTCATTCAGGCTGTGTAGAGTCAGATGCCCAGAAGACTTAAGAGTGGAGATGTTGAAAGAGCAGTTGAATATATAAGTAGGAGCTCATGGAAAGTTCAAGGCCCGAGACAGAGGTTTGCCAGGCATTTTATGTAGAGTATTTAGTCAGGGAGGTGATGCAGATATCCCAGGGAGAGAGTACAGATGGGGAGGAGATGACCCCCAACTGAGCCAGGGAGCATGCCAACATTTTGCTGTAGGGCAGAGGAAGGGGATCAAAGGAGTTAAGATGAGGGTTGTTTGAAGGGATGAGGAAAACCAGGGAGTGGAAGCCTTGGAAGAAGTGAAAGAAGAAATGACTCTGGAGAGCTGCACGAAGGGCGGC
Organism: Glossophaga mutica; assembly: GCA_039655065.1. NCBI lineage: Eukaryota > Metazoa > Chordata > Mammalia > Chiroptera > Phyllostomidae > Glossophaga > Glossophaga mutica. Next base: position 14,583,467 of record CM077317.1, read on the forward strand.
CAAGACGAGGACATGGAAATATTCTTTACATTTCCTAGCGCCTAAGTCATTGGTGAACTTACGCATTCTTCAAGTACTGAGAATGAAAGCCATGTTAGACAGAAGCGGGGTATTGTTTACGGTTTCATACAAATGTAATAAAAGAATAAAGATATGCTTGAGAATGATAAATGCTAACATTCAGGAGAGCAGTTGCCCCTGGCAGAGAGAGTAAGGTGATTGGAGAGGAGTACTTTGTAACACTGTAGAAATTTTATTTTTTACATGAATTGTGGAGGTTCATTATATTATTTTCTATACCTCCTGAGTTAGGAGGTGTTGCGGACCGTTCAGCCTGGTTTCAGGAGTTGTAAGCCTCACCCCATGGTGGGCCTTGTAAGAGTCAAGGGACCCACTTCATCTGGGTCTGTTCTGTCAAGAGGACCTGAGCTACTAAGAAGACAAAGCTTCTCTCCCTGGCAGAAGCGCTGCTTCTTCCTCATCCATCTCTGGCCTCAATGCTTGGTCTGTTAGTCAATGATGGGAAAGTCTCCTCATGGAAGGGGCAACCAAAGCCACACACAACCACTTGGGAGGCCCTCATGGAAGGACTTGGGGAGCTGCAGCACAGAGGGGGTGATGGACCCTCGCCCACCCCCTGGCTATTCTGACATAGCCCGAGTTCACATTTCTGTCTGGGAGATGTCTTCTGCTTCCTGAGCCTAATCAGCTTCAAGCCTGAAACTATGACAGTTAGCAATGCAGACCTTTGCCAACCAGAATGGTTCCCCAGGTGATCAGGCATAAGAAAGAACTCATTAAGTCCTGTGAAAACTGCTTTGCTAAGAGCACTCTCATTTAAATGATAAGGGTCTGAGGAGGAAATGAGTATGTCTCCCAAAGTTTTGCAACCCCCTTTCCTGACACTGACTCAGATTAAACCCTCAGATTTCTTTGAAATGTGAAACCTGTATTCCTATGTATTTGAAACCAACAAAGCCTAGTGAGGAAGGGGCTCTGGGTCATTCTCCTCTGAGAGTTTGAGCACCTTATCTCCCCAAGAAGATCATGTCTTGGTAGTTTTATTTTCATCCGTGATGGAGGGATGGGGCTCTGTGGGTGGGGCCCCCCCATATCTGGCGCCCAGGACAGGGCCCCACACAAGGAGAGCCATGTAAATACAGACACATCTCCACCTTTTTTCACTTTTTTTCCCACACGTGGGTCCAGGCAGTTGCAAACCTGCAAGCTGTTTTCCGAGACCATTGTGGAACCCTTGGGACATACAAGTTTTTGTGGGGGCCTCACTTCCAGTTTCCCAACCTTGTCAAGACCCAGTGAATTGTTTCTGGCTATGCATGGGTGACAAAACTCCAGCCCACGTAACTTGTTTCTGATTCAAATACCCTCCTGTTGAAGGAAGTTGAAGTCAAAGAATCAATATCGTTCTTCTTGGGGTCCAAACTCTTTTGCAGCAAAAGGGCAAAACGCAACAAGAAAGTCGGAATCACTGGTAAATATGGCACCTGTTGTGGCACCTCCCTCAGGAAAATGGTAAAGAAAATTGGCATCAGCCAGCACGCCAAGTACACTTGCTCCTTATGTGGCAAAACCAAGATGAAGAGGCAAGCAGTGGGGATCTGGCACCGTGTTCCTGCATGAAGACGGTCGCCGGCTGTGCCTGGACCTACAACAGCAATTCTGCCATCACAGTAAAGTCTGCCATCAGAAGACTGAAGAGATTGAAAGACCAGTAGAAGCTCCACAATTTGAAACAATGCTAGCCAATCATAAATGGGTTAATTTAGGTAACGGTTAGAAAAAATGTGTATCAAGTAGTCCCCAAACTAGTAAAACGCACGGGGAACTCAAAGTTCCCAAAATTGAGAATTTGTTTTGTGCCGAAAATGGAGAAAGAAGTCAGAGCAGTAAGAAGGTTGACCCTAGGGAGGCCCATGGGCTGAGAATAATGAACCCCTTACAACCTTAGCAAGCACAAAACCATTGGATTAGGCAGAGTTCCAGATGCCTGGAGCCACAGCATGTTACCATGGACACCCCACCATGACCAAGAAAAAAAGCGTCCTCCCCTTCTCAAACTGGTAATAAAACATTCAAACTCTATACAATTGGTATGTTTACTATAAAAAAGATCGCAATACCCTGACCAGTGTGACTCAGCTGGTTGGTCATCCTCCTGCAAAGCAAAAGGTTGTGGGTTCAATTCCTGGTCAGGGCACATGGTTGGGTTGCAGGTTTGGATGCAGTCATGGCACTTTAGAGAGGCAACTCATTGATGTTTCTCTCTCATATTGATGTTTCTTTCTGTCTCTTTCTCCATCCTTGCCCCTCTCTCTCTTATAAAATATAACAAAAGGATAACAAATCATAACTAAAAATAAAATGACACAAAATCGTTGGAAAATATAAAACAATATGTGAAAAACTAGAAAAATATTTTAAAATACAACCACTGAAATAAAAAAATACTCAGTGGAAGTATACTGCAATTCCCAACGGGACAAAAATAGCCAGTGGATGTTAGGTAAAAGGTTACTGAGTGTAGGAGGTTGCACAGTCCCAGAGTATTGCTCCGCAGATTGTTTCCATTAACAATTTGCAAAGGGAAAGCACAACTTAAAAAGTATGTCAAGTATCATTGTAACCGAGTGACCTGACATAGCATCACTAGTAGTGGGGCAAGATCACAGTACGTGTCTGCTGACAGGATATAATATGAAGTATATAGCATCATTCAGGAGATAATAACGTGAAAATTGTATAACCTAAATCCAGCCCAGACTGTAGATTTACCTTTCTGTTTCCAACAAAAATGTGACAGAAGAACAAACTGAACAATGCCATGAGGGATAATCAATCTAATTTTGGATGCAGGATGTTTTACAAAATATCTGGACTGGTCTTCACGAAGTTCCTATCAAGGAAAAAAAAAGTACAAAGAATGTTCTAGATTCAAAGGGAATACAAACAACAACCGAAAGCAAAGCATGAATTGGATCATGGTTTTAAAAAATTGTGTAGTAATTGGGGAACTTTTAACATGGACTAAATATGAAAGATTTTTGGGGAATTATTTAAGCACAATAATGGTACCATGGTTATGTGGGAGAATGTTCTTATTCTTGGGAAATGAATGCTGAAATGCTTAGAGCTAAAGAGTGCTCATGTTTGTAACTTTCAAGTAGTTCAGAAAAAAACTAATGGCCCAGATCGGTTTGTTCAGTTGGTTGGAGCACTGTAGCCATACGCCAAGGTTGTAGGTTCGATCCCTGGTCAAGACACAAACAAGAATCAATCAATGGGTGCGTAAATAAGTGGAATAAAAAAATCAATGTTTCTCTCCCCCACCCCTGTTCAGTTCTCTCTCTAAAATCAATTAAAAAATAGATACAGAGAAAAACCTCATGATTGCGGAAGGACAGGGTGATGAAAAATATCCAAGGCCCAACTGTATCTTATATATAAGAAGCCCACCTTATATATAAAGACCCAAATAGAATAAAAATCAATGGATGGAGATGGATACACCATGCTGATGCTAATGAAAAGAAAGTGAGAGTAGCTATGTTAACTTCAGACAGTGCAGACTTTAGAACAACAGAAGTTACTAGAAATAAGATTGGTGTTTTTAAAAAAACCAGTGGGCAAGGGGTGATGGGTGGGAATACAGGAAGTAATGGTGATCATGAACTGAAATGGCATCCTTGCACTCAACTTTTGTTTGCTTTAATTTTCTACTTAACAACAATGAAAAAGAATCAAAGATGGGTTGAGGGTTTGAGAAACTAAAGTGAAAACTGAGAAGTCCACGAAGAGACAGAAGGTGGTTGGGAACCAGTTGTGGGAAGACTGACTGCAGTCAGAGTGGAAGAGGGTCAGGCACCTCGAGAGGTAGGTGAGGCTGAGGGAGAGACTGTTTTAGTTCTGTTCACCACTGCCCCTTCCCTCCCAATCCCCTCCCCAGGGTCCTGGGTGCATCCTTACCTGCTCCATTGCCTCAATCGACACAAGGGTTGAATACCAGAATGATTACAGCCAATATGAAAAGATGATCAATTAATCTAGGGTGAGGATTCATCCAAAAGGCCTCAGGAAATGATAAAGAAAACAAATGAGCAGTTGCTTGTGATTCAACTGTGGGAGGGTAATACACCAGCCATTCCCCGCTCCCTTCATCCATACTCATCTCCACACTGGAGACAAGAAAAGCCACATACTCCCACAAGACTGTCAGCTGACTACTCAAGAGAAATGTTGCAGGCTAGAAGGGAGTGGCAAGAAATATCTGAGGTCATGAAAAGCAGGAACCTACAGTAAAGATTGCTCTACCCAGCAAAACTATAATTTAGAATTGAAAGGCAAGAGAGAGCTTCCCACACAAGAAAAAATTAAAGAAATTTATTATCACCTAACTATTACGATATGAAAAGTGAAAGGGACTTATTTAAGACAAAGATCAAACTATGAACAATAAAAAGGCAATAAATACATATTTTTCAAAATTGAATCTGAAAAACAAATTAAGCAAACAAGAACAGAGAGAATCATGGACACAGACAGCATTTTGGTGGTTCCTAGTTGGAAGGGCGGTATGGGGGAATGGGTGAAAACGTGAGGGGGTTAAGGAGTACAAATAGGTAGTTACAGAGTAGCCATGTGGGTGCCTAAAACATGTTGTGGAGCAAGCAGCTTTGTGAATGTCACTGTGTTTATAAAGCTAAAGATCCACAGTTCTTCACTCAATGCATTTACTTTGGAAAGATAAAAAGGTATGTATTGTTAGAAACCCTCCAAATCACTCGAGAATCAACTGTCCCCTACCAAGTTCTGTTTCTGAGGAATTTGTTTTCACTGATTTTATGTCCAGGACAATGGACTCATTGCAGAAAGGATGAAACAAATGGTACCTTTTATCATACGTAGTGTTTTCAATACTATGTACAAGAATCATCCTGAAATATCAGTTGAGAATAACGTGTGACAGAGAATGAGCTAAAGAAATGAGTATTCGTCAGACAATGAGTGAATGCCAGCATAGAGTATTTGAACTTTGCGGGAGAATAAGCTGCTATGGTGTAGTTTTCTGCTATGATTTTTCTCAAACAAAAAAAAACAACGCCCAACTAAGGCAATTATGTAGTGCCTACGACGTGTTTTGCAGCAAGCAGCTTTGTGAATATCCAAAAGAATATCAAGCCGAAGATCCACATTCTGTCACCATTACATTTCCCTTGGAAACATAAAAAGATATTCTTAGAAACCTCCCATATCACGGAGAATCAACCCTTGCCCAAGAAGCTGTTTCCAAAGAAAGAACTTTTGCAGTGTATTGAAAGCCAGCATAATGGACTCATTTCAGAGAAATGAAACTAATGCTGTCGAATATGTACTCTATTCAGCAGTGTGTGGAAGATGGATTCAGAATTAAAGATTCCAAGGAGCAGGTGATAGAGAATAGACCACTGACATGATACTCCTTCTACACATGAGAGACCACTAGCACAGGCCATGCAGTGTTTGAAGGAGAATAAGATGGTATGGTGTAGATTTCTTCAGGGTATTTTCTCAAAGAGAAAAAATGTAGCCCAACTAAGAAAAGCATGTACAGCCTAGGATGGGTTCGGGGGAAAACAACTTTGTGAACGTCCTAGGGATTATGCTAATACAGGTCCATTTAATGTTAACCAGTGCATTTTCCTTAAATAAGATAGAAAGGTATTGTTTGAAACCTTCCAAATCACTCGTGAATCCACTGTCTCCTACCAAGCTCTCTCTGAGCAAATAGTATGGGCAGTGATTTTTAAGTCCAGGACTATGGACTCACATAAGAATTGAAGGAAGAGATGTTGTCTTATATCATAGGTAGTGTCCTCACTCTTATGTAGAAGAATCATTCAGAAATATCGATTCACAGGAACATGTGACAGAGAATGAGCTACAGACATGATTGCCCATCAACTAATGCCTGAACGCTAGCATATACAATTTGATCTTTGAGGGAGAATAAGCTACTACGAGAGCGTTTTCTGCTTTGTGTTTTCTCCAGCAGAAATGTGAAGTCTACCTAAGAGAAGCATGTACAGCCTAGAACGTGTTGTGGAGCAAGCAGCTTTGTGAATGTCACTGTATTTATAAAGCTAAAGATCCACGGTCCCTCGTCCAATGCATTTTATTTGGAAATTTCAAAAGGTATTGTTAGAAACCCTCTGACACACTCGACAATCAAATGTCCCCTACAAAGTTCTGTTTCTGAGCAATTTGTTTTCACTGATTTTATGTCCAGGACAATGGACTCATAGCAGAAAGGGTGAAACAAATGGTACCTTTTATCATACGTAGTGTGTTCAATATTATGTAGAAGAATCATCTGGAAATATCAGTTGAGAAGAACGTGTGATGGAGAATGAGCTACAGAAATGGGTATCCGTCACCCAAAGAGTAAATACCAGTATACCTATTTGAACTTTGCGGGAGCATAAGCTGCTAAGATTTATTTTTCTGCTACGTTTTTTCTCAAACAAAAAAGCCATGCGGGACTTTCGGCCAAGATGGAGGCGTAGGCGGACACACTGTGCCTCCTCTCACAACCAAAATTAAGAACAACAAATATTTAGAAACAAGAGAACAACCAGAACTTATAGAAAATTGAACTGTACGGAAGTCCAACAACCATTCATCCAGACCGGTAAGAGAGGCAGAGTCGAGGCAGGAAAAAGTGGAGGTGCGGACCCAGGAACACAAGCAGCAGCGGCTGGCAGTTCCCAGGTGCAGGGGCGGTGGTGGGCAGTCCTCGGGCCCACAGGCAGCAGCTGGCAGACCCCGGGCACAGGGGGGCAACTGTGCAGACCCAGTGAGGCCGCACAAGGTGGCTGGCTGACGAGGTGGTCCCATATTCCCGCACGCAGACGGTCCAGGCAGAGGGGAAGTGGCGGAAGGGACTGAATCCAGGAGAGAGGCAGCAGGCGCCATTATTCCCTCTCAGACCCCGCCCCCACATACAGCGTCACAACCCAGCGACAGGACTGCCCCGCCCTGAGGAACACCTCAGGCTCCACCCCTCACTACGTAATAGCCGTGACCAGACTAAAACCAAAACAAAACAAAACAAAAAAACCCACCAAAAAAGGCTCAAACCAAAGAAAAAATGAAAAACCCAGAGTCAATTCCTCTAAGCAACGAAGAGATAGCCAACCTATCAGATGCACAGTTCAAAGCACTGGTTATCAAGATGCTCACAGAATTGGTTGATTTTGCTCACAAATTAGATGAAAAAATGCAGGCTACAATACGTGAAATGAAGGAAGATGCATGAGGAACCGATAGAGATGGAAGAAAAACTGGGACTCAAATCAATGGAGTGAACCAGAAGGAAGAAATTAATAACCAAGCAGAAAATGAGGAAGAAACAAGAATTCAAAAAAATGAGGAGAGGCTTAGGAACCTCCGGGACATTGTTAAACGTCCCAACATCCAAATTATAGGGGTCCCAGAAGGGGAAGAAGCAGAGCAACAAGTAGAAAACTTATTTGAACAAATAATAAAAGAGAACTTGCCCAATCTGGCATAGGAAATAGACTACCAGGATGTCCAGGAAGCTCAGAGAGTCCCAAAGAAGTTGGACCCAAGGAGGAACACATCAAAGCACATCGTAATTACATTAGCCAATATTAAAATGAAGCAGAGAATTCTAGAAGCAGCAAGGGATAAGGGGACAGTCACCTACAAAGCAATTCCCGTCAGACTGTCAGCTGATTTCTCAAAAGAGACCTTACAGGCAAGAAGGGGCTCGAAAGAAATATTTGAAATCTTGAAAAGCGGGGACCTACATCCAAAATTGCTCTATCCAGCAAAGCTGTCATTTAGAAGGGATGGACAGATAAAGTGCTTCTCAGATAAGGTCAAGTTCAAGGAGTTCATCATCACCAAGCTCTTATTATATGAAATGTTAAAGGGACTTATCTAAGAAAAAGAAGACCAAAAATATGACAGTGAAAAGACAGCAAACTCACAGCTATTAAGAAACACACCTAAAACAAAAGCAAACTAAGCAAACAGCCAGAACAGGAACAGAACCACAGGAATGGAGATCATATGGAGGGTTAGCAACAGAGACGTGGGAGGAGGAGAGAGGGGGAAAAGGTACAGATAATGAGTAGCATAGATAGTGGGTAGAAAATAGACAGGGGGTGCGCAAGAATAATATGGGAAATGTAGAAGCTAAAGAACTTATGACATATGGACATGAACTAAAGGGGGGAATGTGGGTGGGAGAGGGTGTGCAGGGTGGGGGGAATGATGGGGGAGAAACGGGACAACTGTAATAGCATAATCAATAAAATATATTTAAAAACAAAAGCCATGAGGATCTAAGACAATCCTCGTGAGCCTACGACGTGTTTTGGAGCAAGCGTGTTTGTGAATATCACAAAGAATATCAAACCGACGATCCACATACTGTCACCATTGCTTTTCCCTTGGAAACATGAAAAGATATTCTTAGAAAACTCCCGTATCACTGGTGAATCAATCCTTGCCCAAAAAGCTCCTTCCAATGGAAGAGCTTTTCCAGTGTATTGAAAGCCAAGATATAGGACTCATTGCAGAGAAGTAAAAGTAATGCTGTTGAATATGTACTCTATTCAGGAGTGTGTGGAAGATGGATTCAGAAATATAGATTCCAAGGAGAGGGTGATAGAAAATAAACCACTGACATGATATTCTTTCTACAAATGAGAGACGGCTAGCACAGACCATGTGCTGTTTGAAAGAGAATAAGCTACTATGCTGTAGATTTCTTCAGGGTATTTTCTCAAATAGAAAAAAAACGAAGCCCAACTAAGAAATGCATGTACAGCCTAGGACGTGTTTGGCAGAAAGCAACTTGGTGAACATCCTAGGGAATATTCTCATACAGGTCCATTTTCTGTTAACCGGTACATTTCCCTTGTATAATATAGAAAGGTATTGTTTGAAACCTTCCAATCACTCGGGTATCCACTATCTCCTATCAAGCTCTTTCTGAGAACACAGTTTTGCAAGTGATTTTAAGTCCATCACTTAAAAAGTGATTTTAGGAATTGATGGAAGAAATGCTGTCTTATATTGTACGTAGTGTGCTCACTCTTATGTAGAAGAATCATTCAGAAATGTCAATTCAAAGGAACATGCAAGAGAGAATGAGCTACAGATATCATTTTTCATCAGTTAATGCCTGAACGCTCGCATATACAATTTGAATTTTGAGAAATAATCAGCTAGTATAGGAGCGTTTTCTGCTTTGTGTTTTCTACAGTAGAAATGTGAAGCACACCTAAGAGAAGCATGTGTAGCCTAGAACGTGTTATGCAGCAAGAAGCTTTGTGAATGTCACTGTATTTATAAAGGTAAGGATCCACTGTCCCTCACTGAATGCATTTAATTTGGAAAGATAAAAATGTACTGTTAGAAGCCCTTCAAATCACTGGAGAATAAACTGTGCCCTACCAAGTTCTGTTTCTGAGCACTTTGTTTTTACTGATTTTATGTCCAGGACAATGAACTCTTCGTAGACAGGATGAAACAATGGTACCTTTTATCACACATAGTGTGTTCAATATTATATACAGGAATCATCCTGAAATATCAGTTGATAAGAACATGTGACAGAGAATGAGCTACAGAAATTAGTATCCATCAGCCAATGAATGAATGCCAGCATACCTATTTGAAGTTTGTGGGAGAATATGCTGCTAAGGTGTGGTTTTCTGCTATATATTTTCTCAAACAAAAAGCCATGCACATCGAAGACAATCATGTAGAGCCTACGACGTCTTTTGGAGAAAGCAGCTGTGTGAATATCAAACCGAAGATCCATATTCTGTCACCATTGCATTTCACTTGGAAACATGAAAAGACATTCTTAGAAACCTCCCATATCACCTGTGAATCAACATTTGGCCAAAAAGCTCTTTCCAATGGAAGAGCTTTTGCATTGTTTTGAAAGCCAGGATAATGGACTCCTTTCAGAGAAGTGAAAGTAATGCTGTCGAATATGTACTCTATTAAGCAGTGTGTGGAAGACGGATTCAGAAATATAGATTCCAAGGAGCGGGTGGTAGAGAATAAACCACTGACATGATATTCCTTCTACAAATGAGAGATCGCTAGCACAGACAATGTGGTGTTTGAAGGAGAATAAGTTGTTATGGTGTAGATTTCTTCTGGGCATTTTCTCAAAGAGAAAAAAACGTAGCCCGACTAAGAAGAGCATGTACAGTCTAGGCCGTGTTTGGGGGAAAAAAAAACTTTGTGAACGTCCTTGGGAATTTCCTAATAAAGTCCAATTTTTTTGTTAACCAGTGAATTTTCCTTGGATAATATAGAAAGGTGATTTTTGAAACCTTCCAAGTCACTCCTGAATCCACTGTGTCCTACCAAGCTCTTTCTGTGTAAATAGTTTTGGTAATGATTTTAAGTCCTGGACTATGGACTCACATAAGAATTGATGGAAGAGATGCTGTCTTATGTCATATGTAGTGTGTTCACTCTTATGTAGAAGAATCATTCAGAAATATCAATTCAAAGGAACATGTGAGAGAGAATGAGTTATAGACATGATTATCCATCAGCTAATGCCTGAACGCTAGCATATACAATCCGATCTTTGAGGGACAATAAGCTACTATAGGATGGTTTTCTGCTTTGTGTTTTCTCCAGCGGAAATGTGAAGCCCACATAAGACACGCATGTACAAAATAGAACGTGTTGTGGAGCAAGCAGCTTTATGAATATCACTGTGTTTATAAAGCTAAAGATACATGGTCGCTCACCCAATGCATTTATTTTGAAAAGATGAAAATGTATTGTTAGAAACTCTCAAATTCACTCGAGAGAGTCCCTCGAGACAGTTGAGAGAGTCTCAACTGTCCCCTATGAAATTCTGTTTCTGAGTAATTTCCTGTCACTGATTTTATGTACAGGACAATGGACTCATTCCAGAAATAATGAAAGAAATAGTGTCTTCTAGCACACCAAGTGTTTTCACTGTTAGGTACAAGTTCATTCAGAAATATCAAAATGGAAGAAGGTGGGACACAGAATGTGGTACTGACATGATTAACCTCCACCAAACTGTGAGTGCTGGCCTAGACTAAGGGTCCTTCAGGGAAAAGAAGCTGCTATGGTATAGTTTCTTCCTGTTTCTTTTATCAAAAACAAAAGTGAAGCCCAATTAACTGAAGCATGTCCAGCCTATGGCGTGATTTGGACAAAATTGCTTTGGGAATGTCCAAATGAATATCACTAGCATGTGCAGGAATCCGTCTGAAACATCAATTCAGAAGAAGGTAGAAGACAGAAGGATGTCCTGGCAGAATTAACCTCCGCCTGAGTACGAACACTAGGGAAGACTATGGGATCGTCGTGGAAGATTGAAGAAGCTTCAATGGAGTCTTTGCTTTTTGCATTTTCTCAAGCAGAGATGTGAAGCCCAACTGAATTGAGCAAGTACAGCCTACCACGTGATTTGCAACAAGAACCTTTGTGCAAATGCAAGTGAATATGCATCTGAAGAAACAGTTTCTTTCGCCTCGGGCATTTTCCTGGGATAAGGTACAAAAGAATGCCTTGAACACTTCCAGATCACTGTTGAATGAATGGTCGTTTAACGAGCTGTCTGTGAGCAAAACATTTCTTGCAGGGTTCTTAAGCCCAGGAGAATGAACTCATATCGAAACAGTTGAAGCAAAGGCTGTCCCATGGGTTAGGTCGTTTTCTCAGCATTAAGAAGAAGTTCAATCCAGACATATCCGTTCCAAAGAACCTGTGAGAGAGAATGCTCTCCTGACATGATTTTCGATCACGAAATGAGTGAACGCCAGTATAGATGATTTGAACTTGGAAGCAGACTGAGCTACTCTGGTACAGTTTCTCTCGTGTATTTTCTCCATCAGAAATTACTATGAAGAACTGTACGCCAAGAAATTGGAAACCTAGGTGAAATGGATGGGTTTCTAGAAAATATAATCTTCCAAATCCCAATGAAGAAGAAACAAAAAGCCTGAAGAGATCAATAACAGCTGATGAAATTGAATCAGTAATCAAAAAACTTCCGACACACAAAAGCCCCGCACCAGAGGGTTTCACAGGAGAATTCTACAAAGCATTTAAGGAAGACCTAACCCCTATTCCTCAAAGACTATTTGAAAAAATCCAAAATAATGGAAGGCTCTCAAACTCTTTTTATGAAGCCAGCATCATCCTAATCCCCAAACCAGATAAAGACACAAGAAACAAGGAGAACTTCAAGCCAATATCGCTGATGAACATAGATGCTAAAATCCTCAACAAAATATTAGCAAACCGCATCCAACAATACATTAAAAAATCATCCACCATGACCAAGTGGGATTCATCCCAGGGATGCAAGGATGGTTCAACATTCGGAAATCTGTAAATGTAATTCATCACAGAAACAAAAGCAAAGACAAAAATCACATGATCATATCAATAGATGCGGAAAAAGCATTTGATAAGGTACAGCACCCATTTATGATAAAAACACTCAGCAAAGTGGGAATAGAGGGAGCATTCCTCAACATAATAATAAAGGCCATATATGACAGACCTACAGCCAACATCGTACTCAACGGGCAAAAACTAAAATCTTTCCCACTAAGATTAGGAACAAGACTAGGTTGTCCCCTTTCAGCACTTCTATTCAATATAGTATTGGAAGTCTTATACACTGAGATTACACAAGAAAGGAAATAAAAGTCATCCAACTCAAAAAGGAGGAAACAAAACTATCATTGTTTGCAGATGACATAAAAGTACACATAGAAAATCCTATAGACTCAGCCAAAAAACTGCTCGACCCAATACATGAATTTGGCCAAACAGCCGGATACAAAAAACAATATCCAGAAATCAAAGGCATTTTTGTATACCAACAATGAAACAACAGAAGCAGAAATCAAGAAAAAAAATCCCATTCGATATAGCAAAAAGAAAAATAAAGTACCTAGGAATAAACCTAACCAAGGAGGTGAAAGACCTGTATGCAGAAAACTACACAACACTGAGGAAAGAAATCAAGGAAGACACAAACAAATGGAAACACACACCGTGTTCATGGATCGGAAGAATTAACATCATCAAAATGTCCATACTTCCCAAAGCAATCTACAGATTCAATGCAATACCTATTAAAGTACCAATGGCATATTTCACAGACATAGAACAAACACTTCAAAAATTTATATGGAACAATAAACGACCTTGAATAGCGGCAGCAATCTTGAGAAAGAAGAGCAAAGTAGGAGGGATCACAATACCTGATACCAAACTGTATTACAAGGCCACTGTAATCAAAACAGCCTGGTACTGGCACAAGAACAGACACATGGACCAGTGGAACAGAACAGAGAGCCCAGAAATAAACCCAAGTCTCTATAGTCAATTAATACTCGACAAAGGGGGCAGCAACATAAAATGGAGTAAACAGAGCCTCTTCAACAAGTGGTGTTGGGAGAACTGGACAGCTACATGCAAGAAAATGAAACTTGAGCACCAACTTACATCTTACACAAAAATAAATTCAAGGTGGATAAAAGATTTAAACCTAAGCCATAACACCATTAAAGTCCTAGAGGAGAACATAGGCAGGAAATTCTCAGATATTCCACGCAGCAACATTTTTACTGATATGTCCCCTAAAGCAGGGGACATAAAGGAAACAATAAACAAATGGGATCTCATCAAAATAAAAAGCTTCTGCATGGCCAAGGAAAACAGTATTAAAATAAAAAGAGAACCGATTGTGTGGGAAAACATATTTGCCAATGATACCTCAGATAAGGGTTTAATCTCCAAAATATATAAAGAACTTACATGACGCCACTCACTCTAAGAAGACAAGCAACCCCATTAAAAAATGGGCAAAGGACTTGGGCATACACTTCTCCAAGGAGGATCCAGAGACACATGAACAGATGCTCGATATCGCTAGCTATCAGAGAGATGCAAATTAAAACCACAATGAGATACCACTTAACACCAGTCAGAATGGCCCTCATAAACAAAGCAACAAACAGCATGTGTTGGAGAGATTGTGGAGAAAAGGGAACCCTAGTGCACTGTTGGTGGGAGTGTAGCCTGGTACAACCACTAAGGAAAAAGGTATGGAATGTTCTAAAAAAAACTAAAAATGGAGGGGTTCAAGATGGCGGCATGGTAGGAGGACGCAGATTGTCCTTCCTCCTGCACATGGGAGAAAAACCTAACTGATCTACAGAGGAACATAGCAGATAGCCAACAATACCACAGTATATATGAAAATAGGAGATCAAAATCCGTAGCAGACATTGGAAAACTAGACGTGGCAGCCGAGCGACCGGAGGTGGTCCTGAGACGGGACAGAGGCGACCCGGCGACCGGAGGCAGCTCCGCAACCGACCATAGGCGGTCTGGCGACCGGAGGCGGCTCCGCAACCGACCGGAGGCGGCTCCGCAACTGACCGGAGGCGGCCCGGCGACCGGAGGCGGCTCCGCAACCGACCGGAGGCGGCCGCGCGACCGGAGGGGCCTCCGCAACCGACCGGAGGCGGCCTGGCGACCGGAGGCGGCTCCGCAACCGACCGGAGGCGGCCCGGCGACCGGAGGCGGATCTGCAACGGACCGGAGGAGGCCGCGAGACCGGAGGCGGCTCTGCAACTGACCGGAGGCGGCCGCGCGACTGGAGGCGGCTCTGCGACCGGGTTGGAAGCAGCCCTGCGGCCGGAGGCGACCCTGCAACTAGAGAAGGGGACTCTGGAAGACCCGGAGCTCACATCTGTGATCCTGGGGTGAGTGCGCGCAACTCGGGAAACTCTCGGAGCCCACGCCCATAGTCTCAGGCGGGCGCCTGCGCCCTGTAGGAGACCCGGAGCTCACAGCAATAGGCTCAGGGAGGGATGGATCTGTAAGAGATTCCAGCTGAAACCCATAAACTCTGGAAAGCTCGCCCCCTGCAGGAGGCTCAGAAATCACACCCAAGGCCCTGCATGGAGAGTACGCCATTAGCCCTGGGGAAAGTGCTGGGCTGGCACTGAGGACAGTAGCCCAAAGCTGACTGAGTGAGGAACACGGAGAAAAGCGGTACGAGTTGCCTCGCAGCCTGCTACAGCCAGCAAGTCCAGAAAATCCAGTTTGGCCTCTGTGAAAATAGCAAGAGATTTTTTTTTCTTTTTTTTTTTTTCCTTCTTATTCTTTTTTTTTGGGGGGGGTGTTTTGTTTTGTGGGGTTTTTTTTTATACTTGTTTTTTGTCTCCTTAGTTGGGTTTTTTGTTTGTTTGTTTTGCTTTGTTTTTCGTTTTTGTGGGGTTCTTTTTGTTTTGTTTTGGTTATATATATATTTTTTTAAATATATTTTATTGATTATGCTATTACAGTTGTCCCATTTCTCCCCCATCATTCCCCTCCACCCCACCCACCCTCTCCCACCCACATTCCCCCCTTTAGTTCATGTCCATGGGTCATAAGTTTTCTAGCTTCTACATTTCCCATACTATTCTTGCCCCCCCCCCGGTCTATTTTCTACCCACTATCTATGCTACTCATTCTCTGTACCTTTTCCCCCTCTCTCCTCCTCCCACACCCGTGTTGCTAACCCTTCATATGATCTCCATTTCTGTGGTTCTGTTCCTGTTCTAGCTGTTTGCTTAGTTTGCTTTTGTTTTAGGTGTGGTTCTTGATAGCTATGAGTTTGTTGTCTTTTCACTGTCATAGTTTTATCTTCTTTTTCTTAGATAAGTCCCTCTAACATTTCATATAATAAGGGCTTGGTGATGATGAACTCCTTCAACTTGACCTTATCTGAGAAGCACTTTATCTTCCCTTCCATTCTAAATGACAGCTTTGCTGGATAGAGCAATTTTGGATGTAGGTCCCTGCTTTTCAAGATTTCAAATATTTCTTTCCAGCCCCTTCTTGCCTGGAAGGTCTCTTTTCAGAAATCAGCTGACAGTCTAATGGGAACTCCCTTGTAGGTGACTGTCCCCTTATCCCTTGCTGCTTCTAGAATTCTCTGCTTCATTTTAATCTTGGCTAATGTAATTACAATGTGCCTTGGTGTGTTCCTCCTTGGGTCCAACTTCTTTGGGACTCTCTAAGCTTCCTGGACGTCCTGGTAGTCTATTTCCTTTGCCAGATTGGGGAAGTTCTCCTTTATTATTTGTTCAAATAAGTTTTCCACTCCTTGCTGTTCTTCTTCCCCTTCTGAGACCCCTATAATTCGGATGTTGGGACATTTAAAGATGTCCCGGAGGTTCCTAAGCCTCTCCTCATTTTTTTGAATTCTTGTTTCTTCCTCGTCTTCTGTTTGGTTGTTAGTTTCTTCCTTCTGGTCCACTCCATTGATGTGAGTCCCAGTTTTCCTTCCATCTCTATCAGTTCCCCATGCATCTTCCTTCATTTCACGGATTGTAGCCTGCATTTTTTCATCTAGTTTGTGAGCAAAATCAACCAATTCTGTGAGCATTTTGATGACCAGTGCTTTGAACTGTGCATCTGACAGGTTGGCTATCTCTTCACTGCTTAGAGGAATTGGCTCTGGGGCTTTTATTTGTTTTCCGGTTTGAGCCATTTTTGGTGGGGTTTTTTTGTTGTTGTTTGGTTTTAGTCTGGTCGCGGCTATTACGTAGTGAAGGGGTGGAGCCTTAGGTGTCCCTCAGGGCTGGGCAGCCCAGTCGCTGGGTTGTGACGCTGTATGTGGGGGTGGGGCCTGAGAGGGAGCAATGGCGCCCGCTCTACCCTCTCCCGGATTCAGTCCCCTCCGCCACTTCCCCTCCGCCTGGACCGTCTGTGCGCTCGAATGTGAGACCACCTGGTCAGTCAGCCAGCCGCCTTGTGCGGCCTCAATGGGTCTGCACAGTTGCCCCCCTGTGCCCGGGGTCCGCCAGCTGCTGCCTGTGGGCCCGGGGACCACCAGCCACCGCCTGTGCACCTGGGAACTGCCAGCCGCTGCTGCCTGCGTTCCTGGGTCCGCACCTCCACTTTCTCCTGCTGCGACTCCGCCCCTCTTACCGGTCTGGATGAATGGTTGTTGGACTTCCGTACAGTTCAGTTTTCTATAAGTTCTGGTTGTTTTCTTGTTTCTAAATATTTGTTGTCCTTAATTTTGGTTGTGAGAGGAGGCACAGTGTGTCCGCCTACGCCTCCATCTTGGCCGGAAGTCTGGTTATATATTTTTTATTTCTTTATTACTTCTACCTTTTTTATCCCTCAATTCCTTTTGCTTCTCTTTACTTCTTTCTGGCTTTATTCCTTCTTCCTTTCTTTCCAATTTTATCTCTCCTTCCATCCTCCTTTTTTTTTTCTTTTCTTTCTTTTTTTTTCTCTTTTTTCTCTCTCTTCTTTTTTCACTTTATTCTTTTCTCTTTTTGAATACCCACGTGTGAGGCAAAGAAATCCTAGAACTGTGGAAAAACCAGAGCTGGACCAAAAGAGGGGGTATTCCCACAGCTGAGACAGTGGAAGCTGTGAACACCAGGATACCTGAAGAAGACTGTAACACTGAATATCACAGGTATTCCACCACAGAAGTTCACACCATAAACGCAGGTAGCCAGAACATTTCAACTTAAGAAGCAGAGGTTTACAAGAAGAGTCTCACCAACAATGAGAAGACAAAGAAACAATCCCCAAATGAAAGAAAAGGTGGAAGCCCCAGAAAGAATGCTAAATGAAACAGAGGCATCTCAACTATCAGATAAGGAGTTCAAAGAAATGGTTGTCAGGAAGCTCCATGAGCTCTCAATGAGCTACCAGAAACTACAGGGAAGCTACGATGAACTCAGTGCAAACTATATCAACATGAAAAAGGAAATAGAAACTATCAAAAAGGGCCAAGAGGAAATGAAGAATACAATTTCTGAGCTGAAGAACACAGTAGAAGGAATGAAAAGCAGAATCGATGAAGCAGAAGATCGGATCAGTGAGTTGGAGGACAAAGTATAAAAAAACAGCCAGATAGAGCAAGAAAAGGAAAAGAGGATCAGAAAGAATGAAGAGGGTTTAAGAGAAATGCAAGACAACATGAAACGTAATAAGATCCGTATAATAGGAATACCAGAAGGAGAAGAAGAAGAGCAAGGGATAGAAAACCTATTTGAAAAAGTAATGATGGAAAACTTCCCTAATTTGGTGAGAGAAAAAGTCACACAAATCCAGGAAACAAAGAGAGTCCCTATCAAGAGGAACCCAAACAGGCCCACTTCAAGACACATCATCATTAAAATGGCAAACTTCCAAGACAAAGAGAGAATCTTAAAGGCAGCAAGGGAGAAAAAGGAAGTAACATACAAGGGAGCCCCGATAAGGTTAGCAACTGACTTCTCAATGGAAACGCTCCAAGCCAGAAGACAATGGCAGGAAATATTCCAAGTAATGAGAACCAAAAGCCTACAACCAAGACTACTTTATCTAGCAAGGCTTTCAATCAAGATAGAAGGCCAAATAAGGAGCTTCCCAGACAAAAGAAATCTAAAAGAATACACCTCTACCAAACCAGTACTACAAGAGATACTAAAGGGACTGCTTTAAGGAAAGAAAGGAAAAGAGAGAGTGAGGAACACAGATACGAAAATGACAATGAATCAGTACCTATCAATAGTAACCTTAAGTGTAAATGGATTAAATGCTCCAATCAAAAGACATAGAGTAGCTGACTGGATAAGAAAGCATGACCCACACATATGCTGCCTACAAGAGACCCACCTCAGGACAAAAGACCTACACAGACTTAAAGTGAAAGGCTGGAAACAAATTTTCCAAGCAAATGGACAGGAAAAAAAGGCCGGGGTAGCAATACTCATATCAGACAAAATAGACTTCAAAAGAAGAGCTATAAAGAGACACCCAGAAGGTCACTTCATAATACTCAAGGGAAGAATCCACCAAGAAGACATAAACATTGTAAATATATATGCACCCAATATAGGAGCACCTAAATACATCAAGAAAATCTTAGAGGACTTCAAGAAAGATATTGACAGCAACACAATTATAGTAGGAGATTTTAACACCCCACTGTCAAAAATGGACAGATCTTCCAAACAAATTATCAACAAAGATATTGTGGCATTGAACAATACTCTAGACGAGTTGGACTTAGCTGATATATATAGTGCCCTCCATCCCAAAGAAACTAAATACACATTTTTTTCAAACGCACATGGAACATTTTCAAAGATAGACCACATGATAGGACACAAAACAAGCCTCAACAAATTCAAGAAAATTGATATCATACCAAGCATTTTCTCCGACCACAAGGGACTAAAACTAGAAACCGACTTGATGGGGAAAATCCCCAAATCATCAAAATCATGGAGATTGAATAGCATGCTATTAAACAATGAATGGGTAATGAATGAAATTAAGGAGGAAATAAAAAAGTTTCTGGAAACAAACGAAAATGAACTCACAACAACCCAAAACTTATGGGACACAATGAAGGCAGTCCTCAGAGGGAAGTTCATAGCAATACAGGCCTACCTAAAGAAGACAGAAACATTTCTAACAAACGACTTAACCCTACGCCTACAAGAACTCGAGGAACAACAACAAAGACAGCCCAGGGCAAGTAGAAGGAAGGAAATAACCAAGATCAGAGCAGAATTAAATGACATAGAGACTAAAAGCACAATCCTAAGGATCAATGAATCCAGGAGCTGGTTCTTTGAAAAGATAAACAAAATCGACAAGCCTTTAAGCAGGCTCATCAAGAAAAAAAGAGAGAGGACTCAAATAAACACAATCAGAAATGAAAGAGGAGAGATTACGACTGACACCACAGAAATACAAAGGATTGTAAGAAATTACTATGAAGAACTGTATGCCAAGAAATTTGAAAACCTAGGTGAAATGGACAAGTTTCTAGAAAAATATAACCTTCCAAAACTCAATGAAAAAGAAACAGAAAGCCTGAACAGACCAATAACAGCTGGTGAAATTGAATCAGTAATCAAAACACTCCCGGCACACAAAAGCCCTGGACCAGATGGTTTCACAGGAGAATTCTACAAAACATTTAAGGAAGAGCTAACCCCTATCCTACACAGACTATTCCAAAAAATCCAAAATGATGGAAGACTCCCAAACTCTTTTTATGAAGCCAGCATCATCCTAATCCCAAAACCAGATAAAGACATAACAAAGAAAGAAAACTTCAGGCCAATATCACTGATGAATGTAGACGCTAAAATCCTCAACAAAATATTGGCAAACCGCATCCAACAATACATTAAAAAGATCATACACCATGACCAAGTGGGATTCATCCCAGGGATGCAAGGATGGTTCAACATTCGCAAATCAATAAATGTAATACATCACATAAACAAAAGCAAGGACAAAAATCACATGATCATATCAATAGATGCAGAAAAAGCTTTTGATAAAGTACAACACCCATTTATGATAAAAACACTCAGCAAAGTGGGAATAGAGGGAGCATTCCTCAACATAATAAAAGCCATATATGAGAGACCTACAGCCAACATCATACTCAATAGGCAAAAACTGAAATCTTTCCCACTAAGATCAGGAACAAGACAAGGCTGTCCACTTTCACCACTTCTATTCAATATAGTATTGGAAGTCTTAGCCACAGCAATTAAACAAGAAAAGGAAATAAAAGGCATCCAACTCGGAAAGGAGGAAACAAAACTATCATTGTTTGCAGATGACATGATAGTGTACATAGAAAATCCTATAGACTCGGCCAAAAAGCTGCTCGACGTAATAAATGAATTTGGCCAAATAGCTGGATACAAAGTCAATATCCAAAAATCAAAGGCATTTTTGTATACCAACAGTGAAACAGCAGAAGCAGAAATCAAGAAAAAAATCCCATTCGATATAGCAAAAAGAAAAATAAAATACCTAGGAATAAACCTAACCAAGGAGGTAAAAGACCTGTATGCAGAAAACTACACAACACTGAAGAATGAAATCAAGGAAGACACAAACAAATGGAAGCATTTACCATGTTCATGGATCGGAAGAATTAATATTATCAAAATGTCCATATTACCCAAAGCAATTTACAGATTCAATGCAATACCTATTAAAGTTCCAATGGCATATTTCACAGACATAGAACAAACACTTCAAAAATTTATATGGAATCATAAACGACCCCGGATAGCAGCAGCAATTTTGAGAAAGAAGAGCAAAGTAGGAGGGATCACAATACCTGATACCAAACTGTATTACAAAGCCACTGTAATCAAAACAGCCTGGTACTGGCACAAGAACAGACACGTGGACCAGTGGAATAGAACAGAGAGCCCAGAAATAAACCCAAGTCTCTACAGTCAATTAATATTCGACAAAGGGGGCAGCAACATAAAATGGAGCAAAAATAGCCTCTTCAATAAGCGGTGCTGGGAGAACTGGACAGCTACATGCAAAAAAAATGAAACTCGAGCACCAACTTACACCATACACAAAAATAAATTCAAGGTGGATAAAAGATTTAATATAAGCCATGACACTATTAAAATCCTAGAGGATAACATAGGCAGGTAAATCTCAGATATTTCACGCAGCAATATTTTCACTGATACGTCCCCTAGAGCAAGGGACATAAAGGAAAGAATAAACAAATGGGATCTCATCAAAATAAAAAGCTTCTGCACAGCTAAAGAAAACAGTATTAAAATAAAAAGAGAACCAACTGTATGGGAAAACATATTTGGAAATGATACCTCAGACAAGGGATTAATCTCCAAAATATATAAAGAACTTACAAGACTCTACTCTAAGAAGACAAGCAACCCAATTAAAAAATGGGCAAAGGATTTGAACAGACACTTCTCCAAGGAGGACATACAGAGGATCCAGAGACACATGAAAAGATGCTCGATATCTCTAGCTATCAGAGAGATGCAAATTAAAACTACAATGAGATACCACTTGACACCAGTCAGAATGGCCCTCATAAACAAAGCAACAAACAGCAAGTGTTGGAGAGGTTGTGGAGAAAAGGGGACCCTAGTGCACTGTTG
Source organism: Glossophaga mutica (assembly GCA_039655065.1). Taxonomy (NCBI): domain Eukaryota; kingdom Metazoa; phylum Chordata; class Mammalia; order Chiroptera; family Phyllostomidae; genus Glossophaga; species Glossophaga mutica. Next base: position 14,605,495 of record CM077317.1, read on the forward strand.
GTGGGAGTGCAGACTGGTACAACCACTTTGGAAAATAGTATGGAATTTCCTCAGAAAACTAAAAATAGACATACCTTTTGACCCATTAATTCCACTGCTTGGATTATATCCTAAGAACCCTGAAACACCAATGCAAAAGAATCTATGCACCCCTATGTTCATAGCAGCACAATTTATAATAGCCAAGTGCTGGAAGCAACCTAGGTGCCCATCAGTTAATGAATGGATCAAAAAACTGTGGTACATTTACACAATGGAATTCTATGCAGCAGAAAGAAAGAAGGAGCTCCTACCCTTTGCGACAGCATGGAAGGAATTGGAGAGTATCATGCTAAGCGAAATAAGCCAGGCAGTGAAAGACAAATACCATATGATCTCACCTTTAACAGGAAGCTAATCAACAAAACAAACAAGCATAATATAAACAAAGACACTGAATTTGAGAACAGTCTGACAGTGTCCAGAGTGGGAGGGGAGGGAATTTCAGGGGAAAACGGGAACGGTTTAGAGCAACAAGTATAAAGGACTCATGGACAAAAACTATGGGGGGGTGGAAATGGGAGGAAGGTGGGGAGGGCTGGGGTGGTGGGCTAGGGCGGGGTAAAAGACAGAAAACTGTACAATATCAACAATTAAAAAATACTGATAAAAAAAAATGCCAACCACACAAAAAAAAAAAAAAAAAAGATGGAAATCCTTGTACCAAAGGAATTTACTTTTAGGGCAATCCAATTAATGCTCTTTCGTTGGTATTTTTTCAGATATAAACAATAAAGGAAAAATACTGTACTTTAAAAAAAGATTTTAATCTAAATGATTTGCTGCTAGGGCAAATGGTAGGCTTCGTTGTTCAGTTTTAATAGTTAAATGAGTGTATTTGGAAACAGTTTGTATGCTGGATTTGAAATAAAAATATAAATGATAGGATTTGGCAGTAGAGGTACCTGGACCAAATCTATTTGTAATGCAGATGAGCCCTTTTGCCAAATTATCTCATAACATTTGATGTACTTAGTGAATATTTTCTCAAAAATCCATTTTGTATACAAAAAAAAAATAATAATAATAAAATAAAATAAAATCCTTGTTCTCGGTGAAAAAAAAAAAACTAAAAATGGATATATCTTTTGACCCAGCAATTCCACTGCTAGGACTATATCCTAAGAACCCTGAAACACCAATCTAAAAAAAACCTATGCACCCCTATGTTTATAGAAGCACGATTTACAATAGCCAAGTGTTGGAAGCAACCTAGATTCACATCAGTAAATAAATGGATCAAAGAACTGTGGTACATTTACACAATGGAATTGTATGCAGCACAAAGAAAGAAGGAGCTCCTACCCTTTGCAACAGCATGGATGGAACTGGAAAGCATCATGCGAAGCGAAATAAGCCAGGCAGTGAAAGACAAATACCACATGATCTCACCTTTAACAGGAATCTAATCAACAAAACAAACAAACAAGCATAATAGAACCAAAGACATTGACATTGAGAACAGGCTGAAAGTCACCAGAGGGGAGAGGGGAGGGAATTTCAGGGGAAAAGGGGACGGTTTACAGGAACAAGTATAAAGGACACATGGACAAAAACTATGGGGGGTGGAAATGGAAGGGAGGTGGGGAGAGCTGGGATGGTGGGTTGGGGTGGGAGTAAAAGACAGAAAACTGTACGAGATCAACAATTAAAATAAAAATTGGAAACAAACACGATTTGCAATATTTCTAGTTTCAAAAACTTAGAAGTGAGTGCATTAAGGGACTCTCCTGATCTCTGCGATTCTTCTACATAATTAACTTTTATAGCTAAACAATACAAGATACACAATCTTTGCCTCCTCAGGAGCTGACGTGCACAAATACTTCATTCATCCTTGCTCATAAATTGTTCTCAAAATTGTATGTGTGCACATTCCTTCGGGATATACTGCTGCATGAAGACTCTGTATGGAATAATCTCACTTTCTCTTATGCTGACCATTCAGAGTTTAAATTGCTTTTCTGGCTATGTTAATGTCTTCATCTCAAAAATTACTTGCTTTATGATATTAAGGAGATGACAGTATCAGTTCAACCATGTGTTAATAGAACTGCATTAGTCAAACAGAATGACAGACACTGTCAGGAAATAGTTATGAAATCACAGCTGAACAATTGTTACTGGAATAGTCCTTGATTTCAGATCATGCAAAATATTGAACATCATTGTGTAAAAATCCCAGAGATTCCAGATGTTTTATTTTTTTTGTTGTTTTTTTAATACATTTTATTGATTATGCTATTACAGTTGTCCCGTTTCTCCCCCATCTTTCCCCCCACCCTGCACACCCTCTCCCACCCACATTCCCCCCTTTAGTTCATGTCCTTGTGTCATAAGTTCTTTAGCTTCTACATTTCCCACACTATTCTTACCCTGCCCCTGTCTATTTTCTATCCACTATCTATGCTACTCATTCTCTGTACCTTCCCCCCCCCCACGCCCCTGTTGCTAACCCTCCATATGATCTCCATTTCTGTGGTTCTGTTCCTGTTCTAGCTGTTTGCTTAGTTTGCTTTTGTTTTAGGTGTGGTTCTTAATAGCTGTGAGTTTGCTGTCTTTTCATTGTCATATTTTTGATCTTCTTTTTCTTAGATAAGTCCCTTTAACATTTCATATAATAAGGGCTTGGTGATGATGAACTCCTTGAACTTGACCTTATCTGAGAAGCACTTTATCTGTCCATCCATTCTAAATGACAGCTTTGCTGGAAAGAGCAATTTTTGATGTAGGTCCCTGCTTTTCAAGATTTCAAATATTTCTTTCCAGCCCCTTCTTGCCTGGAAGGTCTCTTTTGAGAAATCAGCTGACAGTCTGATGGGAACTCCTTTGTAGGGGACTGTCCCCTTATCCCTTGCTACTTCTAGAATTCTCTGCTTCATTTTAATCTTGGCTAATGTAATTACGATGTGCCTTGATGTGTTCCTCCTTGGGCCCAACTTCTTTGGGACTCTCTGAGCTTCCTGGACGTCCTGGTAGTCTATTTCCTTTGCCAGATTGGGGAAGTTCTCCTTTATTATTTGTTCAAATAAGTTTTCCACTTGTTGCTCTTCTTCTTCCCCTTCTGGGACCCCTATAATTCAGATGTTGGGACGTTTAACGATGTCCCGGAGGTTCCTAACCCTCTCCTCATTTTTTTGAATTCTTTTTTCTTCCTCGTTTTCTGTTTGGTTGTTTGTTGTTTCCTTCTGGTCCACTCCATTGATTTGAGTCCCAGTTTTCCTCCCATCTCTATCGGTTCCCCATGCCTCTTCCTTCATTTCACGTATTGTAGCCTGCACTTTTTCATCTAATTTGTGAGCAAAATCAACCAATTCTGTGAGCATTTTGCTGACCAGTGCTTTGAACTGTGCATCTGATAGGTTGGCTATCTCTTCGTTGCTTAGAGGAATTGACTCTGGGGTTTTCATTTTTTCTCCGGTTTGAGCCATTTTTGGTGGGTTTTTTTGTTTTGTTTTGGTTTGGTTTTAGTCTGGTCGCAGCTATTACGTAGTGAAGGGTGGAGCCTTAGGTGTTCCTCAGGGCGGGGCAGCCAAGTCGCTGGGTTGTGACGCTAAGGTGGGGGCGGGGTCCGAGAGGGAAGAATGGCGCCTGTTCCGCTCTCTTCTGGACTCCGGTCCCTTCCGCTGCTTCCCCTTTGCCTGGATTATCTGCGCACGCGCGCGTGCTCACATGTAGTGAGGGGTGGAGCCTCAGGCGCTCCCCAGTGTGGAGCAGCCCAGTCGCTGGGTTGTGACGCTATATGTGGGGGCGGGGTCCGAGAAGGAACAATGGCGCCCGCTCTGCTCTCTCCTGGATTCAGTCCCTTCCGCCACCTCCCCTCTGCCTGGACCGTCTGCGTGCGCGAATGTGGGACCACCTGGTCAGCCAGCCGCCCTGTGCGGCCTCACTGGGTCTGCACAGTTGCCCCCCTGTGTCCGGAGTCCGCCAGCTGCCGCCAGTGGGCCCGAGAACCGCCAGCCACCGCCCGTGCACCTGGGAACTGCAAGCCGCTGCTACTTGCGTTCCTGGGTCCGCACCTCCACTTTTTTCCTACCGCGACTCCGCCCCTCTTACCGGTCTGGATGAATGGTTGTTGGACTTCCGTACAGTTCAATTTTCTATAGGTTCTGGTTGTTTTCTTCTTTCTAAATATTTGTTGTCCTTAATTTTGGTTGTGAGAGGAGGCACAGTGTGTCCGCCTACGCCTCCATCTTGGCCGGAAGTCCCAGATGTTTTAATTGGATGAAAGAAACAATAAATAAATAAATAAATAAATAAATAAATAAATAAGGCAGCATTTCTTGTACAGGAGTCCTGGGACCTATCTATAGGATGATTAATTTTCAATTAAACAGAAGGCTCTTGAAGTTAAACTGGGTGAAGAGGAAAACGGATACGAAATGTGCATTTATGCTGACATATATTATGGTCTTGGAAAACAGGCCAATATGAGAGGGTCATTTTGTATGATTAATGATGTAGATTTTTCATAAATAAATAACTTCTAATGTCTCAGTGGAATGGAAAAAAAGAAAAAGAAGAAGAAGCAGCCCATTCCTTCAGGCATGGCCCACACCCTGCCTCCTGACTTTTTCCTGCTGAAGTCCCCAAACTGAATTCATCCTCTTCCCTACCCCAAACTCTTCCCTGTCTTTTCATTTGTTTATTTTATTGTATTTTCCCCCATTTACATTTAGTCTCCTTATCCCCACCTCCTATCCCTGTCTACAATGTAAAATGAATGCTGTCCTCCATCTTGAAGCCCAAGCCAGAAATCTGAGCAACAACTTAATTCTTTCACCATCCTTGTCCCCAAATCCTACCAAGTCCTCCCTTTAAATGATTCCTCAGTCTCTTGCCCTGATTCGAATCCCATAATCACTACAACACTCAGTCCAGGCACCAACATCTCTCAAAAAATCTAATGGCTCTCAACTCCCAACTGCCTCTCTTCACACTCTCCACGTGTCCCCAAACCAGACTCCACACTGTGGCTACAATGATGTACCCAAAGTTCTAATATGACCACAACACCACTCAATTTAACTTCCTTCAAAGGCTACCACTTCCCTCAGAACCATGTCTGGGCCTCTGGTATGAACCAAAAGGCCAATTTTTTTAAAAATGACTTATTTATTTATTTATTTTAAGAAGGGAAAAGAGGGAGAGAAACATCGATGTGCAAGAGATACACTGATGGGTTTCCTCTGGCATGGCCAAGTGGAGACCTGCTGGGAACTTGGCCCACAACCCAGGCATGGGCCCTGACCAGGAATCGAACTGGTGACACTTCAGTTTGAGGCCTAGTGAAGCTAAATGACTTTCACAAGGAAACAGGCTTGTCAATAGAAGAATCAGGGTTGAGCAAGTCTTATTTTAGGGTCTACCATCCATAGTTCATGGTTTTGGTCCTTGGCCTCAATACTGAGGTACTCAGTACTGAGTACTCAGCTCTTGGCACTCAGGAGCTGGCATATAGAACGTACTCACTGGACACTCACCGGATAACAAGGTCCCTGCATATAAACCACACTCCAAAACCCCCAATCAGAAGCATGGTGAAGAGAGACTAGCTCCAGCTAGAAGGATGGAGGAAAGCCTACATATACCAGACTGAAGAAGAGGGTGTGGTATTAGCTGCCTAAGAAGAATAAATGGATGAATAGTTGGAGAATAAAGGAATGCTGGGGTAGAGGGTTGCCTCTTGCCATGCCAACGTGAAGACCTGTGGGAGCGAAGACCAGGTCACATTAGAGAAATGTTGCTGAGCGCAGCTGCAGGCCTGGTCCTGGGTTGTATCTAGTCACTCCCAGGCAAGCGCCAGCTTCCCACCTGTATAATCTCCTTCAGCTCTTCCACAGCTCTCTCCTCCAGCTGTCTGATCTGGGTCATGACTTCATTAAAGCTGGACATCTGGGAAGACAGTTCTTCTTCTTCTTCCTTGGGAAACTAAGGGGGCCGAAAGGAGAGATAAAACACTATGGACCAGTTCTCACCTCAGCTGGCCATGGTTCTGTCCTGCTTGTCCGCACCTTGCCCCTTACGTTGTCTGCGGTCAGGGAGCCATTCAAGCTGGCTTCTGTCTGTTCTACTTCCATCTGAACTGGCTGCTCCCCAATGGGCCCATTGTAGGGGCTGAGCTCCTTGACGCTGAGGAAACTAGAAAGTATCAGATTCCATAGCAACCTTCTGGGCTGTACCAAGAGTGCTGTACCACTCAAGACTGCCAAGCTTGAGGCTTCAAGGGGATGGAGTAGCAGCTTCGCCTTTGGCCTAGTAAAAGACCTTCATGAATGCTGACTCCCTACCAGGGCCTGGAGAGGTTTGGCAGAGAACTAGCATCACATCTGAACTCCTGAGCCTCACGTTCACTGAATCACAGAAGAGTAGACAGTATGCACTTCACCCCAGAGCCTCTTCCCACTTTCATCTCTGCTATTCATTTCCCTACTCCTACACCCTGTTCTCTGCCCCACCTGGCCATAGGTACTGGTACCTGTCTGCGTATCTTAGTGTATTTAAAGTGCATTCACAGGAGCTTATGCCTGGTGAGATCGTGGCAATCTGCAACAGAGGGAATGGGTGCTTAAAGGTTGGAGATCATAGGGAAAAGGAGAGAGGTCACAGACCATGGGGGGAGGCTGCCAGGAAGATTCTCTCCAAGCTACTGACACCCACATTGTATTGAAGGGAGAGATCATTTAGCACCAGCTCTGTGCAAGGCAAGTTGCTCCATGGACAATACAGATTAAAGCTCTTTAAAAACTAGTTTCTGCCCTGGACGAGTAGCTCAGGTCATTGGACCATCATCCCAATATGTCAAGGTTACAAGTTTGATACCTAGTCAGGGTGCCGATAGGAAGCAACCAATGAATACATGAGCCAGTGGACAAACAAAGTGGTATCTCTCCCTCTCTCCCCATTTTTCCAAGTGTAATTTTAAAACTCACAAAAAATATTTAAAAAGATCGATTCTCTGCCTTTGAAGGCACAGCTTCTTACCCCCTCCTTCTTTATCACTTCACTGATCCATTCCTCAAACCAAGGTCACACGTTAAGGAACTGTGGCTTCTACTGGAACCCTCAGGCGCTCAGCCTGGCTTAGGGATAATGTCTCAGGGTGGAGGGTTTTGGGCTTAGTGAGAAATCCCCATCTTCCTCAGCAGAGAGGGGAGAGGATATTCCCTTGAGGGGAGGTAGGGCAGACTCTACCTAGAAGGGCTTGTGGATACAATAAGGAAGGGACAAAAAGGCATTCGAGGTCACAGCCCTTTATTTTCCTTTTCAGACTTTGATCTCTTTATTTTCAGAGAAAGAGGGAGGGAGATAGGGAGAGAAGCACAATGTGTGGTTGCCTCTCACATGCCCCCTACTGGGGACCTGGCCTGCAACCCAGCCATGTGCCCTGACTGGGAATTGAACTGGTGATCCTTTTGCTTTGCAGGCCAGCACTCAATCCACTGAGCTACACCATCCAGGACTTGCCTATCCTTCTTCCCCAAAGGTCTGCCTTCAGAATTCTGTAGCTTCCCTCTCACCAGGTAAGGGAGGATTGAACTCCCCCAAACCCATAGCGGTATGGACATACACTGCAGGGAGTACATAGAGGTAAACAAAGAGCAGCTTGGTACTGAAAGGCAGGGGATCAAGCTCAGTCAAGTTAGTGCCCAGAAACCCAGACAGCTAAGGGCACCAGGCCTCTGCCTAGGACAGGACTAAAAGCTCCCCTACTCACCATACAGGTCCTTGAGTTCTCCAGGATAAAGGAGTCCCACAGCACCTGTGCCAGCTTGCTCTGGCGAAATGGGGTGTGAGTCTTGTTCTGTCCCAGTGCCCTGATGCACTCCTGTGGGGCAGCAGGTGCAACTGAGTTCCCTTCCTTCCTCTCATGCTGCCTACTTCCTCTCTCCACCAGATATCCCCCAGATCAGCCCCCTCTAGCTAGCCCCTGCCACCTTCAGAGCCAGTAAACTTGTCTTGATTTCTGTGCCTTCCATGCAGGTCTGCTGGTCAGCAATGGAAATTATGGGGGGACTCCTGATCTGGGTGCCAGATGTGGGGGCGCTCTGCCCACAGAGCCCCATCCCTATGTTACGGGTGAAAATAAAGCTACCAAGACATGATGTGCTTGGGGAGCAAAGGCGGCCAAACTCTCAAAGGAGAATGACCCAGAGCCTCACTAGGCTTTTATTGGGTTCCAATACACAGGAATACAGGTATGTCAGGAGGCAAGGATCAAACAATGGTTAACATTTCAAAGAAATCCCAGGGCTTAATCTGAGTCAGTGTCTGTCAGGAAAGGGGCTTGAAAAACTTTAGGAGACATACTCATTTCCTCCTCTGACCCTTATCATTTAAATGATAAGCACTCTTAGCAAAGCAGGTTTCACAAGACTTTAGGAAATCTTTCTTATGCCCGATCACCTGGGGAACCGCTCTGGCCAGCACATGGCTGCACTCCTCATCTTCATAGTTTCAGGCTTCAAGCCAATTAGGCTCAGGAAGTAGAAGACATCTCCCAGATGGATATGAGGACTCGGGCTATGTCAGAATAGCTGCGGGAGGGTGAGGGTCCATCACCCTCTCTTTGATGCATCCCCCTGAGTCCTTCCATGAGGGCCTCCCAAGTGGTCGTGTCTGGCGTAGGTTAGTTATCCCGTGATGAGTCTTACCCATCATTGACTATCTGACCAGGCTTTGAGGCCAGAGATGGATGAGGCAGAAGCAGCTTTCGTGCCAGTGAGATAAGCTTTGTCTCCTTAGTGGCTCACGTCCTCTTGACAGAGCAGACCCAGATGAAGAGGGTCCCTAGGCTCTTACTCAGCCCACCATGGGCTGAGGGATACAAGTCCTGAAACCAGTATCAACAGTCTGCAACAGGAGGGTCTGCACCTCGTCTGTTCCCTGCCAGATCCATCAAGGAGAACTTGCCATGCACTGTCCCTTTAGCTTGAAGAAATATCTGGAAGCAGATATGGGAGCGGGAAGAGTTAGAGTTGGCAAATCTCTGCCCAGAGGTCCTATGATAAAGGAGAGCAAAGAAAGGCTATGAGCTCCTACGGTCGCCAGCCACCATGGCACCCAGGACAAGGAGCCCCAGGCTGCAGCAGTGAGTCCCGTTAGTGAGGGACACGCATCAAGAGTCAAGAATACTGTATCTTTATCTGTGGGGGGCACCACCCGCAGAACCCCCCGTTCATGACAGATGAAAATAAAACTATCAAGACATGATCTGCTTGGGGAGGAGAGGTGGACAAACTGTCAGTGGAGAATGACCCAGAGCCCCTTCCTCACTAGGCTTTTATTGGGTTCAAATACACAGGAATACAGCTTTAACATGTCAAAGAAATCTCAGGGCTTAATCTGAGTCAGTGTCTGTGAGGAAAGGGGGTTGCCAAACTTTGGGAAACATTCTCATTTCCTTCTTCGACCCTTATCATTTCAATGAGTGCACTCTTAGCAAAACAGGTTTCACAGGACTTTACGAATTCTTTCTTATGCCTCATCACCCAGGGAACCATCCTGGCCATCACATGGGTGCATGGCTTGCCCTCATAGTTTCAGGCTTTAAGCCAATTAGGCTCACGAAGAGAAGACATATCCCAGATGGAAATGAGGACTCAGCCTATGTCAGAATACCCGGGATCGAGGGTCCATCACATCCGCTTTGCTGCAGCCCCCCGAGTCCTTCCATGAGGGCCTCCCAAATGGTCATGTCTGGCTTAGGTTGCCCCTTCCCTGAGGGGTCTTACCCGTCATTGACTACCGACCAAGTGTTGGGGCCAGAGATGGATGAGGCAGAAGCAGTGCTCCTGCCAGGGAGATAAGCTTTGTTTCCTTAGTAGGTCACGTCCTCCTGACAGAACATACCCACATAAAATGGGTCCCTAGGCTCTTACACAGCCCACCATCGGGTGAGGGTTACAACTCCTGAAATCAGGCTGAACAGTCCGCAACACCTCCTCCTTTTTTACCTATTAAATCAATTGTAGGTGTCAGACCTGTGAAACTTACTGTTTGCTGTTTACGAATGTGATCATGAGAAAACAATTTCCACATACATCGTAAAGCACAAATAAGGATTAAAACAAGGAGGCATCCAAGGGCTGTCATAACCCAAACTTGTAACTTCAGCCCATCAAACCAGTTCTTAGGATTCATGCATTGTAGGTTATTGTTCAGAGTCTGGAACACCTTTTCTTCAGTTAGGCGTTTGATGTCACTGAGCTGCTGGTGGAGCTCAAACTGCAGCTGATCAATTTGTCCTTTAAGTTTGGTAGAAAATGCTCCCTGCAGGCGATGATGAATATCTGCCCAGGAATGCTGACTGGAATTCCACCTTAATGGAGTAACACAGAGTTTAGCAAAACCAGGATCACAAGTAAGCTGTTGCCTTAAGGTGAGAGCATCCTGTCGCTCTCCAAGCCAGACAATGGCAGATTCTGTGGCAGAAAGCGGAGTAAGAATTTCCTGATCAATTTGACTTTGTTGAATCATTTGCCGAGTAGTATTAGTGAGAAGAACATCAACCGCATGTGCGGTTTGAATGGATTCAGTAAGGGCTACAGATGCAGTAGTGGCGGCCCCAGTTATTACAACAGCAGAAACTATGGAGGCAATAACCATGCCTATGAATGGGCGGGTTCTGACATGGGCAAGGGCCTTATTGAGAGCACTTAATCCTCCTGGATCATCCCACTCCTGGGTAAGGTTAACAGGAACCCAGGCCTGGGCCTGTTGGTGAATGACAAATATGGTGGTAAGATTTAATTGAGTGATATTGACACGGGTTAAGCAGCAAGTATATATAGTGCCAGGAATAGTAGTAAAAGTATATGCAGTAGAAGTCTCATTATAAATAAGCTAAGGTGTACCAGGAATGGCTACAAATAGATAAGGATGAGAAGTACATACAGTAACCCAGGTACGTTTAATATTCCAAATGTTAAAGTAACCAAAGGCATTGTCTTTCTTTCGGATGAATTGAAATTGTCCTGACAGTCAACAGAAGGGAGCCCCATCTCCAAGTAGAAGTATGCCATGGGCTAGTATGACTAAACCCTTTATTCTGAGAATAGGGGCTCCTGCTCCTCCACTATGCCAACTAAGTTTATCATACACTGTGAGGGCCTCTGGGTTGACTATGCCTGAGTCCACTATAGCATATATCTTCCATTTTGCACCCCAGTTTTCTGCTACAAGAGGGGTGCTAGTGATATTAATTAATGATGGTGTTTGACCACGGCATAGTTTCCAAGTGACTGGCTTGGCTGATCCACCATCTATATGACATAAAGGAAGATTGGGTGGTTTGGTACTGTCCCCTTGCCTTTCTCCTATAAATCCTATTGCTCCAACTAAGGAAAGATTTACTGTAGGCAGAGACTGCTGAGTGGTATAATTAGTTATTGCATAGGCATACCATTTAGACATAATAGGCAAGCAGAGGGTATTGGTTAACACAGAAAAGCAAGCAGGCAAATGGTTAGAAGACATATACTGTGCCTTCCAGAGTGGACAGCCGATGATGTTTTACCTCTAGGGGTCCATCCGGGGGAAGCCAAGTGCCTGCGTTCCACTCAGTATCATTACTAGATAAAGGAGGCTCAGGATTCCACCAAGTATGGAGTTTAAACATAGGTGGGTCTATAACATGGCTCCAATATATGTTCAGTTTCAGAGGCTAAACCTCGTTCTCCAAGGCAGGTAAGCAGACCCAAGATTAGGGCTACCTTGGTGAAGCTTGAAAAAACAATTGAAAAATCAGCTAAGAACCTGTTCTTTGGAGCATCCCTGACTCTTACTTGTTGGATAATCTGCTCTGCTCCTATCTTAAGGGTTTTAAGGTTACCCCAAATTACTCCCTGAGGTTGATCCAGGAAATTGCTCCTGTGAGTCTGTGTTTCCTGGTGGTGGGATTCTTCTGCCATGGTCCTTGGGGAGATCTGCTCCATCTGTTTCTCTAGCCAGTCTGCTTTCCGTCCAAGCTGTCGGATCCTGATGAGTTGCCACATCTGTTGTTAGGGTGGGTCTGGTATGATATGGCTTCACTCTTTTTGCTGGGAGCCATAGCGTGGACCTGTGGGAATTGAAACACAAGAATATCCTCTTCCCCATGTTAATAGTTGAACTGGGCCTTCCCATTTTCCTTCCCCTGATGGGTCTTTATATAGGACCAAAGGGCGTGGACCTGCTGGCCTGTTTTCTATAAAGCGTTTCTCTAGGGATGACTTCAGATTATCATCACAATTCAAAAAATTGCATTTATATATCGCTAGCATGGTTAAATTTCTGGGCGATGTCCCCTGTCTCCCTCTTTTTTGTTTATTTAATAATGTTTTAAAGGCCTGGTGAGCTCTTTCAACAATTGCCTGGCCCGTAGGATTATAAGGAATACCTGTTTTCTGTCGAATTCCCCATTTTTCTCAGAAAGCCTGAGTAGCTTGGACAATATATCCTGGGCCATTATCAGTTTTGATTTCTTGTGGGCAGCCTAGGTGGCAGAAGGCCTCAAGCCAATGAGCTCCAATATTCTTCGCTAACTCCCCTGAGAGGGGAGTGGCATGTAGAACACCCGAGTAAGTGTCTACAGATATATGTAAATATTGTAATCCTCCAAAAGTGGGGTAATGAGTAACATCTGTCTGCCAAATCATTCGAGGTTGCAACTCTCTAGGGTTAATTCCAAGAAAAGGGAGCGCCTTTGAAAACACTTGACAATCTGGACATTCTCTGATCATTTGCTTTGCTTGGGCCCTAGGAATATTAAATTCTTTACGTGAGGCCTGACTATTTTGGTGAAAACACTGGTGAGATATCACTGCGGATTGAAAAGTATCTGCTAGGCTTACAAGGGCATCAGCCTGAGAATTAATTACCTTCTGTCATAGATCCAGGCAAGCCCAAATGAGATCGGATAGGAGTAACAAACAAAGGATGCTTCCTTTTATCCAAAAGACTTTGCAAGGTTAGAAATAGGCTTAGTAACGGAGGCTCAATGGACCATTTTAATAGGGCCTGATCTATATGAGGGAGTGTATATACAGTATAACGAGAGTCACATACTACCTTAAGAGGCTCTTTGGGCCAATGGTAAAGGGCAAGAATAGCCCCTGAATTTTCCGCCCGCTGCATCAAGGAGTGCCCTCCAGAAAGAAAATGTTTCCACTCATTCCCTTCTTTCCAGGTGATAGCAGCTTTCCCTGTTTCTCCTCAACCATCAATAAAGATGGTTCTAGCTTTAGGAATAGGAGTGGCGCTGAATTTTTCCCCCAAACAGATATTAAGAGTGGGGAGGTGTTGGAGAAGTTTATCCAAAGGTAAATGAATACTAAGATGGCCTACAAAATCAGCGAGTGCACACTGAAATTCTAAAGATTGACTACAAAGTTGCTGTAGATACACTAGTATGAGTGGAATGTGTACAGCAGCTGGGTCGTGGACAAAAAGCTGAATAACTATATCACATCCTTTAATAATAAGCGGACATGGTGCAGTAATATAGGTGGGAATAGTGCGCTGGGGTTGATGGAATAAAAATAGCCATTCAATCATTTCTAAATTAGGTGCCAGCTGCCCTATCAACTCAGTGGGTGTTTTTAGTGTGGGAAAGCAAAAAAATCTGACAGGTTGTTGTCTGTCTACCCTAGTGAGCTGCCTGGAAGAAAGATATTGATTAACTAAATCCAATTGCTGTCTAGCCTGATCACTTAAAAGTCTGGGAGAACTGAAGTCAGGATCCCCTTTAAGGGTGTTGAATAAGTTAGTTAATTTCTCAGTGGTGATTCCCAAACTGGGAGGGATCCAGATAATGGTGCCTAAGAGCTATTGTAGACTGTTAAGTGTTAAAGGGTCTGGTACTTGGATCTGAACTCTTTGAGGCCTAACTATACAGTGAAATAAGACTTGTCCTAAATACTGCCAAGGCTGATAATGCTGTACCTTCTCTGGGGCTATTACTAGTCCCACTGAGGAGACATTGCTCTCAAGACAGAGGTAAACTTGCTTTAGCTCTTCCGGAGAGGCTGCAGCAATTAGGATATCATCCATGTCATGATAAATAATACTTTGAGGAAACTGAGTCTGTACAGGCTGAAGGGCCTGATGAACAAAATGTGGCAGATGGTGGGGCTATTTAACATGCCTTGCGGCATTTATCTTTCTGCTCTGCTTTCCCTGGGCACAAGCTCTCCCACCAGCTCTGGACCTAGTCAGTTTTCCTGGCAGCCGCAGTACTGGATTCTGTGCTACGGGCTTGGCCAGACCTGAGGGCCCAGAAAAACATGGGGAAAGGTGAACTGCCTCTGTTGCAAGGCACAAAGGGAAGATGGGGTTGTCATGAACCATTTCCCAAAACTTGAGGGACTTTCAGAAGGAGGTTTGCTCCCTGGGCCTCCAAAAGCTGTGCAGCACTCCACCGCACCACGCCCAGGGCCCTGCATGAAGAGTGCATCCCCACCTCTGCACAGGAGCTGTCGCTGCAGCACTTTCAGCCTAGAAAACACTCAGAGCTCTTGACTCCCATCAAGGAAGAAGGGAACAGTAAAGAGAGAAGTCAGGAAGCATACCTTTGGACTAAGAGTCCAGGAATAAAGCCTGCCTTGGCTGTATTTAAGACGTTTCAAGTTGCTCCTGATGAGCATTTGTGGCCCCTTACCTCCAAGGCCTTTGCAGCCCTCCCCAAGGTGGAGAAGGTGAGGGCCTCTGTGAAAGCACAACAGGCTCAGGGCTATTCTGTGTCACCTGAACTGGGCATTAGGCTGTAGCCCTTTCCCCTCACCAGAATTCTCACCTGTAGGCACTTTCTATGTTGATCATCCTGATGACATCGTCAGCACAGCTCACCAGGTTCTTCTACATTTCCAGCACCTGCAAGTGCACCTCCACCTGCTGCTTCCCATCCTCCAGAATACACAGCTTGGCCTTCTTGTCGCACAGGTCTAACAGCTGTGCCACGCAGGGGAACAAGGCTAAGGCCATCAGACACAGTCACACCACCTGCCTCCTCCCTCCATCAGGAACTGTCCAAGTGTAGACAAGGGCAGGCAGCAGGAAGGGCACACAGAGGCTGAGCTGGGTAGAGTAGCAGAGGGCATGGTTTCTAAACTGTGCTGCCTCACTGTGATGCAACTCTGATACTTTACTAGCTGCGTGAGCCTGGACAGTCCTTAGCCCCTCACTCTAGGCTTATTTCTCACCTGCAGAATAGTAACAGTAATACTTCCTTGTAGGGTGTTGTGATTAATAAATGAATTGAAACAAGTGCTTAGAATAGTGCTTAGCACATCTCATATTAATGATCAACACGAGCTGTTATTACTATGTAGACCCTGCTCTAAGGGAAACAGACAACTTTGCAAAAAAAGAGATGTGTGTGTATTTATTTATTCACACACAGATGGGGATTGGAAATGAGAGGAAGGATGAATATGAGTATGAGAAGACACACACGTGACCAAAGGAAAAAGAGAGTTATGAAGGTGGGTGGAGGGAGCCTGGGGCACTCACTGGGCAAACCTCCCACCTGAGAAGGAACTCTAAGGAGTGTTCCTGCCATACTTGCTGAGCTTGGTCCCACCATCAGGTAAGCCCGCCCCTGACCTGGAAGTGCAGAGTGGCCCAAAAGCTTCACGGCTTTCAGACTACTGGGCTTCTACCATTTCTAGCGAACCTCAGATTTTAGAGTTCAGGGTCCCCAACAGCATAAACAGGGTCTCCTTGGCAGCTATCTTCCCATTATAAATCTCAAAGAATGATACATAGACCTCCAGGACCAGGTTCCAGTAACAGGGCTGATTCTTCAGGACAAAGATATCGTGCGCTATGGGAGAAATCATGGATTTAGTTAGCAACCTGTTTTCCGTGCCCAACCCCACTGCCGCAAAACACACTATTTACAGGCCATCGCATAGATCCCTTTGGATGCATTCTGGGATTTCCCATAGAGGCTTCCACCCATAGTCTTCAAAGGAATGGGACAGAAGACCTCGGT
Organism: Glossophaga mutica; assembly: GCA_039655065.1. Taxonomy (NCBI): domain Eukaryota; kingdom Metazoa; phylum Chordata; class Mammalia; order Chiroptera; family Phyllostomidae; genus Glossophaga; species Glossophaga mutica. The sequence goes on from CM077317.1 coordinate 14,621,507, forward strand.
AAAGGGCGCTTGGCCTAGGCTAGAGCACTACTGGCTCTATCGCCACCACAGGCTACACCAGAGCCAGAAGGGGGGACCTGCTAAGGCCTCTCTTTGCACCTGGCGAAGCAAGCCTATCTGGTGATGGGGTCTCTGCATGGAGGGGATTTTCTACAAGAAACTCACTGTCTTCTTAAAACTTCCTGCTGCCCCATAGGCAAATTCACACGCAGCCATGACCAAATATTCACGTGTGTCTTCTCACTTCTTCTCTGACCATATGCGAAACAGGTTGCTTTTCCACCTTTGAAAATTGTATGCACCAGTGGTCTATCTGTGAACCTAGGAGAAAGGACAGGGAAGAGTGTACATCTCTGACCCAAATGTGCACCATGGAACATGGGCCTCTACCTTTGCACTGAAGAATTCCTAGGTCCTCCATTCCTCTGTCCAAGCACGAGTAATTTTTTCCTCCAAAGTGATTCCAACCTGACCCCAGCCACACTTACAAATCTGAAATTCTCCTAGTTCGCTGAAGATGGGCTGGCCTGACTTGCCAAGAGCAAGCTGATGGCCCACACTATGAGCCACCAGCTTCTTCGCTGACTGTGGAGACATAAGATGAAGGCCTAAACTTAGCAGCTGACTTCCAGCATAACACAGGCTTTCAGGGATCCGTGGGAACCCTCTAAATATTTAGGAGTCTAAAGTATTGAGGGTTTGCGGGCTACATAGGTCTGTCCCATTGTCTTACAACAATCCCTTAAAGACATAAAAACAATTCTTAGTCTGAGAGTCCTATAAAAAGGAATTAAACCAAGAATGGCACAGAAGTTTGTCAGCTTCTAGTTTAGAGCAGTGTTATGTAGTAGAACTTCCTGTGATGATGGAAATATTCCATATCTGTGCTGTCCAATAGTAGCCACTTCCACATGTGGCTGTCAAGACCTTGAAATGTGGCTTGTGTGACTGAAGAACTGGATTTTTAATTTTATTTAAGTTTTATTAAACATCCACGTGAGGTTAGTGGGTGCTATATTAGACAGAGGAGTCCTAGAGTTTGCTGAGTGGGTAATGGGGTGGTTGCATAAGACACCAGAAGTACCCTGAAGCCTGCCCATACCAGCCTCACAGAATGCAATGGGTAACCTCACTTCTGAGCCATTCGAGGATGCGCTGCTAAAGCTGCAAAATGGCATATGGCAGCCCAGGAACCAGACCCAGACCCAACTCCACGTGATAGCTGATCCCAAGAAAACGTGAGAGGAGGCCAGGGAGGGCTGTAGAGCTCAGCATGCCTGTGAGCAGTGTTACCACAATGTCTTACCTAGAGAAGACCAAAGAGTATAATCGGGGCGGGAGAAAGAGCCAAGGGACCCACCTATAGACAACTTCATTTGAAGCTGTTTCATTCAATGCGAAGTCAAAGCAGAATGCCTGGTTCTTCAGATACTTTGTTAAGTCCATTTTAAACCAGGGCTCATGTACAAACGCAGACACTTGCTAGGAACAGAAATCAGGTCTATTTCTTTCTTGGACAATTCTGCAGAAGGAGGAGAATACTTTCATGGGATGCTTCCTGGACATGGGACCCCTCAGTCACTCCAAAGCCTCTTTCTGACAGAATGAAGTTTTCCTTGTTTAATCATCAGGCGTTTCCTAACACAAACGCATATCCTATGCTGTTTGATCTTCAAGAGGAAGACAGGAGACCACCAACCAATAAATGTTAGCACAGTATTAAAGAAGCTTCTCCAGAGCCCCTCCCCTTCTAATCCCCAGTCTGACACAGTCAGGGGCCAAGATCTAAAAGTAGAACCCTACCTCCCCTATTACTTATTCAAGAGCACAAGAGGGTATGTCTGAACATTGCCCCCAGTCTTCTCAATATGCTTTCTATAGGTTTCAGCACACTTTGATGATTATTAGTAGGAATTTCACCAACCTATGAAATTGGGCAGGGTGGGAGCAGAGGAGATTTTATAAAGATCACACTCACCATGGCAGGTATTGCTCAATGGATTGAGCACCAGCCTGTGAACTGTATGTTTGCTGGTTCAATTCCCAGTCAGCACACATGCCTGGGTTGCAGGCCAGGTCCCCAGTAGGGGCTGTGCAAGAGGTAACTGATTGATGTTTCTCTCTCTCTCTAAAAACAAATACAAAAAGCATTTGAAAAGAAAAAAAAGAAAAGAAAAGAAAAAAGATCAGACTCTCCCATCTATGCCTCACTAACTCTAGGGGGAGTGAAGATTTCTCAATGCTCTCACAGCTTTGCATTTTAATGTATTGATTTTAGAGAAGAGAGGAGAGAGAAAAACGCTCATTGGTGCATTCAATGGTTGAGTCTTATATGTGTCCTGACCAGGGATTAAGCCCCCATCCTTGGCGTAGTGAGACAATGCTCTAAACAACTGAGCTGCTCGGCAAGGGCTCACAGCTATTCATTTACTTGTTTATTTATTTATTTAGAGAGCACCTTTATTAAAGCTGGGGTCAATGGAACAAGAAAGAGCTTAGGATAGAAGCAGCAACAAGAGAGCCCAGACTGGGTTGCTTTGGCTTCCTGAGAAGTCAGAGAAAAGGAGGCCTTGGAGACAGGTTCAGGGATTAGCTCAGCACAAGATGCCACTGCCCATTACTCCCCTGGTTGCAAGTCTCATGGGGTCCCTCAGAGTTTTGGAGACACACAGCTGAGAGGAAAAAAGGTGTTGGTGTGCTCTCAGGAGGGAGAGAGCGGCTCACTCCTTTAAAGAGAAGTTTTCTGTCTTTTCATGGGGTTCACTCACAGGATCAGTCATATTAAGTGGATGGCAATCCAAAGTAGCCCGAAATTCTTTAATCATCTAGGCAAATTCCCAGGTTGGAAATCTATTGTCATACTAATGCTTCAGACAAGAGCAAAAAACAACTGACTGCAAAGACATAAGTGCTCTCAGAGCTCAGTTCGATACAGAAGCACCGCCTTTTCATGGGTGCTCAGCCCACCTGAATGTCCAAGAGCCCAGTAGTGCCTAGGCATGCACGAAAACACTCCGGGAAGTGGAGCGAGGGACTTTGTCCCATATCTTTGGAGATTAGGCTAGGATTCCCCAGAGGCATTAACTCAACTAAAGGGAAACGCTCCAAACCAGAACTGCACCGCAGCATGCCCAGCACCTACACAAAACGTGGAAGTCGAAGGAAAGCAGGCACCTGTGCCCAGCAGCCCCTCTGTCCAGTGCACTGTATGCTGACAGTCCTCATCGGAAGGCCCTCAGAAAAAGATCTAATTTACTTGATCTCTGAATCCCGATGAGACTAAACTTTCTGAATATCAGAACTGGAGCTTCAGTAATGCTGGGGCCCAAGTGTACCTGCCCTGCTGTTAATGTTGCAGTTAAGGATACACTACTAATACCCTGACCCTAGCTTCCCAGAAAAGGTATCTGAGCTCGCTTCATTCTCACTTCAGAGTTCTGGGCCTTCTCCTCTCCTCTCCTCTCCTCTTCTCTTCTCTTCTCTTCTCTTCTCTTCTCTTTTGGTCTTCATTTTTTCCCATTTCCTCCACAATATACGATTTCCTCCCAACTATGGGGAGAAAGCTCATGCTTCTACTTCTCAAGGCTGGCCACCCTGCTCTTCTCTGGCTGCTGTGCTGAGTCCTGAGCCTTTCCCAGGACGAGTACTTCTCTAGACCCTTGTACTGAAATCACGAAATGCAAGGAGAGGAAGCAGATGTGACTCTTGGGATGGCCAGAGCCACAAAGTAAAGATTTGCTAAGATGAGTACCCCAGGTCTAAGCCAAGCTCTCCCCAAAAATCTTTGGCATTTTCTTAACAACCAGAAAAGGTAAGATATTTCCTGCTTGTTCTCACCAGTTATTCTGGCTGTTGTGCAGGTGTCAGCCAAGATACTATAGCTGTGACAATATCTCATTTACATCAGGAGGTTCCAGCCAGCTTAAGGGGACCAGATCACCTCTTGTGAAAAGTTGATTCCATGGCCACAATAAAAGACGCCCAAGGGACAAATGTAAGTTTGAACTCAGGTGCCAAGGCAGGCCAGGTTTGAGACAGGATGTAACTCTTGTCCTGCACTAGGAACAGGGCAGCAGACGCTGCGCATGTCTACCTGAGTTCGCAGGGTTTTCAGAAGAGCTGCCTTGGCTGGAATGGACTTGCTCTTCCACCTCCTCGCTGACCATTGGAAATGGTATTTCAGCCACGGCAGGGCAGGTGTTCCTAGGAGGGCCAGCTATGGGGGAACAAGACTCATCTGAGAAGGAGGCAGGCTACCACAGCTGTATGCAGCTGGAACCCAGTGGGACATGGGCCAGAAGGCCTGCTGGCTCCCAGCTCAGCAAGGGCTCAGGCCCCTACAGTGTCAGCAGAGCTTGCGCTTTCCCCTGCACCTCAGCCCACACCCTGAACCACAGCAGTATCTTTTCAGGGGCTGGCACCTGTGGTCAAAAAATTTTAAGAGTGTTTGTGTACCTCTGTATGGCCTTCACCATGAAGTAAAAGGCCTTTAAAAGCTTGAATTACTTAGGTTTGACCCAAGCATGGCTTCCTAGGCCAGGCCTTTCTGACTTCTCAAAAGCCTTGGAACCCAAGTGGTTAACAGGTGCAGAGACTGAAAACCTGGCAATAATGGAACCCTGGGCAACAAGTAACCATATTAATTCAACCCCGGAATATAGAACCCATGACAATGCACCATTTCCCATACTGGGTCGTGATCCTCTTGTTTACTTCATTTGCTAAGAGCTTAATGTGACATACAGGGTCCAGCACAAATAACACACCTTTGTTATCACAAAATCATAAGCATGTAATTCTGTGACATGACAATATCACACTGAAGCACACCGCATGATATTTTCAGTGAAATGTTAAAATTAAAACTATAAATTATTTCACCCACATTATTACCCTACCAACCACACCCAAGCCGGCCTCACTTCTGCCAGCCCTGTAGGTAAGATATAATGATTGTGTGTCTTACACAATGTGCATCTACTTTATGTGACTCATAAAAGTTGACAGCAAAAGATATTTTTAAAATTCCATATATACAAAGTTAAAAAAGAGAAAAGGCTAATTTATGTTACCAGAAATCAAGATTATAGGTTCCACTGGGGGCTTAGCAACTGGAAGGGTGCCTGAGGGCGCTTTTGGGTACTGGTAATGCTGTTTGATGTGGGTAGTAGTTCTATGATTGTGTTTGAGCATTATATACTCAATGATATGTCATCTTTCTGTATATACTAAATGATATGTTTCAATAAAGTTAAATAAAAGAGATTTTCTAGTAAGGGAGCTGTGGGGCAGGGGCAGAGCAGGCACTGTGCCCTGGGAGCGCAGGAATCCTACGCTATTCTGGAACAGGCTCAGGGTATCGTGTGTGGAGCTGCTCCAGGGCCTCAAATGGGGAGAAAAGATTCATTAATCACTGGGAACTGAAAAGTGCTTTCGGGGGTTTGTGGGTGCAGGCAGCTCCACCTCCATATTATTCTCCTGAGTGGTGATGCAACCCTCTGAGACAATGGACATGCGAGTGGATCGGATTTGGAGACCTGGGGGACTGGGGTCAATCAGTGAGGTTCGATCAGTAGGGCTGATGGGGGCACCCCTCCAATATTCTATGCGGGGTGAGATGGGTTCTGACCACCAGGAAAGGAAAAATCAGTCTGAGTACTAGTGACTCCAAAACTAATTTGTTCACATTGTGCAGATCCAAGGGCTCCTGAGGGCAAGGAGATCTCCCACAACAGCATCTGTCTTGAGTAAATGGAGGGACCTACAGCCAGTATGAAATCATTTCTAGACAGACAGACCTAATCACGCACCTGCTACCCTACAGCAATTTCCCATACCTCAGAACAACACTACGAGCTAAACATCGGTGTTTCTATCTGAAGGAAGGGAACATTAAAGCTCAGAGAAATTAAGCAACATGCCCACTGTCACTCAGTTATAAGTGTCAGCACCAGGATATGAACCCAGGTCTGTCAGATCCCAAAGTCTAGGCTTTCACCGCAGCTCTGGGAGGCTTTACAGAGCCAACCTGGGCCACGTCATCAGAAACCCATGGAATCAGCTACCTCGATTTTCTGGAATCTTAAAAGAATGCTTAACTGAGAGAAATGAACAAGTTACATTTGAATTCTTACCAACTTCTAACCATCTATACAGTTTCCCTCTGTAAGAGAGAAACAGTTCACTGATAAAAGAAGTCATAAATTTGGAAATAGAACACGTGGTGTCATATGGGCAGAGAATGACTTGTACTGAATGACTTGTTCTGAGTCTCCTAAATTTAGGCTGATCTGATGGCTCTGTATAATCCGTGTCTTTTTCAAAGAGCATGAATTGTTACAACTTTTTTGTCCCAAAAGATTTGTAATCTTGTGTTTCATCTCTACTGTCCGATAATATGCACCTTCACAAAGAATTTTTTCCATTACAAGGAACTGCGTGGTAATATCTTTTACGGTTGTGCATGTGGAGTGAGACCGCTGCTACACCCACCTCTCCTGCAAGCCAGCAAGACAAGGCCAGCACCATGTCACTCATACCCAACCCAAGCTCGAAACTGCGCCACCTTTCACCCTAGACTCCCTTGAACCTGAAGCTGCATCCAAGTGGTTATCCAGGGCAGTGAGATTCTCTGGACTGGGGTAGGCCATGCAGGTATAGCTGGCCCTGAAAACTAAGCTGGATTTCTTGGGTAGTTTGTGCCTGTAGTCACCCACTGTGGTCACATATGATTGTCATCAAAATAGGTTTATGCCAACATCTGCAGAGAAAGTGAAACCTTCTCCTAGACTCTGAGGCATCGATGGAATTCCACCCACCCTACCCCACCCCCAGATCTCCATAGCACCACCGACTATACTTCTAGACAGCCCCAAACCAGCTTTTCTCATAGCTTGCTCAGCACCTCTCCCCTGAGGAAAGAAAACAAGCCTGCCAATGTCTGGTGGCTGCTCTAGATTCTACAGCAAAGGCTTCCAGGCCAGGCAGCGAGTTTCCCAAACACACCAGTTCCCCGAGAGGTTGGCCTAAGATCTGTGGTTAAATGGGTGGATTCATTTTTTAAAAAACTGCTTTGAGGAATGATTGACATACAGAAGCTGTATATATTTAATGTATACAACTTAATGGGTTTGGAGATAAGTACGCATCATCACAATCAATGCAACAAACTTCCCCATCACCTCATAAAGTTTCCTACCACTCCCTCTGTATTGGTTATTTTTTTCCTTTTGTGGTAAGAACACTAACACAAGATCCACAGTAAATTTTTAAGTGGACAAAATATAATATTGTTCATCATAGGCCCTATGTCGTACATTAGGTCCCTAGAACTTACTTATCTTGTATAACTGAAACTTTGTGCCCTGTGACCAACACCTCCCCACTTCCTCCTCCCTGTAGGAATGACTATTCCTCACTGAGGACGACTCCTGTAAGATACAACAGCACTCACTTCACGTGGAAGCTACCCTTTAAACTGGAGCAGTGTGTCTGCTTCACAGCTGCCTGGGCTCTAGGAAAACCATCCTGGACACAACCCCATGATAATAAGCCAGCAGAAATCCATTTACCTTCCTTTGGAGTGGGAATTTTGGAGTTGAGTGATCTGTGTTTTTATCTCTGAAAACTAAAACACACCACCACAATATATGGCTCTTATCAATTCTCAAGAGCCCATGTGCTGTGCTGAAGTCCTAGGCAGTCCCTTAAAACAACCCAGCAAAGAGCCAACTAGCCAAGTGAATCCTCCGGAGCAGTGGCTGCAGCCAGATCCGGCACCTACCGTTACATTCACCAGCAGGGGCAGGTTATCCTTCAGGTGTAAGGGAAGAAGTTGTAAGACTTCTGGGTTTATTGCGGCCACATCATCAAAATCCATCTGCAAGGAACAAATAAAAGTTTTAATGAAACAACATTGGTTGCTCAAACTAATTGAATCTCTGCAACCAAGGCTACCTCTAGATTCAGATTTTACCAACCTTAAGTTCCACCAAGTGCTAATAGTTATAAACAAGTATTTATTTCTTAGTCGTGGTTTACTATCTGGATGGATATTGTTTTCTGGTTTCCAAGCTAATTGTAGATGTCAGTGACGAGAACGAAGTGATGAGGAAGGCAGGCAAGCAGTCCCCTGACTGACCCCCTCTAAGACCACACTAAGGGGAGACCTGAGATGTGTCCAGCCAGTCCTTCCTCCAGAAAGTGTTCCTGCACTCACACCTGCACTGGCACCTCAAGCTCCCAGGAAGACACATGCCCAGGGACAAAATGTTGCCCTGCAGCCTCCCCCCGATGGACCTCTCCTTAGCGTGGTCAACACCTTCCTTGTGTCCCAGTACCCTCCGGCGCCCCAGAGTCCCGGCCAGCCCCTCAGAATGCTCTTGAGAAGGTTAAAGAGAGGACAGTGGAGATCCATACTCCTGACAACTACCTTACTGCTGCCTGCTGAGAAGCCTGACCCTCCTGCTCAGAACCTTCCATCCCCATGATTGGAAGAGGGATGCATGTCTGAGTCTCTTGGATTATTTAGTAAATTGACCTGCAGGTCCTTTCCTCCCCAGAGGCAGTAGTGACCATTGAGATGCCATGTCTGTGACACCTGTCCTCCATCCCGGGTAACCTAGAGGTGACTGTTGAACTAGGGAGGGGAAGTCACCAGGAACAGCTGTTTCTGGGAAATCACTCCACTGCTGTGCTGTGTGGACAACTGGTGGGGACTTAGACCGTGTTTTGGGACACACTCGTATAAATACTGCATTTTTTAATCATGTGGGTTAAGTGATATTTCTAAAACTATTGGTTTATTAAGTACTGTAAGTTACCTGATATTGCTAATAGTATTTTTAGAACATGAAGTTAATTTTATAAATATAAATTGATGCATATAAAATTAAGTCACTTTGGAATAGCCACTTTTAAGTTGTACTGTAAGTAGGAACCCAAGTAATGAATGTATGTGAGTTTTGCATTTGTCTCACATTGGGGACAGTGGGCAGAGGCCTGGGGACAGTACTGCAGTTTTGAAGCAGTGTCTGCTTGAGTGGAGACTGTCCACTATGCAGGGATATTCAGTGGAAAGTAGGATGTGGCCCCTTCTCCTGACTTTGTACCTCTGTTTATGAAACATCCTAATAAAGTTGTGTTACATGTCTCTTGCCTTTTGAATAAAATTCTGTCAACTATATGTTGTACTTGGTCTTCATTTTTGAGCAATTCCAGTCATTTTGAAAGCAGTGGTATTTCCTTAAAAGTTATTTCACTGAGAATCAAAGTGAGTCTGTTAGGATAGACTGCCACTTAGACATGAAGAACTTCAGGCTCACCCAGCTAGACAGCATCAGTATGTGAATATTCAAGACATGCTCTTGTGAGTCTGATGTAGCTTGAAATTAGGTCTGCTTGTGTGCAGGCTGAGTGTGCTTTCAGCCCACATTGAGCTCAATTGGTCAGTTTTAATAGACACTCAATCCTGAGCCCCACTCTGAGTAATTAGAATGTACTGTGTCTGTCAGAGGCTGAGGCGCTGGTCATTTCATAGTTTCCCAGTTGTGGCAGTGGGAAGATCAAATTGAGAACCACAATAGGTCAGGGTGAAATTAACTCCTGAGTCATACTCCCCCCATTGTTTACTTCACGACAAGTTTAGACTAGGTCAAAGTAAACCCTATCACACCCTAGAGATTATTTCCTTAGAAAGAGCACATGACTGCTCCTTCCTCCCGTCCTTGAGGAAGCAATTCCTGGTGCAATCCTAGGATGGTGAGTTCCCTTCATAGTGCATTGGGTGCATTGTCAGCCACTGAGCACACTCTGCACAATCATTTACTCCTCTGCATAACATAGTGATGATCAGTGTTAGAATTCTCGTCATTTCTGTCACTATGATGGTCTTTTTGATCTTGGTTACTATTCCCCTTGATTTTGATCATTATTCCTTTTGTCATGGGTAATTGTGCTGTGTTTGGTCGCACAGCATTATATTCGGTCTCAATCATATTGCAGGACTTCAATTTCATTAGAGACAATATACACACAGCAGGTCCTAGAGAGATATTGTTCATCATGTTGTTCTTCCTGAGGTTGAGTTTCTGTTGTTCCTGTGTCCCCTTTCTCGCAGGTACTTTCTTAGGCTTGGTGATGAGATGTGAGTAGCATGTTCTCTCCTCATCTCAGCAAAGGGAAACACTAATGGATGTTAATGAGAGACAGGTGCACATGTAACCAATAGAGTAAAACCCCTGGGACACACCTGACTAATCCACTTTTGGTGTTTCTGGTTCTGGTTCTCATTGTCAATGAACTTGTGGAACAGTATGGAGCAGCAGAAGCACAGAATCCAAGTAACTATAAGACTCAGAGGACATGCACAGAAACGCTAAGGAAACTCCCCTGTATTCAGTACTTGTGGCTCCACAAAAAAATTTTCCTTTAAATATGTTAATCAATGAGTGTGAAATAGCCTCCCTGAGTCTTGGACACCATCACCACTGGGGAAGGAAACACGGAGACTCAAGTGCTGAGGGCAGAGGTGCTGTCCGGAATAGTTCTCCCAAGACCGGGGCTCATTGGTAATAGTGGGGTTATGATTCCACGGAACACAATATGGCACTGTTTCTACTCCACTGCTTGGTAGACCAACAGATGGTAATTTCTTGATTTAGCACTTGTGGTGTATTTATTAAAGAACTCACAACGACTTATTAATGGCATACCCCTCTATGCCTTGTTTTGTTCCTGTCGTTGAATGAGAGTGTTGGAGGTCTCTTGCACACGTCCAGCATGGAATGTACTCTAAGGCCTCACTGTATACCACTTTCCTTATGAAATGCAATGTGTAGCTTCACACAATACAGGTCAAACCTACCAGTCCTCTGAGAAGTGCCCTAAAGTTGATCACTTATTTTGAAGAATATAGTAAAAATTAAAATAGAAAGAAATAAAATGGAGATTAAGAAAATAATTAAGAAAATTAACATAAAGGAAAGCCTTTTTTTTTTTTTTTTGGAGGGGGGAACGATCAAGACCGTAGACAAACCTGTAGCTAGACCGAGCAATGAAAAAAGAGAATACTCACATGACTAAAACCAGAAGTGAGAGACCATTACTACTGACTGTGCAGAAATAAAAAGTATTATAAGGGAATGCTGCAGACAATGGAATGGCAACAGTTTAGGTTACTTAGGTGAAATGCATGTATTTCTAGAAAGACATTGTGCAGCCTAGAAAATATGAATACATTCACCACCACCTTCTAATGTCTTTGGGGTGAGATAATAATCAAATTAACAGAGACAGAGTAACAGGAGAAAATCAAAATTGTAATACGTGCACATGAAAATTCAAAGGCAGTGTGGCAAGGCTGAATCTCCTGAATTTAAGGAAATTCGGACAATGGAGAAATGATGGGAAGAGAGTGTTAGATATTAGGGGTGAGAGTGGGTGACTAATAGGTAGCTGAAGAATGAGAAAACAGAATGACAGGAAAACAATGGTCCACATGGGGTATAAAGCCAAATGACTCCGCCTGAAACTTCTTATTTACTACACTTATTTCAACTTAGATAACATGTCTTAAGATTCATTTCCTGAGCAGGATTTTCCGTCTGAATTTCTTGGGCAGGAAAAGGTGTAGGGTCAAAAGTTCTGAATGTGTTTTGTCATAAACAGCTTAAAATCAAGATGCTGAAAAAGCAACTCCGAGATAGCAACATGTTGATCCCCTCAATGTAAATAACAACACTGACTTCTGAATAAGAAAAAAAAAAAAAAAGGCCAAATAAACATCTAACAAGTAAAGAGAATAAACTCGTGTAAGAGAATACATATTAGCACTTAACCCCAGGGATGGATCAGATGGCTTCCCTGATGAATTCTAAAGTTGCTAGTCCATTTTCATCTGATTTGCACATTTTTTAGGATGAGTCTGCTTCACTTCTTCCCAGTGATCTTCCTCATGTACAGTGGTCACAGGGCACCTTGTGCACCTTTCTATTGGTCAAAGACAGAGGTCTGGTGGTGGTGGTAGCTTTCAACTTCCTTTCCCCAGCCTGATTTTTTTTTAACTGGAGCTCTATGGTTGCCCTTAAAGCACTAGGAAAGTATTTGTTGCCCTTCTCAGAAAGAACTTGGATACCGAAGTTGTTCCCTGTTCTCTTTCTAGCTTAAACTTGCTCTTAGCAATTCCTCACAGACATACCTGAATCATTTCACATGAGTTTATGGAGGAATTTATCTCAGGCAACTGAGTGATCATGTCCTGTTTTTCTTTGAGTTTCCCCTTTATCTTAGGTATGGGGAGAGTGGGCCACCAGTGGGTCAGCTTTCTGGTGGGTTCCAGAAATTTTGAATATTTGCAGGCCACCCTGTATTTTGGTGTATGTTTGGTTGATGTGCAAATGCATTCTTTCTATCACTGTACTTTTAAAATAGAAGTCATCTTTTGTTTCATAAAAAAATCAATTTCTTAAAAAGACAAGTTTTGAAATTCTCTGCTAATTCGTGGGTCAGTTTTGGTAAGTTGAGTTTTGAAGGAACTTTTCCACTTTTATATAAGTTGTTGACTCTTTTGGCAGAGAGGTGTTAATAACGTTTTCTTGTATCATTTCAGTTGGAAAGAGCTTTCCCATGGAATTAGCCCCTTGATCTCTAGTTAGCTACTTAAGAATCGGTTTGGGGCTTTTGATACTTCCTTAAGGAGAGGTAGGAGCCCACACAGCCTCTACCAAGATTATCAGCTTGTGCAGAAATAGCTTATCCTGTTTCACAACCAAAGGATGCTTGTTTGTCTTTGCTCGAGTGTGCTTGTCTATGGCACCTAGGAAAACCCACTGTCATATCTGTCCTCTGCCAGGAGGAGCAGTATTCCTGACCCTGCAGCATGAGAAGGGTGCATGTGAGCAAATGGCCCTTCATGGGCCATTTTTTAAGCAGTGGTTACTCCCAGCATCAATTAGAAACTGCTCAGTGAATTTGGTAAGAGGGTAAGTTGCATGGAAAATCCTAGGTAAGAAGCAAAGAAGCAGTGGTTATAGATCTCATAGAGCTCGTGGTAGTTCAGATGGGGCTTGAAGAAAAAATAGAGGATGCCCAGGCAGAGACACAGACTAGAGTATTCCAGGAAGGAAGGCACTGTTCTCTGTCTTCTCTCCCAGAAATGCTAGGAGTTCAAATCTGACTCACCAGTGTATGCATTATTTAATGGGGCATGGAGAATAGTCGGTTCTTAATGAACAAAAATAATAAAATGGCCAAGAAGAATGATGATTGTTCTTGTGGGAGACGGTGTCCATAGAGTCATCAGACTGCTGGTAGCTTCACTTCAGTCATCAGCTCCATAAGGCCTGTGAGACGTCCTTGTCTGGGTAAAGAGGACGTTCAGATACCTCATTAAGGTGCTCCAGGGAGAGTTGTTTCCCCAGGGCAGAATGGCCTTCAAAAGAGAGCAGAGAGTCCTTGTTATTTTGGATGCTCCTTTCTCCAGGATGATGGAACTGGCAGGTTTGAATGAAAATATTGTCAGATGGGAACAAAAGTTAATGATATATTGACAATAAAGTGGAAATATATCAACAGCGATCCTTCAATTTCAGTTAAAATAATATAGTCTAGGGTGATACTGCAAACGTACTAGACTGGAGAGGACATTTTGTCTGTGAACCCTCTCCAGACTCCAATATCTCTGGTCAAACCCATGGCCCCCATGCCTGTTCTGAGTTCCACAGGTCTAGATCAGGTTCAAATGTTATCACACTGTTTGTGCGTTTTCTAGATAGGTATCTGTCTTCACCACTAAAGTCTGATCTTCTGTTCCTGGAGTGGAGCAAGAGGTGAGCCTCTCACCATTTCCTTTTCAAGTGGACAAGTGGGAGACGGTAGCACCCCACACGACCCAAAAGACACAGTGCTGGTTTTGAATTCTAAATGTCCCTCTCTGGTCCTCACTGGAGGTCTGGGTCACCTTTGAATCTCAGAGGTTACTTTGCTTAGGGTTCATTTGTTCTCAAACACTGCTGCATACACCACTTTAAAATGTCAGCTTCTTAGTTTAAGGAGTGCCCAACAGGAGAATGTTAGTGGGGATCTGAGAGCACTTATTTTTAGAAACATTCTATGAAGGTATAATCCATTTAGTTGTGGTAACATGGGATTAGATGATAACCCAGTCTGCTTCTAGCTCTGATGATTTAGTGTTCTAAGTATTCCTATACATCTGAGTGTGAACCTTAGACTTCATGGTTTAGCAACATACATGGTGTGTGTGTTTGTGTTCGTGTGTGTGTGTAAAGGGGGGATGCATGTGTTCACACATGAACACATATCCAAAGGAGAATGTAGACCTATTACTTATTCCTTGTGATATCCAATGCCAAAACTGGAAGTAAACCTTCTAAGGAGGATAATGGCAATGAGGAATGACTACCGTAACAGAGCAATTAACAGTGGGGGTTGAGGATGTGGAGGACCTGAATTTGATGAATGTCAGTGAAGACAGAGAGGGGAGGAAAAAATTACAGCACAGTTTGTGAATATTCATGAACAACTCTTGTAGATTTATGTAATAAGTGAATTTTGTGACTTACCAGGGAATTATAAGTATTCCTTATTGAGTCATGTTTAACCTGAGTGTCTGAGTAAATGATAACAATATTGACCAACGTTAAATGCTGATGAGTTTGAGAAAGGGATGATTTGAAATGAAGGCAAAGACCCTTGGAAGTGCCTTTTAAAAATCCACATTGAGAAAACCGCCAAAGTAATAAAGTTCAGTGAGAAGTGGGAGTTAGAAGTCAGTGTGGGATTTTCATCAGACCAGATGGGTCCAGGTTCTCAGAAATGTCGCTGGGAATTGGGAACAGAGGGCAATTGGTTACACTGAAGGGGAAGAGTGTAAGAGTACAAGGTTCAAATATCACAGCACACAGTCATCCCTGTCTGGGCCTGGATAAGGGGGAGGGGAAGGCTGTGTTTGAGGGCTTTTGCTCAGTTCAGTGCAGTTAGGGGCATGCATCTCCGGGTCGGACCTGTGAGTTTGGAGCTCAGATCTCTGAGTCAAATGCACCCCAGGAAGGATGCTTAAGACTCTAGGGAAGGAGCGCTTTGTGTCAGGGGATAAGACAGGTCAAGGAGGCCCCTGCAGCCAGGGGTCAGAATTTGGAGGACGAAATCTGGACCAGGAGGGTTGTGGGCAGCCAGAGATCCCAGCAAAACAGGTCAGAGATTATCTGGTCCTCCTATTACCAAGGGAATAATTCTTGAGTGGTGCCCTTTACTCTGAGCATGCTCAGGAGTCCATTGCAAACAAAGAGGAAGCCTGATCCTGGAGCCAAGCCCTTCTGCCATCAGAGCACAGCCCTCCACAACCGGATGTGGAGATAGTTGCCCACCCCCTTCCTCTTAATTGGCACCCTAGTGCTCTTGCTGGGCGTTCAAGGCATCGAGAGAGGAAGCTAACTGACCAGGAGCTCTTGTAAATGCAGTGTGCTCATATCCGCACAAGGTGGCAGAGTGGAGTACAGAAGAGGGCTTGGAACCACGAAGGCTGAGAAATCGATATACCTGACTTTTGGAGGGAAAGGACGTTGAAACCACAAGACTGAAAAGAGGAAACTTTGGAGTCTGAGAATGAGTGAAGAGAAAGAAAGATATCTAGGAGGCTTAGGTCCTAGAATGCAAAACATGGAGAAAAAGAATGAGAAGCATCGCCCTGCCACACTTTTCAGAAAGAACCAAGAGGGCCAATACTCTCCCTCTGATCACTGGGGTTGCTCCTGGCATCATCACGAAGGGAGCAGCGTTGAAGGCATGCATAAGGGTTCCTCGGTCTCTTTAGTGAGATACATTCAAGAAGCGTAATGGAGGAAGAGACATTTCTATAGGCTGTGAAGCGAATACGGTACAAAAACAGTGGGGACAGAAAATGCATGACATTCTCAGTTATTTGGCAATCAAAGAGAGAGGAAGGAATAAAAGGAGAGGGAAAAAGCTCAAATACATTTCTATACTCGAAGGCAGTTTATTTTACCCACGTCCATCGACAAGGAATTTCTGGCAAATGCACAGAACCTGTGCTAGAAAAACGTATTTAGTACCATGAAGGTACATAGCAATCAGAACATTTTTACAAACATTTTTATTTATGTTAAAACCTTGTACAAATTCTGTTCTACCAGGGAACTGTTTTAGTTTATTCTGTCTTATTTGCATGTGTATGGTAAGCAATCCTAATTGACTAGGTAAGGGAATTCTCTAGAGCAGAGCTGAGTGGTGTTTCTGCACAGTTCTGAGGGGTTATTATAGACTTTCTCTAATGAAAATGGCCTATGAAAAATATTTTGCTCTGCCTCAAAGCTGTACTCGAAATCCAGGCAAATCAAAGCAAAGGCAAGCCTTGGTTTGCTGTTTCCACTGAGCAAAATATCACAAGATCACAGGAGGGCTTTGGAGAGGTGTCCAAGGTCTTGTTTAGTTGTGAATTGGCCTTTGTTGTTTGTTCATGTCTAGCACACACTTTCATGAACATGCTAAGCACACGGATCAAAAATCACACAGATGCAGGTGAGCCAGTGACTGTAGGGTTTCCGAGAGCCTGGATCTCCTCATCTATAATGAGGGTATGAAGGACAGTGATCTCTAGGGGTCACAGAAAGGCCTCATCTTATAGTTCTCACTTCAGGTTGCTAGAAGGAAGATGCTATTCCATCTACAGCCATCTTGAGTTTTGGCATGGGCAGGTTTCTTTGTGGAACTTGAAATTCTAGATCAGACAGGGAATGTGAAACATTCTAAGTAATTCCTGTTGATGAAGGAAAAGAGGAGGACTGTGTGATAGGGGTGATGCTGCGGTGGCCACAATCAGTGTCCAGCAGAAGGAAGGTTCATTTTCTGTGCCTGTACAGTCTCCCTGGATTACAGGTGCCAGTTTCTTATAAGGGAAGGCCCAAACTCACACATTTGTTTGAAACCAGGACTTTAAATTTTCAACTCAGTCCAAGTGGGTCATAGTCCTACCTTTCCAATCTGCCTATTTAACCTATTAACTCACTATCTCACTTTCTCAACAGGGTCCACACCAGGCACTTTGGGTGCCCAGGTGACGAGATTGAGCTCCTTCCCTCTGGAAGCTGACAACCTGGTGATGGCATTTCCCTGTAGCCTTGAGAAGTGAACTGACAGCTTCTGAGAATCCAGAATGTGGAGGTGAAAGATGAAATATCCAAAGAGGCTCTGTGCACTGAGGTCACAGCTGCCAGTGTCTCCCCACCTTTTACATTTTCCTGGCTGCAGTTTGCAGTGTTTAATTTTTCATTCTAGTTTTGCATCAAAATGGTATCAGTTGAGCTCCAAAGCCAGTCTTTTCCTCAAAGGAAAGTCATTCAATGTCACAGCGGCTATACATCTTCTGACAATGTATTTGCCTTTGAATTCCTCCCCTGGTTGAGTGGAGAAAGCCATTAGTCTTCAGTTATCCAGCAATTAGTTACAGAAAGACCAAGTCATATCACGCAGGACCAATGCATAATCCCCCATTATAAATCTCCTGGAGACAGAGTATAAATACAGAATTAGCAGATGTCTCATGAGCAGCTGTTCCCTGGCTTTACATTCACTCAGGAAAGGCAAAAAGAAAAATGTTCCCTCTCTCATAATCAGTTGTGAGACACAAGAAGTAGACTGTTTCCTCCTGGGAGGGAAACAAAATACTTTCTGTTTCTAATAATCACTTATTTCCAATAAATGAACTTTTACATCTCCAAATTCAAAGCCCCTTGTATGTAGTAAAGGGTGGAGCCTGTGGTGTTCACACGATAGGCGGGTCAGTGATGAACAGTGCGAGCTGGCATGTGATCCTGGAGTTTCAGAGCTTGGGATCCAAAGATAGAATGGATATGGTACTGAGGTTACCCTCACAAGTAGTAATGTTCACTCTTGGAAAGCAAAACTTGGGGAAAAAATGGTGCATGTTATCTACTATATACCCAAGACATTATGGTGAAGAAGAGATATTAAGCTCATTCATGTCCAAGCTAGGATACACATATAAGGGAAAATTGTGAATACTTAGCTTTCTACTCAAAGTAAGTAGAAAAGATTTAAGCAGGCCAAAGTTGAACCTGGGGTACTGTGAGTTATAGATCAGTAAAATGTATCAGGCATCTGAGCAGTCGCCTGACATGAGACATGCATGAGGTGATTATATATTGAATTTGGGCACATGGTAAGAATGAGAATAACAAGCACAATGAAAACAAGACACTTATAACATTTAATGCAATCAGAGAGCAGAATTTCCTGACCCTGGTTCAGCAGTTCATTTAAGCAGAGAGGTGTGAGTCTGTCCCCAAGCAGTTGTTTTTCCCTTTAGTCTGGTTAGTGCTAGGTCCTCTGGGCTTCGCATGGACTCATGGGTAATTAGCTAAAGCAGTTATTACTTATATCTTCATTTCTGTATAGACCAATGATGTAGAAGTGAAAAGAGGTGAGCTGCTTCGATGTAGTCTTTTTCACTGTGTTCTGTGCTTACCTTTTAGCTTGTCCTGTAGAGCATCATTAAAAGCAGACAAAATCGTCACACATTTGGGACGGCAAAATGGGCCTTCCTCCCTTAGCGCCAACTTGACTTTAAGGACAGAGCTTCCTCAGCTGGCTTATTTTTGAACTTTGACATAACAGGGAAATACACTCTCTTTTTTTTCAGCCACTCTATCTTATTAAAACAAGTTGATCTCTAATTGATCTTACAAGTGTATTATCCTTACGAACAACCCTCTTGTCTTAACCATTTACAGAAGGGAGATTGAAGCACAGAGGTCTTACAGTTTATGAGGACTGGAAGTGAGATCGACCAAAAATATCTTGGCATTGATGTTTCTTTGTATTACCTTGTATGTTGGTCATTAAACTCATTTCTTCCCAGAGAATCTCTGGTCCCTGTGATGTTGGCTGTGGTCTGGCTCTATGTCTGCACTGTCTTTACTGCAGGGATTCAAATGGGTCTGAGCTGAATTAGGGGTAGGGATCTCTTAAGGATTTGTGTTCTGATGAAAGGAAGTGGAGAGGACAGTGTCTCCTCTCCCTGGAACATGACTGTGACTTCCAAGGAAAAAGACTGGGGCAGAAGCTAAGTAACCTGATTCTACAAGGGAGATTTTGAAATATGAGGGTAACATTCTGGACCCTGGGCATTCTTCTCTTCTGGCTGCTTTCAAAAGTGCGATGCCAATACCACCACCCAAGAAGCCCTTCCTAAACCCCCAGTGGGAACCCAGCTTCCACATTAGAGCTTCTCCCTGAACCTGGCATTCTATTTGACACTTGAGGGAACCACTCGAAATCACAGAACTTTATGCAACTTCCTGTCTTGTACATTCACTGTCTACATTTTTAATTTATCAAGTAGCTATTTACTATTACAAGCAACCCATTTTTGACCAACACAGAAGTAATAGACCAAGGAAATTCAAGCAAATCAAGGTGGAAAGCTATGCTCTACTTACATTTTTACTTCCATATTACCTGTCTTTGTTATGGTTCTGAGAACAATTTCTCATAAGTGGTAGGCACAAGTTCAGTACCTATTGGTTTGCTAGGCCTCCTGATGGACAACTGTGTAATAAATCAGTGTAGAAATCTGGGAACCGTGGAGACTCCTGTTGGGAGAGGTTTTTTAACAGGGAAGTGGGACACCTGAGCCGGGATGGAGAGAAAATGTTCTCAGAAATGAAATCCAGTCTGTATGGTCCAAACTGGGAACGTTGCAAAGGTCTCTAGAACTTAAAAGAAGCTAATCAAGATGTTCATATTTTAAATGATATCATTTCTCATCGATGTGAGAGAGCTAGAAAGAAAGCCCAAAATAATCTAAGATTAGGAGATTCGGAAGAATTAGTAGGACAGGGAAAAATAGTGTGTTAATAACCTATTACCATAAATTGCTTGAGGCAACAAAGGCTGCACTTGGTTAAATTGACAAGTTTGTTTGGAATTTGCCTCTGAGAGTTTCTCTCAGTTTGCAGCAATCATTTTGGCATGCACTGAAGCTGTGTGGAAGCCTGCAGATGAGGAAAGGGCATTGAACAGAAATGAGTCTGAACCCTTTGCAGAGCTCTCCGGGCAATGAAGTAGAATCCCTCTAGATAGAGGTGGTCGGGGACCATGTGGTCCCATTGATCTGTGTTCAATCTCAGGGAAGGATTTCCAGTATCTTGTCCATCTTGGGTTCTTTTTAAAATATGGGGTGAGTTGAGCACTTCTCTAAAAGCTGAACTTTCTTCTGACAAGACAGATCTTGAACAGTCTGTCATTGTTACATCTATAAGGATTTCCTTCTTACCCGAGAAAATCTGAGTAAGACGAGTGAGGCCAGAAATGGTTAAAGAAAAGATTCTCACGTGCCACACATCAGCGGAAAGAGGGTGAGGGAGTTGCAGGAGCTAGAAATCAGGTAATTGCAAAGGAAAGTTTTTTTATAACATCTTCCACAGCTCTGAAGGGGCAAGAAGTAAATTGGACTTGTAGTGTCAGTTAAGAATGAACAATTTTCCTTGGCCCCTTAAATAATGCATAGGCTATCGAATCAGATTTGTCCTCCTAGCATTTCTGGGAGAGAAAGACAGAGAACAGTGCCTTCCTTCCTGGAATGCTCTAGTCTGTGTCTCTGCCTGGGCATCCTCTATTTTTTCTTCAAGCCCCATCTCAACTACCACCAGCTCCATGAGATCTCTAATCACTGCTCCTCTGCTTCTTACCTAGGATTTTCCATGCAACTTACCCTCTTACCAAATTCACTGAGCAGTTACTAATCAGAGCTGGGAGTAATCACTGCTTAAAAATTGGCCAGTGCAGTGAAATTTGCTCACAGGCACCCTTCTCATGCTGCAGGGTCAGGAATACTGCTTCTCCTGGCAGAGGACAGATATGACAGTGTGTTTGCCTAGGTGCCATTTGAGACATGCACACTCAAGCAAAGACAAACAGGCATCCTTTGGTTGTGAAACAGGATAAGCTATTTCCGCACAAGCTGATAATCTTGGTAGAGGCTGTGTGGGCTCCTACTTCTCCTTATGGTAGTTTCCAAAGCCCCAAACAGATTCTTAAGTAGTTAAGTAGAGATCAAAGGGCTGAACCCATGGGAAAGCTCTTTCCAACTGAAATGATACAAGAAAACGTTATTAACACCTCTCTGCCAAAAGAGTCAACAGCTTATATAAAAGTGGAAAGTTCCTTCAAACCTCACCTTACCAAAACTGACCCATAAATTAGCAGAGAATTTCAAAACTTCTTTATCTTTTTAAGAAATTGATTTTTTAAATGAAACAAAGGATGGCTTCTGATTAGGACGTACAACCATAGAAAGAACGCATTCATACATCAACCGAACACACACCAAAATGCAGAGTGGCCTGAAAATACTCTAACTTTCTGGAACTCACTAGAAACCTGAGCCACTGGTGGCTCACTCTCTCCATATCTAAGATAAAAGGGGAAACTCCAAGAAAAATAAGAAAGGAGAACTCACTTGTTTGAGGTAAATTTCACCATACACTGGTTTGAAACACTTCAGGTACCTCTGTGAGGAATTGCTAAGAGGAAGTGTAAACTAGAGGGAGAACAGGGAATAACTTTGGCATGCAATTTCCTTCTAACCCACCTCACCAGGTACTCACACAAAAGATAAGAGAACTGAGAAGACAGCATGAACCGCCCCCTTAATGTGGGCTGGGGTGAGGGGAACTTGCAGTAGCCATGGGGAGTAAGGCACAAAGTTCTGTCCAAATTCCACTCCCATATTAGAAAAAAAGGGAAAAAATAACTCTTACAGCTCTGTGAGAAGAGAAACAAACACTTTCCTGGTCCTTTACGGTCAAACATACAGACACCATTTTAAAAAATCAGGCTGGGGAAAGGAGATTGAAAGCTACCACCAACACCAGACCTCCAACTTTGGACAAAAGAAAGGAGCACAATGGGTCCCCTGACCACTGGGCATGAGGAAGGTCACTGGGAAGAAGTGAAGCAAATTGCTCATCCAAAAAAATATGCAAGTTCGAGGAAAATGGAGTAGCATCTTTAGAATTCATTATAGAAGCCATCTGATCCTTGGATATACGTGGTAAATATGTGTTCTCTCACACTAGTTCATTATCTTTACTTGTTAGACGTTTATTCAGATTTTTTTTTTTTTTTTTTTTTTTTTTTTTTTGCTCATTCTCCAGTCAGTGTTGGTATTTCTATTGAAGGGACCAACATGTTGCCAACTCGGAGTTGCTTTTTTAACATATTGATTCTAAGATGTTTATGACGAAACAGATTCAAAAAGAACTTTTGAAACTCCATCCTTTCCTGCCCAAGGGATTCACACGGAAAAGCCTGCTTCAGGAAGGCTAAGGTTCCCTGCTTAAGGGAATCTTAAGACATCTTAGCTAAGTAGAAATAAGTGTGGTAATGAAAAATTTTTAAGCGGGGTCCTTTTGGCTACAAACCCCCAGTGCGCTACTTTTTTCACCTGCCATTCTGTTTCCTTCTTCTTCAACTACCTGGAAGCCAGCCACTCTAATATCTAACACTCTCTTCCTGCCTTTTCTAATTTGTCCAAATTGCCTTAATCTCAGCCTTGCCGCTCTGCCTTCGTACATTTCATGGGCTTGTACTGTAGTTTTGATTTTCTCCTCTTAGTCTGTCTTAGTTAATTTGATTATTAGCCCAGCCAGAAGAGATTAGAAGGGGGGGAATTATTCATATTTCCTAGGCAGCACAAAATCTTTCTAGAAATACGTGCATTTCATCTAAGTTACCTAAACTGTTGCCATTCTGTTAACTGTAGCATTCCCTCATAATTTTTATTTCTCTAAGGTCAGTAGTAATGTTCTCTCACATTTGTTTTTAGTCATGTGAGTATTCTCTTTTTTTCCTTGGTCAGTCTTGCAAAGGTTTGTCTATGATCATGATCATTGCAAACAAAAAAAAAAAAAAAAAAAAAAAAAAAGCTTTTCGTTTTGATGATTTTCTTTATTGTTTCCTTAATCTTTATTTCATTTATTTCCAATCTAATTTTTACTATGTTCTTTAAACTGAGTGATCAAGTTTGGGTCACTGCTCAGAGGACTGGAACTTTTGACCTCTATTGTGTGGAGCTATACACTGCATTTCATAAGGAAAAATGTATGAAGTGAGCCCTTCACGTTCATTACATGCTGAACATGTTAAAGAGACCTCCAACATTCTCATTCAACTACACGGACAAAAAAAGGCAAAGGGGTGTATGGCATTAACTGAGACGTTGTGAATTCTTTTATTAATATGTGCTAGAATAAAGAAATGACCATCTGCTGGTGTACCAAGCTGTGGTGTGGAAACAGTCAGTTATTGTACTCCCTGGAATCATAACTCCACTATCACCTATGCGCTCCTGTCCTGTTAACACTATGCTGGCCTGCACTTCCGTTCACTGCTCTTGAGACTTCGTGTTTCATTCCAGAGTGGCATGGGTGTCCTAGATTCTAGGGGGCGGTTTCATGTTTAGTGATTAACATTTTTAAAGGAAAACCTTTTTGTGTGTGTGTGGCCCCGAAAGTACTGAATGCAGGGGAGTTTCTTTGGGAATACCTTGAACACAACCTCAAAGACACTTAACATTTCTGCGCATGTCCTGTGAGTCTCACAGTCACTTCGATTCTGCGATTGTTCTCCACACTGTTCCACAAGTTCACTGACAATGAGTACTGGAACCAGAACCTCCAAAGGTGGATTGGATCGGTGTGAACCCAGGAATCTCATTCTATGACTCACAGGTGTGCACGTGTCTCTCATGGAGATGGAAGAGTGTTTGCCTTTTTCTGAGACAAGGAGAGAACATTCTGCTCAACTCCTCATCAAGCCTAAGAGAGTCCCTGTCAGAAAAAGGAACTTGGAACCTCAGAAATCCAGCCTCCTGAAGGACACCATGGTGAACAATATCTCTCCAGGACCTGACATGTGTATTTTCTCTGTAATGACATTGACGCCCTGCAAGCATAGAGAGACTGGATATCATGATGTGTGACTACACACAGCACAATTTCCCATGACAAAAAGGATGATGATCAAAATCATGGGGAATAGTAACCAAGGTTAAAAAGACCATTACAGTGACATAAATGATGAGAATTCTAACACTGATAATGGCTAATTCTGCAGAGGAGTAAATGATTGTGCAGAGTCTGCTCAGTGCACGACAATGCACCCAATGCACTATGAAAGGAACTCACCATCCTAGGATTGCACCAGGAATTGCTTCCTGGAGGGCAGCAGGAAGGAACAGTCATGTGCTCTTTTTAAGGAAATCCTCTCTACAGAGTGATAGGGTTGATCTTGACCTAGTCTGAACCTGTCCTGAAGTAGGGAATGGAGAGAGCCTGACTCAGGAGATAATTTGACCCTCACCTCTAGGGGACCTCAAATATGGCTGCCCACTACCACCATTGTGGGATCTTTGAAATTCCCAGCAATACGCCCTCTGACAGACACACAACTTCAGAATTACTTAGAGTGGGAGTGAAGAATGAGTGTCTATGAAAACTGACCAATTGAGCCCAATGTGGGCCAAAAGCATACTCAGCCTGCATACAAACAAACCTAATTTCAAGCTACATCAGACTCACATGAGCATTTGTTGAATATTCACATATGTATGCTGTACTGCTTGGTGAGCCTGAGGTTTTGCATGTTTAAGACGCATTCTGTCCTAACAGACTCACTTTGCTTCTCAGTGAAATGACATTTAGGGAAGTACCACTGCTTTTAAAATAACCAGAAATGCTGAAAAACAAAGACCAAGTGCAAAATATATTCGACAGAATTGTATTAAAGAGGAAAGAGATGTAAATACAACTTTATTAGGATATTTCATAACCAGCGGTTCAATGTCAGCAGAAGGGGCCCCATCCTGCTTTCCACTGAATATCCCCACATTGTGGACAGTCTCCCCTTGAGCAGACACTGCTTCAAACCTGCAGTGCTGTCCCCAAGCCTGTGCCCAGTGTGCCCAGATTGACACAAATACAACCCTCACAGAAATTCATTACCTGGGTTTGGAATTTCAGTAGAACTTAGAAGTATCTATTCCACACTAACGTAATTTTCTATGTATCGATTTAAATTTAACAAATTAACTACACATACTAAAAATAGTATGAGCAATATCCCATAAACTATAGGACTTAATAATCAAATACTTTTAGAAATATCACTTAACCCACATGATTAAAAAGTGCAGTATTTACACGTGTGTGTCCCAAAACATGATCTAGGTTCACACGAGTTGTCCACACAGTACAGCAGGGGAGTGATTCCCCAGCAACAGCTGCTCCTGGTGATTTCCCCTCCCTGGTTCAACAGTCACCTCTAGGTCATGCGGGATGGAGGACAGGTGTCACAGCAACAGCATCTTCATGGTCAGTGCTGTCTTCGGAGTAGGAGAAGACCTGCAGGTCCTCCTGCCAGAGAATCCAAGGGACATGGACAGAGGGTCCCCCTTACATCCATGGGGAGGGAAGGTTCTAAGCAGGAGGGGAAGACTCCTCAGCAGACAGCAGTAAGGGAGTTGTCAGGAGCTTGGATCTCCACTGTCCTCTCTTTAACCTTCTCAAGAGCATTCTGATGTGCTGGCCTGGCCTCTAGGGAGCCGGAGGAGGCTTGGAAACAAGGCAGATGTTGACAATGCTAAGAAGAGGTTCATCATTTGGAGTCTTCAGGTCAACTGATTGTCCCTGGGCATGTATCTTCCTGGGAGCCTGAGGTGCCAGTGCAGGTCTGAGTGCAGGAGCACTTGCTGTAGAAAGGACTGTCTGGACACACCTCAGGTCTGCCCTTGGCAGGGTCTTAGAGGGGGTTGGCCAGGGGTTTTTCTGGGCTTCTTTAAGGGATTCTGGCAGGTCTGCCCAGGACTCTGTACAGCCCTATTGTCAGGTGTCCTGTGGATGACATTAGAGTCCCAGCAAAATCTCTGAGCAGCAGCATGTCCCACAGTTGGTGACTTCAGGTCCCGGTGCTTGGCCTGGGCCTGTGGGATGAGGGCACGACATGGTCCATCTGACTTGGAGCCAGGACCCTGGACAAAGCTTGTGCCTGCTTGGTGATGGCTGCCAGTGATAGGCACTCCCTGTTCCTTACTTAGCATGCATGCTAGTAAGGTGTTCCTTTCAGCACTGTGCATGGGTGACAGTGTGGATATCATGCCAGGTTTCCTGACAGGGGACCTACTGATGAGACTGTGTTCTCCCACACATCTCCTCTGGGTCGCATGTATGGGCATAGGCTGGGTTGGGTACTGGAGGCTAAACACCAAGAGATTACACATTAGAATTACCTCTCGGTCAAGGACGAAATAAGAGGAAACAAAGTAGAAGACCAAAGACCTTAAAAGGAGACATGCACAGAAATTGCTGTGCCCACTTTCAGAGTACAAATGAGAAGGTCAATGACCTCAGAGTTGGTCAGTGTGACAGATGCCACAAAGTCCGCTCTGTACCAATCCTGACAGCAGACAAAATGCAGAATTCTTACAAGTGTCCCCTGTTAGGGAAGACAAACAAGCCCTGGGCTTCGCTCACTCAGGGAATGGAAACATCTTATGGTGTTTGGGGGAAGTTGGACAACTATTGAGCTTGGGAGGAAATTTGGGTCCAGGGGTCCCATTTTCAATATGCCGATTCGCCCCTAAGGTACCGCAACTTCTGGACACATCTAGTGAGATCATGACCTCACCATCCAGCAGCACCTTATCTGCCCACATGCAAGTGGAAGGCACAAACAGGGACACCCCAGAAAGTGAAAACAGGAAAACACCCGCCAGGAACCAGCTAGGACTCAAAACAAGTCTCACAATTCCATCCCACAGGAACACACTGAGGGGAGTTGGGGTAACCTCAAGGAGAAGAGCCAGGACACTGGAGACACTCACCCTCACATAGCCACAGGATTCTGTCTGATCCTTACAGGATGGCTGAAATCTTCACAGGGGTCTTCTGGGAAATCTCTGGAGGTCTTCTTGGCTGTAGGACACAACATGGTGAGTGAAAGCCACTCTACTCCTTGTCCTGAGTAGAGACAAAATTTTCTGTGGCCCAGGACCTGACCATCTTCCCATGTGAGCCAGAGACTGATGCTAGGTGATTTTGCCACCCTGGCCCTTCCATCCCCTCAGAACACTCTCCTCTTTCTTTTCCAGGGAGTCCTCCATAATTGTACATAAATGACTTTTGCTACATGCAATGGCCACTCTGCCAGTCCTTCAAGGTGTCCAAGATGAACCCTCCCCTGACACTTGTGTGAGCTGCCCCAGTGATCACCCAGTGAGAGAGTGACCACTAGAGAGTGGTCCTGGGCACAGGGTTCTCCTCATCCCTGTCCTCATCCTAGCCTGGACATGGTAATGCAGACCCTGAGAGATAAGGGAGTCCAGCCCCAAGGTTGAGATCCAACACCCATAGTGCTCACCTGGATTTCTGTTTCTTCTTTCTGGAAGGCCTGGCTGTGGACCCTGGGATCCCGGAGTCTCTGTGTGAACACAGTCTCCATTTCTCCTTCATCTTATGGCAGGCCAGGGGCTGGGGAACTAAGGCCCAGTGTTCATGGGACACTGGTTCTTGCTTGCCTTGTACCCAAAGGCTCCACGGTCCTTGCATTTCACCTAAGGGGGGAGAATTGGGGCAGTGAGTCAGCTCAAAGCACAGGCAGATTTGAACGGGGTTTAAGAGGGTTGACTTATACACTGTGAATATGGGTTAGGGACTAAAACAGAAGGCTAGAGCTCACCAGGTGCCGCTGTTGGAGATATCCAGGGAGTCCCACAGTCTGAGGTAGTAAGAGGAATATAGGAGAGACAGTTTCAGGTCTAAACTGGGACTCTTAAACCAAATGAAATCATTTCGACACAAAACAGGCTCCAAGGACACTAACGAGGAAATGAGGTTGCTTCCCTGAAACCAAGGGACTGAACTGTCTGGTGAATATGACCCAAACAGATGTCCCTTAAGAGGGAAAGGACCCATCAATTATGGGCACAGATCATGCCATGTCCTAACTCTGTGTCTCTAGCACCTGCCAACCCCAGGCTCCCAACAGCACCAAGCCACTACTCACCCTGGATCCTCCTCCTCTGCCTGGGGAGCCCTGAGATCCACTGGAGATCTTGGCTGCTTCTGCTCTTTCTGAGCACTCAGGGGTTCATGGGGGCCAACCTTTGGGTGAGGGCCTGTCATCTACCACAGTGTCTTGAGGCTTTGCCTCAGTTTTACTTAGGTATAAAAGTGAAGGCCTCCTGACTGGGGGGAAAAAAAGCCATCTGGGTGGGGCTGGGCAAAAACAAGGGATCGCAGTACATAACCCTAAATGTCTTCAGGTAAGGAATTTCAGACCATTTGCTTCCCTCTAGCAGAATACATCTAACCGTAGGATAGCGTTATAATTACTGCTCCCATTCTCAGGCCATATCTCTCCACCCAATACTTTATATTGGAGCCAAACAGTGCTACAAAGAAAACTAATCTCTTCCTTTTTAAATTTTTTGGGTCAAATTTATCCCAATTGCTAAGAATGTAACCCAATGGTGATTTGGAAGGGCTGGATGGTGTGGTTCTCATTTCAACTGCGGTGATCCTAAAGAGAAGGAAATAAAAAACACAAAGGTATCCCTTTGCAGTCTAGAGGCATCCCTTTTTGCTTGCCCCAGGAGCTTTTCTAGTGGGCCACAGGGTGTCCCTTGGGATCCCGCCGATCTACCAGATGTCTCTGGCAAAAGAAATCCTAGTGAGTGTCCGCGGACAGAAATCTAAAAGACATGAGGAAATCGCCACAGTCTCCTTCTGTTTTTTTCTCTTTGTTTAATTTGGAGGTTTTGAGTTCCCTGGACACCATTTGAAGGATTCATGGTCCTACTGAATGTCCAGGCTGCAAAGAACTGTTGGGAAGGAACCAGTCCAGCATTCTTGAGCAATTGCCTATAATTCTGACAACCCCAGACTCACTGCTGTACCCTTGTGTCCCAAGTACATTTCCATTTCTGTATTCTCCATCTACAGAGACCCTCATTTTTCTGTAAGCTTTCAGGTCTGAGGCAAAGAAATTGTCTTACTAGAAAAATAGTTTCTGGCCCTGTAAACCATCAAGAGGAGCACAAAGATGATCTTATTTTAAATGACTCTTTTCCAAATCACAAAGAAGACCCTCAATATTCTAATTTTCCAGAGCTCTAAGAAATTGTCTGAAATTTCCCCAGAAAGGACCTCAAGAGTTGTCTAAAGCACCACTCTTCATATTGCAGGTGAATCTCACAGAGGGATGACAGACAGAGAGGGGGGATTAAACTACCCTTATAGGAGCAAGTAAACCACCTGAGAATCCCAAATTCAATTAATTAGGTTACAGTGGCTCCACGTGCGCGATTACATTCAGGGTCGCTGACGTGCAGGATTTAAACTGGGCGGTTAACGCGGTGTCAAAACTCAGTAGGATTAGCAGAGATGTAGCTTCCTGCCCTTTTGCGTGTTTTTTTCCAGCACTTCTGCGGACTGCCCAATAGAGTCTTCCCTTCAGGACTGCTTGTTCCCAGGTCTCGACTTCAAGATCCAACGCAGTAATGGTGAGGGGTGTGGTCCCTAGGGCAGGGGTACCTGTGGGCTGAGAGATGGCTAAAATTACTGCCCCTCCCCAAACAGCAGGGCTCTGAGACACTGTTGGGGATTCCCATCACCCAGGAGATCCCTGTTTCCACAATGGTGATCCGTCTTCCCTACCCAGGGCCAGGGGGCTCTGCACTGGCGGTTGGTCCCCTTCCAGTCCTAGGGGAATAGGTGGGGCTCCTTCACATGCAAGGATCTCCTAGGGGAGGTAGGATTGCTAGGTTAATTTTCCCTCTGAAATTATCTCCTGAAACTGCCCTGGGCCTGTAGGGTCCTTGGCACTTCGCCTTCATGGCCCCTCTACTTCTATAAATATTGTGCACTTGTAGTTCATCAGGCACTGTGATTCAGGGTAAGGAAACAGATCAGACCCCACTCTCCAGGAGCTTGCATCCATCTCTCCCTCTCTCTCTCTCTCTCTCTCTCTCTCTCTCTCTCTCTCTCTCTCTCTCTCTCATTAAGTAGCTAGGGCAGCTCTGGCAGGACTAATTCCCAAGTCTTTAGGAGAGCAAATAGGAGTGAAGGAGGGAAACGCGAGGGCGCCAGAGCTCCGGAGCATGTTGAGCAGTTCACCAAGGGGTAGAGTGCCTCTTCTGTCCGAACATACATTCAGCCTACTCTTGAGTGCGGCTGAATCCTCATACCCTGCAACTCCATTTTAAGACTTGTTCTCTGCCTGCCTCCCTACAGGATGTTCTAAGTGTGAAGTGCCAGGACTACTGGTAAAAAGAAAGAAAGGCAGCTATCTTTTCCTTCAGGTCAGCTTCACATTGAGAGTCTCCATGGAGACCTAAAAGTGAAAATCATGGGTAACTCTGTCCTTTTCTTACCATAGGCTTAATTCACAGTGCCGATATAAGGACTGTGGACTTGGAGAAAGCTTTTGTTTCGGTGGAATGGACAGCAGGAGGTGCCACAAAGGGCAAAGAGGTAGGTTCTACCTAAAAGATCTGTGTGAAAATGGAACTTGTGAGAGCCTTGTTGTTAGTTTTTCTTTTTCAATTAGCCATGATCGCACCACAGATGAACCTCATGGGCTGTGATATTGCCACCAAGAGCCTTGCTTTTGAGGCTGTGTTGTCCTTCCTGATCTCAAACATGGTTCCCTTAGGATGCACTGGCATTTTACATAGTAAAGCCTCTTCTAAACTGAAGCCAATCAACAGTTTCTGGTGTGTATTTAGAAAGCAAACTGCACAACATCCTAAAACCTTGCTCAGCCAAGCTAGTTTTCAAATGCTTATGACAGTTTTAGGGTGGAGCAAATTGATCATCTGGTGGAGAAGAGAAAAAGTATGTTTCTGAAACACCAAATAACAATAGGCAACTTGTAATAAATGGCACAGGTGTGTAGTGCCAGAACAGCTCAGAGGTGGAACTGACTGAGGGTGAGGTGGCCTTGTGGGAGCCAGCAGGCAGATTTAGCAGAGCGCCCTTATGGGGATAAGCGAAGAGGCTGGCTTCAGGTAGTAGAGGTTCAGGGTTGCTATTAACAGGCTCCAAGCATGGAATAACATAAGGATTCCTCTGGCTGGTTGGGGAGAATAGGTCACTGGAGTTAAGAATTTAAACAGGAGACCTGTTGGGTCCTCAGATGGTCATCCAGGTGAGAAGGTAGTCAGGCTTGCTCTGGTGGCATTCTTTCATTTCACCTTTTCACTTCTGCGAGGCTGGTAATGCTGGCCACATTTTACCAATGAGGGGGAAATTTAGGGTATCTGGAAGCTTTAAAGTCCTTAGAGCTGGTGCCATTTCTGTCAAACATCTGATTCATCTAAATTTCTGAATCCAAGTCTTGTATTTGGCTATTGAATGGTACCACAAATTCATGTATTCTCTCACCATAAGGTAGAGATTACCCTACTTCACACATGAAGTAGCCAAGGCTTAGAAGGCCAGAACTTGGGTCAGTTTGACACCCCACTCTGACATTCTGCAGGAGCCCACGTGCCCCCTGCCCCCTGCCCCCCACCCATCTCTCTGACTGAGACCATTCTAAAACACATTGGGTTGTGTGACTCTCAGACAGAAAGTCTTTCAGTGGCACATTGGATAATTCGTGCTTCATGACACTGTACATGGAGTCATCTTGTCCCCAAAAAGTCTGAATCATGTTTGGTCCCTCAGTCTACCCAGGAAACGTCTTATATTTTAAGACCAAATACAAATTCTTTTCTGTGTAGCCAGCCAAGTGCTTTCTTCTATGTTACCACAGAATTTTTTTTTTTTTTTTTTTTTTTGGCATGGGGCAAGCCAAACCATTTTACTGAGGGACAAAGGGTTGTGAAGATGAAGTACGATATTCTTGGCCCTGCTGGTATCTCCCCAGCTTCAGAGCAGCTTAAAACCCCACAGAATCTAACATACGCTGAGGAGACTGTAGCTGACAGAGCACCATCTGCTTTCTGCTCATAGCTCCTGTTCCCAGGCCGGGACCTGGGGCCTAGCGAGCGTCACTGAACAAGACAGAGGTTGAAGTCTGCAACATGTCACTTAACTGTGGGCATGGATCTGGTCCCCTGGGTAGAGTACAGATCCAGCATTGTGCAGAGTTTCAGTGTGTTCTTAGTTTCAGAGGTTTCAGTCATACCCCTTGCCCTCCCCACACACCACTCAACAGACTGACTTTTCCCCAAATCTTTATTGTTAGATACAATGCAAAAACACAAAATAGAAAACAGCAGGGATTCTCTTGGACCTCAAAAAACACCAAGGAAGAGGTTCAAGAAACTTGTAAAGCGCAAGACATAGTAGTGCCCAGACCACAGGTGTGGATGGAAGGCCACAGCCAGCAGAGCTGGACTAAGGCTCCTTGCCTCTGCCCAGAGCCAGGGCAACCCCAGTGAGCCCTCCACCATTGGCCAGTTCACACAGGCAGAATGCTGGCCGAGGGAAAATTCGGTGTCCCTAGCCCTCCCCACTGGGTGAGAGGGCCACACAGGATAGTTGAAAGTCCCATTCTCCCATCCTTGCTCCCTTCAAGGCTCCAGCTGAGGAAGAGGAGTGTTCCTCTCACTCCAATGCCGTCCCCGTCTGTCCTGGCCCTGATGCCCCAATACTTGGCATTTACCAAAGCCTGTTGCAAGTCAGAACCTGAGCCCAAAGTTCACTGGGGAGGGGTTAGATGGTGAAAAGGCTGGTGCAAAACCAAGCATCTTTATTTGAAGTCATCACTGGGGCCGTTTCTTGCTGCTCATTTGTTTGCTGGCCTGCTCTTCCAGCTGCATGGCCAGGCGCAAGGCCTTGATGGCATCTGGAAGGAAGGGGAGGTGGTGTACTCAGGGCTAGTGTCTGTCTCAGAGGCCCCATTACCTTGGTGCAGAGCTGCCATCACCTGCAGAGGCA
This sequence comes from Glossophaga mutica, assembly GCA_039655065.1. Taxonomy (NCBI): domain Eukaryota; kingdom Metazoa; phylum Chordata; class Mammalia; order Chiroptera; family Phyllostomidae; genus Glossophaga; species Glossophaga mutica. The sequence goes on from CM077317.1 coordinate 14,654,506, forward strand.
CCACCCTGCTACATCCCATCCAACTGCACCCAACTTGAAGGGCTGAGAAGTGCTTGGCTTGCTGGGCCAGGGCAGACTCTGCCTTGTTCACAAAGGTCTCCAAGTCATAGTCTGGCTGTTCAGTCAACTTGGAGAGCTCAAGCCAGCCTGGCCCTTGCTGCAACAGCACAGGGATCACCTTGTCAGTTCAAACAATGACCAAACCAAGTTAGCAAATTATTCCTGAGGCCCTACTTCAATACAGATGCCTGTGCAAGAAGCCCATTCCTTCAGGCATGGCCCACATCCTGCCTCCTGACACTTTCCTGCAGAAGTCCCCAAACTGAATTCATCCACTTCCCTACCCCAAACTCCTCCCTGTCTTTTCATTTGTTTATTTTATTATCTTTTTCTTCCACTACCATTTAGTCTCCCCACCCCCAGCTCCTATCCCTGTCTATAATGTCAAATGAATGCTGTCCTCCGTCTTGAAGCCCAAGCCAGAAATCTGAGCAACAACTTAATTCTTTCACCTTTCTTGTCTCCAAATCCTACCAAGTCCTCCCTTCAAGTGGTTCTTGGATCTCTTTCCCTGACTGGAATCCCATGGTCACTGTAACGCTCAGTCTAGGCAACAACATCTCTCAAACAATCTAGTAGCTCTGAACTCCCAACTGCCTCTCTTCACACTCTCCACATGTCCCCAAACCAGACTCCACACTGTGGCTGCAATGATGTACCCAAAATTCTAATATGACCATGACACCACCCGACTTAACTTTCTTCAAAGGCTACCTCTGCCCTCAGAACCATGTCTGGGCCTCTGGTATGAACCATAAGGCCAATTTTTAAAAATGATTTATTTATTAATTTCAAGAAGGTAAAAGAGGAAGAGAAACATCGATGTGCAAGAGATACATGAATGTGTTACCTCTGGCATGCCCCTAACGGGGACCTGCTGGGAACTTGGCCCACAACCCAGGCACGGGCCCTGACCAGGAATTGTACTGGTGACCCTTCAGTTTGAGGCCTAGTGAAGCAAAATGACTTTCACAAGGAAATGGGCTTGTAAATAGAAGAATCAGGGTTGAGCAAGTCTTATTTTGGGGTGTAATGTCCATACTTCATAGTTTTGGTCCTTGGCCTCAGTACTGAGTACTCAGCTCCTGGCACTCAGGAGCTGGCATATAGAACATACTTGCTGAACACTCACTGAATAACAAGGTCCCTGCATAGAAACCACCCTCCAAAACCCCCAATCAGAAGCATGGTGAAGAGAGATTAGCTCCAGCTAGAAGGACAGAGGAAAGCCTACATATGCCAGACTGAAGAAGAGGGTGTGGTATTAGCTGCCTAAGAACAGCAGATGAATGAATAGCTGGAGAATTAAGGAATTCTGGGGTAGAGAGCTGCCTCTTGCCATGCCAATGTGAAGACCTGTGGGAGTGAAGCCCAGGTCACATTCGAGGAGTGGTGCTGAGCACAGCTGCAGGCCTGGGCCATGGTGGTATCTAGTCCTTCCCAGGCCAGCACCAGCTTCCCACCTGTATAATCTCCTTCAGCTCTTCCACAGCCCTCCCCTCCAGCTCCCTGATCTGGGTCATGGCTTCATTAAAGCTGGACATCTGGGAAGACAGTTCTTCTTCTTCCTTGGGAAACTAAGGGGGGCAAAAGGAGAGATACAACAGTATGGCCCAGTTCCCAACTCAGCTGACCATGGTTCTATCCTGCTTGGCCCCACCCTGCCCCTTACATTGTCTGCAATCAGGGAGCCATTCAAGGTGGTTTCTGTCTCTTCTATTTCCATCTGAACTGGCTGCTCTCCAATGGGCCCATTGTGGGGGCTGAGCTCCTTGACCCTGAGGAAACTAGAAAGTATCAGATTCCATAGCAACCTTCTGGGCTGTACCAAGAGTGCTGTAGCACCTAAGACTGCCAGGCTAGAGGCTTCAAGGGGATGGAGTAGCTGCTTTACCTTTGGCCTAGAAAAAGACCTTCATGCATGCTGACTCCCTACCGGGGCCTGGAGAGGTTTGGGAGAGAACTAGCATCACATCTGAACTCCTGAGCCTCACGTTCACTGAATCACAGAAGAGTAGACAGTAGGCACTTCACCCCAGAGTCTCTTCCCTTTTTCATCTCTGCTATTCATTTCCCTACTCCCACACCCTGTTCCCCGCCCCACCTGGCCATAGGCACTGGTACCTGTCTATATATCTTAGTGTATTTAAAGTGTATTCACAGGAGCTTAAGCCTGGTGAGATCATGGAAATCTGCAACAGAGGGAATGGGTGCTTAAAGGTTGGGGGCTGTAGGGAAAGGGAGAGAGGCCTGGGACCATGGGGGGAGGCTGCCAGGAAGAGTGTCTCCAAGCTACTGACACCCACAGAGTACTGAAGGGAGAGCTCATTTAGCACTCAGTCTGTGCAAGGCAACTTGCTCCATGGGCACTACAGATTGAAGTTCTTTAAAAATTGATCTCTGCCCTGGCTGAGTAGCTCAGATGGTTGGACCATCATCCCAACATGCCGTAGTGGTGGGTTTGATACCTAGTCAGGGTGCAGATAAGAAGCAACCAATGAATACAAGAACAAGTGGACAAACAAACTGGTATCTGTCTCTCTCCCCATTCTTTCAAGTGTAATTTTAAAAATTACAAAAATATTTTTAAAAAATTGATTCCCAGCTTTGAAGGCACATCTTCTTATCCCCTCCTTCTTTATCTCTTCACTTAACTATCCTTCAAACCAAGCTCACAGCTTAAGATGCTGTGGCTCCTCCTGGAACCCTCAGTTGCCCAGGTTGGCTTAGGGATAATGTCTCAGGGAGAAGGGTTGATGGCTTAGTCAGAAATCCCTATCTTCCCCAGTAGACAGGTGGAGGATATTCCCTTGAGGGGAGGTAGGGCAGACTCTAGCTAGAAGCGCTTATGTGGTTCTAATAAGGAAGGGACAAAAAGCCATTCAAGTTCATAGCCCTTTCTTTTCTTTTTTAGATTTTTATTTCTTTATTTTCAGAGAAAGAGGGAGGGAGATAGGGAGAGAAGCACAATGTGTGGTTGCCTCTCACATGCCCACTACTGGGAACCTAGCCCACAACCCAGGCCTGTGCCCTGACTTGAAATTGAATGGTGACCCTTTTGCTTTGCAGGCTGGCACTCAATCCACTGAACTACACCAGCCAGGACTTGTCTCTCCTGCTTCCCCAAAGGTCTGCCTTCAGAATTCTGTAGCTTCCTTCTCACCAGGTAAGGGAGGATTAAACTCCCCCACACCCACAGCGGTACAGACATACACTACAGGGAGTACATAGAGGTAGTCAAAGAGCAGCTTGGTACTGAAAGGCAGGGGGTCAAGCTCAGTCAAGTTAGTGCCCAGAAACCCAGACAGCTAAGGGCACCAGGCCTCTGCCTAGGACAGGACTAAAAGGTCCCCTACTCACCATACAGGTCCTTGAGTACTCCAGGACAAAGGAGTCCCACAGCACCTGTGCCAGCTTGCTGTGGTGAAATGGGGTGTGTTTCACCTTGTTCTGTGCCAGCGCCCTGATGAACTCCTGTGGGGCAGCAGGTGCAACTGAGGTCACTTCCTTCCTCTCATGCTGCCTACTTCTCTCCACCAGTTGTTCCCCCAGACCCGGCCCCTCTAGCTAGCCCTTGCTACCTTCAGAGCCAGGAGATTTTGTTGAGTTCTTGCACCTTCCATGCAGGTCTGCGGGTCAGCACTGGAAGTGTCCGCATCTCATCTGTTCCCCACCAGATTCATCAAAGAGAACTTGCCATGCACTCTCCCTTTTGCTCGAAGAAGAATCTGAAAGCAGGCATGGGAGCAGGAAGTGGTGGAGTTGGCAAATGTCTGCCCAGAGGTCCTTTGGTAAAGGAGAGCAAAAGAAAGGCTATGAGCTCCTGCAGTTGCCAGCCACCATGGCACCTAGTCCAAGGTACCCCAGGCCACAGCAGTGAGTTGCGTTAGCGAGGGACACAGATTAAAAGCCTAAGAAGTCCTGTATCTTTATCTTTCTGTTCTACCTACCCTGGGCAGAAGCTCTCCCTCCAGCTCTGGACCTAGTCAGTTTTCCTGGCAGCCACAGTACTGGATTCTGTGCTAGGGGGCTTGTCCAGCCCTGAGGGCTCATAACATCACATGGAAAGATGGGCTGCCTCTGTTGCAAGGCACAAAGAGAAAGTGGGGTTGTAATGAACCATTTGCCAAAACTTGAGGGCTCTGTGGAGGGCAGCTTGCTCCCTGGGCCTCCGAAAGCGGCCCAGCACTCCACTGCACCATGCCCAAGGGCCCTGCATGAAGAGCACATCCCCACCTCTGCATGGGAGCTGTGGCTCAAGCACTTCCAGCCCAGAACAGACCCAGCTCCTGTCTCTCATCATGGAGGGAGGGAACAGTAGAGAGAGAAGTCAAGAAGCATGCCTTTGGAATAAGTCCAGCAATGAAGCCTGCCCTGGTTGCATGTAAGACATTTGGAGTTGCTCCTGATGAGCATTTGTGGCCCCTTAGCACAGAGGCCTTAGCAGCCCTCCCCAAGGCAGAGAAGGTGAGGGATTCTGTGAAACCACAACAGGCTCAGGGCTAATCTGTGTCACCTGAACTGGGCATTAGGCGGTGGCCCCTTTCCCTCACCAGAATTCTCACCTGCAGGCACTTCCTATTTTGATCATCCTGATGACACACTCAGCACAGCTCACCAGGTGCTCCTGCAGTCCCAGCACGTGCACCTGCTGCTTCTGGTCCTCCAGAATGTGCAGCTTGGCCTTCTTGTTGAGTGGGTCAAACAGCTGTGCCAGGCAGGGGAGCAAGGCTAAGGCCATCAGACACAGGCACCCCACCTGCCTCCTCCCTCCATCACTGTCTGTCCCAGTGTAGACAAGGGCAGGCAGCAGTAAGGGCACACAGAGGCTGACCTGGGTAGGGCAGCAGAGGGCATGGTTTCTAAACTGTGCTGACTCAGTGTGACACAACTCTGATACTTTACTAACTGTGTGAGCCTGGACAGTCCTTAGAAACTCACTCTAGGCTTATTTCTCACCTGCAGAATAGTGACAGTACTGCTTCCTTGCAGGGTGTTGTGATTAATAAATGAATTGAAACAAGTGCTTAGGATAGTGCTTAGCACATTCCACATTAATCATCAACAGTAGTTGTTATTACTATCTAGATCCTGCTCTAAGGGGGACAGACAACTCTACAAAAAGAGAGATGTATGTGTATTTATTTATTCACACACAGATGATAGGAAATGCTAGGAAGGATGAATATGAGTATGAGATAGGTAGGATGAATATGAGTATGAGAATACACACACATGACCAAAGGAAAAAGAGAGTTATGGTGGTGGGTGGAGGGAGCCTGGGGCACTCACAGGGAAAACCTCCCACCAGAGAAGGAGCTCTGAGGAGTGTATCTGCCATACTTGCCGAGCTCAGTCCCACCATCAGGGAACCTCTCCCCCAATTTAGAAGTGCAGGGTGGCTCAAAAGCTTCACGGCTTACAGACTACTGGGCTTCTACCATTTATAGCCAAGTTCAGGGGCCCCAACAACATAAACAGGGTGTCCTTGGCAGCTACCTTCCCATTATAAATCTCAAAGAATTTCACATAGACTTCCAGGACCAGGTTCCAGTAATGGGCATGATATTTCAGGAGGAAGACATCGTGGGCTATTGGAGAGATTATGGATTTAGTTAGCAACCTGCTTTCCATGCACAACCCCACTGCAGCAGAACACACTACTTACAGGACATCACATAGATGCCTTTGGATGCATTCTAGGCTTTCCCATAGAGGCTTCCACCCATAGTCTGCAAAGGAAAGGGGCAGAAGCCCTTCGTAAAGGGCGCTTGGCCTAGGCTGGAGCACTACTGGCTCCATCGCCTCCTGAGGCCACACCAGAGCTAGGAAGCTGGACCTGCTAAGGCCTCTCTCGGCACCTGGAACAACAAGCCTCTCTGGTGATGGAGACTCTGAATGGAGGGGATTTTCTACAAGAACCTCACTGTCTACTTTTTCAGAAATCTCCTGCTGCCTTGTGGGAAAACTCACGCCCAGCCATGCCTAAACACTCACGTGTGTCTTGCCACTTCCTGTCTGGCCATATGCGAAATAGGTTACTTCTCAATCTTGGAGAATTGTGTGTACAAAAGTTCTAGCTGTGAATCTAGTAGAAAGGATAGGGAAGAGTGTACATATCTGACCAAAATGTTCACCCTGGAACATAGGCCTATGCTCTTCCACTGAAGAATTCCTAGATCATCGATTCTTTCTTCCAAGCACCAGTAATCCTTTCCTGCAAAGTGGTCCCAACCTGACCCCAGCCCCACCTACAAATCTGAAATTCTCCCAGCTCACTGAAGCGGGGCTGGCCTAACTCACCAAGAGCAAACTGATGGCCCACACTATGAGCCACCAGCCCCTCCGCTGACTCTGGAGACATAAGATGAAAGCCTGAACTTAGCAGCTGACTTCCAGCATAAGACAGGCTAAAAGGATCAGAGGGAACCCTCTAAATATTTAGGAGTCTAAATATTGTAGGCTTTGTGGGCCACATATATCTGTCACATTGTCTTAAAACAATCCTTTAGAGAACTTCCCCAATCTGGCAAAGGAAATAGACTTCCAGGAAGTCCAGGAAGATCAGAGAGTCCCAAAGAAGTTGGACCCAAGGAGGAACACGCCAAGGCACATCATAATTACATTACCCAAGATTAAAATGAAGGAGGGAATTCTAGAAGCAGCAAGAGATAAGGGGACAGTCACCTACAAAGGAGTTCCCATCAGACTGTCAGCTGATTTCTCAAAAGAGCCCTTCCAGGCAAGAAGGGGCGGGAAAGAAGTATTCTAAGTCTTGAAAGGCAGGGACCTACATCCAAGATTGCTCTATGCAGCGAAGCTGTCATTTAGAATGGAAGGGAAGATAAAATGCTTCTCAGATAAGGTCAAGTTCAAGGAGTTCATCACCAAGCCCTTATCATAGAAAATGTTAAAGGGGCTTACCTAAGAAAAAGAAGATAAAAAATATGACAGTAAAAAGACAGCAAACTCACAGCTATTAACAACCACACCTAAAACCAAAGCAAACAACTAAAACAGGAACAGAACCACAGAAATGGAGATCATATGGAGGGTTAGCAACAGAGGAGTGGGAGGAAGTGGGGAGAGGTACAGAGAATAGGTAACATAGATGGTGGGTAGAAAATAGGGTGAGGTCAAGAATAGTCTGGGAAATGTAGAAGCTGAAGAACTTTTGACACATGGACATGAACTAAAGGGGGGAATGTAGGTGGGAGAGGGTGTGCAGGGTGGAGGGGAATGATGGGGGGGAATGGGACAACTGTAATAGCATAATCAGTAAAATATATTTAAAAAGGAATAGTAAATGGAGGTCCAATTTATTTATTTAAAATTATAGACTAACCTGTCAGTAGTGAAGTTTTCATTCTAGCAGTGGGAAAAATATTTTTATCTCATTCAATTTGCATTCGAAACTGCTCCATCTTCTATGCCTTGGTAAATTCAAATGTCCAAGAAGACAGCATGTTCATTTTGCTTTTCTGGTATTTGAGGTACATTATCCACCATAGCCATGATGATGGTGTAAGTCTGGGAAATAATGCCTTTCTTTGTCCTAGTAGGGTCCAGGGGACAGTACTAACCAAGATCTCTTAAATAACTCGTCCCATTTCACCAGGTGAGCCTCAGGTGTCTCACCTTAGAGTCCTACCCTGAGAATAAGCACTCTTTTTTAGGGTCAGGTCCCAGGGTTAGGCAGTCAGCTTAGAGACTTGCGCTGGGGGTTGGGCAGTCATGTTTGAACTCTTCCTTAGGGGAGTTCAGTCAGATTAGAGCCCTTCCCTGGGGGTGGGTATTCAGGTTGTGATACTGCCCTTGCGCTGGTGACGTCAGGTTACAGCACTACCCTGGGGATGGCCAGTCAGGTTTGAAAACTGTACTAGGGATTGGTAATCAGTGCAGGAGGATCACTGGCCTAAGAAAGAGGCATCAAACGGATGGACATGTGGCTTTCCTGAGTGATCATGAGGCCCCTTCATGCCCAGTTGGGGCAGAATCTGCATGAGGAGATTTTACCTCGGTGTGATTTCTAAAGACTTAATATTTTTCCCCTCAGGAGTTCATCACATTTATAGCTAAGTAAAACTAAGGCAAAGCCTCAAGACACTGTGGTAGATGGTGAATCATGATGCACACGCTGAGCCCCACCAACCCCTGAGGGCACAGAAAGAGCAGAAGCAGCCAAGGTCCCTGGTGGCTCTCAGGGATCCCCCAGAAGAGGAGGGGGACCCAAGGGTGAGTAGTGGCTTGGTGCTCTTGGGAGCCAGGGGGTCGCAGGTGCTAGATATACAGAATTAGGACATGGCATGTTCTGTGCCCATAATTGTTGGGTCTTTTCCCTCTTAAGAGACAGTTGTTTGGCTCATATTCACCAGACACTTTGGTCCCTTGGTTTCAGGGCAGCAACCTCATTTCCTCATTAGTGTCCTTGCAGCCGTTTTTGTATCCAAGTAATTTTGGACCAGCTTAGCCCTGAAACTGTCTCTTCTGCGTACCACTTACTACCTCAGGCTGTGGGACCACCTGTGTGTGTCCAATAGCAGGTACCGGGTGAGCTCTAGGCTTCTGTTCTAGTCCCTAACCCATATTCACAGTCTATAAGTTAATCCTTTTAATCCCTGTTCAAATCTGCCGGTGGTTTGGGCTGACTCACTGTCCCAATTCTCCCTCCTCAGGTGAAATGCGAGGACTTTGGGGCCTTTGGGCACAATGCAAGCAATAACCAGTGTCCCATGAAGCACTGGGATGGGGCCTTAGCATCCCAGCCACTAGGCTCCCATATGGGAAGGAGAACCAGAGACTGTGTTCACACCAGGAATCCAGGAACCCAGGGTCCACAGCCAGGCCTTCCAGGGAGAAGGAAGAGATATGCAAGTGAGCACTGTGGGGGTTGGAGTCCAACCTTGGGGGAAATCCTTGAGGCTGGAGTTCCTTATCTCCCAGGGTCTGCATTTCCAAGTCCAGGCTAGGATGGGGACAGGGAGAAGGAGTCCCCTATGTCCAAAATCACACTCAGGTGTTCATTCTCTAACTGGGAAATCACTGAGGCAGCTCAGGCCTGTGGTAGGGGAGAGTCCACCTGGGTCTCCTAGAAGAAATGCAGAGTGGTCATTGTGTGGGAAAAAAAAGTCATCTATAGACAATTTTACAGGGTTCACTGGAAAATAGAAGGGAGGGATGGTCTGAGGGGATGGAAGTGCCAGTGTGGCAGTCAGCTAACATCAATCTCTGGCTCACAGTGGTAGATGGTCAGATTCTGGGCCACTGAATGTTTTGTCTCTACTGAGCACAAGGAGTGGAGTGACTTTCACTCACCATGTTGTGTCCTGCAGCCAAGAAGACCAACAGAGACAGGCTCTGCTCCAGAGATTTCCCAGAAGACCCCTGCAAAGACTTCAGCCATCCTGGATGGATCAGATAGAATCCTGTGGTTATGTGAGGGTGAGTGTCCGCAGTGTCCTGGCTTTTCCTCGGGGTCACCCTGACTACCCTCAGTGTGTTCCCGTGGGAGGGAATAGTGGAACTTCTTTTGGGACCTAGATGGTTCCTTGGGGGTATTTTCCCATTTTTACCTTCTGGGGTGTCTCTGATTGTGCCTTACACTTGCATGTGGGCAATCAATGTGCTGCTGGAGGGTGAAGTCATGACCTCACTAGATATTTCCAGAAGTTGTGATACCTTAGGGGAGAATTGGTATGTTGAAAATGGGACTCCTGAATCCAAATTACCTCCCAAGCTCAATAGTTGTCAAACTGCCCCCAAACACCATGAGTTGTGTCCATTCCCTGAATGAGCAAAGCCCAGGGCTTGTTTCTCTTCACTAACAGGGCACACTTGTAAGAATTCTGCATTTTGTCTGTTGTCAGGATTGGTACAGAGGGGACTTTGTGACTTCCTCCCCAGTGACGATCTCTGAGGTTAGTGACATTCTCATTTTTACCCTGAAAGTGGGCACAGCAATTTCTGTGCATGTGCTGTTTTAAGACCTTCGTCCTCCTACTTTGTTTCCTTTTATTTTGTCCTTGATGGAGAGGAAATTCTACTGTGTAATTACTTGTTTTTCATCCAGCATCCAACCTAGCCTATGCCCATCCACACTACCTGATGGAGATGTGTGGGAGAACCCAGCTTCATCAGTAGGTTCCCTGTCAGGAAACCTGACATGATATCCACACTGTCTCCCATGTACAGTGGTGAAAGGTGCACCTTACTACCATGGGTGCTAAGTAAGGGACGGAGTGTCTGTCATTGACAGCCATCACCTCAAGAGCACAGGCTTTGTCCAGGGTCCTGGCTCCAAGTCACATGGACCAGGTCATCCCTCATCCCACAGGCCCAGGCCAAGCACCAGGACCTGAAGTGTCCAAGTGTGGGACATGCTGCTGCTCACAGTTTTTGCCAGGACTCCAATGTCAGCCCCAAGTCACCTGGCAAGAGGGCTGCACAGAGCCCTATGCAGACCTGCCAGAATCTCCAAAAATGCCCAACTCTAAACCTGCCCGACCCCCTCTAAGACCATGTCAAGTGCGGACATGAGGTGTGTGAAACCAGGCCTTCCTCCAGCAAGTGCTCCAGCACTCAGACCTGCACTGGCACCTCAGGCTCCCAGGAAGACACATGCCCAGGGACAAAGTGTTGACCTGCAGCTTCCACCCAAAGGACCTCTCCTCAGCAATATCAACACCTGCCTTCTGTCCCACACCCTCCGACTCCCCAGAGGCCCAGCCAGCCCCTCCGAATGCTCTTGAGAAGGTTAAAGAGAGGCAAGTGGAGATCCAAGCTCCTGACTACTTTCTTACTGCTGCCTGCTAATGAGCCTGCTACTCTTGCTCAGAACCTTCCCTCCCCAAGGGTGCAAGAGGGACCCTCTGTCCCTGTCACTTGGATTGTCTGGTAGAAGGACTTACAGTTCTTTTACTCCTTCAAAGACAGTGATGACCATTGAGATGCAATGTCTGTGATACCATTCCTCTATCCTGGGTGATCTGGAGGTGACTATTGAACCAGAGATGGGAAGTCACCAGAAGCAGCTGTTTCTGGGGAGTCACTCCCCTGCTGTACTGTGTGAACAACTGGTGGGAACCCAGATCGTGTTTTTGGGACACACATCTGTAAATACTGCACTTTTTAATCATGTGGGTTAAGTGATATTTCTAAAAGTATTTGTTTATTAAGTCCTGTAGGTTAGGTGATATTGCCAATGGTATTTTTAGTATGTGAAGTTAATTTAATAAATTTAAATTGATGGATAGGAAATTAAGTCAGTGTGAAATAGTCATGTTAAATTGTACTGTAAGTGGGAACCCAAGCAATGAATTCATGTGAGGTTTGCATTTGTCTGACTTTGGGGACACTGGGCACAGGCCTGGGGACAGCACTGAAGGTTTGAAGCAGTGCCTGCTCGAGGGGAGACTGTCCATTATGTGGGGATATTCAGTGGAAAGCAGGACGGGGCCCTTTCTGCTGACTTTGTACCTCTGTTTATGAAATGTCCTAATAAAGTTGTGTTTACATCTCTCTTTCCTTTTTAATAAAATTCTGTGAAATATATTTTGCACTTGGTCTTCGTTTTTGAGCATTTCCTGACATTTTAAAAGCAGTGGTATTTCCCCAAAAGTTATTTCACGGAGAAGCAAAGTGAGTCTGTTAGGACAGATTGCCTCTTAGACATGCAGAACCTCAGGCTCACCAAGTAGAACAGGATCAGTATGCGAATATTCAAGACATGCTGTTCTGAGTCTGATTTAGCTTGAAATTCGGTTTGCTTGTGTGGGGGCTGAGTGTGCTTTCGACCCACATCGGGCTCAACTGGTCAGTTTTCATAGACACTCATTCTTAACTTCCACTCTAAGTAATTATAAGTTTCTTTGCCCATCAGAGTGGGAGTCGCTGGGAATTTCAAAGCTCCCTCGATGGTGGTAGTGGGCAGCCGTATTTGAGAAGCACTAGAGGTGAGGGTCAAGTTACCTCCTGAATCAAGCTCATTCCAGTCTCTACTTCAGGACAAGTTCGGTATAGGTCAAGGTCCACCTTATTGTTCTGTAGAGATGATTTCCTTAAAAAGAACACATGACTGTTCCTTCCTCCTGCCCTCCAGGAAGCAATTCCTGGTGCAATCCTAGCATGGTGTTACCTACATAATGTATTGGGTGCCTTGTCATACACTGAGGAGATTCTGCACAATCATTTACTCCTCTACAGAATGTAGTGATGATCAGTCTTAGAATTCTCGTCATTTATGTCACTGTGATGGTCTTTTTAATCTAGGTTACTATCCCTCGTGATTTTAATCATCATTTTTTGTCATGGGAAATTGTCGTTTGTGTATTCACACAGCATGATACCCAGTCTCTCTATGCTTGCAGGGCGTCAATGTCATTACAGACAAATACACATAGCAGGTCCTGGAGAGACATTGTTCACCATGGTGTCCTTCCCATGGTTGAGCTTCTGAGTTTCCTTTTGCAAAAGCGACTCTCTTATGCTTGATGAGGAAACTTGAGTAGCATGTTCTCTCCTTGTCTCAGCAAGGGGAAACACACTTGGATCTCCATGAAAGACACATGCACACCTGTAAACCATAGATTGAAATCCCTGTGGCACACCTATCCAATCCCCCTTTGTTGGTTCTGGTTTCAGTTCTCATTATCAGTGAATTTGTGGAACAGTGTGGAGCAGCAGAAGCTCAGAATCCAAGGGAATGAGGGAGTCACTGGACATGCGCAGAAACACAGTGTCTTTGGAGCTGTGTTGAAGTTTTTGCCACGGAAAATCCCATACATTAAGCAATTGTGGCTCCACGAAAAATTTTTCCTTTACCTATGTTAATCACTGAATGCTAAACCCTGCTCCAGGGTCTAGGATGCCCACGCCACTCCAGAAGGAAGTAGGGTGACTCAAGCATGGTAGGTAGAAATGTAGGATGGAAAGACGGGGAGTTAAGCTGAAGACTGTGAGGCTCCATGCACGACAAGCCCCACCTTTCAGGCTCTGGGCACCTCCAAATCACCTTCTGAGTCACCAACCCCAGAACTTTGAGTATCCTGCTGAACCGGAAACCAAGTTCCAGTATCACAGATCATTCTCCAGTGTGTGGAGTATTCCTTTTCAGATCACAAATTTATGGATTCTCCTCCAGACCCAAACTCCCCGCTTCTGGAATCAGTGGGTTGGGAAATCAACACAGTAGTCACCAGCCTGGTCACAGTGATCCCGTTTGTGGAACTCTGGGTTGCCACCGCAGGATCCCAGGTATCTGTTCCACTTTTGATTCTGATTCCCCCATTGGCTCCAGGGAAACCTATGGCAGAGGCGGCTTAGGACAGGGTCTTTCTGCCTTATTCCTGCCTGGGGTCTCCTCTTTGTACCTGGTGCTGGGATGAGGCCCACTGGGGAATGGAATGCAGACCCTCTCATTCCTCTGATTGACAGCTCATGGTCTCCACACATCCCTGATGTCTCTTGAGACCCTCCATTCCTCACTGGAACAGGTGTGTAAAGGCCACCCTCCATAGTCACCTCAGGAAGTCCGATTGGCTTTATGGAAGAAGGAATACCTGTTGGTGTTAGGCAGCGATTTTCAACCTTTTTCATTTCATGGCACACATAAACAGATTACTGAAATGTGCAGCAAAACAATGACACACATATGTATTTTTCATAATTTAACAAAAATAGCCATAATTTTGATTTATATGCTAAAACTAATAATAATGATGACCCACCCTTTTTGTTCCAATGTGACTTTTAAAAAATCAGGTGACTACACCAGTATATAAGGACTTCTGGTACCAAGAATGAACCAATGAGATGCCATTTTATTATTGACAAGACCAATCAGATGCAACTCTATTGTGTGTGCTATATATTCGTGCTTCAAGACAAGACGTTCACATCAGGTGTTGATGGTTGAGTTGGCTGTTGTCATTTTTTTACATGACAGTCTAAGGGAAAAGATGTCAATGCCCCTGATTAAATAGTCAGGTGGGGCATGTTTTAAACATTCTCCTGGCACACCATTTGAAAATCGCAGGTGTATGTCATCAATAAAATTAATTCCTGACAAAAAAATGCCGTGGGAAGATCATGAATTACAAAAGCGGGGTGCAATTCAAGGGCACAGGGTTCCTCTGACTTTCCTGGGGAGGGAGGTCTGTAAGCAGGAAGTCTGGATCCTCAGCTGGCAGCACTGAGGGAGCTGTCAGGAACCTGGAGCTTCACTGTCCACTGTGGAACCTCATGAAAAGTGGAGTAACACCACAACCAGTTTAAATGCTAAGAAAATGGATCAGATTGAGAGAGTCATTTAGGGTAAAGTGTATACATATTAAATTATGACATAAATTCATAATATAGCAGGAAGTAATCAGAACCAAACTCAAAAGAAGAAATAAATTAGTTGCCTAAGCTTAAAGGCAATTTATTCCCTGTTGTGAGGGAGATGGCATAGCCAACGAACGACAGTGGAGGAACATGTGAGATCCAGTGTTTGAAAGCACCTACGTGCCAAGTGACCTATTTCCCGTGTGAAATAGTTTATCAAACACGTAGTGAAAGTGAGAGAAAAGAGGAGCCTGTGGAGAATAAATGTTAATGGCAAAGCTCAGAAATACCCTCTAGTGAGCATCCCAGAATCATCTGACCTTGACTTGCCTGACCTAGTAGGGTGGCCTGGGAGTTTTTAAGAAGTGTGTCCTTAGGTACAATGAACTACTTACTATGTCTCTGGTTTAGTGATTTCCTCTTGAGGAACAGGAGTTTTATGCCAGAAGAGCCTCCCTCCATGATCATAAGAACTTCTCTCAAAGGTATAAATCAACTGTGGATGACATAGAAGTAAAATTAGTTAATGTATTTTACTAACTAGTAACGTTTTTATTTCCCCACTACCCAAGAAATGAAGTACAATGTCATTTTCTCAGTTTTTGCATAGTTAATAAATTCTTAACATGGATTTTAAAGTTCTATGTAGTTAGCGCCCTCTCACTAAAATTCTCCATCCCAGGAATGTGTCTTAGATGTCACATCATTATTGGTCTTTCAGATTTCTTCCTCTTTCATTTTATCTTTAAGTCCACATTTCCTACACAAACCACATTGTGGTTAATGCTTTGCTTCTGTTCCAAGACATGTAATATTTCCTATAAACAGAGTGTATTCAGAAATACCTATAAGTGAATAAAGGAATGGAAGGGTTTTCCTAACATCTGTGACAATGTTCTTAGCATCTTTGCCCTCTAAACTGTAACTTTCTTGAGGGTTATAATCTCTTACTAGCCTGGAAAATGTAACCCAGTTGAATACAATGTAGCCCACAGATAAAAACCCCTTTGAAGTTAATAGGTATCAATGTAATCAGGGTATGTCATCAGAATTTATCAGGAATAGATTTATAAACTGTCTTCTTAGCATAAAAGGCAGTCAAACAGGACCAATGTCTTTGTCCCTGAAAGAAGGAGATGAACAGAAGGCAATTTCGGGAGAAGAGGAATTGGCCTCTTTGAGCAACTGGCTTCAGCACCCATTTCGCATCACCATGTCCTCCACTTTGTTGTTCTTGTGAGTTTGCCAAATGCTGAGACATGAGCTGGCTCATACCCTTAAAATTATATGTCATGTCAAAGCTTCCCTCATTCTTTCCATTTTATTACATCAATATTCATGCCATCCCCCTCATTTCTGATTATTTGACTGTTTGTGTTTATTTCCTATTCTTTCCTTTAATCTATTTGCAATTTTAACTACTTAACCTGAAATCCTAGATCTTACTGTCCAACACAGTAGCTTCCAGTTTCATGGGACTATAAATGTTCAACTAATGAAATGAAATACTTGAACTTCAGATCCTCGTTAGCACTAGCCCAGTTCCCAGGGCCCTCTGTTCATGAGTCTAGCAGAGATGGGATTGTTCAATGCAGACAGAGAGCATGTCCATCAGCTTTGAAAGTTCTTTTCACTTCAATCTACGCCTTATGTTTTTGTTTATTTGTATGGATCTATAGGCATCTTTTTTTTTTTTGCTTCTTTGAATTAACTATCTTTCATGTGTTTTATCAAGAAAGACTCTTCATTTTTTCCCACAAATGTCTTGAAATGGGTTTTTATGTTTATGTTAATCATTTGGAAATTAACACATATTTGATGCAAGTGATTTCTGTTAAGATTCTTCAGCTCTGTTCCATTTCTACTGCTGCATAAGCTAACTATTTAAATGCCATTTTTCATAATGTATTTTAAAAATTTGTGCAAACATTATTGAAAAGACAATATTTACCCATAAATTTTCAGTTGAAAGATTATGCTTTCTATAGTCTTTTGTGTTTAAGCTGCTGCATATTCCTTTCTTAAAAATGCAATTTTCCTCCATCCTGGATCACAAATCTTTTGTATGCAGGGTCCATCATGAATTTTAAAAATAGATGTTATGTTTCAGGTTATGGTGCTTTCATATACAAAATTCTAGAAAAATTGTGAACCTAACTCTAGTTTCCACATTTCTGAATTACTTCGTGTGTATTCGATGCCTAAAGTCACAAAAGATTGAGCTTTGATTTGTAATCTGGGCTGAGATGATATATTTTTCCACTTTAAGTATTAATTGAGTGTACATTTGTTTCAGTTTCTGTGTGGTTTGTCTTTGCCTCTATGTCTGCACAGTTCTAAACTGTAAGAGGCAGGATGCAACAGAGTTTGAGGTGTGTCAAGTGCTGAACCCTAGGATCTGGAATAGTGTGTACTCATTTTTAGTGCAGAATGTATATAAATTGTGGGTCCAGGTGGGGATTTTCCAGAATCTAACAAAGATCAGCTCCTATGGCATTTTTTTTATGAGCAGGTCTCCCTGGAGCTCTGACCACCTTCCATGCCTCCTCTACTGGTACAGACACGGCTAAGTGGTGCCTACAGACATTATTGACTTCTATCTATAGGGCCACCCTATTGTATGTGGTAGGGTTTCCCTAGGTATCCAACAGGATGGGCTGACAGATTTTGATCATTCTAAAGAACAAAACATTCAAGTATAAAAATAATTTTTTATTTCATATGAATTTGCCTTGAAGTTAAAACTAAGCATAATCCTTTGGCCAATTCTGGATTAGTTTTACAAGCTCTTCTCTCCTTCCAACCCAATCGCTATGTAACCTTATTTATTGTGTGCCCTTAGGCACAGTACTTTTCCAAAGTACTGAATGCATCTATCCAGGAATGTGAAGGATATAACTGGGGGTATGGGTGCATTTGATCCCACAAAGTGGAATACAATGTTGAATGGATGAACTCTACCACAAAATAGGTTCTTAGTTACTTGGTATCCAGGCCAATGGGGAACGTGAGACAGGAAGGGGTGAGGGTCCGGAGGTCTCCATGGACATTGGAGAACTCCTGCTGGTGTCAAAAGGAAGAATAATGGCACCTGGGAAATACCACAGTGTTTCCCTGCAGGTGGAAACAAAAGTCTATATATGGCATGAGTCAGGAATTGCTGTGCTTAGAAATCAAGAATGGAATTGAATAATTGTAGATGTCATAAGCTTGTTAACATAGGAAACTCAGTATTCACCCAGTTCTTACTTGTAAGATGTCTATATCTTGACCTTCTTTGTAGCAGCCACAGCTATGGTACCATTACAATGGATCCTGGAGAGCAGAGAATCCTGCATGTTACTCTCAGAGTGCAACACTGGTTTCAGATCATCAGGATGGGAGCAGGGAACACACCCAGGCAAGCACTGGGGCTTTGTGATGCTTGGGACCATATATTGACCCAACACTGGTGTCTCGTGACTTCTTTCTCTATCCCCAGCTTTGCCCACTTAGTGCTTGGACTCTCTGGGGGTGAAATCCAGAGAAGGACACCTGGCAGCTGATGTACTGACCATGCAGGCACTGGTGAGTAGGCGATGCCTCCGTCTGCTGTCATGACACCATAGGGCCATTAGATGGAGAAGTTTTTTTTTCTCTTATTGGCAGGGATGTCCAAGGGCAAGAAATGGAGACCAGGCATGTGAGCTGTAATTAAGTTTGCTCTGAATTGCAGAGCAATGATCATGAATCAGGAACTCATTCATAATAGACCTCCTTCTGAACATCACACAAAATTATGCCACGCTGCATTAAGCTTGCTTATTCACAGAAGAGATAAGAGAAATTATCTTTTTTTCAGACAGTCATGGCCTCACTGGCCAATCATTAACACATCAGTCATCATATCTTTGCTTGTGATGCTCTTAGGATGGAGATGATTGCAATTGGCAGAGATGGAGGAGGAGCAGAGCAGTACAGGCCAGTGGGGAGGGTGCTGAGTGAGCACATGCTCATAAGTTTATATGAACCACAAATGACCTTGAATAGCTGCAGCAATCTTGAGAAAGAAGAGCAAAGTAGGAGGGATCACAATACCTGATACCAAACTGTATTACAAGGCCACTGTAATCAAAACAGTCTGGTACTGGCATAAAAACAGGCACGTGGACCAGTGGAATAGAACAAAGAGCCCAGAAATAAATCCAAATCTCTACAGTAAATTAATATTCAACAAAGGGGGCAGCAACATAAAATGGAGTAAAATAGCCTCTTCAACAAGTGGTGTTGGTAGAACTGGACAGCTACATGCGAGAAAAAAAAATGAAACTTGAGCACCAACTTACACCATATACAAAAATAAATTCAAGGTGGATAAAAGACTTAAATATAAGCCATGACACCATTAAAGTCCTAGAGGAGAATATAGGCAGGAAAATCTCAGATATTTCATGCAGCAACATTTTTATTGATATGTCCCCTAAAGCAAGGGGCATAAAGGAAAGAATAAACAAATGGTATCTCATCAAAATAAAAAGCTTCTGCATGGCCAAAGACAACAGCATTAAAATAAAAAGAGAACTGACTGTATGGGAAAACATATTTACCAATGATACCTCAGGCAAGGGTTTAATCTCCAAAATATACGAAAAACTTATACGACTCCACTCTAAGAAGACAAGCAACCCAATTAAAAAGTGGGGAAAGGACTTGAACAGACACTGCTCCAAGGAGGACATACAGAGGATCCAGAGACACATGAAAAGATGCTCAGTATCGCTAGTTATCAGAGAGATGCAAATTAAAACCACAATGAGATACCACTTGACACCAGTCAGAATGACTATCATAAACAAAGCAACAAACAACATGTGTTGGAGAGGTTGTGGAGAAAGGGGACCCTAGAGCACTTTTGGTGGGATTGCAGACTGGTACAAGCACTGTGGAAAGCAGTGTGGAATTTTCTAAGAAAACTAAAAAATGGATCTACCTTTTGACCCAGCAATTCCACTACTAGGACTATATCCTAAGAATCCTGAAACACCAATCCAAAAGAACCTATGCACCCCAATGTTCATAGCAGCACAATTTACAATAGCCAAGTGTTAGAAGCAACCTAGGTGCCCATCAGTAAACTAATGGATCAAAAAACTCTGGTACATTTACACAATGGAATTCTATGCAGCAGAAAGAAAGAAGGAGGTCCTACCCTTCGCAACAGCATGGATGGAACTAGAGAGCATTATGCTAAGCGAAATAAGCCAGGCAGTGAAAGACAAATACCGTATGATCTCACCTTTAACAGGAACCTAATCAACAAAACAAACAAGCAAAATATAACCAAAGACATTGAAATTGATAACGGGCTGACAGTCATCAAAGTGGAGAAGGGAGGGAATTTCAGGGGAAAAAGGGGAGGGTTTAGAGCAACAAGTATAAAAGACACACGGACAAAAACTAGGGAGGGTAGAAATGGGAGGAAGGTGGGAAGGGCAAAAAAAATCCCATTTCTTTAAAAGTTAGAGGTTTAGAAATTCTCTGCTAATTCTTGAGTCAATTTTGGTAAGGTGAGTTTTGAAGGAACTTTTCCACTTTTGTGTAAGTTTTTGACTGTTTTGGTTGAGAGGCATTAATAACGTTTTCTTGCATCTTTTCAGTTGGGAGGAGCTTCCTCATGGGTTCAGCCTTTTGATCTCTAGTTAGCTACTTAAGAATCGGTTTGGGGTTTTGGACACTTCCTTACCAACAGGTAAGAGCCCACACAGCCTCTACCAAAATTATCAGCTTGGTTGGAAATACCTTTTCCTGTTTCACACCCAAAGGATTCTCTTTTGTCTTTCCTCCAGTGTGTATGTTTCATATGACACATGGCCAAACCCACTGTCATATCTATTCTCTACCATCAGGGGGCAGTATTCCTGCCCCTGCAGCAAGAGAAGGTTGCATATGAGCAAATCTCCCTGCATTTGCCAATTTTTAAACAGTGATTATTCCCAGCACCAGTGAGTAACTGCTCAGTGAATTTTGTAAGAGGGTAAATTGCATGGAAAATACTAGGTAAGAAGCAAAGGAGCAGTGGTTATAGATCTCATGGAGGTAGTGGTAGTTATGATGGGTCTTGAACAAGAAATTGGGAATGCCCAGGCAGAGACACAGACTAGATTATTCCATGAAGGAAGAAACTGTTCTCTGTCTTTCTCTCCCAGAAATGCTAGGAGGACAAATCTGATTCAACAGCCCGCCCATTATTTAATGGGGCATGGAGAATAGTTCATTCTTAATGAGCACTACAAGTCCAAGTTACTTCTCGCACCTTCAGAGCTGTGGAAGTTGTTATAATCAATTTTCCTGTTCAATGACCTGACTTCTAGCTTCAGCGCCTCCCTCGCCCTTTTTCCACTGATGTGTGGCACCATGAGAATCCTTCCCTTAACCAGTGCTGGCCTTGTTCTTCTTGCTCAGATTTTCTCAGGTAAGAAGGAAATCCTTATAGATGTAAGAATGACAGATTTTTCAGGACCTGTCTTGTTAGAAGAAAGCTTGGCCTTCAGAAAAGTGCTTGACTCGCACCTTATTTTGAAAAGAACCCAAGATGGACCAGATACTGGAAATCCTTCCCCAAGATCAGACACAGATCAATGGGACCACATGGACCTCGACAATCTCTATCCAGAGAGAATCTAGTTAATTGCTCAGAGACCTCTGCAAAGGGTTCAGACTCCCTTCTCTTCAGAGCCCTTTCCTCTTCTGCAGTCCACCCAGCTTCAGTGTGTGCCAAAGTGATTGCTGCAAACTGAGAGAAATTCTCAGAGGCATATTCCAAACACAGTTGTTAATTTATGCAAGTAAAGCCTTTTTCACCTTAAGGAATTTATGGTAATAGGTTCTTAACACTCTGTGTTTTTTTTCCCATTTTCTACTAATTTTTCTGAATCTCCTAATCTTAGATTATTGGGGCTTGCTTTCTTATTCTCACACACCGATGGAATATTATATCATTTAAAGCACTAACATCTTGATTAGTTTTTTTTTTTTTAAGTTCTAGAGACCTTTGCAATGGTCCCTGTTTGTTCCATACAGCCGGGATTTCATTTCTGAGGACATTTTCTGTCCGTCCCTGCTCAAGCGTCCTTCTTTCCTGTTACAAAGCCTCTCCCAATAGGAGTCTCCATGGTTCCCAGATTTCTACACTTATTTATTACACAGTTAGGCATCAGGAAGCCTAGCAAACCAATAGACACTGAACGTATGCCTACCACTTATGAGAAATTGTTCTGGGAATTATAATAAAGACAGGTAAAATGGAAGTAAAAATGTAAGTAGAGCACAGCCTTCCACCTTAATTTGCTTGAATTTCATTGGTGTATTACTTCTGTGTTGGTCAAACATGGGTTGCCTGTAATAGTAAATAGCTACTTGATATATTAAAAATGTAGAAAGTGAATGAACAGGACTGGAAGCTCCATAAAGTACTGTGATTTCGAGTGGTTCCCTTAAGTGTCAAATAGGATGCCAAGTTCACAGAGAAGCTCTGATGTGGAAGCTGGGTTGCCACTCAGGGCAACCCTGGCTGGTGGTATTGGCATCACACTTTTGAAGCATTCAAAAGAGCAGAATGACCAGAGTCCAGAATGATGCCCTCGTATTTCGAAGTCTCCCTTGTAGAATCAGGTTATTAGCTTCTGCCCCAGTCTCTTTCCTTGGAAGTCACAGTCATGATACACGGAGAGGAGAAACTGTCCTCTCCACCTCCTTTCATCAGGACTCAAGTCCTTAAGAGATCACTACCCCTAACTCAGCTCAGACCCATTTGAATCCCTGCATTAAGGACAGTGCACGCACAGACCAGGACCATGGCCAACACCACAGGGACCAGTGATTCTCATGGCTAAATGAGTTTAATAACCAAAATACAAGGTAATACAAAGAAATAACAATGCCGAGATATTTGAGGTCAATCTCACTTCCAGTCCTCATAAGCTGTAAGAACTCTGTGCTACAATGTTCCTTATATAAATGGTAAAGACAATAGGGTTGTTTGTAAGGATAATACACTCGTAAGATCAATTAGAGATCAACTTGTTTTAATAAGACAGAGTGGCTGAAAAAAAAGAGAGTATATTTCCCTGTTATGTCAAAGTTCAAAAATAAGCCAGCTGAGGAAGCTCTGTCCTTAAAGTCAAGTTGGCGCTAAGGGAGGAAGGCCCATTTTGCCGTCTCAAATGTGTGACGATTTTGTCTGCTTTTAATGATGCTCTACAGGACAAGCTAAAAGGTAAGCACAGAACACAGTGAAAAAGACTACATCGAAGCAGCTCACCTCTTTTCACTTCTACATCATTGGTCTATACAGAAATGAAGATATAAGTAATAACTGCTTTAGCTAATTACCCATGAGTCCATGCGAAGCCCAGAGGACCTAGCACTAACAAGACTAAAGGGAAAAACAACTGCTTGGGGACACTCTCACACTTCTGTGTTTATGTGAACTGCTGAACCAGTGCCAGGCACATCTTCTGCACTCTGATGGAGTTAGCTGTCATCAGTGTCTTGTTTTCATTGTGCTTGTCATCCTCATTCTTATCATGTGCCCAAATTCAATATATAAACACCTCATGCATGTCTCATGTCAGGAGACTGCTCAGATGCCTGATACATTTTACTGATCTATAACTCACAGTACCCCAGGTTCAACTTTGGCCTGCTTAAATATTTTCTTCTTACTTTGAGTAGGAATCTAAGTCTTCAATTTTTTTGCCTTTGACCTGAGTCCTAACTTGGACATGAATGAGTTCAATATCCCTTCAGAATGGTAATACCTCAGGTATATAGTAGCTAATATTCACCTTTCCCTCTCCAAATTTTGCTTTCCAAGAGTAAATGTTACTCGTTGTGAGGGTAAACTCGGTACCACATCCCTTCTATCCTTGGACCCCAAGCTCTGAAATTCCACAAGCACAGGCCAGCACACACTGTTCATCATTGACCTGCCTATCGTGAGAACAGCACAGGCTTCACCCTTTGCTGCATATAAGGGGCTATGAATTTGGAGATGTAAAAAAAACATTTGTTGGAAACTATTGTTTATTAGAATCAGAAAGTATTTTGTTTCCCTCACAGGAAGAAACAGTCTACTTCTTATGTCTCAGAACTGATTATGAGAGAGGGAACTGTTTTTGTTGTTGTTTGTTTGTTTGTTTGTCTTTCCTGAGTAAATTTCAAGTCAGGGCACAGCTGCTCAGGTGACATCCTCTAATTCGAGATTTATACTCTGCCTTCAGGAGATTCATAATGGGGGATTACGTATTTGGCCTGGATGATATGACTTGGTCTTTCCATAATTAATTGCTGAATAACTAATGGCTATCTCCAGTCAGCCAGGGGAGGAATTCAAAGGCAAATACATTGTAAGAAGATGGATGGCTGCTGTGATGTTGAATGTATTTCCTTTGAAGTAAAGATTGGAGGCTGTAGAGCTGAACTGACACCACTTTGTTACAAAAAGAGAATGAAAATTTAAACACTACAAACCTCAGCCACAAAAATGGAAAAGGTGGGGAGACTCCAGCAGCTGTGAACTCAGTGCACTGAGCCTCTGTGGATATTTCTCCTTTGGCCTCCACTTTCTGGATTCTCAGAAGCTGTCAGTTCCGTTCTCAAGGCTACAGGGACATGCCATCACGAGGCTGTGAGCTTCTAGAGGGAAGGGGCTCAATCTTGTCACCTGGCCACCCACAGTGCCTGGTGTGGACCCTATGGGGAAAGTGAGATAGTGAGTTAATAGGTTTAATAGGTAGATTGGAAAGGTAGGACTATGACCCACTTGAACTGAGTTGTAAAGTTATAGTCCTGGCTTGAAGCCCATGTTTGAGTTTGGGCCTTCTCTTCTAAGAGTCTGGTACCTGTAATCCAGGGAGACTGTACGGCACAGAAAATGAACCGTCCATCTGCTGGACACTCACTGTGGCCACCTCAGCATCACCCCTGTCAAATACTTCTCCTCTTCTCCTTCATCAACAGGAATTACGTAGAATGTCTCACATTCCCTGTCTGATCTAGAGATTGAGTTCTACAAAGAAACCTGCCCATGTCAAAACTCAAGCTGGCTGTAGATGGAGTAGCATCTTCCTTCTGGCCACCTGGAATAAGAACTGTAAGATGAGGCCTTTCAGTGACTCCTAGAGATCACTGTGCTTCATAAACTCATTACAGATGAGCGGACCCAGACTCAGGGAGACCCTAAAGTTACTGGCTCACTTGTATCTGTGTGATTTTTGATCTGTGTGCTTAGCACAATTCATGAAAGAGTGTGCTAGACATGGGTAGACAGCAGAGGCCAATTCACAACAAAACAAGACCCTGGACATCTCCCCAAAGCCCTCCTGTGATCCTGTGACATTTCGCTCGATGGAAACAGCAAACTGAGGCTTACCTTTGCCCTGATTTGTCTCGATTTGGAGTCCAGCTTTGAGGCAGAGCAAAATATCTTTCATAGACCATTTTCATTATAGAAGGTGTATAATCACCCTTCAGGACCAAAAAGAAACACCCCTCAGCTCTGTGCTAGAGAATTTCCTTACCTAATCAAATAGGCTTACTTCTCATACATATGCAAATAAGAAATAAAATACTAAAACACAATTTCCTGGTAGAACACAATTTGTACAATGTTTTAACATAAATAAAAATGTTTGTAAAAATATTCTGATTGCTATCTTTCTTCATGGTGCTGAATACGTTTTTCTGAAAGTTACACCAAAGTAAAACGAGTAGGTGAAGTATCTGCTGCAATCAGAGAAATAGGCCAGGTTCTGTGCATTTGCCTGAAATTCCTTGTCAGTGGACTTGGGTAAAATAAACTGCCTTCGAGAATCAAACTTATTTAAGCCTTTCCCCTTTCTTTTGTCTTCCTTTCTCTCTCTTTCATTGCCAAATGACTTGGATTCTCCTATTCATTTTCTGACCCCACTGTTTTTGTACCGTATTCGCTTCACAGCCTATAGAAATGGCTTCTGCCTCCATTATGCTCCTGGAATGCATCTCACTAAAGAGTCCATGGATCTCTTAGGCATGCCTTCATCACTGGTCTCTTCGTGATTATTCCAGGACCAATGCCAGTAATCAGAAGGAGAGTATTGGCCCTCTTGGTTCTTTCTGAAAAGCGTGGCAGGGTGATCCTTCTCATTCGTTTTCTCCCTCTTTTGCACTCTAGGACTTAAGCCTCCTAGATACCTTTCTTTCTCTCCACTCATTCTCACACGCCAAATTTCCCTCTTTCCACTCTTGTTGTTTCAACGCCCCTTCCCTCCAAGTGTCATGATTACCGATTTTCCAGCCTTTATGGTTCCAAGCCCTCTCTGTCCTCCACTCTGCCACCTTGCGCAGAAACATGCACACTGCATTTACAAGAGCTCCTGGTCAGTTAGCTTCCTCTCAATGCCTTCAAACCCTGGCAGGAGCAGTAGGGTAGAAATTAAGACGAAGAGGGTGGGCACCTGTTTCCACATCTGGTTTTGGAGGGCTCTGCTCTGTTGGAAGCAGAGCTTGGCTCCAGGTTCCAGCTTCCTCTGTGTTTGCAGTGGACTCCTGAGCATGCTCAGAGGAACCGGAACCAAACTGGTTCTATTTTCTTGGTAGTAGGAGGACCAGACAATCTCTGACCTGCTTTGCTGGACACCCTGACAATCCACACCCCTCCTGGTCCAGGTTTCCTCCTCCAAAGTCTGACTCCTGGCTGCAGGTGCCTCCCCCACGTGTCTAATCCCCTGACAGAAACTGCACCTTCCCTAGAATATTAATCATCCTTCTCAGGTGCACTAGACTCAGAGATCTGAGCTCCAAATTCACAGGTCTGGTTCAGAGATGCAAGCCCCCCACTATACTGATCAGAGCACAAGCCCCCCCAACACAGCCTCCCCCTCCCCCTTCTCCAGGCCCAGAGCTGGATGACTGAGTGCTGTGATTGTTCAACCCTGTACGCTTTCAGCCTCCCCTTCAGTATAACCAATTCCCCTGTGTTCCAAATTCCCAGTGACATTTTTGAAAACCTGGAGACAGCTGGTCTGATGAAAGTTCCACACTGACTTCTAACTCCCACTTCTTGCTGAACTTTATTAAGTTAGTGGTCTTCTCCATGTGGATTTCCAAAAGGCACTTCCAAGGCTATTTGCCTTGATTGCAACTCATCACTTTCTCAAACTGATCTGCATTTAATGTTGGTCAATATTGTTATCATTTACTCAGACACTCGGTTTAAACATGACTAAGAAACGCTTAAAATTCCCTCATAAATCACAAAACTCACTCATTACATAAACCTCCAAGAGCTGCTCATGAATATTCACAAACTGTGTTGCAATTTTTTCCTCCCCTGTCTGTCCTCACTGACATTCACCAAATTCCGGTCCTCATCATCTTCAGCCCCCGTTGTTAATTGCTCTGTTACACTAGTCAGTTCTCATTGCAATTATCCTCCTTGGAAGATTTACTTACAATTTTGGCATTGGACATTACAAGGAATAAGGAATAGTTCCCCCTTCTCCTTTGGATATGTGTGCATGTGTGAACACATGCATCCCACTTTACACACACACACACACACACACACCATGTAAGTTGCTCAACCATGAAGTCTAAGGTTCACACGCAGATGTATAAGAATACTTAGAATACTAAAACATCAGAGTTAGAAGCAGTCTTGGAGATCATCTAAGCCATGTTACCACAACTAAATGGATTATACCTTCATAGAATATTTTTAAAAATTAGTGCTTTGAGATCCACATTAACACACTCCTATTGTGAACTCTTTAAACTAAGAACCTGGCATTTTACAACAGTGTATGCAGCAATGGTGGAGAACTATTGATCCCTAAAGAAAGGAACATCTGAGACTCAAAGTGACGCCCACCTCCGGTGAGGAGCAGAGAGGGACATTTAGAACTCCCAACCAGCACTTGTGTCTTTTGGGTCAAGTGGGGTGCCATCATCTCCGACTTGTCCACTTGAAAAGGGCATGGGGAAAGGATGGGGACAACATGGCTGACCTCTTCCTCCACTCTAGGACAGAAGCTCAGACTTTAGTGGGGAAGACAGATACGTATTCAGCAAACTGACAAACAGTGTGATAAGATTTGCAACCTTATCTCAACCTGAGGAACTCAGAACAGGCATGGGGGCCATAGATTTGACTGTAATAACTGGACTCTGGAGAGGGTTCACAGAAAAAATGTCCTGTCCAGTCTAAGACATTTGTGGTATCACCCCAGACTATATTATTTTAACTGAAACCAAAGCATTGTTGTTGATATATTTCCACTTTATTGTCAATATATCATTAACTTTTGTTCCCATCTGAGAATATTTTCATTCAAAACTGCCAGTTCCATCATCCTGGACAACTGAGCATCCAAAAGAAGTAGGACTCCCTGCTCTCCTTTGAAGGCCATTCTGCCCTGGGGAAACAACTATCCCTGGAGAACCTTAATGAGGAATCCGAATGTCCTCATTATCCAGACAAAGATACCTCACAGGCCTTAGGGAGCAGCTGACTGAAGTGAAGACACAAGCAGCCCGACGACTCTATGGACACCATCTCTCACGAGAACTATCATCACTCTTCTTGGCCATTTTGTTAGTATTTGTTCATTAAGAATCAACTATTCCTCATGTGCCATTAAATGATGCATGCACTGGTGAGTCGGATTTGACCTTCTAGCATTTCTGGGAGAGAAAGACAGAGAACAGTGTCTTCCTTCCTGGAATACTCTAGTCTGTGTCTCTGCCTGGACATCCCCTATTTATTCTTCAAGTCCCATCTCAACTACCACCAGTTCCATGAGATCTATAACCACTGCTCCTTTGCTTCTTACTTCGGATTTTCCATGCAACTTACCCTCTTTCAAAATTCACTGAGCAGTTACTAATCGGTGCTGGGAGTAATCACTGCTTAAAAACTGGCCAATGCAGGGCAATTTGCTCACACACACCCTTCTCATGCTGCAGGGTCAGGAACATTTCCCCCTTCTGGCAGAGGACAGATATGACAGTGGGTTTAGCCAGGTGCCACATGAGACACACACACTTGAGCAAAGACAAACCAGCATCCTTTGGGCATGACACAGGAAAAGATATTTCCATGCAAGCTGATAAACTTGGTAGAGGCTGTGTGGGCTCTTACCTCTTGGTAAGGAAGTATCCAAAGC
Organism: Glossophaga mutica; assembly: GCA_039655065.1. NCBI lineage: Eukaryota > Metazoa > Chordata > Mammalia > Chiroptera > Phyllostomidae > Glossophaga > Glossophaga mutica. The sequence continues at coordinate 14,683,071 of CM077317.1, forward strand.
CCCAAATTAATTCACAAGTAGCTAACTAGAGGCCAAAGTACTCCACCCATGAGAAAGCTCTTCCCAACTGAAATGATGCAAGAAAACCTTATTAACACATCTCTGCCTAAACAGTCAACAACCTACATAAAAATGGAAAATTCACTTCAAAACATCACCTTACCAAAACTGACACATGAATTAGCAGAGTATATGAAAATCTATTTATCTTTTTAGGAAATGGATTTTTACGAAACAAAGGATGGTTTGTGCTTAGGATGTGCAAGGATAAGAAGAATGTATTCCCACATCAACCAAACACACACCAAAAGGCAGGGTGGCCTGCAAATATTCAATGTTTCTGCAACCCACCAGAAAGCTGAGCCACTGCTGGATCACTCTCTCAATATCTAAGACAAAAGGGAAACTCCAAGGGAAAAAAAAAAAGACTGGAGCACTCACTTGCCTGAGTTAAATTTCACCATACACGGGTGTGAAACGATTCAGGAAAGTCTGTGAGGAATTGCTAAGAGGAAGTGTAAACTAGAAAGAGAACCGGGACCACCTTTGGTATCCAAGTTCTTTCTCACGCACCTCACCATGTGCTCACACAAAGGATAACAGAACTGAGAAGATAGCCATACAAAAAATCCCCTTCCATGTGGCCTCAGCTGAGTGGCACACTAAGTAGCCACGGGGAGAAAGATACAGAATTCTGTCTGAAAACTACTCCTATATTAGAAAAAATTCTTATAGTTCTGTGACAAGGGCAACAAACACTTTCCTAGTGCCTTAAGAGCAAACATACAACCCCAGTTTAAAAAAATCAGGCTGGGGAAAGGAGATTGAAAGCCACCACCAGCACCAGACCTCTGTCTTTTGCCAGAAGAAAGGTGCAAAAGGGGACCGCAACCACTGGGCGTGAGGAAGATCAATAGGAAGCAGTGAAGCAAACTTCTAATACAAAAAAATATGGAAGTCAGATTAAAATGGAGTAGCATGTTTAGAATTCATCAGGGAAGCCATCTGATCCTTGGGGTTACATGGTAATATGCATTCATCTACACTAGCTCATTCTCTGTACTTGTTAGTGGTTTATTCGGATTTTTTTTTTTCTTATTCTCCAGTCAGTGTTGTTATTTACATTGAAGGGACCAACATGTTGCCATCTCGGAGTTGCTTTTTTAGCATATTGGTTTTAAGCTGTTTATGATGAAACAGAGTCAGAAAGAACTTTTGACCCTCCACCCTTTCCTGCCCAAGAGATTCATACGGATAAACCTGCTTCCGGAAGGGAATCTGAAGACACGTTATCTAAGATTAAATAAGTGTAGTAAAGAAGAATTTTCAGGAGGGGGTCTTTTGGCTACATACACCCTGTGTACCACTGTTTTCCTGTCATTCTATTTTCTCGTTCTTCAACTACTTATAAGCCAGCCACTCTCACCACTGAAATCTAACACTCTCTTCCCACCATTTCTCCTGTGTCTGAATTGCCTTAAACTCAGCCTTGCCTCACTGCCTTTGGAATTTTCATGTGCATGTATTACAATTTTTATTTTCTCTTGTTAAACTGTTTCTGTTAATTTGATTATTAGCCAAGCCAGAAGAGATTAGAAGGTGGAGGGGGAAAAGTACTCATATTTTCTAGGCTGCACGATATCTTTCTAGAAATACATGTGTTTCATCTAAGTTACCTAAATTGTTGCCATTACATTGTCTGCATCATTCCCTTGTAATAATATTTTTTTTATTTCTGTAAGATCAGTAGTAATAGTCTCTCACTTCTGGTTTTAGTCATGTGAGTATTCTCTTTTTTCCTTAGTCAGTCTAGCAAGAGGTTTGTCTATGGTTTTGATTATTTCTTTAAAAAGGTTTTCTTCATGGTGATTTTCTTAATTATTTTCTTAATCTCCATTTCATTTATTTCCATTGTAATATTTGCTATATTCTTCAAAATGAGTGCTCAACTTTAAGACACTTCTCAGAGGACTGGTATGTTTGACCTTCATTGTGTGAAGATACACATTGCATTTCATAAGGAAAAAAGTTTACAGTGAGCCCTTCAGGTATATTCCATGGTGGATGTGTTCAAGTAACCTCCAACGTTCTCTTTCAATGACAGTAACAAAAATAGGCAAAGGGGGCATAGCATTAATAAGTCGTTGTGAGTTCTTTTATAAATACAACACATGTGCTAGAATAAAGAATTGAACATCTGCTGGTCTACCATGCAGTGGAATGGAAACAGTGTCATATTGTGCTCCATGGAATCATAACTCCAGTATTACCGATGAGCTCCTGTCTTGTGAGAACTATTCCAGCCAGCAATTCTGCCCTCAGCACTTGAGTCTCTGTGTTTCCTTCCCGAGTGGCGAGGGTTTCCTAGACTCTGGGGGACCATTTCATTTTCAGTGATTAACATATTTAAAGAAAAAACTTGTGGAGAAGCAAGTACTGAATGCAGAGGAGTTTCCTTGGCAAAACCTTGAAAATAGCTCGAAAGACATTTAGCGTTTCTGCGCATGCCCTGTGAGTCCACAGAAACTTGGATTCTACACTTCTGAGGCTCTACACTGTTCCACAAGTTCATTGACAATGAGAACTGGAACCAGAACCACCAGAAGTGGACTGGACAGGTGTGTCCCAGGGATTTTATTCTATTGGTTACAGGTGTGCACCTGTCTCTCATGAAGAACCACTAGTGTTTCCCTTTGCTGAGAAAAGGAGAGAATATGCTACTCAAGTCTCCTCATCAAGCCTAAGAAAGTCCCTACTGCAAAGGGGACATGGGAACATCAGAAACTCAACCTCAGGAAGAACAGCATGGTTAACTAGGACCTGCTGTGTTTGTCTATAATGAAATTGACACACTACAGCAAAAGAGAGACTGAATATAATGCTGTGTGACCACACACAACACAATGTCCCATGAAAAATGGAATAATGGTCAAAATCATGGGGAATAGTAAACATGATGAAAAAGTTCATCACACTCACATAAATAATGAGAATTCTAAAACTGATCATCTCTACATTCTGCGGAGGAGTAAATGATTGTGCAGAGTCTGCTCAGTGCATGAAAATGCACCAATGCACAATGAAGGGAACTCACCCTTCTAGGATCGCACCAGGAATTGCTTCCTTGAGGATGGGAGGAAGGAGAAGTCATGTGCTCTTTTTAAGGAAATCATCTCTAGGGTGTGATAGGGTTTACCTTGACCTAGTCTGAAGTTGTTGTGAAGTAGAGAATGGGGCAAGTATGACTCAGGAGATAATTTGACCCTCACCTCTAGTGGTTCTCAAATTGATCTGCCCACTACCACAACTGGGGAACTTTGAAATGACCAGTGCCTCATCCTCAGACAGACACGGAAACTTCCAATTACTCAGAGTGGGACTCAGGAATGAGTGTCTATGAAAACTGACCAATTAAGCCCAAAGTGGGAAGAAAGCGCACTCAGCTTTCATACAGGCAAAGCTAATTTCAAACTACATCAGACTCACAAGAGCATGTCTTGAATATTTTCATACTGATGCTACCCAGCTGGGTGAGCCTGAGATTCTTCAGGTCTAAGAGGCAATCTGTCCTACCAGACTTGCCTTGCTTCTCAGTGAAATGAGCTTTGAGGAAAACCACTGCTTTCAAAATGACCAGAAATGCTAAAAAATGAAGACAAAGTACAACATATATTTGACAGAATTTTCCTAAAAAGGAAAGAGATGTAAACACAACTTTATTAAGACATTTCATAAAGAGGTACAAAGTCATCAGAAGGGGCCCCATCCTGCTTTCCACTGAATATCCCCACATAGTGGACACTCTCCCCTCGAGCAGGCACTGCTTTGAACCTGCAGTGCTGTCCCCAGGCCTGTGCCCAGTATCCCCAAAGTGAGATAAATGCAAACCTCACATAAATTCATTACCTAGGTTCCTACTTACAGTACAACTTAAAAGGTACTATTCCACACTGACTGAATTTTCTATGCATTGATTTAAATTTACCAAATTAACTTCACATACTAAAAATACCATTGGCAATATCACCTAACCTACAGGACTTAATAAACAAATACTTTTAGAAATATCACTTAACCCACATGATTAAGAAGTGTAGTATTTATATGAGTATGTCCCAAGACATGATGTAAGTTTCCATGAGTTGTCCACACAGGACAGCAGGGGAGTGATTTCCCAGAAACAGCTACTCATGGTGACTTTCCCTCCCTGGTTCAACCTTCATTTCCAGATCATCCGGGATGGAGGACAGGTGTCACAGACACGGTATCTCAATGGTCAACGCTGTCTTCGGAGGAGGAAAAGACCTGTAGGTCCTCCTATCAGACCATCCAAAGGACACAGAGGTTGCCTGTTACATCCATAGGGAGGGAAGGTTATGAGCAGGAGGGTCAGGCTCCTCAGCAGGCAGCAGTAAGGGAGTTGTCAGAAGCTTGGATTTCCACTGGCCTGTCTTTAACCTTCTCAAGAGCATTCTGAGGTGCTGGCTGGGACTCTGGGGAGCCAGAGAGTGCTGGGACACAAGGCAGGTGTTGACAGTGCTAAGAAGGGGTCCACTGGGTGGAGGCTGCAGGTCAACACTTTGTCCCAGGGCATGTGTCTTCATGGCATCCTGAGGTGACAGTGAAGGTCTGAGTACAGGAGCACTTGCTGGAGGAAGGACTGGCTGGACACACCTCATCTCTACCCTTGGCATGGTCTTAGATGGGGTTGGGCAGGGGCTGAGTCTCGGTTTTGGGGGGGGGTTTGTGGCAGGTCTGCACATGGCTTTATGAAGCCCTCTTGCCAGGTGCCTTGTAGCTGACATTGGACTCCTGGCAAAAACTCTGAGCAGCAGCATGCCCCACACTTGGTGACTTTAGGTCCCAGAGCTTGGCCTGGGCCTGCGGGATGAGGGCACGACCTGGGCCATGTGACTTGGAGCCAGGACGCTAGACAAAGCCTGTGCCCTCTAGGTGACGGCTGTCAGGGACAGGCACTCCCTGCCCCTTACTTAGCACCCATGGTAGTAAGGTGCTCCTTTCAGCACTGTGGATGGGCTACAGTATGGATATCACGTCAGGTTTTCTGACAGGAGACCTACTGATGAGACTGGGATCTCCCACACATCTCCTCTGGGTAATATGGACCGGTAGAGGCTGGGTTGGGTGCTGGACGCAAAACAAGGAGAGATTAAACATTAGAATTTTATCTCTATTAAGGACAAAATAAGAAAAAACAAAGTAGGAGGACAAAGATCTTAAAAGGAGACATGCACAGAAATTGCTGTGCCCACAGTCAGGGTACAAATCAGAAGGTCACTGACCTCAGAGCTGGTCACTGTGGTAGAAATCACAAAGTCCACTCTGTACCAATCCTTACCGTACACAAAATGCAGAATTCTTACAAGTGTCTCCTGTTAATGAAGAGAAACAAGCCCTGGGCTTCCCTCATTCAGGGAATGGACACAACTCATGGTGTTTGGGGGCAGTTTGACGACTATTGAGCTTGGGAGGTAATTTGGGTTTGGGAGTTCCATTTTCAACATGCCAATTCTTCCTTAATGTATCCCAACTTCTGGAAACTTCTAGTGAGGTCATGACCTCACAGTCCAGCAACTGGAAGGCACAATTAGAGACACCCCAGAAGGTGAAAATGGGAAAAAACTCCTAGGAGCCAGCTAGGTCCCAGAAGAAGTCCCTCAATTCCCTCCCACGGGAACACACTGATGGGAGTCCGGGTGACCCCGAGGAGAAGAGCCAGGACACTGGGGACATTCACACTCGCATAGCCACAGGATTCTGTCTGATCTTTCCAGGATGGCTAAAGTCTTTGCATGGGTATTCTGAGAAATCTCTGGAGCAGAGCCTGTTTCTGCTGGTCTTCTTGGCTTCAGGACACAACATGGTGAGTGAAAGTCACTTCACTCCTTGTGCTCAGTAGAGACAAAACATTCAGTGGCCCAGAATCTAACCATCTACCACTGTGAGCCAGAGATTGATGTTAGCTGACTGCCACACTGGCACTTCCATCCCCTCAGACCATCCCTCCCTTCCATTTTCCAGTGAGCCCTCAAGAATTGTCCATAAATGACTTTTATTGCACACAATGGCCACACGACCAGTCGTTCTAGGTGTACCAGGTGGACCCTTCCCTGCCACTGGTGTGATGTGCTTCAGTGATCCCCCAGAGAGAGAATGACCACCTGAGTGTGATCCTGGGCACAAGGGTCTCCTTCTCCCTCTTTCCATGCTATACTGGACATGGAAATGCAGATCCTGGGAGATAAGGGACTCCAGCCCCAAGGATCTACCCCAAGGTTGGGCTCTAACTCTCACAGTGCTCACCTGGATGTCTGTTCCTTCTCCCTTGAAGGCCTGGAGGTGGTCCCTGGATTCTGGGAGTCCCGAAGTGAACACAGACTCCAGTACTCCTTTATCATATGGACCCCAGCGGCTGGTGCACTAAGGCCCCATCCCATGGCTTCATGGGACACTGGATGTCGCTTCCCTTGTGCCCAAATGCCTGGCAGTCCTTGTTTTTCAACTGAGGAGGGAGAATTGGGACAGTGAGTCAGCCCAAAACACAGGCAGATTTGAACAGGGATTAAGAGGATTGACTTATAGACTTTGAATATGTTTTAGCGGCTAGAACAAAAGCCTAGAGCTCACCAGGTGCCTGCTATTGGAGATATACAGGTGGTCCCACAGCCTGAGGTAGTGAGTGGAACGCAGGAGAGACAGTTTCAGGTCTAAGCTAGGACTCTTAAGCCAAATGAAATCATTTGGACACAAAACAGACTGCAAGGAAAGTACCGAGGAAATGAGAGTGCTTTCCTGAATCCCAGGGACCAAACTCTCTGGTGAATGTGATCCAAACAGCTGTCTCTTAAGGGGGAAAGAACCTATCAATTATGGGCACAGAACATGCCATGTCCTAACTCTGTTTATTTAGCACCTGACACCCACAGGCTCTCAACAGTACCAAGGCACTACTCACCCTGGGATCCTCCTCCTCTGCTGGAGGAGCCCTGACAACCTCCAGGGACCTCTGCTGCTCCTGCTGTTTGTGGGCCCTCAGCGGTTGGTGAGACCCCACCTGTGGGTGCTGACTTCCATCTACCAGAGTGCCTTGATGCTTTGCCTCAGTTTTACTTAGCTATAAATGTGAGGGACTCCTGAGGGGGAAAATACATATTTTAAAAGTCACACCAAGGGAAAATCTCCTCGTGCAGATTCTGCCCCTATTGGGCCTGAAGGGACCTCATGGTCACTCATGAAAGCCACAGGTACAGCTTTTTGAAGCCTCTTTCTGAGACCGGTGATACTCTTCCACTGAGTACCAACCCCCAGGGGAGTTTTCAATTCTGACTAGCCACCCCCTGGGTAGGGCTCTTACCTAACTTCCTATCTCCCTGGGCAAGATTACATCCTGAATAACCACACCCAAGGAAGAGCTCTATTCTAACTACACTCCCCCAGGGAAGTTTTCAAGCATGACTGCCTACCCCCAGAGCAGGTCTAGAAGAAGACTGCCTAAACCCAGGACCCAACTATAAAAAGGCTTCTTATTCCCAGGGCAGGACTCTAAGGTGAGACACCTGAGGCTCACCAGGTGAAATGGAATGAGTTATCTAAGAGATCTTGGTTAGTACTCTCCCCCACAACCTACTGGGCTAGAGATATGCAGTATTCTCCAGACTTACACCATCATCATTGCTACCCTGGATAATGTTCCTCACATAACAGAAAAACAAAGTGAAGATAGTGTCTTCTGGGAAATATGAATTTCCCATCGCACAGAAGAGGAGACAGTTGCAAATGCAAATTCAACAGATAAAAATATTTTCTCCTCTGCTAGAATGAAAACTTCGCTACTGACAGGCTAGTCTACTATTTTAAATAAATAAATTTGACCTCCATTTTCTACTGTTGACGACTTTCCAATACATGAGAAATCAATGCATTTTTTTAAGGATTTGGTTTAATTTGAGGCTGAGGGGAAGGGAGGGAGAAAGAGCAGGAAAGAAACATCAATGTGTGGTCGCCTCTCACACTCTGCCAACTGGGTATCTATCTGGCCTGCAACCCAGGCATATGTCCTCACTGGGAATGGAACTAGCGAACCTTTAGTTCACAGCCTGGGCTGAATCCACTGAGATACACCAGCCAGGGATAATGTGTTTGAACTATGTCCAAACATGTCAGTTACGGCACAGGACACCCGGTTTCTATAATGGCTCAGCCCCAGTTCCCACCGAACTCACTGCTAGGTACACTACCTTACATATTGACACTAGTACTAACCATTAGCATTGGGAAGATGCCTTTTGTCCTCCTCTCTCCCAGATATACCATGCAAATGAAGAACCCTTAACCGACTCCCTAAAGACCAACCATCCCTAGTTGCTAGTGTCCAATTTCTTGGAGGGACAATCCAAGGTCAAGAATGAAAGGAAACCTACCTGAGGTTGACTTTATGCACCAGCGGATTCTCAGAACCGTCCTTGCTGGACCAGATCCACCTGACATGGTGCACCTTCAGAGAGCTGATGGGATAATGGTGTAGGTTGCGGTGATCCTGGGCTTTTAGGCAGGTGGAAGGTCTGGGGAGAACACCCAGTTTTCAATCACATTAGCCTAATCCCTTGGAGGAAGGCAGGAGACGACCATCACATTAGCATAACCCCCAGGGAGGAAGGCAGGTCCCTTAGGGACGCCTGTCCTTCCTCCTTCACACTTTGCCAAGGTGTGCGTGGTGTGGGACCTACCTGCTTCCTGCTAGGATGCTGTACCTCCCGTAAGAGTAATAAGAACCTGGGGTCTGCTGGCTGTCTCCTTGTGCATTGCCCATCGACCGAATTGGGCACAGTGAGAGTTGCCATGGAGGGGAGGGCTGATTACAGTTTCCAATGGCACCTAGCCTGCCCAGCCCTGGTGCCCCATGGCCATCATCTGCTTCTGCCAACTTGGGTGCAATCTGCACCACAGTGTCTGCAGGCAAGAAGCGCCTCCACCCTCCCTGCAGACCCTGCCTGTCCCCCATCTCCGCCGGTGTCCTTGTCATCTCTCTGTGAGGCTGATCAGGGAAATGTGCTGCACAGGAACCCGCGATTCCTTTGACACTCAGCAATTGCTCCTGCACTGAGATGCGCACTGGCACCTCAGGCTTCCAGGAAGACACCTGCCTAGTTACAAAGTATTCACCAGCAGTCTCCACCCAAGGGACCTCTCCTGAGCAGTTCCTAACTCATTGTGTCCCAGCAGCCTCCAGTTACCCAGAGGGCCAGCCAGCCCCTCAGAATGGTGTTCAGAATGTTAAAGAGAGGCTAGTGGAGCTCCAGGCTCCTGACCATTCCTTCAGTGCTGCCTGCTGAGGACCCTGCCCTCACAACACAGAGCCCTCCCTACCCAGGGATGTCAGAGGACCTCTGTGTCTGCATTCCTTCAGTGAGGAATTCCTCTGTGAGGACCTGAATCTCTCCTTTCTCCAAAGACAATGATGACCTGCAGGTGTCCTACTCCTCTGAAGACAGAGACAGCCAGTGAGACCACCAGCTCTGCAAGACCTGTCTTCCACACTGGGTGACCTGCAGGTGACTGTTGGACAGGGAGGGGAAGTCACCAGGAGCTGCTGATTCTAGAGAACCGTCCACTCCCCTACTGTGCTGTGTGGACAACTGTTGGGAACCTAGATCGTGTTTGGGGACACACATGTATAAATACTAAACTTTCTAATCATGTGGGTTAAATGATATGTAAAATGTTATTCATTTATTAAGTCCTGTAGGCTAGGTGATACTGCTGATAGTGTTTTTTAGTATACGAAGTTAATTTTGCAATTTTAACTTGGTGTATAAGAAATTAAGTCAGTTTGGAATAGTAGCTTTTAAATTGTATTGTAAATAGGAAGCTAAGTAATGAATTTATGGGAGGTTGGCACCTGCCTCACTTTCAACACAGGGCACAGGCCTGGGAAGAGCTCTGCAGGTTTGAGGCAGTACCTGTCTCACAGGAGTCTGATGACTGGGTGGAGTTGTTCAGTGGAAAGCATGATGACGCCCCTTATTCTGAATTTGTACCTTTGTTTTTGAAATGTCCTAATAAATTTGTGTTTACAAGTCTCTTCCCTTTTAGATAAAATTTTATGAAAAATTTGGTGTACTTGATCTTTGTTTTTGAGTATTTCCAATGATTTTGAAAGCAGTGGTTTTCCTCAAAGCTAATTTAACTAAGAAAGGCAAGTCTGGTAGGACAGATTGTCTCTTTGACTGCAGAACCTCAGGCTCACACAGCTGGATAGTGTCAGTATGCGAATATGCAAGACATGGTCTAGTGAGGGTGATATAGTCCGAAATTAGGTTTGGTTGTATGCAGGCTGAGTGTGCTTTAGGCCACATTGGGCTCAATTGGTCAGTTTTCATAGACACTTATTCCTGAGTCCCACTCTGAGTAATTAGAAGGTTCTGTGTCTGTAAGAGGGTGAGGCACTGAGCATTTCAAAGCTATCCAGATTGTGTGGTGAGTAGCCGTTTTTGAGAACTACTAGAGGTGAGGGTCAAATTATCCCCTGAGTCATACTCCCTCCATTCTCTACTTCAGGACAAGTTTAGACAAGGTCAAGGTAAACACTATCACCCTGTAGAGATGATTTCCTTAAAAAGAGCATATGACTGCTGCTTTCACCCACCCTCTTTGAAGCAATTCATGGTGAAATCCTAGGACAGTGAGTTCCCATCATAGTGCATTGGGTGCATTGTGGTGCATTGAGGAGACTGCACAATCATTTACTCCTTTGCAAAATGTAGTGATGATCAGTCTTACAATTTTCATTGTTTATGTCACTATGAAGGTGTTTTTGATCATGGTTACTATTCCCCCATTATTTTCATCATCATCCTTTTTGTCATGGAAATTGTGGTGTGTGTGGTCACACAGCATTATATTCATTCTCTCTGTTCTTGCACGGTGTCCATGTCACTACAGACAAAATACACACAGCAGGTCCTAGAGAGACATTGTTCGCCATGGTGTCCTTCCTGAGGTTGAGTTTCTGATGTTTCCATGTCACCTTTTGGGCAGGGACTTTCTTAGGCTTGATGAGGACATTTGAGTAGCATGTTTTCTCCTCATCTCAGCAAAGGGAAACAGTCTTGGATCTCCATGAAGGACACATGCACGTCTGTAAGGAATAGAGTAAAACCATTGGGACACAACTGCCCAATCCACCTCTGGCAGTTCTGGTTGTGGTTCTCATTGTCAGTGAACTTGTGGAACAGTGTGGAGCAGCAGAAGTTCTGAATCCAAGGGAATGCAGGACTCATGGGTCATGCACAGAAACGCATAGTGTTTTGGGAGCTGTGTTCAAGTTATTGCCACGGTACCTCCTCTATGTTCAGTACTTGTGACTCTACAACAAGTTTTACCTTTAAAGATGTTAATCGCTGAATGCAAAACAGCGACTCAGAGTCTAGGACGCCCAGGCCACTCTGGAAGGAAACAGGGAGACTCAAGCAGTGTAGGCGGAAGTGCAGGCTGGAAAGGCAGGGAGGTAGGCTGAGCAGCAGGAGGCTCCACCCACAGTAAACTCCACCTTTAAGTCTCCGTAACCCTCCAAATCATTTTCCGGGTCACCCTGCCCAGAACTCAGAGTATCCAGCTGAACTGGAAACCGAGATCCAATATCACAGATCTTTCTTCAGTGTGTGGGTTTGTTTCAGTATTCCTTTTCGGACCACAAATTTCTGGCCTCCCCTCCAGGCCCAAACCACCTTCTTCTGGAATCAGTGGGTGGGGAGGCCAATGCAGTAGTCACCAGCACCACACAAGGTGCTCCCATTTGTGGAACTTTGGATTGGCACCACAAGCTCCCAGGTGTCTGTTATGATTTCGGTTCTGAGTTTCCTCCCATCCTCACTAGGTATAGTTCTGGCAGAGGCGCCTTAGGACAAGGACTTTCTGCCTTATTCCTGCCTGTGGTCTCCTCTTTGTACCTGGCGCTGGGATGAGCCCCACTGGAGAAGGGAATACAGACCCTCTCTTTCCCCTGGTTGGCAGCACACGGTCTCCGCACATCCCAGTTGTCTCTTGAGACACTCTGTCCCTCACCGGATTGGCACAGGGACAAGTGTGTAAAGGTCATCCTCCGTAGTCATCTCAGGAAATCTGATTGGCTTTATAGAAGAGGGAATATTTATTGGTGTTAGGCAGCGTTTTTCAACAGTTTTCATTTCATGCCACGCATATAGATTACTAAAATTTGCAGCCAATAATTGCAAACATATATATTTTTCCTGATTTAACAAAAATAGCCATAATTTTGATTTGTATACTCCTTCTCCTCCTACTACTACTACTGCTACTACCACTACTAATGATGCCCCACACTTTTTGTTCCAAAGTGACTTTTCCAAATCAGTAGACTAGATCTGTATATAAGGATTTCTGGTACCAAGAATAAACCAATGAGATGCCACCTTATTATTGACATATCCAATCAGATGCACCTCTATTGTGTGTGCTATATATTAATGCTTCCAGACGGGATTTTCACATCAGGTGGTGATGGTTGTGTTGGCTGTTGTCATTTTTTTTACATGACAGTCTAATGGAAAAGACGTCAATGCCCCTGACTAAATAGTCAGGTGTGGCGTATTTTACACATTCTTCTGGAACACCATTTGAAAATTGCAGGTGTATGTCATCAATAAAATTAATTCCTGACAAAAAATGCCGTGGGAAGATCATGAATTACAAAATTGGGGTGCAATTCAAGGGCACAGGGTCCCTCTGACATCCCTGGTGAATGAAGTTTCTGAGCAGGAGTTCCGGATCCTCAGCAGGCAGCACTGAGGGAGCCATCAGTAACCTGGTACTCCACTGTCCTCTGTGGAACCTTGTGAAAAGAGGGGTGAGACCATAACCGGTTTAAATGCTAAGAAAATGGATCAGATTGAGAGACAGTCATTTAAGGTAAAGTGTATACATGTTAAATTATGAGATAAAACAAAAAATATAGCAGAAAGGAATCGGAACCAAACTCAAAAGAAGAAATAAATTAGTCGCCTGAGCTTAAAGGCAATTTATTTCCTGTTGTGAGGGAGATGTCATAGCCAATGAACGACAGTGGAAAAACATGTGAAATCCAGTGTTTGAAAGCACCTACATGCAAAGTGACCTATTTACCAGTTGAAACAGTTTATCAAACACCTAGTGAAAGTGAGAGAAAAGAGGAGCCTGGAGAATGCTTGTTAATGGCAAAGCTTGAAAAGCTGTCTAGTGAGCATCCCAGAATCATCTGACCTTGACCTGCCTGACCTAGTAGGGTGGCCAGGGAGTTTTTAAGAAGTGTGTCCTCAGGTACAATGGACTACTTACTACGTCTCTGGTTTAGAGATTTCCTCTTGAGGAACAAGAATTTTACGGCAGAAGAGCCTCCCTCCCACATCATAAGAACTTCTCTCAAAGGTGTAAGTCAACTGTGGATGACATAGAAGTAAAATTAGTTATTGTATTTTATTAACTAGTAATGTTTTGATTTCCTCACTACCCAAGACATGAAGTATAAAGTCATTTTCTGAGTTTTTGCATAGTTAATAAATTCTTAACATAGTTTTGAAAGTTCTATGTGGTCAGTGTCCTCACACTCAAATTCTCCATCCCAGGATTGTATCTTAGATGTCACATCATTATTGGATTTTCAGATTTCTTCCCCTTTCATTTTATCTTTAAGTCCACATTTCCTACAGAAAATGGCACCCAATATCCACAGAACCCCATTGTGGCTGATGCTCTGGTTCAGTTCCAAAACATGTAACATTTCCTATAAACAGAGTGTATTCATATATACCTATAAGTGAATGAAGGAATGAAGGGGTTTTCCTATCATCTCTTCACAATGTCCTTAGCATCTTTGCCCTCTAACCTGTAACTTTATTTGAGGGTTATAATCTCTTACTAGTCTGGAAAATCCCATCCAATTCAGTATGGTGTACCTCACAGATAGAAACCCCTGTGAAGTTAATAGGTATCAGTGTAATTAGGATGTGGCATTGGAATGTATCAAGGAATAGATTTATTAACTGTCTTCCCAGGATAAAAGGCAGTCAAACATCACCAATGTCTTTGTTCCTGAGAGAAGGTGCTGAACAGAAGGCGATTTCAGGAAAAGAGGAATTGGCTTCTTTGTGCAACTGACCTCAGCACCCATTTGGCATCACCAGGTCCTCCAGTTTGTTGTTCTTGTGAGGTCGCCAAATGCTGAGACATGAGCTGGCTCATACCCTTAAAATTATATGTCATTTCAAAGCTTCCCACATTCTTTCCATTTTATTACATCAATATTCATGCCATCCCCCTCATTTCTGATTATTTGACTATTTGTGTTTATTTCCTATTCTTTCCTTTAATCTATTTGCAATTTTAACTACTTAACCTGAAATCCTAGATCTTGCTGTCCAACACAGTAGCTTCCAGTTTCATGGGACTATAAATGTTCAACTAATGAAATGAAATAGTTGAACTTCAGACCCCGGATAGCACTAGCCCAGTTCCCAGGGTCCTGTGTTCATGAGTCTAGCAGAGATGGGATTGTTCAATGCAGACAGAGAACATGTCCATCAGCTTTGAAAGTTCTTTTGGCACCTTAATGTCTTTATTTATTTTTATGGATCCATATCCTTCTGTGAATTAACTTTCGTTCATGTATTTTATCAAGGGAGACTCTTCATTTTCTTTCAAAAATGTCTTGAAATGGGTTTTTATATTTATGTTAATCATTTGAAAATTAACACATATTTGATGCAAGTGATTTCTGTTAAGATTCTTCAGCTCTGTTCCATTTCTACTGCTGCATAAGCTAACTATTTAAATGCCATTTTCCATAATGTATTGTAAAAATTTGTGCCAACATTATTGAAAAGACAGTATTTACCCATAAATTTTCAGTTAACAGATTATGTCTTCTATTGTTGTCATTAAGTTCTGGTGTTACTCTTTTGTTTATAAGACTGTTGAATATGCCTTTTTTTAAAATGCAATTTTCCTCCATCTTGGAGCATGAATCTTTTGTATGCAGGGTCCATCATGCACTTTAAAAATAGACCTTGTGCTTCAGGTTATGGTGTTTTCATATCCAAATTCTAGAAAAATTGTGAACTTAAATCTAGTTTCCACATTCCTGAATTGCTTTGTGTGTATTCGATGCTTAAAGTTACAAAAGATTGAGCTTCGATTTGTAATATGGGCTGAGATGATAGATTTTTCCACTTTAAGTATCAATTGAGTGTACATTTGTTTGAGTTTCTGTGTGGTTTGTCTTTGCCTCTATGTGTGCACAGTTCTAAACTGTAAGAGGAAGGATGCAACAGAGTTTGAGGTGTGTCAAGTGCTGAACCCTAGCACCTGGAATAGTGTGTAGTTATTTTTAGTGCAGAATATACATAAACTGTGGGACTGGGTGGGGATTTTCCATAACCTAACAACGATCAGCTCCTATGGCAATTTTTTTTTTATGAGCAGGTCTCCCTGGAGCTGTGACCACCTTCGCTGCCTCCTATACTGGTGCAGACACAGCTCAGGGGTGTCTACATACATTCTTGACTTCTACCAATATGGCCACCGAGTTGCATGTGGTAGGGTTTCCCTAGGCATCCAACAGGATGGGCTGATGGATTTTGATCATTCTACAGAACAAAACATCTAAGGATAAAAATAAATTTTCATTTCATCTGAATTTCCATTGAAGTCAAAACTAATCATACCTCTTTGACCAATTCTGGATTAGTTTTCCAAGCTCTTCTCTCCTTGTAATCCAATCACAAAGTAACCGTATTTACTGTGTGCTCTCAGGCACTGTGAATTTTCCAAAGTACTGAATGCATCCATGAAGGGATGTGAAGGATATAACTGGGGGTACGGGTACCTTTGATCCCATAAAATGGAGCACAATGTTGAGTGAATGAACTCTACCACAAAATAGGTTCTTATTTGCTTTCTATCCAGACCCATGGGGAACTTGAGACAGGAAGGTGAGAGGGTCCACAGGGCTCCATGGACATTAAAGAATGCCTGCTCATGCCAAAAGAAAGAATAATGGGACTTCCGGCCAAGATGGAGGCATAGGTGGACACACTGTGCCTCCTCTCACAACCAAAATTAAGGACAACAAATATTTAGAAACAAGAAAACAACCAGAACTTATAGAAAATTGAACTGTATGGAAGTCCAACAACCATTCATCCAGACCGGTAAGAGGGGCTGAGTCGTGGCAGAAGAAAGTGGAGGTGCGGACCCGGGAACGCAAGCAGCAGCGGCTGGCAGTTCCCAGGTGCACAGGAGGCGGCTGGCGGTCCCCGGGACCACAGGCAGCAGCTGGCGGGCCCCGGGCACAGGGGGACAACTGTGCAGAACCAGTGAAGCCACACAAGGCGGCTGGCTGACCAGGTGGTCCCACATTCACGCGCGCAGACGGTCCAGGCAGAGGGGAAGTGGCGGAAGGGACTGAATCCAGGAGAGAGCAGAGCAGGCGCCATTGTTCCCTCTCAGACCCCGCCCCCACCTATAGCGTCACAACCCAGCGACTGGGTTGCCCTGCACTGGGGAGCGCCAGAGACTCCACTCCTCACTACATAAACAGCACGTGCACGTGCGCAGATAATCCAGGTGAAGGGGAAGCGACAAAAAGGGCCGGAGTCCAGGAGAGAGCAGAGCAGGCGCCATTCTTCCCTCCCAGACCCCGCCCCCACCTATAGTGTCACAACCCAGCCACTGGGCTGCCCCACCCTGAGGAACACCTCACTACGTAATAGCCGCGACCAGACTAAAACCAAAACAAAACAAAACAAAAAACAAAACAAAACAAAAAACACCAAAAATGGCTCAAACCAGAAAACAAATAAAAGCCCCAGAGCCAATTCCTCTAAGCAGTGAAAAGATAGCCAACCTATCAGATGCACAGTTCAAAGCACTGGTCATCAAAATGCTCACAGAATTGGTTGATTTTGCTCACAAACTAGATGAAAAAATGCAGGCTACAATACGTGAAATGAAGGAAGATGCATGGGGAACTGATAGAGATGGAAGGAAAACTGGGATTCAAATCAATGGAGTGGACCAGAAGGAAGAAACTAACAACCAAACAGAAAACAAGGAAGAAACAAGAATTCAAAAAAATGAGGAGAGGCTTAGGAACCTTCGGGACATTGTTAAACGTCCCAACATCCGAATTATAGGGGTCCCAGAAGGGGAAGAAGAAGAGCAACAAGTGGAAAACTTATCTGAACAAATAATAAAGGAGAACTTCCCCAATCTGGCAAAGGAAATAGACTACCAGGATGTCCAGGAAGCTCAGAGAGTCCCAAATAAGTTGGACCCAAGGAGGAACACACCAAGGCACATCGTAATTACATTAGCCAAGATTCAAATGAAGCAGAAAATTCTAGAAGCAGCAAGAGATAAGGGGACAGTCACCTACAAAGGAGTTCCCATCAGACTGTCAGCTGATTTCTCAAAAGAGACCTTCCAAGCAAGAAGGGGCTGGAAAGAAATATTTGAAATCTTGAAAAGCAGGGACCTACATCCAAAATTGCTCTATCCAGCAAAGCTGTCATTTAGAATGGATGGTCAGATAAAGTGCTTCTCAGATAAGGTCAAGTTGAAGGAGTTCATCATCACCCAGCCCTTATTATATGAAATGTTAAAGGGACTTATCTAAGAAAAAGAAGATAAAAATATGACAGTGAAAAGACAGCAAACTCACGGATATTAACAACCACACCTAAAACAAAAGCAAACTAAGCAAACAGCCAGAACAGGAACAGAACCACAGGAATGGAGATCATATGGAGGGTTAGCAACAGGGGCGTGGGAGGAGGAGAGAGGGGGAAAAGGTACAGAGAATAAGTAGCAGAGATAGTGGGTAGAAAATAGACAGGGGGAGGGCAAGAATAGTGTGGGAAATGTAGAAGCTAAAGAACTTATGATACATGGACATGAACTAAAGGGGGGGAATGTGGGTGGGAGAGGGTGTGCAGGGTGGAGGGGAATGATGGGGGAGAAATGGGACAACTGTAATAGCATAATCAATAAAATATATTTAAAAAAGAAAGAAAGAAAGAAAGAAAGAAAGAAAGAAAGAAAGAAAGAAAGAAAGAAAGAAAGAAAGAAGAAAGAAAGAATAACGGCACCTGGAAAATTCCACAGTGTTTCCTTGCAGGTGGAAACCAAAGTCTAAATATTGCATGAGTCAAGGGTTGCTGTGCTTAGAAATCAGGAAGGGAATTGAATAATTGTAGATGCCAAAGCTCATTAACATAGGAAACTCAGTACTCACCCAGTTCTTACCTGTATGATTTCTGTAGCTTGACCTTCTTTGTAGCAACCACAGCTACATTACCATTAAAATTGATCATGGAGAGCAAAGACTCCTGCATGTTATTCTGAGTGCAACATTGGTTTCAGATCATCAGGTTAGGAGCAGGGAACACACCCATGTGAGCACTGGGGTTTGTGATGTGTGGGGCTGGAAATCAACCGAAAACTGGGATCTGATGGCTTCTTGCACTATCCTCAGCTTTGTCTGTTTAGTGCTTGGACTATCTGTGACTGAGAACCCAGAGAAGGACCCCTGGCAGTGACGTACTAACCATGCAGGCCTTAGTGAGTAGGAGATGCCTCCTTCTGCTGTAATGACAACCTAGGGCCATTAGATGGGCAAGTTTTTCCTATTGGCAGTGATGTCCAAGTGCAAGAAATGGAGATCAGGCAGGTGAACTCCACTTAAGTTTGCCCTGAACTGCCAGACAATGATTATGAGTCAGGACCTCATTGATAATAGATCTCCTTCTTAACATCATGCAAATTTATGCCAGGCTTCACTAAGCTTGCTTATTCACAGAAGAGATAAGAGAAGTTATCTTTGTCTCAGCCAGTCACGGCCTCACTGGCCAATCATTAACACATCAGTCCTGTCTTTGGTTGTTTTGTTCTTAGGATGGAGATGATTGCAATTGGCAGAGATGGAGGAGGAGCAGAGCAGCACAGGCCAGTGGGGAAGCTGCTGAGTGAGCACGTGCTCATAAGTAATCAGGGTTAGGAGACCTACAGTGAGGACCACTCAGGGGAGAGGAGCAGGAGATGGGTAGGAAGGAGGAGGAATCAGTGAATTTTCCTCATTTTCACTCTCTTTCAATTACCAGAGTGAATTTGCACTTTTGAAAATTTCTAAGAAGTATAAATGAAGTTATAATCCTCTATCTTGCCCTATCTGATTTTTACATCTTAGTAAAAAAATACAAAACTACAAAATACAATATATATGGAATACTATTTTGTTAATTGTGGTACATAAAAGGAGAAGGGGTATGGTACATAGAGCAAAAGTTGGGTGCTACGTAAATATTTGAAAAACTGGCCATTGGTTCAAAATGAATGGCACTAAGGTAACCATCTGTGCCACTTCTTCTGCCCTGTGTCAACATGCCTATGTCCTCTTTTACATCCAGGAGAATGAATTGGAATGAGGCGGTGGGAGTGTGTCTGTAAGCAGGAAACTGAGGTGACTCAGAACGGATTGTAAAGTCCTGGGATCAACCCAATGGAGCACTGAGTGTCACTCTAGTGTCAGAGGACCTGGGTCAGCATGTCCTGTGCAAGAGACTTCAGTAAAATATACCACCTTAGAGGAGTGGAGATGGCTCCAGGAGCCATCCCTTCCCAAGGCAGAATACAACCTCAGGAAAGTGGAATGTGCCCCCCCAGCCAAGTCAGTCAAGATTCACCCACCCAGATACAGGGCTGGCATGACCAAGCATCCTCCTGGACAGGAACACTCCCTGCTGGACAGAGCCAGGGCTAAGAGAAGGAGGAAGAAGGGGACAAGGCCTGTGCGTGTGATCCAGTAATAGCCTCTGCCCCATCATACACGTGCTTGTCTGACAGCATTGGAATGGTGACCTGGTCTGATGACTTTCCTGTAAGCACTGTATGAAGGTTCCATAATGGGGGGACATGGCCATAGGATATGTGATTTTTGCAAAGTGGGATACTTGTGAATTAGTGTAGGTACTTTCAAATAGTAAACATAGAGTGATTTTAAAGATATGGGGAATCAAATATAGTTTAGCTTTCCAATTTTTCTAAGGGATTCTGCATTCGACCTATTGGTCTGGACCCAGGTGTGGTGGCATGGGGACCTGCAGTTGGGTGTGTATGAGCAGGGGCTAGACTCTGCACATCTGTTCCTCCACCCACTAGCAAGGATGACTGACAGTAGGCACGGCAATCTGAACGGCCAGACCTGGCACGTTTATGGCGAGGAAGTCCACGTGAATGGCCACGGAGTAAAGCTGCAATTTCTTCCCCACTCAAGGCAGAAGCAGTTTGAAACTGGATTTCACTTGCGGGATGTCACTAAAGGGGATCTGGATAGATCTCTTGTGTTCTTATCATGGTGAGGTCTCCCAAACCCACTGCTGTTGACCTTGGAATGGAAGATTTCAAGACCTGGTTTGTAGGCTTTTACGGGCAGTGGTGTCACACATTTCCCTTCAGCCTCCCTGAACCTGTTCCTGACGTTGCTGAGAATTTCTCCACTCATCAGCCAATTTGACATTCAGATGACTGACAGAAGCTTGCCCCTGGTTAAGAATTTAAACGTTGGGAGTACATTAATCTGCACTTAATTTTTAAACTCAAAATTTTCTGTGACTGCCATTTTCTGAAGGAAGCAATCTGAAAAGTATTTATTTTTCTTTTGCCTGGACTAGCCTCTGGGATCCGTTTCATGGTGGGGGAGGAGGCAGGACATGGGCAGGTTTTCATGTCCTATGGTTGGGGGACTGCCCCAAGGGATGTGTGGTGGGTACTGAGGGTTTCTCAGAGGGGCACTCAGGATGCTGGAGGATTAGGAAGGAGGACATATGAAGAGTGTGAGGCACAGAAGTCTGTTTGTGCAACTTAGGGGAATGTTGTTGACTGAGAGAAAGCAAATGTGCAGGGACCCACAGGTAGGGCCTAAACCTGAAGGTAAATTGAGGCAGGAAGTCAGGGTCCTGTGGAAGAAGTCTGGTTGTTTGACGTGGGCATATAGGGGGAGGGAAGTCCGGGAGATTTGGAAATGAGAAGGAAGGAAAGAAAGGTGGGTGCTGGGCTCATGAGGGGGCCTGAGACCTGATCCCATTGGAGAGCTGGGAAGAGTGGAGGGGGCAGGGCAGCACTACCTGGGCCTGGATGTGCAGAGGCACCTGAGTAACTACTGAGAAGGTGACCTTCCCTGTTGCCATGCGAAGATCGACATCTAACCATGAGCTGTGAGGGGATCATAGATTCAATTAGGGGGTAAACCAGTGCAGAAGATACTAGGGACCCTGGGATGAAGAGGCTGAGAGAAAAGAGGGGACAGATATTGGGCCAGAGACCAGAGGACCATGGCAGGACTGAGGGGAAGGAGGGTCCAAGGCACCAGGCTCCTTTTTTCAGCGTGTTTTGGCAGTCCAGAGGGAGCCTGGACTCACCTGCATGTGTTCTGCCTGTATGAGCAACTTCATTTCTTTGTCAGAAAAACAGCCAGCCCTCTCCCACAAAAGGTCTACTCAACATTTAGTAGCCAGAACTACTGAAGCCCTTCCTAAGCACAGTTATCATAAGGTGTGTCAAGGACCCAGAGTAATCACCATGATCACAGAGATAAACAATTGTAATAGTGATGCTTCAGTTAAAATAAACTGAACACTGGGAACTTAAATTTAAACCCCCTAAGTCAAAGACAATGACCAAGTGAGGTGACTCCTGAGACCCTTGTACTCTGTCCTAGGATTGCTTCATATCCCACGTTCGGGCACTTTCTACTTCATTCCCCATCCGTCACGACCTCCAAAGCATCTCACCACACCTGGACTCCACTCACGCCTGCACAGGTGGGCGTCTGCACTTCTCCATGCTGCTGGCACCTGGGTGGTGGCTGCATCCCATCATCTGCATATATTTGTCCTCCCCGTGCTCTTTCCATTTACTTTGTATTATCTATTTATTTACCTGCCCCCATGGTAACTCTGGTCAAAGACCTGGAATGCAGCCCTACCCTGCGGGCTCCCATGTTGTGCAACAGAAGAAAAGGGGGTTTCCCACAACTGCCTGAGGCTCCGTCTGGCCACTACACCCCCAGATGGTGTCTGTGGACATTGGTCCAGCCAAGGGATTTAACTCATGCACAGACACCCTGCGCCAGACTAGGTGCGACCCTCTACTTTCAGGATAACCCTTTGAGGCCCGGTTAACCGGATCCTGTCTGAAGAATAAGTCCCTTTTACTGTGGAAATTATATAATGCTGCCAACACAGGTTGTCTAATTTATTACATGTTTTTTGGCTCCTAATTGTTACAGATGGAATTTGTTGGAATTTTGAATGTCATTAATAACGTTTCTTGTGAAAATTTTTCCTAACTCTGAGTGTGTGTAACTACCATCTATTTAATTTTCTATATTTCAACTAGAGTGTTTCATTTTCTTTTTCAAAATACTCCTCAAAGGCTTTCCTAACAGGCCATGCTGAACTCAATTATTGCTGTTGTTTGTAGCGAGTATTGTCAGCAATTATTTTTCATATTACATCATATGTTACTTAAGAATATTGGTATAAAATTTAATATGTTATATTAGTGTACAATACAGTGTTTAGGCATTTTTGATACTTAGCCCACTGATGGTAGAAATTGTTGGTCATTGTGCAGTTTTATTAGCTGCATCAGGTTCACTTTCCAACCCAACCCCCTGCTGTGTAAATTATATTTATGTTTTGATATTGGGTTATACATTCAGCTTTAGCTGCACTCCCCTCTTCCTCACCCAATTCAGGTGTATCTTCACCCTGTATCAGGGTGAGATACAGTGCCACTAGGTATTGGAATTTGAGTCTCGTAAATTGTGTACTCCATAATGGATATAATGAAGCAATAACTTGTTATAGGATGATATTTTCTAAAGGAAGCCATCTTATAATGGATATATTCTCCTTTCATTGAATTATCATCTAGGACCCTTTTCTGGAGCCCTCTGAGAGCCCTCAGTCTCAGGGTAGGGTGGAGAAGAAGGCAGGAACTAGGCAGCCTCTCAAGTCCTACAGATCCGGGGCTGCTTCCTGGGGTCGGGGTGGGGACTGAGGGGTCCTGGGAAGGGCACTGCGGCTGCTGTGGGTTCACAGAAAAGAATAAGTGTGGAAGGTTAGGCACTGAAGTTTGCTGTGCATCTTGGGAAGATGTTCTTGACTGAGAGAAAGGGAATGTGCAGGGCCCAAAGGAGCCCAAGTTCTGAAGGTAAACTGAGGCAAAATGTAAGAGTGCTGTGGCATGAGTCTGCTGGGTTGACATGGGAAGATGAGAGGAAAAGAACAGGGAAGGTTTGGGAATGAGAGCAAAGGAAAGAAAGGGGGTGCCTGGCTCACAGGGGGCCTGGGCCTGACCTGATGAGAGGGTTGGGGAGAGGAGAAGGGGCTGGACAGGGGCACCTGGAGCAGGCAGCTGAATAACTACTTAGAAGGTGACCCTCCCTGTCGCCTAGGCCAAATGGAAGTCTATCCGTGAGCTGTGAGGAGAGCTTAGATCCAACTGGGGGAAAACCATTGCAGAGAATCAAGGGCACTGGTGTGAACAGGCTGAGAGAAAAGTGGGGACAGAAATTATGCCGGAGCACAGAGGGCCATGGAAAGAATGAGATCCAGCAGCAAACTCCACTTTTCAAGGTGGATAACCATCTCAGAGGAAGCAAAGACTCACCTGCATGTGTGAATGCCTGTGCAAACAACTTCGTGTCATCATCAGCAAAATAAAAACTCCTCTCCAAGAAAAGATGTAATCAACATTTAGTAGCCAAGACCACTGAAGTCCTTCCTAAGCAAAGCTGCAGCTCTACATGAAAAGAGTGACAGAGACCCTTAGCAATGGCCATGATCATTGAAGTAAGTACTTTTATTCGTGATGTTAACAATCAACTAACAAGAAGGAAATTAGATTAGAAACCCCCCTAAGTGAATGACGTTGCCCAGTAATGGTCTTCTAAACTTCCTGGACCCAGTGTTGTTGGCATACACCAGGTGCCGTGTTCTCTGTTGACAATGGGATGCAGTAGGAGTGGACAACAATTCCTGTTGTAATCCCTCTGGCACAGTGGTAGTGGGCAGTGCTGTCAGCACACACCCCTGTTCTGCCTCCCAGGACACTCAACAGCTTTTAGTGAGTCTGTTAGTGTCTGGCAGAGTGGGCTCCCTACTGTGCAGGCAAATCTGCTAATCATTTCCGATCGTCTGTCCCCCACTCTGAAGCTCAACTGCTTTGCATTTGATGTGTTCAGCAGGAGTTCATTCTAACTTGACCAGGTGCTCTGCCATACAGTCCTGCTGGGAACCTCACCTGATCTTCTCCTTGTTTCCCAAATCTCAGGCCATTGCTCTGACCACTGGCTTCCTCTGGTATCTGGGCCCAGCAGGGGTGCACTGAGCATGCACCCAAGGGCCCAGACCTCTGTAGAGGAGCTAGACATGTCTGCCTGCCTTCACGAGTATGGCTGCCCTCTCTGAGATTTACTGTTGAGAATGTGACCTTTCCTTGGACACCTCAGGCAACCTAGAACATCCGGAGGCACAGTCTCAGGATTGCCTTTGGGCCCACTATTCTTAAGGAACAGAGGCTCCCTGTTCACCTAAGCTGACCTGGTTCTGGCTTCCAATGGAAACAAAGAAGGGAAATCACACAGGTTGCTCAGTCTCTTGGGAGGCCAGAATGGTCGCTGACTTCAACCTGGGGATGGGTGGCAGAAAACTGTACTGTCTTAGGCAGATGATAAAATTCCTTCATCATCATCCTCATAAATGGACATTTCCCCACCCTGCCTCTACTGTGGAGTACCTTGGGGAGATTTTTTTCTGGGAAATCAGGGTCTCAGTCAGGCCCATCATTTGGGGACTGAGCTAGTGGTCAGAGCACAGGTGAGCCCAGGAAATCCTGAGAGCATTTCCCCTGGCTGTTCCGGTTCATTGTTGGCGTTTGTTGAAACACAACATTCCCAGCCCTGGGAACAGAGAGG
Source organism: Glossophaga mutica (assembly GCA_039655065.1). NCBI lineage: Eukaryota > Metazoa > Chordata > Mammalia > Chiroptera > Phyllostomidae > Glossophaga > Glossophaga mutica. Next base: position 14,708,122 of record CM077317.1, read on the forward strand.
AAATATTCCCTTAATGAGAAGCCTCATTTTGCTTGGGGAAAGCACATTGTGTTAATTATTAAAAAATAAATTATCAGCTTGAGAGGGGGCTGATAGAATTAGGGATTCATCTTATTGCAGCTTTATTCTCTTGGATGCTAGGGGTTGGAGAAGAATGGCTGTGGTCTAATCAGGGATGATTGTGGGGCGCATAAATCAGCAATTATCTATGATACCTATCATGGATGTGGAGTTAAAGATTTTCTCCCCGTAGCTCAATTGAGATGTTTTGGAACCAAATTGGAGCAACTTTCTGTGGGCCACGTGGGCACAGCTCCCTATCTCCTGTCCTCGTGTTTCTTCCAGTGGCAAGATTTTCAGGCAAGATACCTGTAATATTGCCCTCATGACTTTTCGTGTGCAGGTACCTGACACAGAGACATCCAGCATGTGGGGGTGAAGCAGGGAGTCCTATCACCACCAGCTGAATGGAGAGGGTTGCTGTTGGAGTGGAGGTGGAATGGAGGAACTGAGGTCTGCGGGGACATGTGTTAGAGAAAGGGAGTTGTGTGGGTCTCAGCACACATCCAGATCCATGTGCTCAGGGGTACAGGCCTGAGGGAGTTTGCTCACAACCCTGTAAGGATGAACAGCTGCAACACTTAACTTCAGTAGCAACAAATTGTATTTTTTAATTCTCTGAAAGCATTGCTATGTTTGAAAGGTTTAATTTTGCATGAAATTCTGCACTTCATATTTTCTGATCATTTCACTCTCCAACATTTTTAATATATTTTATTGATTATGATATTACATTTGTCCCATTTCTCCCCCATCATTCCCCTCCACCCTGCACAACCCCTCCCACCCACATTCCCCCCTTTAGTTCATGTCCATGTGTCGTAAGTTCTTTAGCTTCTACATTTCCCACACTATTCTTGCCCTCCCCCTGTACATTTTCTACCCACCGTCTATGCTACTTATTCTCTGTACCTTCCCCCCCCGCACTCCTCTATTGCTAACACTCCATATGATCTCCATTTCTGTGGTTCTGTTCCTGTTTTAGTTGTTTGCTTTTATTTTAAGTGTGGTTGTTAATAGCTCTGAGTTTGCTGTCTTTTCATTGTCATATTTTTTATCTTCTTTTTCTTAGGTAAGTCCATTTAACCTTTAATATAATAAGGGCTTGGTGATGATGAACTTCTTGAACTTGACCTTCTCTGAGAAGCACTTTATCTTCCCTTCCATTCTAAATTGCTCGATAGAGCAACTTTGGATGTAGGTCCCTGCCTTTCAAGATTTCAAATATTTCTTTCCAGCCCCTTCTTGCCTGGAAGGTCTCTTTTAAGAAATCAGCTGACAGTCTGATGGGAACTCCTTTGTAGGTGACTGTTCCATTATCCCTTGCTGCTTCTAGAATTCTCTGCTTCATTTTAATCTTGAGTAATATAATTACAATGTGCCTTTGTGTGTTCCTCCTTGGGTCCAACTTCTTTAGGCCTCTCTGAGATTCCTGGACTTCCTGGTAGTCTATTTTCTTTGCCAGATTGGGGAAGTTCTCCTTTATTGTTTATTCAAATAAGTGTTCCACTTGTAGCTCTGCTTCTTCCCCTTTTGGTACCCCTATAATTCTGCTGTTGGGACGTTTAAAGATATCCTGGAAGTTCCTACACCTCTCCTCATTTTTGAATTCTTGTTTCTTCCTTGTTTTCTGTTTGGTTGTTTGTTTCTTCCTTCTGGTCCACTCCATTGATTCGATTCCCAGTTTTCCTCCCATCTCTATTGGTTCCCCATGTGTTTTCCTTCATTTCACATATTGTAGCCTGCATTTTTTTCATCTAATTTGTGAGAAAAATCAACCAATTCTGTGAGCATCCTGATCACCAGGGCTTTGAACTGTGCATCTGATAGGTTGGCTATCTCTTCATGGCTTAGAGGAATTGGCTGTGGAGATTTCATTTGTTCTCTGGTTTGAGCCATTTTTGGTGTGCATTTTTATTTATTTATTTATTTATTTATTTATTTATTTATTTATTCTGGTCGCAGCTGTTAGGCAGTGTGGTGTGGAGCCTTAGGAGTTCCCAAGGGTGGGGCAGCCCAGTCGCTGAATTGTGACAATGTATGTGGGGGCAGGGCCCAAAAGGGAACAATGCCGCTTGCTTAGCTCTCTATTGGATTCCAGTCCCTTCCACCCCGTCCCCTTCAACTGGATTATCTGTGCATGAATGTGGGACCACCTAGTCAGCCATTTGCCTTGCGCAGCCTCACTGGGTCTGCACAGTTACCACCCCATGCCCAGGGTCCACTAGCCATCGCCTGTGCGCCTAGGATCTGCTAGCCGCCGCCTGCACTCTCAGGAACTGCCAGCTGCTGCTGCCTGTGTGCCTGGGTCTGCACCTCCGCTTTTTCCTGCCGTGACTCCGCCCCTCTTACCTGTCTGGATGAATGGTTGTTGGATTTTGGTACAGTTCAATTTTCTATCAGTTCTGGTGTTTTCTTCTTTCTAAATCTTTGTTGTCCTTAAGTTTGGTTGTGAGAGGAGGCACGGTGTGGCCACCTACGCCTCCATCTTGGCCGGAGGTCTCCCACTCTCCAACGTTTTATGCCACAAGTTGTATAAGCAAGTATTTTCTTTATGTCTCAGCCATTTACTGAGTTGATTGTTCCAGAATTCTTTTAAAAGTTTTCACACACGCACACACACTTTTATTTTCTGCCGTGCAATCTAATGTAACATTTCCGGACTTTGACTTCAGGATGGCTGTCTTCTTGGAGTGGGAATGTCTAGATGACTGCAACCTAAACGACCACATTAGGGCATGCCTTCCTGGCGCTGGGAGTGTTTTGCACCCTTTGAGTTTTCACAGGTACCATGAATGTTGCTTTACAAGCAGAGGACTTCTCGTGGTCTTACAGTTAGTAGCTGTGTTTGAGCAAGTGATTGGTACGAAGTGTTGGTATTCCTCAAGAAGTCTCTCCCTCTGATTTCCTGTTTTATTGTTCAGTTCTTCACCCAGTTTTGTGTGCACATGAACCCTAGTACTTGGTTGACTGTTAATAGTGGTCACAAACCTAGGACCTCTCCATGTGAAGTTTGCTCATTCTGCTGATAATGATAAGTGGTGCATCACAGGTAATACTCTGAAGAAGGCATTAAGTATCTTCAAGGCTTAGAGATATTGCTGAAAACATGCACAACAGAATATTTACAATGTGAGTTTTGTCACTCTATTTGGGATCAGGCCAGTGACTAAAGGCTTTGGCACACAGATACCACACAAAAGGATCCAGTGACATGTAAACTGCATTTCTGGACTGAGGACTGCGATGATGAATGGATCTTCTACATTGTTCACACAATGTTTTTGTTTTTCCTTTTTCAAAATGTATTTTATTGATTATGCTATTACAGTTGCCCCTTGTCCCCCCTTTTATTCTCCTCCACCCTGCACACCCCCTCCCACCCGACTTCCCCCCTTTAGTTCATGTCCAAGGGTCGTACATAGTAACTTTTCTGGCTTCTACACTTCTGATAATATTCTTACACTCCTCTTGTCTAGGTTCTACCTACCACGTAAGCTACTTATTCTCTGTACCTTCACCCCAACACTCCCCCACTGTCAACCCTCCATGTGATCTCCATTTCCGTGATTCTGTTCCTGATCTAGTTTTTTGCTTTGCTTTTTCTTTTAGGTTCATTTGTTAATAGCTGAAGTTTGCTGTCATTTTACTCTTCATATTTTGATCTTTTTTTTTTCTTTTTCAGATAAGACTTTTTCTACTTTTTTTTTTAGGTAAGTCCCTTTAACATTTCATATAATAAGGACTGGGGGATGATGAACTGCTTCAACCTGACTTTCTTTAATTCATGATCTTGCTGTTGTGTTATATACTAGTTGTGATCGATGTTCCTCCACCTTCCTTACATGTGTGATGCCATGTCATGTCAGGTCAGAGTATTTACTGAAGACTTTCATGATTTTCTGTCTGGTGTTTTTCTCGCTCATGTTGTCTAAGGGAAGAGCGGTTCCTGAAGAACTTCTCGCTCACCTGACATGTGTATGGCTGCTATCCAGTATGGGTTCTCTCATGTCCTCTGAGATTAACATACTGACTGAAGGCATTCCAACAGTGACGACATTCATATGGCTTCTCTCTGGTGTGTGTTCTGCTGTGCCATGTGAGCTGAGAGCTGTGAATGAAAGCATTCCCACATATAAGACATATGTGTGTTTTCTCCCCTGCGTGGATTTTTTTTTTGTGCTGCCTAAGGCCAGAGCTTTGACTAAAGGCTTTCCCACATTGATGACACAATGTTTCTCCCCAGGTTGGGCCCTCTCCTATTTTCAAAGGTAAGATCTTTGATTTAAAGCTTTCTCGCATACATGACATGCATATGATTTCTCCCTGTGTGAGTTTTCTTATGCTGTTCAAAGTGAGAAGTTTGACTGAAGGCTTTCCCATGGAGATGGCACTCACATAGCTTACACCTAGTGTGAGTGCGACTGCAGCCATGAAGGCAGGACTCTTCACTAGTTGGCTTTGCACACTGTGGGCTGACATAAGGTTCTTTTCCTGTGCGAATTAACGAATACTGAATTAGAGCTGATCCAGGAGCAAGTGCATTGCTAAAATCACTATGTTCTGCAGGATCCTCTGGAGCGTGGGTTTTCTGCTTTATGGGAAGGAAATAAAAATGTTTAAATGGTTTTCCCACATACATCCATATAGTTGCTTCTCTACATAGAGTTCCTCAAGTATCAGTCAGTGATAGACTCAGGTGAAAATGTTTCCAGAGTTACTGGTGTACCCATGTGATGTTACTCCCCTGCAGGCACAAATATCTTCTCTTTTGTATTATCCCAACCACAGTGTTATCTGATAAATTTGGAAGACTTTAGTGTGTTTCGGTGATTAGGTAATGAGCAAATCTTATGATATTGTCTGTTTTCCGATTTCAGGTTATTGTTTAGCTCATGTTATTTTTTCTTCACTGATGTCAAACTATCCAAAATTTTATCTTGGGAAGAGCTTAATCCCAAGTTAATTATAAAATTACAATCAGACAGTTGTATTTATTACTAATGTATTGCCATATATTTAATTTAGATAATTGAGTTTCACAGCTATGAATCGTACCATTAGCACCATAGGCGATATGCCTTTCTTCTTGATCTGTCGTATTAATATCATTTCTTCTTTTCAAAGGGGAACTTTCATTGCTAAAATGATCAAAACATTATAAATTGTGAGACTGGCATTAGTGGAATGGAAATGTAGAAATGTAACAATTTCCATATAGGTAGGAATATTCCAAAAACTACTACTTCCTTAGGGAAAGCATAGGAAATGAAATATTTTGGGTACTAGACACACTTTAATGGTAATAGTCAATTAGGATAAAAAGATCGGAATGGAAATATGAGAAATAGAAAATTGGTCAAGATATGGTGGTGAAACTTTAGATGGGAAGATTAGGACAAGAATGTCTATATGAAAGTTTATCTGCAAGAAGCATGCAATCATTATTTTTCCTAAAGGGAAAAAAAATGGCAGAAGGACTCATGCTTTACAATTGATTTATGCAGGAAATGATAAGATAGCAACTTATCCCCAATGCCTCCCCTTATATGTCAGAATGGATAACTCACTTCCCAGGACCTTCCCTTGCAAGGCCAGGACACACTCAGTCACTAAGCAGGTACCTGCACGACTGGCACACTGACCCCTGCTGCTCACCTGCACTCCAGCCCGGGAGAAACCCAGGCCATTCCCTCCACAGCTCTTCACCTCGCTCCAGCAGAAAAGTCACATCTGATGGGCAGTGCTGATAATCTCTTTGTGGAGGAGAGGAAATTGAATTTTGGGTTCTGTGCTAATGAACTGTTGCTATCAGGAAGACCAGGGCAGGGAACTGGGGAGGGCTTAAGAAATGACTGAAAGTCAGTCCTGCAACAACATCTTCCACCGAGAAAACATGGCAATTCCTCCACCAGCCAGGGAAGAGCTCCAGACTGGTGGCAGAAACAATGATGACTGCTAGATGCTCATCAAGTTCAAAGGCCGAATTCAGAATGATGAGTTTCCTCCACATGTGAAATGTTAATGCCTCCAGAATGGGTAGAATATTATTGTCAAACAGAACCGAATCAACATATGTTCCGCAAGAATTATCCAAGTTATCTTATTTTCAATGCTCTGGTATTAAGCCTCCAAATACATGCGAACATAATGAATATTTTAAAATACTTGATTAATCATTTATACATTAACCATATCCACTGACTTCCCCATTCTGTTCTCAGGCTTCGAAACAGAATAGCCAAATATATAAACCCGTGGTCAAGATGACATCCTGGTGTGCTGACAACACAATGTAAAACAAACATCCTCCCTTTGAGCAGTTATGAGTGTCATGAGACACTCAGGGCGGCAACAGTGCTGGGACAGTGGCTGATGTTCCGTGAACCTGCTTGATGTGTGAATGAATGACCACATGCACACATACACACTCATACAGGTTTCATGACTCATCCGTGGAGACCAAGTGACTGATGCTCTCCAACATCACGTCTCTGAAGAGCTTCCTCTGCGATGTGTCCAGCTGGGCCCACTCTTCATGGGTAAAATCTAGCTGTGTCCTTGAAGGTCACTGATTCCTAAAAGTCCATGGACATTTATGGTCACACAGATCAATTGTGGCCAGTGCGCAGAAGAAGCTGAGACAGCAGGACTGAGGAAATGAGGGGCAGCTGGGTGTGTAGACAGATCAATCTGTGTTCGGGGTTCTACTCAGTTAACTGTCAGTACTCAGCTGGTATCTGTCGTTCTTATAATACCCACAGAAACATACACACACTGAGTTCATGATAATATATTGTAAAGACACTTCACCTGAGCTGTGATAAAATACAGCCTGAGGGTTTTTCAGTAACCTGGTCTTTAGAATGTCAAGACAGGTGATTAGAAAATATTCACTTCAAAATTTATAACAAAAACTCTCCTTTCTATGAATTTCAAGTAACACTAATGATTCATCACAAACTGAACAATGACTGTGATGTGGTCCTTCTAAAACATGACCATTGGTTAAAATTATTTCCCTAGATGAATTTCTAGTTCCTCATCTCTAAGCTTGTTTCAGTACTTGTTATGAGTGTTGAAATTGTATTCAGTGTAGTAATGTACAAAATATTTCTTGTCTAGCAAACCTGCATTAAACACAAAACTTTACTCTATACATCATTAAAATGTCAGAGAACCTTGAAAGTATCTCTAGCATCCTTCAGAACTGAACAAGTCTGCAGAATGTGATACCAGTAGGTGTGTCTGTCTTACAGCTACAGGACTCAGGTGAGCATAACCAATAAGAGGTGGAGTGGTTCAGCAGCACAGGCCAGGACCCACAGAGAGGCTGTGTTGGAGAACAGTCCCAGTTGACTGTCCTGTGGGATGAGCCTCCCATGCTCAACTTTATCTGAGACCTCAAACAGCAGTTATCCTTGCTTTTTTGTGGCTTTATCTTGTCTCTGTGCTAAAGGATAAAATAAGTCTTTTGATCGCCTTTGGTCTTCTCAGTTTTTCAAATATTTCAATATGAGCCAACTTTTACTCTACCTACTACTCCCCTTCTTCTTTATATGTAGAATAATTAAGAAAGTCCTATTCCATATATCTATATATATTCCATATCTATATCTGTATCTGTATATGTATACGAATATGCATATTTACATATATTCTTTATTTACTAAGATGTAAAATGGGTTGGGGGCAAGACAGAATTATAACTTAAGCTATACTTCTTAGAAATTTTCAAAAGTGCAAATTCACTCTGGTAATTGGGAGAGATTTAAAATGCGGGAAATACACTGATTCCTCCTCTTTACTAATCCTCTCCTGCTCCTCCCCACTGAGTGGTCCTCACTGTGGGTATCCTAACCTGATTACTCATGAGCACAGGCTCACTCAGTGGCCTCCCCACTGGCCTGTCTTGCTCTGCTTCTCCTCCATCTCTGCAATTTGCAATCATAGCCATCCTAAGAGCATCACAACAAAAGACACTACTAATGTATTAATATTTGTCCAGTGAGACCATAAGTGCCTGAGAGAAAGAAACATTCTCTTATCTCTTCTGTGAATAAGAAAGCTAAATGAAATCTGGCATAAATTTGTGTGATGTTGGGGAAGAAATCCATTATCCATGAGTTCCTGACTCCTGAGCATTGTCCCACAGTTCTGGGCAAACTTAATTGGAGCTCAGGTGTCTGAACTCCATGTGCTTGAACTTGGACATCCTGGCCCATAGGAAAAAGCTTCTCCATCTAATGGCCCTCGGGTGCCATTACAGCAGAAGCAGTCATCCCCTACTCACCAGAGGCTGCATGGTCAGTAAGTCAGCTGTTAGGGGTTATTCTCTGGGTTCTCACTCACAGACAGCCCAAGTACGAAGTGGGTAAAGCTGGGGATAGAGAAATAAGTCATGAGACCCCAGTGTTGGGTCGATTTCTGGCCCCACACATCACAAAGCCCCAGTGCTCACCTGGGTATGTTCCCTTCTCCCAGCCTGATGATCTGAAACCAGTGTTGCACTCTGAGAATAACATGCAGGAGCCTCTGCTCTCCAGGGTCAATTGGAATAGAAATTTAGCTGTGGTTACTACAAAGAAGGTCAAAATACAGATATCTTACAAGTTAGAACGTGATGAGTACTGAGTTTCCTATGTTAATGAGCTTATGACATCTACAATTATTCAACTCCCTTCCTGATTTCTAAGCACAGCAATCCCTGACTCATGCCATATGTAGACTTTGATTTCCACCTGCAGGGAAACACAGTGGAATTTCCCAGTTGCTGTTATTCTTGCTTTTTTCCCCAGCAGCGGTTCCCCAATTTCCTTGGGGCCCTGTGGACCCTCACCCCTTCCTGTCTCAAGTTCCCCATGGGCCTGGATATCAAGAAATTAAGAACCTGTTTTGTGGTAGATTTCATCCACTCAATATTGTATTCCATTTGAGAGGATGAAAGGCACCCATCCACCCAGTCAGTTCCTTCAAATCCTAGCCTGGATGCATTCAGTACTTGGGAAAATTCACAGAGCCTGAGAGCACACTATAAATAAGGTTACTTAGTGATTGGATTACAAGGAGAGAAGAGCTTGGAAAACTAATCCAGAATTGTCCATAGGATTATGATTAGTTCTGATTTCAAGGTAAATTCTGATGAAATGAAACATTATTTTTTACCCTTGAATGTTTTCTTCTGTAGAATGATGGTGACCTGTCATTCAATCCTGTTTGATATCTAGGGAACCCCTACCACATACAACAGGGTGGCCCTATGGGTAGAAGTCAAGAATGCATATAGGCACCCCTGAGCTGTGTCTGTACCAGTATAGGAGGCAGGGAAGGTGGTCACAGTTCCAGCGAGACCTGCTCATCAAAGGAACACAATAGGATCTGATCTTGCTTAGATTCTGGAAAGTCCACACCTGGTCCCACAATTTATCTATCTATATCATCTATATCTATAGCTATAGCTATAGCTATATCCATATCTATCTATATCTATACCATCTATATCTATATCTATATCATCTATATCTATATCTATAGATATATAGATATAGAAATAGATAGATATTCTGCTCTAAAAATGGCTACACACTATTCCCGCTGCTAGTGTTGAGCACTTCGTACACCTCAAATAGTGCTGCATCCTGCCTTTTACACTTTAGAAGTGCTCACACATAAAGACAAAGACAAACCACAGAGAAATCCAAACAAATGCACACTCAATTTATATTTAAAGCAGAAAATAGGTCAGCTCAGCCCATATTTCAAATCAAAGTTCAATCTTTTGTGACATTAGATATTCAATACACCCCCAAAATTCAGGACTGTAGAAAGAAGAGTTAGGATTACAATTATGCTAAAATTTTCAATACAAAAGCACCATAACCTAAGGCATAAGATCTAGTTTTACAGTGCAAGGTGGACGCTGCACACAAAAGGTTTGTTCTCCAAGATGGAGGAAAATTTCATTTTTTAAAAAGCAATATTCAACAGTCTTATAAACAAAAGACTGATGCTAGAACATAACAACAATGATAGAAGACATAATCCATAAAGTGAAAATTTATTGATAAAACTGTCTTTTAAATGATGCTGGCACAAATTTATAAGATACATTATGAAAAATAGCATTTACATAGTTAGCTTATGCAGCAATAGATATGGAACAGTGCTGAACAATCTTAAAAGAAATCACTTGCTTTAAATATGTGTTAATTTTCAAATGATTAAAATAAATATAACAACCCATCTCAAGATATTTGTGAAAGAAAATGAAGAGCGTCCCTTGACGAAACACATAAAAGAAAGTTAATTCACAGAAGCAAAAAAAAAAAAAAAAACATTGTGAAGTGTATAGACCCATAAACAAGAAGTAAAAACATAAGGCGTAGATCAAGGTGTCAAAAGAACTTTCCAAGCTGAAGGACATGCTCTCCATTTGCATTGAACAATCCAATCTCTGCTAGACTCATGAATACAGGACACTGGGTGCAGGGCAAGTGCTATTGAGGATCTGAAGTTCAGCCATTTCATTTCAGTAGTTTAAAATTTAGAGTCAAATGAAACTGGCAGTTACTCTGATGGACAACAAGATTTAGGATTTCAGGGTAAGTAGTTAAAATTGCAAATAGATTCAAGGCGAGAATAGGAAAAATAGCCACAAATATTCAAACTATAAGAATTGAGGGGCATGGCATGAATATTGATGCAATAAAATTGAAAGATCATGGGAAACTTTCACATGACTTTTCTATTTTTAAGGGGATGAGCCAGCTCCTGTCTCAAAGTTTCGAGAACTCACCAGAACCCCAAACTAGAGGAGGTGGTGATGCCAAATGGGTGCTGAGGCCAGCTGCACAAAGAAACCAATTCTCCTTCTTCTGAAATCGCCTTCTATTCAGATTTTTCTTTCTGGGGCAAAGGCATTGGTCCTGTTTCACTGCCTTTTATTCTGGGAAGATAGTTAATAAGTTGATTACTAGCTTCAATCTGAGGGTACACCCTGATCGCATTGATACCTATGAACTTCAATGTAGTTTCTAACTGTGGGCTACACACTATTCAATTGGACTGGATTTTCGAGACTAGTGAGAGATTATAACCCTCAAGCAAAGTTGGAGCCTAGAGAGCAAAGATGCTAAGGACATTGTGAAGAGATGATAGGAAAGTACATTCATTCCTTTATTCACTCATTGGTCTTTCTGAATATACTCTGTGTATAAGAAATATAACATGTCTTTGAACTGAAGCAGGGCATCAGCCACAATGGGGTTCTGTGGACATGGCATGCAATTTTCTGCAGGAAATGTAGACTTAGTGATAAAATGAAATATGAAGAAATCTAAAAAAAAGATAATGATGTGACATCTAAGATACATTCCTGGGGTGGAGAATTTGAGTGTGAGGACACTGACCACATAGAACTTTCAAAACTATGTTAAGAATTTATTAACTATGCAAAAACTCAGAAAATGACTTTATACTTCATGTCTTGGGTAGTGGGGAAATGAAAACGTTACTGGTTGGTAAAATACAATAACTAATTTTACTTCTATGCCATCCATAATTGAATTATACCTTTGAAAGAAGTTCTTGTGACCATGGAGGGAAGATCATCTAGCTTAAAATTCCTGGTTCCCAAGAGGAAAGCACTAAACCAGAGATGTAGTAAGTAGTACATTGTACCTGAGGACACACTTCTTAAAAATTCCTGGGCCACCCTACTAGGTCAGGCAGGTCAAGGTCAGATGGATCTGAGATGATCCCTACACGACATTTCAGAGCTTTGCCATTAACATTCATTCTTCACAGGCTACTCTTTTCTCTCACTTTCAATAGGGGGTTGATAAGCTATTTCACCTGGGAAATAGGTCACTTTGCATGTAGGTCCTTTCAAACACTGGATTTCAAATGTATCTGCACTGTTGTTCTGGGCTATGCCATTTCCCTCACAACAGGAAATAAGTTGTCTTTAAGCTCAGCCAACTAATTTATTTCTTCTTTTGAGTTTGGTTCTAATTCCTTCCTGCTATGTTATAAATTTTATGTCATAGTTTAACATGTGTACACTTTACCTTAATTGACTCTCTCTCAATCTGACCGATTTTCTTAGCATTTAAACCAGTTATGGTATCACACCACTTTTCACAAGGTTCCACAGGGCACAGTGGAGCTCCAGATTCCTGAGTTCTCCCTCAGTGCTGCCTGCTGTGGATCCAGACATTCTACTCAGAGACTTCCCTCATTAAAGATGTTAGAGGGACCCTGTGCCCATGAATTGCACCCCACTTTTCTAATTCATGATTTCCCCACAACATTTCTTGTCAGGAATTAATTTTATTGATGACATACACCTGTGAATTTCAAATGGTGTGGCAGGAGAATTTTTAAAACATGCCACACCTGACTATTTAGTCAGAGGCATTGACGTCTTTTCTGTTAGACTGTCATGTAAAAAACGACAACATCCAACACAACCATCACCACCTGATATGAACGTCCCTTCTGGAAGCATGAATATATAGCACACACAATACAGTTGCATCTGATTGGTCTTGTGAATAATAAGGTGGCACCTCATTGGTTCATTCTTGGTATGAGAATTCCTTATATACAGTCCTAGTCAACTCATTTTTAAAAAGTCACTTTGGAACAAAAGGGGTGGGTCATCATCATCATTATTAGTAGTAGTAGTAGTAGTAGTATATAAGTCAAAATTATGGCTATTTTTGTTAAATCATGCAAAAGATATATATGTACAATTGTTTTGCTGCACATTTCAGTAATCTGTTTATGCGTGCCATGAAATGAAAAAGGTTGAAAATCGCTGCCTAACACCAATAGGTATTCCTTCTTCCATGAAGCCAATCAGACTTCCTGAGGTGACCATGGAAGATGGCCTTTACACACTTGTTCCCGTGCCAATCCAGTGAGGGACAGAGCATCTCAAGAGGAAGCTGGGGAATCCCGGCCAAGATGGAGGTGTAGGTGGACACACTGTGCTCCTCTTACAACCAAAATTAAGGACAACAACTATTTAGACACAAGAAAACAACCAGAACTTATAGAAAATTGAACTGTACAGAAGTTCAACAATCATTCATCCAGACCAGTAAGAGGGGTGGAGTCACGGCAGGAAAAAGTGGAGGTGCAGACCCAGGAACACAAGCAGCAGCGGCTGGCAGTTCCCAGGTGCACAGGCGGTGGCTGGCGGTCCCTGGGCCCACAGGCAGCAGCTGGCGGACCCTGGGCACAGGGGAGCACTATGCAGACCCAGTGAGGCCGCACAAGGTGGCTGGCTGACCAGGTGGTCCCACATTCATGCGTGCAGATGGTCCAGGGAGAGGGGAAGTGGCGGAAGGGACTGAATCCAGGAGAGAGCAGAGCAGGCGCCATTGTTCCCTCTCAGACCCCGCCCCTACCTATAGCGTTACAACCCAGCGACTGGGCTGCCTCGCCCTGAGAAACACCTAAGGCTCCACCCCTCACTACGTAATAGCCACAACCAGACTAAAACCAAAACAAAACAAAAAACCCACTAAAAATGGCTCAAACCAGAAAACAAATGAAAGCCCCAAAGCCAATTTCTCTAAGCTGTGAAGAGATAGCCAACCTATCAGATGCACAGTTCAAAGCACTGGTCATTAAAATGCTCACAGAATTAGTTGATTTTGCTCACAAATTAGATGAAAAAATGCAGGCTACAATACGTGAAATGAAGAAAGAGGCATGGGGAACCGATAGAAATGGAAGGAAAACTGGGACTCAAATCAATGGAGTGGACCAGAAGGAAGAAACTAACAACAAAACAGAAAACGAGGAAGAAACAAGAATTCAAAAAAATGAGGAGAGGCTCAGGAAACTCCGGGACGTCGTTAAACGTCCCAACATTCGAATTATATGGGTCCCAGAAGGGGAGGAAGAAGAGCAACAAGTAGAAAACTTATTTGAACAAATAATAAAGAACTTGCCCAATCTGGCAAAGGAAATAGACTGTCATGACGTCCAGGAAGTTCAGAGAGTCCCAAAGAAGTTGGACCCAAGGAGGAATACACCAAGGCACATCGTAATTACATTAGCCAAGATTCAAATGAAGCAGAGAATTCTAGAAGCAGCAAGGGATAAGGGGACAGTCACCTACAAAGGAGTTCCCATCAGACTGTCAACTGATTTCTCAAAAGAGACCTTACAGGAAAGAAGGGGCTGGAAAGAAATATTTGAAATCTTTTTTTAAATTTTTTTAATTTTAATTTTAATCGTTGGTCTTGTACAGTTTTCTGTCTTTTATTCTCACCCCACCCACCACCCCATCCCTCCCCAATCCATCCCATTTCCACTCCCCCATAGTTTTTGTCCATGTGTCCTTTATACTTGTTCCTGTACACCCTTCCCCTTTTCCCCTGAAATTCCTTCCTCTCTCCCCTCTGGTCACTGTCAGCCTGTTCCCAATTTCAGTGTCTTTGGTTATATTATGCTTGTTTGTTTGTTTTGTTGATTAGATTCCTGTTAAAGGTGAGATCATATGGTATTTGTCTTTCATTGCCTGGCTAATTTCGCTTAGCATGATGCTCTCAAGTTCCATCCATGCTGTTGCAAAGGGTAGGAGCTCCTTCTTTCTTTCTGCTGCATACAATTCCATTGTGTAAATGTACTACAGTTTTTTGATCCATTCATTAACGGATGGGCACCTAGGTTGCTTCAAACACTTGGCTATTGTAAATCGTGCTGCTATAAACATAGGGGTGCATAGGTTCTTTTGGATTGGTGTTTCAAGGTTCTTAGTATATAGTCCTAGCAGTGGAATTGCTGGGTCAAAAGGTAGATCCATTTTTAGTTTTATTAGAATATTCCATACTGTTTTCCATAGTGGTTGTACCAGTCTGCACTACCACCAGCAGTGCTCTAGGGTCCCCTTTTCTCCACAACCTCTCCAACACTTGCTGTTTGTTGTTTTGTTTATGAAGGCCATTCTGACTGGTGTCAAGTGGTATCTCATTGTGGTTTTAATTTGCATCTCTCTGATAGCTAGCGATATTGAGCATTTTTTCATGTGTCTCTGGATCCTCTGTATGTCCTCCTTGGAGAAGTGTCTGCCCAAGTCCATTGCCCATTTCTTAATGGGGTTGCTTGTCTTCTTAGAGTGGAGTCATGTAAGTTCTTTGTATGTTTTGGAGATTAAACCCTTATCTGAGATATCATTATCAAATATGTTTTCCCACACAGTCAGTTCTCTTTTTATTTTAATACTGTTTTCCTTGATCATGCAGAAGCTTTTTATTTTGATGAGATCCCATTTGTTTATTCTTTCCTTTATGTCCCTTGCTTTAGGGGACATATCAGAAAAATGTTGCTGTGTGGGATATCTGAGATTTTCCTGCCTATGTTCTCCTCTAGGACTTTAATGGTGTCACAGCTTATGTTTAAATCTTTTATCCACCTTGAATTTATTTTTCTGTATGGTGTAAGTTGGTTCTCCAGTTTCATTTTCTTGCATGAAGATGTCCAGTTCTCCCAACATCACTTGTTGAAGAGGCTATTTTTACTCCATTTTATGTTGCTGCCCCCTTTGTCGAATATTAATTGACTATAGAGACTAGGGTTTATATCTGGGCTCTCTGTTCTATTCCACTGGTCCACGTGCCTGTTTTTGTGCCAGTACCAGGCTGTTTTGATTACAGTGGCCTTGTAATACATTTTGGTATCAGGTATTGTGATCCCTCCTGCTTTGCTCTTCTTTCTCAAGATTGCTGCCACTATTCTGGGTCGTTTATGGTTCCATATAAATTTTTGAAGTGTTTGTTCTATATCTGTGAAATATGTCATTGGTACTTTAATAGGTATTGCATTGAATCTATAGATTGCTTTGGAAAGTATGGACATTTTGATGATGTTGATTCTTCCGATCCATGAGCACGGTATGTGTTTCCATTTGTTTGTGTCTTCCTTGATTTCTTTCTTCAGTGTTGTGTAGTTTTCTGCATACAGGTCTTTTACCTCCTTGGTTAGGTTTATTTCTAGGTACTTTATTTTTCTTTTTGCTATATCGAATGGGATTTTTTTCTTGATTTCTGCTGCTGTTTCATTGTTGGTATACAAAAATGCCTTTGATTTCTGGATATTGACTTTGTATCCGGCTGTTTGGCCAAATTCATTTATTAGGTCGAGCAGCTTTTTGACCGAGACTATAGCATTTTCTATGTATACTATCATATCATCTGCAAACAATAATAGTTTTGTTTCCTCCTTTCTGAGTTGGATGCCTTTTATTTCCTTTTCTTGTCTAATCGCTGTGGCTAATACTTCCAATACTATATTGAATAGAAGTGGTGAAAGAGACAGCCTTGTCTTGTTCCTGATCTTAGTGGGAAAGATTTCAGTTTTTGCCCATGGAGTATGATGTTGACTGTAGGTCTGACATATATAGCCTTTATTATGTTGAGGAATGCTCCTTCTATTCCCACGTTGCTGAGTGCTTTTATCATAAATGGGTGTTGTACTTTATCAAAAGCTTTTTCCACATCTATTGATATGATCATGTGATTTTTGTCTTTGCTTTTGTTTATGTGATGTATTACATTTACTGATTTGCGAATGTTGAACCATCCTTGCATCCCTGGGATGAATCCCACTTGGTATGGTGTATGATCTTTTTAATGTGTTGTTGGATGCGGTTTGACAATATTTTGTTGAGGATTTTAGCATCTATGTTCATCAGCGATATTGGCCTGAAGTTCTCCTTCTTTGTTGTGTCTTTGTCTGGTTTTGGGATTAGAATGATGCTGGCTTCATAAACAGAGTTTGGGACTCTTCCATCATTTTGGATTTTTTGGAATAGTCTGTGGAGAATTGGGGTTATCTCTTCCTTAAATGTTTTGTAGAATTCTTCTGTGAAGCCATCTGGTCCAGGACTTTTGTGTGTTGGGAGTGTTTTGATTACTGATTCAATTTCATCAGCTGTTATTGGTCTGTTCAGGCATTCTGTTTCTTCTTCATTGAGTTTTGGAAGGTTATATTTTTCTAGAAACCTGTCCATTTCAGCTAGGTTTTCAAATTTCTTGGCATACAGTTCTTCATAGTAATTTCTTACAATCCTTTGTATTTCTGTGGTGTCGGTTGTAATCTCTCCTCTTTCATTTCTGATTGTGTTTATTTGAGTCCTCTCTCTTTTTTTCTTGATAAGCCTGCTTAAAGTCTTGTTGATTTTGTTGACCTTTTCAAAGAACCAACTCCTGGATTTATTGATCTTTAGGATTGTGCTTTTAGTCTCTATGTCATTTAATTCTGCTCTGATCTTGGTTATTTCTTTCGTTCTACTTGCTCTGGGCTGTCATTGTTGTTCCTCAAGTTCTTGTAGGTGTAGGGTTAGGTTGTTTGTTTGAGATGTTTCTGTATTTTTCAGGTAGGCCTGTATCACAATAAGCTTCCCTCTGAGGACTGCCTTCATTGTGTCCCATAAGTTTTGGGTTGTTGTGAGTTCATTTTCATTTGTTTCCAGAAACTTTTTGATTTCCTCCCTAATTTCATTCTTGACCCATTCATTGTTTAATAGCATACTATTCAATCTCCATGATTTTGAGGGTTTTGGGTTTTTCCCCTTGGGGTTGGTTTCTAGTTTCAGACCCTTGTGGTCAGAGAAAATGCTTGGTATGATTTGAATTTTTTTGAATTTGTTGAGGCTTGATTTGTGTCCTATCATGTGGTCTATCTTTGAAAATGTTCCATGTGCATTTGAAAAGAAAGTGTATTTAGTTTCTTTGGGATGAAGGGCTCTCTCTATATATATCAGTTAAGTCCATTTCCTCTAGAGTGTTGTTCAATGCCACAATATCTTTGTTGACATTTTGTTCGGAAGATCTGTCCATTTTTGACAGTTGGGGTGTTAAAATCGCCTACTAATTGTGTTGCTGTCAATATCTTTCTTGAAGTCCTCTAAGATTTTCTTGATGTATTTAGGTGCTCCTCCGTTGGGTGCATATATATTTACAATGGTTATGTCTTCTTGGTGGATTCTCCCCTTGAGTATTATGAAGTGACCTTCTGGGTCTCTCTTGATGGCCCTTCTTTTGAAGTCTATTTTGTCTGATATGAGTATTGCTACCCCAGCTTTTTTTTCCTGACCATTTGATTGAAAAATTTGTTTCCATCCCTTCACTTTGAGCCTGCGTATGTCTTTTGTCCTGAGGTGGATTTCTTGTAGGCAGCATATGTGTGGGTCATGCTTTCTTATCCAGTCAGCTATTCTATGTCTTTTGATTGGAGCATTGAATCCATTTACATTTAAGGTTATTATTGATAGGTGTTTATTCATTGCCATTTTCGTACCTGTGTTCCTCTCTCTCTTTTTCTCTCTGTCTTTTCCTTTCTTCCCTTAAAGCAGACCCTTTAGTATCTCTTGCAGCATTGGTTTGGTAGAGGTGTATTCTTTTAGACTTCTTTTGTCTGGGAAGCTCCTTCTTTGGCCTTCTATCTTGATTGAAAGCCTTGCTGGGTAAAGTAGTCTGGATTGCAGGCCTTTGGTTCTCATTGCTTGGAATATTTCTTGCCATTCTCTTCTGGCTTGGAGCGTTTCCATTGAGAAGTCAGCTGCTAACCTTATCGGGGCTCCGTTGTATGTTACTTCCTTTTTCTCCCTTGCTGCCTTTAAGATTCTCTCCTTGTCTTGGAATTTTGCCATTTTAACTATGATGTGTCTTGAAGTGAGCCTATTTGGGTTCCTTTTGATTGGGACTTTCTGTGTTTCCTGAATTCGTGTGACTTTTTCTCTCACCAAATTAGGGAAGTTTTCCATCATTACTTTTTCAAACAGGTTTTCTATCCCTTGTTCTTGTTCTTCTCCTTCTGGTATCCCTATTATACAAATATTATTTCATTTCATGTTGTCTTGCATTTCTCTTCAACCCTCTTCATTCTTTCTGAGCCTCTTTTCCTTATCTTGCTCATTCTGGGTGTTTTTTTCTATTTTGTCCTCCAACTCGCTGATCTGATCTTCTGCTTCATCGATTCTGCTTTTCATTTCTTCTACTGTGTTCTTCAGTTCAGAGATTGTGTTCTTCATTTTCCCTTGGCCCTTGTTGATAGTTTCTATTTTCTTTTTCGTGTTGATATAGTTTGCAGTGAGTTCATCATAACTTCCCTGTAGTTTCTGGTAGCTCATTGAGAACCCATGGAGCTTCGTGACAACCATTGCTTTGAACTCAATATGTGATAGTTGAGTTGCCTCCGTTTCATTTAGCATTCTTTCTGGAGCTTCCTCCTTTCCTTTCGTTTGGGGATTGTTCCTTTGTCTTCCCATTGTTTGTAAGACTCTTGTTGTTAGCCTCAACTTCTTAAATTGATCTGTTCTGGCTCCCTGGGTTTGTGGTATGACCTTCTTTGGTAGAATATCTGTGAGATTCAGTGGTGGATTCTCCTTCAGATATCCTGTTGTTCACAGCTTCCACTGTCTCATCAGCTGGAATACCCTCTTTTGGGGGCCAACTCTTTTTTTACACAGTTCCAGGCTTGTTTGTTTGTTTGTTTTGTCTCACTCTTGAGTATTGAAAAAGAGAAGCGGGGTGGGGAATGAAAAATAGAAGAAAGAAGAAAAAATAGGAAGGTAGAAGAGATAAAATTGGAAAGAAAGGAAGGGGGAATAAGACAAGAAGGAATTAAAGAGAGGCAAAAGGAGGTGGGGAGTAAAGAAGAAGATAAAAATAATGAAGAGGGAGTTATTAAAAACTCATATAGATAGACAGGCACACAAACAAAAAAATACAAACAAACTAGCAAAAACAAAAAACAAAAAAACAGACACACACACACACAAATACAAACAGCCAAAAAAAAAAAGGAACAAACAAAGCAAAACACAGTATTTTTAAAAATATATTTAAAAAAAAAACAACTAAAAACCCTCTTGTTGTTTTCACACTTGCCGAGCCGTTTTGGTTTTTTTTTTTTTTTTTTTTTTTTTTTTTTTTTTTTTTTTTTTTTTGGTCTTGCTGGCTGCAATGGCTGAGGGGTGATCTTACTGCTTTTCTCTGTATTCAGAACTCAGTCCTCATTGTGCTATGTATCCCAGCGTTAGTGGGCGCCTCTCCCCACAGGGTTTCCAGCGTATGTTTTGAGCCTACTGGTGTGTGCGCACTTCTCCAAGTTTATGGGTGTGTGCTAGGTTCTCCAGTCGTGTGCAGCCACCTGCCTTTGCCCCTGGGAGGCTTTCTGTGGTCCAGCGCAGCCGCCTGCCTTTGCCCCTGAGTGGGGCCTACACTCCGGCTGCTATCTCTCGCCTGTGCCTTGGTCCTGAGCTGTCCGCGTTTGAGCACCCGCCCGTGCACTGGCAACTTCGGCTCTACAGCTGTCCCCAGTGGCCAGCGCCCACATTTTCATGAGTGTCCACTATCCCGCAACTGTGTGCGGTCCCATGTGGGTGTCTATTTTCATGCAGCTGGCTCACTTTATATGTGCCTCTGTCTGCGGTTGGGGCGACTGTGCTTTCACAGTTGCCCAGCGACCACGAAAACTCAGTTCAAAGTCACGCAGTGACCTGGTGCAGGGCACCCACTTTCGCTCGGCCAAAGTTGCGCAGTGGCCCCTGAGATCTCCCAGCCGGTTCAGCGGCTGACCCAGCTCCCTCCCCAGAGCCCTGGGGCAGGCTTGGCGGAGCACCAGGCCGGGGCCTAAGCCACCCTGCTCTCCATGCGCTGGACCCTGGGCTCCTATAGTTCTGAAGAGCTCTCCTTACCGCTGGTTTTTCAATGTCCGCTACAATTTCTGATCTCTTATTCTCCAATATGCTGTGTTACTGTTCCTTGTCTGCTCTGTTCTTCTGGAGATTGGCCCGGTTATTCTGCCGTGTGTAGGGGGAAATGGGGCCTGCTCCCTCCTACCACGCCGCCATCTTCCCTCCTCCAATATTTGAAATCCTGAAAAGCAGGGACCTACATCCAACATTGCTCTATCCAGCTAAGCTATCATTTAGAATGGAAGGACAGATAAAGCGCTTCTCAGATAAGGTCAAGTTCAAGGAGTTCATCATCACCAAGCCCTGATTATATGAAATGTTAAATGGACTTATCTAAGAAAAAGAAGATCAAAAATATGACAGTGAAAAGACAGCAAACTCACAGCTGTTAAGAACCACACCTAAAACAAAAGCAAACTAAGCAAACAGCTAGAACAGGAACACAGCCACAGAAAGGGAGATAATATGGAGGGTTAGCAACAGGGGCATGGGAGGAGGAGAGAGGGGGAAAAGGTACAGAGAATAAGTAGCATAGATGGTGGGTAGAAAATAGACAGGGGGAGGGCAAGAATAGTGTGGGAAATGTAGAAGCTAAGGAACTTATGACACATAGACATGAACTAAAGGGGGGAATGTGGGTGGGAGAGGGTGTGCAGGGTGGAGGGGAATGATGGGAGGAGAAATGGGACAACTGTAATAGCATAATCAATAAAATATATTTTTAAAAAAAGAGGCAGCTTGGATGTGCGGAGACCATGTATGGAGATAATGTGCGGAGGTGATGCTGGCAACCAGGGAAAAGAGATGGTCTGCATTCCTTCCCTAGTGGGGCTCATCCCAGTGCTAGGTGCAAAGAGGAGACCCCAAGTTGGAATAAGGCAAAAAGCCTCTGCCAGAAGATTGCCTGGCGCCTATGGGGAACTCAGAACCAAAAGAGCAACAGACACCTGGGGGCTTGGGGTGCCAACTCAGGGTTCTACAAATGGGAGCACCAAGTGTAAGGGTGGTGACTACTGTGTTGACCT
This sequence comes from Glossophaga mutica, assembly GCA_039655065.1. Lineage (NCBI taxonomy): Eukaryota > Metazoa > Chordata > Mammalia > Chiroptera > Phyllostomidae > Glossophaga > Glossophaga mutica. Next base: position 14,729,923 of record CM077317.1, read on the forward strand.
TCCCACCCTCTGATTCCAGAAGCAGGGAGTTTGGGCCTGGAGGGGAGGCCAGAAATTTGTTGTCTGAAAAGGAATACTGAAACCAACACACTGGAGAATGACCTGTGACACTGCAACCTGGTTTCCGGTTCAGCTGAATGCTCAGAGTTCTGGAGACGCTGACCCGGAAGGTGATTTGGAGGGGCCCAGAACCTGAAATGCAGGCTTGCTGTTGGAAGTGCCTCACCATCTTCAGCCCACCGCCTGATTTTTCCAGACTGCACTTACTCTATTAGGGCTTGAATATCCCCGTTTTCTTCCTGGGTGGCCTGGGTGTCATAGACCCTGGGGAGCTGTTTCCCATTCAGTGATTAACATATTTAAAGGAAAAACATTTTGGGGAGCCACAAGTATTGAATGCAGGGGAGTTTCCATCGCAACAACTTGAACACAGCTCCCAAGACACTATGTGTTTCTGCCCATGTCTTGTGACTCCCGCATTCCCTTGGATTCAGAGCTTCTGCTGCTCCACACTGTTCCACAAGCTCATTGACAATGAGAACTACAACTAGAACTGCCAAAGGTGAACTGTACAGGTGTGTCCCAATGGTTTTTCTCTATGCCTTGCAGGTGTGCATGTGTCTTTCATGGAGATCCAAGACAGTTTCCTTTTGCTCAGAAGAGGATAGAACATGCCACTCAAGACTCCTCATCAAGCCTAAGAAAGTCCCTGCCCAAAAGGTGACTTGGGAACATCAGAAACTCAACCTCAGGAAGGACACCATGGCGAACAATGTCTCTCTAGGACCTGCTGTGTGTATTTTGTCTGTAGTGACATGGACACCGTGCAAGAACAGAGAGAATGAATATAATGCTATGTGACCACACACACCACAATTCCTATGACAAAAACGATGAAGATGAAAATCATGTGGGATAGTAACCATGATCAAAAACACCTTCATAGTGACATAAACAATGAGAATTCTAAGACTGATGAGCATTACATTCTGCAGAGGAGTAAATGGTTGTCCAGAGTCTCCTCAATGCACAACAATGCACCCAATGCACTATGATGGGAACTCACTGTCCTAGGATTTCACCGGGGATTGCTTCCAAGAGGGCAGGATAAAGGAGCAGTCATGTGCTCTTTTTAAGAAAATCGTCTCTACGGGGCAATAGTGTCAAGTGTTTGACACTAGGTAAACACTAGATCAAGTGACCTTGACCCAGTCTAAACTTGTCCTGAAGTAGAGAATGGGGAGTGCATGACTCAGAGGGCAATTTGACCCTCACCTCTAGTGGTTCTCCAAAACGGCTGCCCACTAAACAATCTGGGTAGTTTTGAAATACTCAGTGCCTCACCCTCCGACAGACACAGAACCTTCTAATTACTCAGAGTGGGACTCAGGAATGGGTGTCTATGAAAACTGACCATTTGAGCCCAATATGATGTAAAACACACTCGGCCTGCATAAAAGCAAACCTAATTTCAATCTACATGAGCCTCACAAGAGCATGCCTTGCATATTTGTACACTGAGGCTATCCAGCTGGTGAGTCTGGGTTTCTGCAGGTGGAAGGGGTTATCTGTCCTGCCAGACACATCCTTCTTCTCAGTGAAATGAGCTTTGAGGAAAAACCACTGCTTTCAAAATGATTGGAAATACTAAAAAACAAAGACCAAGGACAACAAATTTTTGGCAAAATTTTATCTAAAAGGGAGGAGACTTGTAAAACACAACTTTATTAGGACATTTCAAAAACAAAAGGTACAAAGTCAGAATAAGGGGTGCCATCCTGCTTTCCACTGAGCAGCTCCACCCAGTGATCAGACTCCCCTGAGACAGGTACTGCTTCAAACCTGCAGCGTTGTTCCCAGGCCTGTGCCCTGTACTGAAAGTGAGGCAGGTGCCAATGTTCCATAAATTCATTACCTAGCTTCCTAGTTACAATACAATTTAAAAGCTACTATTCCAAACTGACTTAATTTCTTATACACCAAGTTAAAATTGCAAAATTAACTTCACGTACTAAAAAACACTATCAGCAGTATCACCTAAACTACAGGACTTAATAAACGAATAACATTTTATACATGATCTAGTTTCCCAACAGTTCTCCACACAGCACAGCAGGGGAGTGGCTGGTACTCCAGAATCAGCAGCTCCCGGTGACTTCCCCTCCCTGGTCCAATAGTTACCTCCAGGTCACCTGGTGTGGAGGACAGGTCTCGCAGACATGGGGGTCTCACTGGCTGTGTCTGTCTTCAGAGGAGTAGGGCACGTGCAGGTCATCGCTGTCTTTGAAGGAGGAGGAGACATGCAGGTACTCATAGAGGGCATGAGAAGGAAGCCAAGCACAGGATTCCTCTGACATCCCTGGGGAGGGAGGGCTCTGTGCAGTGGGAGAAGTGTCCTCAGCGGGCAGCACTGAAGGAATGGTCAGGAGCCTGGAGCTCCACTAGCCTCTCTTTAACATTCTGAACACCATTCTGAGGGGCTGGCTGGCCTTCTGGGTAACTGGAGGCTGCTGGGACACAATGAGTTAGGAACTGCTCAGGAGACGTCCCTTGGGAGGAGCCTGCTGGTCAAAACTTTGTAACTAGGCAGGTGTCTTCCTGGAAGCCTGAGGTGCCAGTGCAGGTCTGAGTGCTGGAGGAATTTCTGAGCATCAAACAAATCACTGGATCCTGTGAAGTGCATTTCCAGTGCTCAGCTGCATAGTGAGACAGCGAGGACACTGGAGGAGACGGGGACAGGCAGGGTCTGTGGGGAGGGTGGAGGCACTGCTGGACGGCAGACAGCCAGCTGTGGATGGTACCCAGGTTGGTGGGCGTAGATGATGGCCATGGGACACCGGGGATGGGCGGGCTAGGTGCCATTGGACACTAATCAGCTCTCCCCTCCATGGCCATTCTCACTGTGGACACCTCAGTCGACCGATGATGCGCAAGCAGACAACCAGCAGACCCTAGGAGCTCTTTTCTCTTACAGGAGGTGCATCATCCTAGCAGGAAACTGGTAGGTCTCACACAGCACACACCCTTGCAAAGTGTGAAGGAGGGAGGACAGAGTGTCCGGAGAGGACCTGCTTTCCTCCCTGGGGGTTATGCTAATATGATGGGTGCTCTTGCTTTCCTCCAAGATATCATGCTAATGTGATTGATAGCTAGGTGTTCTCCTGAGACCTGCAGCCGGCCTAAAAGCCCAGAAGCACCAGAACCTTCCCTGTATCCTCTAACTTCTTTGAAGGTGCACCACCTCCAGTGTAGCTGTTCCAGCAACCACGGTTCTGAGAATCTACTGGTGCACAAAGCACACGTAGCCAACTTTAGGTGGGTTTCCTTTCATTCTCGAACTTAGACTGTCCCTCCAAGAAATGGGACTCTAGCAACTAGGGATGATTGGGCTTTAGGGTATTGGGTAAAGGTTCTTCATTTGCATGGTATATCTGGGAGACAGGAGGACAAAAGGCATCTTCCCAATGCTAATGGTTAGTCCAAATGTCCATATACAAGATAGTGAACACAGCAGTGCGATCTGTGGGAGCTGGGGCTGAGCCATTAGAGAAACCAGGTGTCATGGTGCGAAACTGACATGTTTGGACATAGTTGAAATACATTAGCCCTGGCTGGTGTATCTCAGTGGATTCAGCCCAGGCTGTGAACTAAAAGGTCGCTAGTTCCACTCCCAGTGAGGGCACATGACTGGGTTGCAGGCCAGGTCCCCATTAGTAGTGTGTGAGAGGCAACAACACATTGATATTTCTCTCCTTCTCTTTCTCTTTCCCTTCTCCTCTATCTCAAATTAAACAAAATCCTGAAAAAAATACATTCATTTTGCATTTAATGGAAAGTCCTTAACAAGAGAAAATGGAGATCAAATTTATTTATTTAAAATGAAAGCCTAGCCTGTCAGCAGTGAAGTTTTCATTCTAGCAGAGGAGAAAATATATTTATTTGGTGAATTTGCATTTGAAACTGCGTCCTCTTCTGTGTGATGGGAAATTCATATTTCCCAGAAGACAGCATCCTCACTTTGCTTTTCTGGTATGTGCGGTACATTTTACAGGGTAGCAATGATGATGGTGATGGTGTAAGTCTGGGGGATACTGCCTTTCTTTGTCCTAGTAGTGTGCGGGGAGCCAGTACTAACCAGGATCTCATAGATAACTCATCCCATTTCACCAGGTGAGCCTCAGGTGTCTCACCTTAGAGTCCTGCCCTGGGAATAAGGAGTCATTCTATGGTTGGGTACTAGGGTTCGGCAGTGATCTTAGAGACCTGCCCCGGGGGTGGCCAATCTGGATGGAAAACTTCCCTGTGGGAGGACATTCAGATTAGAGCTCTTCCCTGGGGGTAATTAGTCAGGTTGTAGCCCTGCGCTTGGGGGTGGTAAATTAGGTTACAGCCCTACCCTGGGTGTGCCCAGTCAGATTGGAAAACTGCCCTGGGGCTTGGTACTCAGTGGACGAGGATTGCCAGTCTAAGAAAGAGGCATCAAATGGCTGGACCGGTGGCTTACACGAGTGATCAGGAGGTCCCTTCATGCCCACTTGGGGCAGAATCTGCATGAGATTTTCCCTCGGTGTGATTTTTAAAATGTTTATTTTTTTACCTCAGGGGTCCGTCACATCTATAGCTAAGTAAACCTGAGGCAAAGCCTCAAGACACTGTGGTAAGTGGCGGGTCCTCATCTACAGGTTGGGCCCCACCAGCCCCTGAGTGCCCAGAAAGAGCAGAAGCAGCCAAGGTCCCTGGTGGCCCTCAGGACTCCCCCAGCAGAGGAGGAGGATCCTAGGGTGAGTAGTGGCTTAGTGCTGTTGACAGCCTGGGGGTGGCAGGTGCTAAAGACACAGAGTTAGGAAATGGCATGTTCTGTGCCCATAATTGATGGGTCCTTTCCACCTTGAGAAACAGCTGTTTGGCTCATATTCGCCAGAAAGTTTAGTCCCTTGGTTTCATGGCAGCAACGTCATTTCCTCGTTAGTGTCCTTGCAGCCTGTTTTGTGTCCAAATGATTTCATTTGGGTTAAGAGTCCAAGCTTAGACCAGAAAGTGTCTCTTCTGCATTCCACTTACTACCTCAGACTGCGGGACCCACTGTGTATGTCCTATAGCAGGCACCTGGTGAGCTCTAGGCTGCTGTTCTGGCCCCTAACCCATATTCACAGCCTATAAGTCAATCTTCTTAATTCCTGTTGAAATCTGCCTGTGGTTTGGGCTGACCCTCTGTCCCATTTCTCCCCACCCAGTTGAAATGCAAGGAGTGCCAGGCCTTTGGGCACAAGGCAAGGGTCATTCAGGGTCCTATGAAGAACAGGAATGTGGCCTTAGTGCACCAGCCCTTGGGATCCCATGTGTTGAAGGAGAACCGGAGACTGTATTCACCCTGGGACTGCAGGAACCCAGGGTCCACCTCCAGGCCTTCCAGGGAGAAGGAACAAATGTGCAGGTGAGCACTGTAGGGGATGGAGCCCAACCTTGGGGGAAATCCTTGGGGCTGGAGTACCTTATCTCCCTGGGTCTGCATGTCCAAGCCCAGGCTAGGATGAGGATAGGGAGAAGGAGACCTCTGTGTCCAGGTTTACACTCAAGCAGTCATTGTCTCACTGTGGAATCCCTGGTGCTGCTCAAGCCAGTGGCAGGTTAAGGTCCACGTGGGACTCCTAGAAGGACTGGAAGAGTGGCCATTGTGTGGTATAAAAGTCATTTATGGACAATATTGTGGGGCTCCCTGGAAAAGAGAAGGAATCCTCTGAGGGGATGAAAGGGCCATTGTGACAAAGTCACCTAGTATCAGACTCTGGATCAATTGGAAGATGGTCAGGTCCTGAGATACAGACTGTATGCTCTCTACTGAAGGCAAGGAGTGGAGTGACTTTCACTCACCATGTTGTGTCCTGCAGCCAAGAAGACCAGCAGAGACAGGTTGTGCTCCAGAGATTTTCCAGAAGACACCTGAGAAGACTTCAGCCAACCTGGAAGGATCAGAAAGAATCCTGTGGCTACGTTAGGGTGAATGTACCCAGTGTCCTGGCCCTTCTCCTCGGGGTCAACCTGACTCCCCTCAGTGGGTTCCTCTATGAGGGAATTGTGGGATTCCTTTGGGTCCTGGATGGTTCCTGGGGGGTATTCCCATTTTAACCTTCGGGGGAGTCTCTGATTGTACCTTACACTTGCATATGGGCAGACAACGTGGTGCTGAAGGGTGAGTTCATGACCTCTCTAGAAGTTTCCAGAATTTGGGATACCTTAGGGGAGCATTGGCATGTTGAAAATGGGACCCCTGGACCCAAATTACCTCCCAAGCTCAATAGTTGTCAAACTTCCCCCAAACACCATGAGTTGTGTCCATTCCCTGAATAAAGGAAGCCCAGGGAAGGTTTCCCTTCACTAATAGGGGACACGTGAAAAAATTCTGCATTTTGTCTGCTGTCAGCATTGGTATAAAGGGGTCTTTTTAATTTCTGTCACCATGACCAGCTCTGAGGTCAGTGACCTTCTTGTACCTTGAATGTGGGCACAGCAATTTCTATGCATGTCTTATTTTTTTTCACTGACATATCTCTTTATTTTTTTTTTCAGTTCTGGTGCAAATTTTTATTTATTTATTATTATTATTATTATTTTTTAGTTGTACCCTTTTACTAACCTCTCCGTTTCCCCAAAACACCAACACCTGATAGTATTTATTATTTTTTAATATATTTTATTGATTATGCTATTACAGTTGTCCCATTTCTCCCCCATCATTCCCTCCACCCTGCACACCCTCTCCCACCCACATTCCCCCCTTTAGCTCCTGTTCATGTGTCATAAGTTCTTTAGATTCTACATTTCCCATACTATTCTTGCCCTCCCCCTGCCTATTTTCTACCCACTATCTATGCTACTCATTCTCTGTACCTTTTCCGCCTCTCTTCTCCTCCCACGCCCCTGTTGCTAACCCTCCATATGATCGCCATTTCTGTGGTTCTGTTCCTGTTCTAGCTGTTTGCTTAGTTTGCTTTTGTTTTAGGTATGCTTGTTAATAGCTGTGAGTTTGCTGTCTTTTCACTGTCATATTTTTGATCTTCTTTTTCTTAGATAAGTCCCTTTAACATTTCATAAAATAAGAGCTTGGTGATGATGAACTCCTTGAACTTGACCTTATCTGAGAAGCGCTTTATCTGTCCTTCCATTCTAAATGACAGCTTTTCTGGATAGAGCAATTTTGGATGTAGGTCCCTGCCTTTCAAGATTTCAAATATTTCTTTCCAGCCCCTTCTTGCCTGTAAGGTCTCTTTTGAGAAATCAGCTGACAGTCTAATGGGAACTCCTTTGTACGTGACTGTTCCCTTATCCCTTGCTGCTTCTAGAATTCTCTCCTTCATTTGAATCTTAGCTAATGTAATTCTGATGTGCCTTGGTGTGTTCCTCCTTGGGTCCAACTTCTTTGGGACTCTCTGAGCTTCCTGGACGTCCTGGTAGTCTATTTCCTTTGTCAGATTGGGCAAGTTCTCTTTTATTATTAGTTCAAATAAGTTTTCTACTTGTTGCTCTTCCTCTTCCCCTTCTGGTACCCCTATAATTCGGATGTTGGGACGTTTAACAATGTACCAGAGGTTCCTAAGCCTCTCCTCATTTTTTTTTTGAATTGTTTCTTCCTCGTTTTCTGTTTGGTTGTTAGTTTCTTCCTTCTGGTCCACTTCATTGATTTGAGTCCCAGTTTTCCTTCCATCTCTATCGGTTCCCCATGCCTCTTCCTTCATTTCACGTATTGTAGCCTGCATTTTTTCATCTAATTTGTGAGCAAAATCAACCAATTCTGTGGGCATTTTGATAACCAGTGCTTTGAACTGTGCATCTGATAGGTTGGCTATCTCTTCATGGCTTAGAGGAATTGACTCTGGGGTTTTCATTTGTTCTCTGGTTTGAGCCATTTTTGGTGGGTTTTTTGTTTTGTTTTGGTTTTAGTCTGATTGCAGCTATTACATAGTGAGGGGTGGAGCCTTAGGTGTTCTTCAGGGTGGGGCAGCCCAGTGGCTGGGTTGTGATGCTACAGGTGGGGGTGGGGTTCGAGAGGGAAGAATGGCGCCTGTTCTGCTCTCTCCTGGACTCCGGTCCCTTCCGCCGCTTCCCCTTCGCCTGGATTATCTGTGCACGGGTGCGTGCTGTTATGTAGTGAGGGGTGGAGCCTCAGGCACTCCCCAGTGTGGGGGCAGCCCAGTCGCTGGGTTGTGACGCTGTACGTGGGGGCGGGGTCTGAGAGGGAACAATGGCGTCTGCTCTGCTCTCTCCAGGATTCAATCCCTTCTGCCACTTCCTCTCTGCCTAGACCGTCTGCGCACATGAATGTGGGACCACCTGGTCAGCCAGCTGCCTTGTGCGGCTTCACTGGGTGAGCGCAGTTGCCCCCATGTGCTTGGGGTCTGCCAGCTGCTGACTGTGGGCCCAGGGACCGATAATCACTGCCTGTGCACCTGGGAACTGGCAGCTGCTGCTGCTTGCATTCCCGGGTCCGCACCTCCACTTTTTTCTGCCGCGACCCCACCCCTCTTACCAGTCTGGATGAATGGTTGTTGAACTTCCGTACAGTTCAGTTTTCTATAAGTTCTGGTGTTTTCTTTTTTCTTTTTTCTTTTTTAGGGTTTCTTTTTCTTTTTCTTTTTTTAAAAATATATTTTATTGATTATGCTATTACAGTTCTCCCATTTCTCCCCCATCATTCCCCTCCACCCTACACACCCTCTCCCACCCACATTCCCCCCTTTAGTTCATGTCCATGTGTCATAAGTACTTTAGCTTCTACATTTCCCATACTATTCTTGCCCTCCCCCTGTCTATTTTCTGTCCACCGTCTATGCTATTTATTCTCTGTACCTTTCCCCCTCTCTCCTCCTCCCACACCCCTGTTGCTAACCCTCCATATGATCTCCATTTCTGTGGTTCTGTTCCTGTTCTAGCTGTTTGCTTAGTTTGCTTTTGTTTTAGGTATGCTTGTTAATAGCTGTGAGTTTGCTGTCTTTTCACTGTCATATTTTTATCTTCTTTTTCTTAGATAAGTCCCTTTAACATTTCATAGAATAAGGGCTTGGTGATGATGAACTCCTTGAACTTGACCTTATCTGAGAAGCGCTTTATCTGTCCATCCATTCTAAATGACAGCTTTTCTGGATAGAGCAATTTTGGATGTAGGTCCCTGCTTTTCAAGATTTCAAATATTTCTTTCCAGCCCCTTCTTGCCTGTAAGGTCTCTTTTGAGAAATCAGCTGACAGTCTGATGGGAACTCCTTTGTAGGTGACTGTCCCCTTATCCCTTGCTGCTTCTAGAATTCTCTGCTTCATTTGAATCTTGGCTAATGTAATTACGATGTGCCTTGGTGTGTTCCTCCTTGGGTCCAACTTCTTTGGGACTCTCTGAGCTTCCTGGACATCCTGGTAGTCTATTTCCTTTGCCAGATTGGGGAAGTTCTCCTTTATTATTTGTTCAAATAAGTTTTCCACTTGTTGCTCTTCCTCTTCCCCTTCTGGTACCCCTATAATTCGGATGTTGGGATGTTTAACGATGTCCTGGAGGTTCCTAAGCCTCTCCTCATTTTTTTGAATTCTTGTTTCTTCCTCGTTTTCTGTTTGGTTGTTAGTTTCTTCCTTCTGGTCCACTCCATTGATTTGAGTCCCAGTTTTTCTTCCATCTGTATCGGTTCCCCATGCATCTTCCTTCATTTCACGTATTGTAGCCTGCATTTTTTCATGTAATTTGTGAGCAAAATCAATCAATTCTGTGAGCATTTTGATGACCAGTGCTTTGAACTGTGTATCTGATAGGTTGGCTATCTCTTCACAGCTTAGAGGAATTGACTCTGGGGTTTTCATTTTTTCTCCGGTTTGAGCCATTTTTGGTGGTTTTTGTTTTGTTTTGTTTTATTTTGGTTTGGTTTTAGTCTGGTCGCGGCTATTACGTAGTGAGGGGTGGAGTCTTAGGTGTTCCTCAGGGCGGGGCAGCCGAGTCGCTGGGTTGTGATGCTATAGGTGGGAGTGGGGTCCGAGAGGGAAGAATGGTGCCTACTCTGCTCTCTTCTGGACTCCAGTCCCTTCCGCCGCTACCCCTGATTTATCTGCACACGCACGTGTGCTATTACGTAGTGAGGAATGGAGCCTCAGGTGCTCCCCAGTGTGGGGCAGCTCAGTCGCTGGGTTGTGACGCTGTATGTGGGGGCGGGGTCTGAGAGGGAACAATGGCGCCTGCTCTGCTCTCTCCTGGATTCAGTCCCCTCCGCCACCTCCCCTCTGCCTAGTCCGTTTGTGCGCGCAAATGTGGGACCACCTGGTCAGCCAGCCGCCCTGTGCGGCCTCACTGGTTCTGCACAGCTGCTCCCTGTGCCTGGGGTCCGCCAGCTGCTGCCTGTGAGCCCAGGGACCGCCAGCCGCCGCCTGTGCACCTGGGAACTGCCAGCTGCTGCTGCTTGCGCACCCGGGTCTGCACCTCCACCTTCTCCCGCCTCGACTCCGCCCCTCCTACCGGTCTGGATGAATGGTTGTTGGACTTTCGTACAGTTCAATTTTCTATAAATTCTGGTTGTTTTCTTGTTTCTAAATATTTGTTGTTCTTAATTTTGGTTGTGAGAGGAGGCACAGTGTGTCCGCCTGTGCCTCCATCTTGGCCGGAAGTCTGCATGTCTTATTTTAAAATCTTCATATTCCTACTTTGATTCTTCTTTTTTTCTCCTTGATGGAGAAAAAACTTTAATGTGTAATATCTCGTTGTTTTGCCTCCAGCACCCAACCCAGCCTATGCCCATCCATACTACCTGGAGGAGATGTGTGGCAGAACCCAGTCTCATCGGTAGGTCCCCTGTCAGGAAAACTGACATGATATGCACACTATCAAGCACCCACAGTGCTGAAAGGAACACCTTACTACCATCAGTGCTAAGTAAGGGAGAGGGAGTGCCTGTCACAGACAGCCATCACCTTGAGGGCACAGGCTTTGTCCAGGGTCCTGGCTCCAAGTCACATGGCCCAGGTCCTGTCCTCATCCCTCAGGCCCAGGCCAAGAACCAGGACCTGAAATCACGAAGTGTCAGACATGAAGCTGCTCACAGTTTTTGCCAGGACTCCAATATCAGCCACAATTCACCGGTAAGAGTGCTTCACAGAGTCCTGTGCAGAATTTCCAGAACCCACAAAAGAAGCCCAGACTCAGTCCTTGCCTGACCCCCTCTAAGACCATGCCAATGGCAGACCTGAGGTGTGTGCAGCCAGTCCTTCCTCCAGCAAGTGCTCCTGTACTCTAACCTGCACTGTCACCTAGGATCCCAGGAAAACACACACCCAGGAACTAAGTGTTGACCTGCAGCCTCCACCCAATGGGCCTCTCCTTAGCACTCTCAACACCCGCCTTGTGTCCCAGCACCCTCTGGCTCCCTGGAGTCCAGGCCAGCCCTGAATAATGCTCTTGAGAAAATTAAAGGAAGGCCAGTGGATATCCAAGCTCCTGACAACTCCCTTACTGCTGCCTGCTGAGGAGCCTGCCCCTCACGCTCAGAACCTTCCCTCTCCATGGAGGTAGGAAGGACCCTCTGTCCATGTCTCTTGGATTGTCTGGTAGGAGGACTTGCAGCTCTTTTCTTCCTCCAAAGACAGCGATGACCATTGAGATTCCATGTCTGTGAAAGGGCATGTTGAGGTCTGATTGCAGTGTCGAATGGCATGGACCTGGCTGTGCCCCACAGTCCCATCGCCATCATCTACTCCCGCCCACCTGGGTGCCATCTTCACCAGTGTCTGGGCTCCAGAGCACCTCCAACCTCCCTGCAGTCTCTGCCTGTGCCCTGTCTCCGCTGGCATCCTCGCCGTCTGTGTATGCGACTGAGGAGGGAAATACACTGCAGAAGTGCGTGATTTGTCCCTTTGGACTGGATAGTTTTGCCCTTTGCCTTGTCACTCAAGTTCCTGGTCCTGCGTAAATAATCCCCACTTGGACACAGAGAGCCCCCTGTCCCTGCCTGTCACAATCTGCTCCTGTGGATAAAAGGGGACACATTAAGACTTTCTCCCTCAGCCGCTGCTCCCACTGATAGGCAATTGACTCTTCTCGCCATCTCTTGCACCAGTCACCTGGTCATGTTTAGTTTGAAGCACTCGTATTGCGTCTATTAAGACACATTCAGGAAGAGAAATGCAAATCCCCCCTTTTGGGCGCTTTCTTTTTTATTCCTCAGACCATCCTGCACTCCAAAGCAGCTCACCACCCCTGGCCACCATTATCGCCCTCACTGGTGGGCATCTGCACTTCTCAGTGCTGCAGGCGCAGGGGTAGTGGCTGCATCTCATCATCTGCACATATTTGCCTTATCCGTGCCCTTTGCATTTTCCTTATATTTACTGTTGATTATCCTGCCCCCATGGTAACACTGGTCAAAGGCATGGAACAGCATTCCCACACTTCGGGTTCCTCAGGTGGCGCCACAAAACCTGCAGGGATTTCCCACAGCTGCCTGGGATCCACCTGGCCACCCCACCCCTGGCGGGTGCCTTGTCTGGGCCCTTACATGCATTAGACGTTACTCAGCTGAGCCACACTGTGTCTGAACCAGGTGTGATGCTCTACTCTCAGGATCACCCTTCAAGTTCTGCTTAACCGCGTCCTGTCTGAACTATATGTTCCTTCTACCACATACATTTTTTAATTAAAATCATTTGTATTTCCCTCTAATAGACTGAAATCTTCACAGCTGAGAGGCTCATTGTTTTTATGAAAATGAATTATGTCCTCTACTTTCTATTGTAAAAGAGATTCTAATATATATGAGTTAAGTCCATTGGCTGGATGAGCGGTGACAGGAAGCCAATTTGAGGGCCCAAATGGGGGATTCATGTTTCTCTTCCACAGTGCATCTTAATAGATGCAATACCAGCACCTCACACTTGCCACGACCAGTTGGCCAGAGCAAGAGATGCACTGTTGTCTGTGGTAGCTGAGGATGAGCCATAATAAAAACCAGGTGACCCCGGGCCCTCACTGAGAATTTAGGACATGGTTCAAACACATTCATTTCACATTTATTGGAAAGTAGTTAACAATAGAAAAGAGTGCAAAATTATTCATTTAAAATAACAGATTAGCCCCACAGCAGTAATGTTTTCAGTCTAGCAGAGGTGAAATTATGTCCGTCTCAGTGAGTTTGCATTTGAATGTGCCTCCTCTTCTGTCTGATGGGAAATTCAAATTTCTCAGAAGACAGCATGTTATCTTTGGGTTTCTGGTGTTGAGGTACATGATCCAGTGCAGCACTGATGATGGTGTAAGTCTGGGGGAATACTGTCTTTCTCTGTCCTAGTAGGGTGCATGGGACTGCACTACCCAGTCTCTTAGATAACTTATCCCATTTCACCTGGTGATCCTCAGGTGTCTCACCTTAGTGTCTTGCACTAGGAATAAGTAGTCTCCTCAGGGTCGGGTTCAGTGGGTAGACAGTCAGCTTAGAGCCCTGCTTGGGGGGTGGAAGTCAAGTTTGAATCCTGCCCTGGGGGAAGGGCAGTGAGATTAGGATCTTCCTCTGGAGGTCAGCAGTGAGGTTACAGCCCTGCCATGGGGGGTGGACATTCACCTTAGAGCCGTGCCCTGGGGGTGAGAAGTCAGGTTTGAATCCCCTTTTGACAAACACTGAAGTAATAGACCAATGAAATTCAAACAAATTAAGGGGGAACACTGTACTCTACTCACATTTTTACTCCCATTTTACCTGTCTTTATCATGGATCCCAGAACAATTTCTTTTTTTTTTTTAAGATTTTTTTTTCCTTTTAGATTTTATTTATTTATCTTTAGAGAGGAAGGGAAGGAGAGAGGGAGAGAAACATCAATGTGTGGTTGCCTCTTGTATGTCCCCTGATGGGAACTGGCCTGGCAACCCAGGCATGTGCCCTGACTGGGAATCGAACCGCGATCCTTCAGTTCGCAGGCCCGCCCTCAATCCACTGAGCTACACCAGCCAGGGCCCAGAACAATTTCTTATAAGTGGTTGGCACACATTCAGTACTCATTGGTTTGTTAGGACTCCTAATGCCCAACTGGGCAATAAATAAGTGTAGATATCTGGGAACCATGGGGAGTCCTGTTGGGAGAGGCATTGTAACAGGAATGAAGGACATGAGCAGTGAAGAATAGAGAAGGTTCTCAAGGATGGATTCCAGGCTGTATGGAGCAAACAGGGACCATTGCAAAGGTATCTAGAACTTAAAAGGAAATTAATGAAGATGTTAGTGCTTTAAATAATATCATTTCCCACCAGTGTGTCAGAGGTAGAAAGCAAGCCCCAAATAATGTAAGATTACAGGACTAGGGGGTTCAAGATGGCGGCATGGTAGGAGGACGCAGATTGCCCTTCCTCCTGCGCATGGGAGAAAAACCTAACTGATCTACAGAGGAACAGAGCAGACAGTCAACAATACCACAGTATATATGAAAATAGGAGATCAAAATCTGTAGCAGGTGTTGGAAAACTAGACGTGGCAGGCGAGCGACTGGAGGCGGCCCTGAGACTGGGACGGAGGCAGCCTGGTGACCGGAGGCGGCTCTGCGACCGACCGGAGGCGGCCTGGTGACCGGAGGCGGCTCTGCGACGGGGTCGGAAGCGGCCCTGGGGCCAGAGGCGACCCTGCAACTAGAGAAGGGGACTCTGTGGAAGACCCGGAGCTCACATCTGTGATCCTGGGGTGAGTGCGCGCAACTTGGCAAACTCGCGGAGCCCACACCCCTAGTCTTCGGTGGGCGCTTGCGCCCTGTAGGAGACCCGGAGCTCACAGCAATAGGCTTGGGGAGGGATGGATCTGTAAGAGATTCCAGCTGAAACCCATAAACTCGGGCAAGCTTGCCCTCTGCAGGAGGCTCAGAAATCACACCCAAGGCCCTGCATGGAGAGTGCACCATTAGCCCTGGGGACAGTGTGCGGCTGGCACTGAGGACAGTAGCCGAAAGCTGACTGAGTGAGGAAAAGAAAGAAAAGCGGTACGAGTCGCCTCGCAGCCTGCTACAGCTAGCAAGTCCAGAAAATCCAGTTTGGCCTGTTTGAAAATAGCAAGAGTTTTTTTTTTTGTTTGTTTGTTTTTTTGGTTTTTGGGTGTTTTGTTTTGTGTGGTTTTTTTTTGATAGTTGTTTTTTGTCTGTTTAGTTGGGTTTTTTGTTTGTTTGGTTTGGTTTGTTTTTCGTTTTTGTGGGGTTCTTTTTGTTTTGTTTTGATTCCATATTTTTTATTTTTTCATTACTTCTACCTTTTTTATCCCTCAATTCCTTTTGCTTCTCTTTACTACTTTCTGGCTTTATTCCTTCTTCCTTTCTTTCCAATTCTATCTCTCCTTCCTTCCTCTTTTTTTTCTCTTCTCTTTTCACTTTATTCCTTTCTCTTTTTAAATACCCACGAGTGAGGCAAAAGAAATCCTAGAAATGTGAATAAAACAGAGTTGGACCAAAAAAGGGGGTATTCCAACAACTGAGACAGTGGAAGCTGTGAACACCAGGATACCTGAAGGAGACTACACCACTGAATCTCACAGGTATTCCACCAAAGAAGTTCACACCATAAACCCGGGTAGCCAGAACAGATCAATTTAAGAAGCTGAGGTTTACAAGAAGAGTCTCACAAACAATGAGAAGACAAAGAAACAATCCCCAAATGAAAGAAAAGGAGAAAGCCCCAGAAGGAAGTCTAAATGAAACAGAGGCAACTCAACTATCAGATAAGGAGTTCAAAGAAATGGTTGTCAGGAAGCTCAATGAGCTCTCAATGAGCTACCAGAAACTACAGGGAAGTTATGATGAACTCACTGCAAACTATGTCAACACGAAAGAGGAAATAGAAACTATCAACAAGGGCCAAGGGAAAATGAAGAACACAATCTCTGAACTGAAGAACACAGTAGAAGGAATGAAAAGCAGAATCGATGAAGCAGAGGATTGAATCAGTGAGTTGGAGGACAAAGTAGAAAAAAGCAGCCAGAAAGAGCAAGAAAAGGAAAAGAGGCTCAGAAAGAATGAAGAGGGTTTAAGAGAAATGCAAGACAACACGAAACATAATAATATCTCTATAATAGGAATACCAGAAGGAGAAGAAGAAGAGCAAGGGATACAAAACCTATTTGAAAAAGTAATGATGGAAAACTTCCCTAATTTGATGAGAGAAAAAGTCACACATATCCAGGAAACACAGAGAGTCCCAATCAAGAGGAACCCAAACAGGCCCACTTCAAGACACATCATCATTAAAATGGCAAACCTCCAAGACAAAGAGAGAATCTTAAAGGCAGCAAGGGAGAAAAAGGAAGTAACATACAAGGGAGCCCCGATAAGGTTAGCAGCTGACTTCTCAATGGAAACGCTTCAAGCCAGAAGACAATGGCAAGAAATATTCCAAGTAATGAGAACCAAAGGCCTACAACCAAGACTACTTTATCCAGCAAGGCTTTCAATCAAGATAGAAGGACAAATAAGGAGCTTCCCAGACAAAAGAAGTCTAAAAGAATACACCTCTATCAAACCAGTACTGCAAGAGATACTAAAGGGACTGCTTTAAGAAAAGAAAGGAAAAAACAGAGAGAGGAACACAGGTCCAAAAATGGAAATGAATCAGTACCTATCAATAGTAACCTTAAATGTAAATGGATTAAATGCTCCAATCAAAAGACATAGAATAGCTGAATGGATAAGAAAGCATGACCCACACATATGCTGCCTACAAGAGACCCACCTCAGGACAAAAGACCTACACAGACTCAAAGTGAAAGGCTGGAAACAAATTTTCCAAGCAAACGGACAGGAAAAAAAGGCCGGGGTAGACAAAATAGACTTCAAAAGAAGAGCTATAAAGAGAGACCCAGAAGGTCACTTCATAATACTCAAGGGAAGAATCCACCAAGAAGACATAAACATTGTAAATATATATGCACTCAACGGAGGAGCATCTAAATACATCAAGAAAATCTTAGAGGACTTCAAGAAAGATATTGACAGCAACACAATTATAGTAGGGGATTTTAACACCCCACTGTCAAAAATGGACAGATCTTCCAAATAAAATATCAACAAAGATATTGTGGCATTGAACAGTACTCTAGACGAATTGGACTTAGTTGATATATATACAGCCCTTCATCCCAAAGAAAATAAATGCACATTTTTTTCAAATTCACATGGAACATTTTCAAAGATAGACCACATGATAGGATACAAAACAAGCCTCAATAAATTCAAGAAAATTGAAATCATACCAAGCATTTTCTCCGACCACAAGGGACTGAAACTAGAAACTGACTTGATGGGGAAAATCCCCAAACCATCAAAATCATGGAGATTGAATAGCATGCTATTAAACAATGAATGGGTCAAGAATGAAATTAAGGAGGAAATCAAAAAGTTTCTGGAAACAAATGAAAATGAACTCACAACAACCCAAAACTTATGAGACACAATGAAGGCAGTCCTCAGAGGGAAGTTCATAGCAATGCAGGCCTACCTAAAGAAGACAGAAACATTTCTAACAAACGACTTAACCCTACGCCTACAAGAACTTGAGGAACAACAACAAAGACAGCCCAGGGCAAGTAGAAGAAAGGAAATAACCAAGATCAGAGCAGAATTAAATGACATAGAGACTAAAAGCACAATCCTAAGGATCAATGAATCCAGGAGCTGGTTTTTTGAAAAGATAAACAAAATCAAAAAGCCTTTAAGCAGGCTTATCAAGAAAAAAAGAGAGAGGACTCAAATAAACACAATCAGAAATGAAAGAGGAGAGATTATGACTGACACCACAGAAATACAAAGGATTGTAAAAAATTACTACGAAGAACTGTATGCCAAGAAATTTGAAAACCTAGGTGAAATGTACAAGTTTCTAGAAAAATATAATCTCCCAAAACTCAAAGAAAAAGAAACAGAAAGCCTGAACAGACCAATAACAGCTGATTAAATTGAAGCAGTAATCAAAAAAATTCCCGGCACACAAAAGCC
Source organism: Glossophaga mutica (assembly GCA_039655065.1). Classification (NCBI taxonomy): domain Eukaryota; kingdom Metazoa; phylum Chordata; class Mammalia; order Chiroptera; family Phyllostomidae; genus Glossophaga; species Glossophaga mutica. The sequence continues at coordinate 14,747,893 of CM077317.1, forward strand.
CTGGACCAGATGGTTTCACAGGAGAATTCTACAAAACATTTAAGGAAGAAATAACCCCTATCCTTCACAGACTATTCCAAAAAATCTAAAATGATGGAAGACTCCCAAACTCTGTTTATGAAGCCAGCATCATCCTAATTTCAAAACCAGATAAAGACACAACAAAGAAAGAAAACTTCAGGCCAATATCACTGATGAACATAGACGCTAAAATCCTCAACAAAATATTGGCAAACCGCATCCAACAACACATTAAAAAGATCATACACCATACCAAGTGGGATTCATCCCAGGGATGCAAGGATGGTTCAACATTCGCAAATCAGTAAATGTAATACATCACATAAACAAAAGCAAACACAAAAATCACATGATCATATCAATAGATGCAGAAAAAGCTTTTGATAAGGTACAGCACCCATTTATGATAAAAACACTCAGCAAAGTGGGAATAGAGGGAGCATTCCTCAACATAATAAAGGCCATATATGTCAGACCTACAGCCAACATCATACTCCATGGGCAAAAACTGAAATCTTTCCCACTAAGATCAGGAACAAGACAAGGCTGTCTACTTTCACCACTTCTATTCAATATAGTATTGGAAGTCTTAGCCACAGCAATTAGACAAGAAAAGGAAATAGAAGGCATCCAAATTGGAAAGGAAGACACAAAACTATCATTGTTTGCAGATGACATAATAGTGTACATAGAAAATCCAATAGACTCAGCCAAAAAGCTGCTCGACATAATAAATGAATTTGGCCAAATAGCCAGATACAAAGTCAATACCCAAAAATCAAAGGCATTTTTGTATACCAACAGTGAAACAGCAGAAGCAGAAATCAAGAAAAAAATCCCATTCGATATAGCAAAAAGAAAAATAAAATACCTAGGAATAAACCTAACCAAGGAGGTAAAAGACCTGTATGCAGAAAACTACACAACACTGAAGAAAGAAATCAAGGAAGACACAAACAAATGGAAGCATATACCATGTTCATGGATGGGAAGAATGAATATCATCAAAATGTTCATACTACCCAAAGCAATCTACAGATTCAATGCAATACCTATTAAAGTTCCAATGGCATATTTCACAGACATAGAACAAACACTTCAAAAATTTATATGGAATCATAAACGATCCCGGATAGCGGCAGCAATTTTGAAAAAGAAGAGCAAAGTAGGAGGGATCACAATACCTGATACCAAACTCTATTACAAAGCCACTGTAATCAAAATAGCCTGGTACTGGCACAAGAACAGACACATGGACCAGTGGAATAGAACATAGAGCCCAGAAATAAACCCAAGTCTCTACAGTCAATTAATATTTGACAAAGGGGGCAGCAACATAAAATGGAGCAAAAATAGCCTCTTCAACAAGTGGTGCTGGGAGAATTGGACAGCTACATGCAAAAAAATGAAACTCGAGCACCAACTTACACCATACACAAAAATAAATTCAAGGTGGATAAAAGATTTAATATAAGCCATGACACTATTAAAATCCTAGAGGATAACATAGGCAGGTAAATCTCAGATATTTCACGAGCAATATTTTTACTGATATGTCCCCTAGAGCAAGGGACATAAAGGAAAGAATAAACAAATGGGATCTCATCAAAATAAAAAGCTTCTGCACAGCTAAAGAAAACAGTATTAAAATAAAAAGAGAACCAACTGTATGGGAAAACATATTTGGAAATGATACCTCAGACAAGGGATTAATCTCCAAAATATATAAAGAACTTACAAGACTCTAAGAAGACAAGCAGCCCAATTAAAAAAAAATGGGCAAAGTATTTGAACAGACACTTCTCCAAGGAGGACATACAGAGGATCCAGAGACACATGAAAAGATGCTCGATATCTCTAGCTATCAGAGAGATGCAAATTAAAACCACAATGAGGTACCACTTGACAACAGTCAGAATGGCCTTCATAAACAAAGCAGCAAACAAGTGTTGGAGAGGATGTGGAGAAAAGGGGACCCTAGTGCACTGTTGGTGGGATTGCAGATTGGTACAACCACTATGGAAGATAGTATGAAATTTTCTAAGAAAACTAAAAATGGACATACCTTTTGACCCAGCAATTCCACTACTTGAATTATATCCTAAGAACTCTGAAACACCAATCCAAAAGAACCTATGCACCCCTATGTTCATAGCAGCACAATTTACAATAGCCAAGTGCTGGAAGCAACCTAGGTGCCCATTAGTTAATGAATGGATCAAAAAACTGTGGTGCATTTACACAATGGAATTGTATGCAGCAGAAAGAAAGAAGGAGCTCCTACCCTTTGCAACAGCATGGATGGAAGTGCAGAGCATCATGCGAAGCGAAATAAGCCAGGCAGTGAAAGACAAATACCATATGATCTCACCTTTAACAGGAATCTAATCAACAAAACAAACAAACAAGCATAATATAACCAAAGACACTGAAATTGGGAACAGGCTGACAGTGACCAGAGGGGAGAGGGGAAGGAATTTCAGGGGAAAAGGGGAAGGGTTTACAGGAACAAGTATAAAGTACTCATGGACAAAAACTATGGGGGATGGAAATGGGAGGAAGGTGGGGAGGGCTGGGGTGATGGGCTGGGGGCGGGGTAAAAGACAGAAAACTGTACAATATCAACAATTTAAAAATGTGAGTTGAAAAAGTAAAAAAAATAAATAAATAAAATAAATAAATAAATAAAAATGTAAGATTACAAGATCCAGCCCAATTAGTGGGTGGTGGAAAAATAGAATGTTAAGAACCTGTTACCACACATTCCTTGAGGCTACAAAGGCTGTACTAGCTTAAATGAACAAGTGTGTTTGGAATTTGTCTCTGAGACTTTCAGTTTGCAGCAATGACTTTGGCACACACTGAGGCTGGTTGGGAGACTGCAGAGGAGGCAAGGGCTGTGAACCGAAATGAATTGGAACCCTTTGCAGAGTTTTCTGGGCAATTAACTAGATTCTCTATTGGTTAGAGATGGTCCGGGCCCCTCTGGTCCCATAGTTCTGTGTCTGATTGTGGGAAAGGATTTCCAGTAACTGGTTCATCTTGGGTCCTTTTTAAAATACAGGGTGAGTTTAACACATTTCGAAAATTCGAGTTTTCTTCTAACAAGACAGATCCTGAACAGTCTGTCATTCTTACATCTATAAGGATTTCCTTATTACCTGAGAAAATTTGAGCAAGAAGAACAAGGCCAGCGATGGTGAAGGGAAAGATTCTCATGTTGTCATGCCTCAGTGGAAAGATGGTGAAGGAAGTGTTGGAGATAGAAGTCGGGTCTTTGAACAGGAAAGTTGATTATCCAACTACCACAGCATTGAAGGGGCAAGAAGAAATGTGGACTTGTAGTGCTCGTTAAGAATCAACTATTCTCCACACCCCATTAAATAATGGGTGGGCTGGCTAGTCGGATATGATCTCCTAGCATTTCTGGGAGAGAAAGACAAAGAACAGTGTCTTCCTTCTTGGAATATTCTAGTCTGCGTCTCTGCCTGGGCATCGCCTATTCTTTCTTCAGACCCCATCTCAACTACGACCAGCTCCATGAGATCTATAACCACTGCTCCTTTGCTTCTTACCGAGGATTTTCCATGCAACTTACCCTCTTACAAAATTCACTGAGCAGTTACTAATCGGTGCTGGGAGTAATCACTGCTTAAAAATTGGCCAATGCCAGGAGATTTGCTCACATGCAGGCTTCTCATGCTGCATGGACAGGAACACTGCCACCTCCTGGCGGAGGACAGATATGACAGTGGGTTTGGCCAGGTGCCAGATGAGATATGTAAACTCCAGCAACATCAAATTAACATCCTCTGGGCGTGAAACAGGAAAAGATATTTCCGCACAAGATGATAATCTTTTGTAGAGGCTTTGCGGGCTCTTACCTCTCAGCAAGGACACACACCAAAATGCAGCGTGGCCTGCAAATATTCAAAGTTTCTGGAACTCACCAGAAAGCTCAGCCACTGGTGGCTCACTCTCCCCATATATAAGATAAAAGGGGAAACTCCAAGAAAAATAAGACCGGAGCACTCACTTGCCTGAGGTCAATTTCCGCATACACTGGTGTGAAACGATTCAGGTAAGTCCATGAGGAATTGCTAAGAGGATGTGTAAATTCGAAAGAGAATGGGGAACAACTTCGACATCTCATTTCTTTCTCACCCACCTCAGCAGGTGCTCACACAAAAGATAAGAGAACTGAGAAGATAGTCTGAAAAAAAAATCCCCCCCTTGTGAGCTTTGGTGAGAGGAACAGTTAGTATCCATGGGGCAAAAGGCACAAAATTTTGTCCAAAGTCTATTCCCAAACTGGGGGAGGGGGGAGATCTGTTACAGCTCTGTGAGAAGAGGAACAAATACTTTGCTAGTGCTTTAAGGGCAAACATACAGACCCAGTTAAAAAAAATTAGGCTGGGGAAATGAGATCAAAAGCTTCCACCACCACCAACCTCCGTCTTTGGCCAAAAGAATGGCTCACAATGGGCCCCAGGACCACTGGGTATGAGGAAGATCACTGGGGAAAGATGAAGCAAACTGCTCATGCAAAAAAAAATATGCAAGTTGGAAGAAAATGGAGTAGAATCTTGAGAATTCATCAGATAAGCCATATGATCCTTGGTTATATGTGGTAATACATATTCTCTTACACTAGTTCATTCTCTTGTTAGACATTTATTCAAAAAATTTTTTGCTGTTGCTTATTCTTCCATCAGTGTTGTTATTTATATTGAAGGGACCAATATGTTGCCAGCTGAGAGTTGCTGTTTTAGCATATTGATTTTAAGCTGTTTATGATGAAACAGACTCAGAGAGAAATTTTGCCCCTCCACCTTTTCCTGCCCAAGAGATTCAGATGGAAAAACCTGCTTCAGGAAGGGAATCTTAAGACATCTTATCCAAGTTGAAATAATTGTGGTAAAGAAAAATTTTCAAGCAGGGGCTTTTTGGCAAACCTCCAATGCCCTATTGTTTCCCTGCCATTCTGTTTGCTTCTTCTTCAACTACCTGGAGGCCAGCCACTCTCACCCCTAATAGATAACACTCTCTTCCCGCCTTTTCTACTTAGTCCGAATTCCCTTAAACTCAGCCTTGCCTCACTGCCTTTGTAAATTCCATGTGCATGTATTACAATTTTGATTTTCTCCTGTTAATCTGTCTCTGTTAATTTGATTATTAGCCCAGCTAGAAGAGATTAGAAGGAGGGGGAATAGTATTCATATTTTCTAGGCTGCACAATGTGTTTCTAGAAATACATGCATTTCCTCTAAGTTACCTAAAGTGTTGCCATTCTGTTGTATGTAGCATTCCCTTATAATACCTTTTATTTCAGTAAGGTCAGTAGTAATGATCTCTCACTTCTGGTTTTAGTCATGTGAGTATTCTCTTTTTTCCTTGGTCCGTCTTGCAAAGGTTTGTCTATGGTAGTGATTATCTCAAAAACAAACAAAAAAAGCTTTTGTTTTTGGTGATTTTATTGTTTCCTTAATTTCCATTTCATTTATTTCCACTCCAAATTTTACTATGTTCTTTAAACTGAGTGATCAAGTTTAGGTCACTGCTCAGAGGACTGGTACGTTTGACCTTTATTGTGTGAAGCTACACAGTGCATTTCACAAGAAAAAAGGTATACAATGAGCCCTTCGAGTGTATTCCATGCTGGACGTGTTAATGTGACCTCCAACATTCTGATCCAATGACATGGACAAAAAAAGGGAAAGGGGGGATTGGTATTAACGGCATCATTGTGAGTTTTTATAAATAAGTGCTACAATCAAGAAGTGACCATCCACTGGTATACCAAGCAGTGGTGTGGAAACAGTCACTCATTGGGCTCCCTGGAATCATAACTCCACTATCACCGATGCACTCCTCTCCTGTGAGAACTACCCCTGCCTGCACTTCTCCTCATAGTTCTTGAGACTCCGTGATTCCTTCCATAATGCTCTGGATGTCCTAGACTCTAGGGGTCTGTTTCACTTTCAGCGATTCACATATTTAAAGAAAAAGCATTTTTGTGTCGCCACAAGTACTGAATGTGGGGGAGTTTCCTTGACAACACCTTGAACACAGCTCCAAAGACACTTAGCATTTCTGCGCATGTCCAGTGAGTCACCCAGTCGCGTGGATTCTTCAACTCTGCTGCTTCACACTGTTCCTAAAGGTCACTGACAATAAGAACTGGAACCAGAACCACCATAGGTGGATTGGACAGGTGTGTCCTGGGAATTTCACCCTATGGCTTACAGGTGTGCATGTGTTTCTCATGGAGATCGAAGAGTGTTTCCCTTTGTTGAGGCAAGAAGAGAACATGCTACTCAAGTCTCCCCATCAACTCTAAGAGAGTCCCTGTCGCCAAAGGGAACTGGGAACCACAGAAACACAGCCTCGGGAAGGACACCATAGTGAACAACGTCTTTCAGGACCTGTTATGTGTATTTTGTCTGTAATGACTCTATACAAGCACAGAGAGAATGGATATCATGCTGTATGACTACACACACCACAATTTCCCAAGACAAGAAGGGTGATGACCAAAATTATGGGATATAGTAACTTAGATTACAAAGACCATTGCAGAGGCATAAATGATGAGAATTCTAAGTCTGATCATCACTATATTCTGCAGAGGAGTAAATGATTGTGCAGAGTCTGCTCAGTGCAGAACAATGCACCCAGTGCACTATGAAGAGAACTCACCATGCTAGGATTGCACCAGGAATTGCTTCCTGGAGGGCAGGAGGAAGGAACAGTCATGTGCTCTTTTTAAGGAAATCATTTCTACAGAGCAATAAGGTTGACCTTGACCTAGTCTGACCTTGTCCTAAAGTAGGCAATGGAGGGATCCTGACTCAGGAGACAATTTGTCCCTCACCTTTAGTGGTTCTCAAATATGGCTGCCCACTACCACCATTGCAGGAGCTTTGAAATTCACAGCGACTACCGCTCTGACAGACACAGAACCCTAGAATTACTTAGAGTGGGAGTGAAGAATGAGTGTCTATGAAAACTGACCAATTGAGCCCAATGTAGGCCGAAAGCACATTCAGACTGCATACAAGCAAACCGAATTTCAAGCTAAGTCAGACTGTCAAGAGCATGTCTTCAATATCCCCATACTGATGTTGCCCTGCTTGGTGAGCCTGCGATTCTGCATGTCTAAGAAGCAATCTGTCCTAAGAGACTCACTTTGCTTCTCAGTGAAATTACTTTTGGGGAAATACCACTGCTTTTAAAATGAGAGGAAATGCTCAAAAATGAAGAGCCGTGCAAAATATATTTGAGAATTCTATTAAAAAGGAAAGAGAGCTATAAACACAACTTTATTAGGACATTTCATAAACACAGGTACAAAGTAAGCAGAAGGGGCCCCACCCTGCTTTCCACTGATTATCCCCACCGAGTGGACACTCTACCCTTGAGCAGGCAGTGCTTCAGACCTGCAGTGCTGTCCCCAGGACTGTGCCCAGTGTCCCCAAAGTGAGGCAAATGCAAACCTCACATGAATTCATTACCTGGGTTCCTACTTACAGTACAACTTAAAAGTGACTATTTCACACTGACTGAATTTTCTATGCATCAATTTAAATTTACCAAATTAACTTCACATACCAAAAATATCATTGGCAATACCACCTAAACTACAGGAGTTAATAAACAAATACTTTTAGAAATATCACTTAGCCCACATGATTAAAAAGTGTGCTATTTACAGGTGTGTGTCCCAAAACACCATCTAGGTTCCCACCATTGTCCAAACAACAGAACAGGGAAGTGATTCCTCAGAAACAGGAGCTCCTGGTGCCTTCCCATCTCTGGTTCAACAGTCACCTTCAGGTCACCCTGGATGGAGGACAGGTGTCACAGTCTTGGCATCTCAATGGTCATCGCTGTCTTTGGAGGAGGAAAAGACCTGCAGGTCCTCCTACCAGACAATCCAAGGAACATGACAGAGAGTCCCTCTTACATCCATGAGGAGGGAAGGTTCTGAGCAGGAGGGGCAGCCTCCTCAGCAGGTAGCAGTAATGGAGTTGTCAGGAGCTTGGATCTCCACTGTCCTGTATTTAACCTTCTCAAGAGCATTCTGAGGGGCTGGCTGGGCCTCTGGGGAGCCAGAGAGTGCTGGGACACAGGGCAGGTGTTGACAGTGTTAAGGAGAGGTCCATTGAGTGGAGGCTGCCGGTCAACACTATGTTTCTGGGCATATGTCTTCCTGCTAGCCTGAGGTGCCAGTGCAGATGTGAGTGCAGGAGCACTTGCTGGAGGAAATACTGGCTGGACACACCTCAGCTCTGCACTTGTCATGGTCTCAGAGGAGGTCGGGCAGGGACTGAGTCTCTGCATCTTTGGGGGATTCTGGCAGGTCTGCACCAGGCTTCGTGCAGCCCTCTTGCCAGGTGACTTGGGGCTGACATTGGAGTCCTGGCAAAAACTGTGAGCAGCAGCATGTCCCACACTTGGTGACTTCAGGCCCTGGTGCTTGACCTGGGCCTGAGGGATAAGGGCAGGACCTGGGCCATGTGACTTGGAGCCAGGACCCTGGACAAAGCCTGTGCCCTCGAGGTGATGGCTGTCTGTGACAGGCACTCCCTGTCCCTTACTTAGTACCCATGGTACTAAGGTGCTCCTTTCAGCACTGTGGATGGGAGTCAGTGTGGATAACATGTCAATTTTCGTGACAGGGGACCTACTGATGAGACTGGGTTCTGCCACACATCTCCTCCGGGTGGTATGGATGAGCAGAGGCTGGGTTGGGTGCTGGACGCAAAGCAACCAGAGATCATACATTAGAATTTCCTCTCTATCAAGGACAAAATAAGAGGAAACAAAGTAGGAGGACGAAGATCTTAAAATGAGACATACACAGAAATTGTTGTGCCCACATTCAGGGTACAAATGAGAAGGTCACTAACCTCAGTGCTGGTCACTGTGGAAGAAGTCACAAAGTCCCCCCTGTACCAATACTGACCAGACACAAAATTCAGAATTCTTACAAGTGTCCCCTGTTAGTGAAGAGAAACAAGCACTGGGCTTCCCTCATTCAGGGAATGGACACCACCCATGGTGTTTGGGGGCAATTTGACAACTATTGAGTTTGGGAGGTAATTTGGGTCCAGGGATCCTATTTTCAACATGCCAATTATCCCCTAAGGTATCCCAACTTCTGGAAACATCTAGTGAGGTCATGACCTCACCCTCCAGCAGCATGTTGTCTTCCCACATGCAAGTAGAAGGCACAATCAGACACACCCCATGTGAAAATGGCAAAATACCCCCCAGGAACCAGCTAGATCCCAAGATAATTCCCACAATTCCCTCCCACAGCAACACACTGAGGGGAGTCGGGTGACCCCAAGGAGAAGAGCCAGGACACTGGGGACACTTACCCTCACATAGCCACAGGATTCTGTCTGATCTTTCCAGGATGGCTGAAGTCTTCGTAGGGGTCTTCTGGGAAATCTCTGGAGCAGAGCCTGTCTCTGCTGGTCTTCTTGGCTGCAGGACACAACATGGTGAGTGAAAGTCATTACCTTCCTTGTCCTCAGTAGAGACAAAACTTTCTGTGGCCCAGGACCAGACCATCTTTCTTTGCGAGCCGGAGACTGATGCTAGGTTCCTTTGCCACACTAGCCCTTCCATCCCCTCAGACCATCCCCCCTCTCTTTTCCAGGGAGCCTCCCAAATTGTCCATATATGACTTTTGTTCCACACAATGACCTCTCTGCCAGTCCTTCTAAGAGTCCCAGGTGGACCCTCCCCTGCCACTGACCCTAGCTGCCCCAGTGATCCCCCAGTGAGAGAATGATCACCTGAGTGTGATCCTGGACATAGGGGTCTCCTTTGCCTGTCCCCATCCTAGACTGGACTTGAAAATGTAGACCCTAAGAGATAAGGGACTCCAGCCCCAAGAATTTCCCCCAAGGTTGGGCTCCAACCCCCACAGTACTCACCTGGATGTCTGTTCCTTCTCCCTGGAAGGCCTGGCTGTGGAACCTGGGTTTCTAGAGTCCTGGGGTGAACACAGTCTCTGGTTCTTCATCTTTTGTGAGCCCAGGGGCTGGGGTGCTGAGGCCCCATCCCAGCGCTTCATGGGACACTGGTTGTTGCTTGCCTTGTGCCCAAAGGCCCCACAGTCCTTACATTTCACCTGCGGGGAGAGAATTGGGCAGTGAGTCAGCCCAAATCACAGGCAGATTAGAACGGGGATTAAGAGAATTGACTTATACACTGTGAATATAGTTTAGGGGCTTGAACTGAAGCCTAGAGCTCCCCAGGTGACTTGTATTGGAGATATACAGGTGGTACCACAGCCTGAGGTAGTAAGTGGAATGCAGCAGAGACAGTTTAAGGTCTAAGCTGGGACTCTTAACCCAAATGAAATCATTTGGACACAAAACAGGCTGCAAGGACACTAACAAGGAAATGAGGTTGCTTCCCTGAAACCAAGGGACCAAAGTGTCTGGTGAATATGAGCCCAACAGCTGTCCCTTAAAAAGGAAAGGACCCATAAATTATGGGCACAGAACATGTCATGTCATAACTCTGTGTATCTAGCACCTGCCACCCCTAGGGTCCCAACAGCACCAAGCCATTACTCACACTGGGGTCATCCTCCTCTGCTGGGGGATCCGTGAAAGCCACCAGAGACTTTGGCTGCTTCTGCTCTTTCTGGGCCCTCAGGGGTTGGCGGTGCCCAACCTGTGGATGAGGACCCTTCATCTACCACAGGATCTTGAGACTGTGCCTCAGTTTTACTTAGCTATAAATATGACGGACTCCTGAGAAAAATAAAGCATTTCAAAATCACACCGAGGGAAAATCTCATCATGCAGATTCTGCCCCAAGTGAGCATGAAGGGACCTCCTGATCACTCAGGAAAGCCTCATGCCCAGCCATTTGCTGCCTCTTTCTTAGCCTGGTGATCCTCCTCCACCGTGTACAAAACCTGACTGGTCACACTCAGGGTGAGGCTGTAACCTAACTTCCCACCAACAGGACAGGATTAGAAACTGACTATCTACCCCCAGGGAAGAGCTCTAATCTCACTACACTCCCCTAGGGAAGGGTTCAAATATAACTGCCCACCCCCAGTGGAGGTCTCCAAGCTGACTGCCTAACCCTAGGACTTACCCTAAAAAAGACTCCTTATTCCCAGGACAGGATTCTAAGGTGAGACACCTGAGGCTCACCTGGTGAAATGGGATGAGTTATCTATGAGATCTTGGTTAGTACTGTCCCCTGCCCACTACTAGGACAGAGAAAGACAGTATTCCCCAGACTTACACCATCACCATCATCATTGCTACGCTGGATAATGTACCTCACATACTATAAAAGTGAAGTGAGGATGTTGTCTTCTGGAAAATATTAATTTCCCATTGCACGGAAGTGGAGGCGGATTCAAATGCAAATTCACAGAGATAAAAATATTTTCTCCTGTGCTAGACTGAATACTTCACTGCTGATGGGCTGATCTGTTATTTTAAATAAATAAATTTGACCTCCATTTTGTGTTGTTAACCACTTTCTAATAAATGCTACATAAATGCGGTTTTTTAAAGGATTTTAGTTAATATTAGACAGAGGGGAAGGAAGGGAGAAAGAGAAGTAGGGAAAATTAAATATGTGCTGGCCTCTCATACACCCCCACTGGGGTCCTGGCCTGCAACCCAGGTATGTGCCCTGACTGGGAATGGAACTAGCGACCCTTTAGTTCACAGCCTGTGCTCAATCCACTGAGCTACACCAGCTAGTGCTAATGTGTTTAAACTATGTCCAAACTTAACAGTTAAAACTTGGGACACCCGGTTTCTATAATGGCTCACCCCCACATCCCAGAGATCACAGTGGTGGGTCCACTACCTTGGATATTGACACGTGGACTAAGCATTAGCATTGTCAAGACAACTTTTGTCGTCTTCTCACTCAGATTTACTATGCAAATGAAGAACCCTTACCTGTGGTAAGGTGGCAAGGTGAAGTGCAAAACTAGCCAGTCCTAAGGGACAAATCGCGGGCTCTTGCGCAGGGCATTTCCCTGCTCAGCCACATAGAGAAATGGCGAGGATGCGGGCGGCGACAGGGAATATGCAGGGTCGGCGGGGAGGGTGGTCGCGCTGCTGGTCTGCAGACACTGTGGTGCAGATGGCACCCAGGCAGGTGGGAGCAGAAGGCAATGGGGCCCCTGGGTGGAGCAGGCTCAGTGCCATTGTACTCTATGCTCAGCCTGCCCCTCGACGTCTGCTCTCATTGTGCTCACCATGGTGGATGGTCAATGCACAGAGAGACAGCCAGCAGACACCAAGGGCTTGTTTTTCTTACAGGAGGTGTAGCACCCTAGCAGGAAGCGCATGGGTCCCAGACTGAGCACACTCTTGCAAACCCTGAAGGACGAAGGGCAAGGCGTCTCTAGCGGACCTGCCTTCCTCCCTGGGGCTTATGCTAATGTGAAGGGCCGCTCCAGCCTTCCTCCAAGGGATTATGCTAATGTGATTGATAGCAAAGTGTTCTCACCTGACCTGCAGCCCTCATAAAAGCCCTGGAGGACTCAACCTTCACCTGTATCCTCTGAGCTCCGCGAAGGTGCACCGAATTCAGTGAAGCTGGTCCAGCACTGAAGGTTCTGAGAATGTGTTGGCGGACACAGCGCCTAGCCAACTTCAGGTGGGTTTCCTTTCATTCAGGCCCTTGGACTGTCCCTCTGGGAAATGGGACACTAGCGACTAGGGATGGTTGAGTTTAGGGAGTGGGGTAAGGTTTCTTCATTTGCATGGTAAATCTGAACAGAGAGGAGGAGGAGAGGCATCTTGTCAATGCTAATGGTTAGTGCATGTGTCAATATATCCAAGGTAGTGGACCCAGCACTGTTGTCTTTGGGAGTGGGGGATGAGCCGTTATAGAAACCGGGTGACCCCCGGTCCATAACTGAGAAGTTAGGATGTAGTTCTAACACATTCCTTTCACATATATTAGAAACTAGTTAACAATAGAAAATGGAGGGCACAATTATTTATTTAAAATAACAGATGAGCTCCTCAGCAGTGAAGTTTTCAGTGTAACAGAGGTGAAAATATGTTTGTCTCAGTGAATTTGCATTTGAAACTGCCCACTCTTCTGTCTGATGGGAAATTCAAATTTTCCAGAAGACAGTATGATCTCTTTGCTTTTCTGATATATGAGGTACATGTACCAGTGCAGCACTGATGATGGTGTAACTGTGGGGAATACTGTCTTTCTCTATCCTAGTAGGGTGTAGGGGACAGCACTAATCACAGTCTCTTAGATCACTCATCCCATTTCCCGAGGTGTGCCTCAGGTGTCTCACCTTAGAGTCCTGCCCTAGGAATAAGTACTTTCCTCAGGTACAGGGGGTCGGATGCCAGTTTAGAGCCCTGTCCTGGGGGTGAGTGTTCAGGTCAGATCCCTGACCTGAGGGTGGGCAGTCAGGTTTGGATCCTGCCCTGGGGGGTTGGTACTCAGGGGATGAGGATCACAAATCTCAAAGCGGGGTCACAGGGCTGGACAAGTGGCTTCCTTGAGTGATCATGAGGTCTCTTCTTGCCCACTTGGGGTAGAACCTGCATGAGGAGTTTTTCTCTCTGTGGGATTTTTAAAAGCGATCTTCCCCCTCCCCCTCAGGAGTCCCTCACATATATAGCTGAGTAAAACAGGCAAAGCCTCAGGATGATGTGGTAGATGGAGGCTGGTCACCCAAAAGTCGAGACCCGCAAACCCCTGAGGGCTCAGAAAGGTCAGAAGCAGCCAAGGGCCCCGGTGGCTCTCAGGGCTCTCCCAGCAAAGGAGGAAGATCCTAGGGTGAGAAGGGTCTTGGTGCTATTGCGAGCCTGGGGGCGGCAGGTGCTAGAGACACAGAGTTTGGACATGGTATGTCCTGTGCCCATAATTGGTGGATCCTTTCCCTCTTAAGGGACACCTGTTGGGGTCATATTCACAAGGTAGGTTGGTCCCATGTTTTCAGGGCAGCAACCTCATTTCTTAGTTAGTATCCTTGCAGCCTGTTTTGTGTCCAAATGATTTCATTTGGTCTAAGTGTCCCTCCTTAGACCTGAAACTGTTTCTCCTGCATTCCTCTCACTAACTTGGGGTTTGGAAACCAGTGTAATACCTCTAATAGGCACCACCTGGTGAACCCTAGGCTTCTGCCTTAGTCTGTATTCACAGTGTATAAGTAACTCCTCTTAATCCCCGTGCAAATCTGCCTGTGGTTTGGGCTGACTCAGTGTCCCAATTCTGCCCCCTCAGGTGAAATGCAAGGACTGCATGGTCTTTGGTCACAAGGCAAGCAATATCCAGTGTCCCATGAAGCACTGGGATGGGACCCTGTCCCTCCAGCCTCCTAGATTCCATAAGATAAAGGAGAACCAGTAACTGTGCAACCCCCAGGACTCAGGGTTCGAAGGACCCCCTTCCAGGCCTGCCAGGGAAAATGAGCAGAGGCCCAGGTGAGCACTGTTGGGTTTGGCGCCCAACCTTGGGGAAAATCCATGGGGGCTCGAGTCCTTTATCTCTCCATGGTCTGCATTATCATTTCCAGGCAAGGATGTGGACAGGGAGACAGAGAGAAGGAGATCCCTGTCTCCAGGGTCACACTCAGGTATTCATTCTCCCGCTGGAGGATCGCTGGGGCAGTGGAGACCATTGGTAGGGATGGGATCACCTGGGACACCTAGAAGGACAGACAGAGAGGCTATGGTGTGGAATGAAAATCCTTCATGGACAAGCCTTGAGGGCTCCCTGGAGGAGAGAGGGAGGGAAGGTCTGAGCGGACAGAAGAGCCAGTGTGGAAAAGGCACCTATCCTCAGTCTCTGGCTCTCAGGGGAAGAGGGACAGGGCCTGAGCCCCAGAAAGATGTTTTCCACCGAGGACAAGGAGTGGAGTGACTTTCCCTCTCCACATTTTGTCCTGTAGCCATGAAGACCAGGAGAGATAGGCTCTGCTCCAGAGATTTCCCAGAAGACCCCTGCGGAGGCATCAGCCATCCTGGAAAGATCAAACAGAATCCTGTGACTACATGAGGGTGAGTGTCCCTGGTGTCCTAGTTCTTCTACTTTGTGGGGTCAACCCCACTCACCCAAGTGTGTTCCTGTGGGAGGGAATTGTGGGACTTTTATTGGGACCTACCTGGCTCCTGAAGGGTATTTTCTTGATGTCACCTTCAGAATGTCTCTGATTCTGCCTTACACTTTCATGTGAACCAAGATTGTGCTGCTGAAGGGTGAGGTAATGACCTCACTGGATGTTTCCAGATGGTGGGACTCCTTGGGGGAGAAAGGACATGTTGAAATTGGGAAACCTACACCCATATTACCTCCTAAACTCATTAGTTGTCAAAGTGCCCTCAAACACCATGAGTTGTGTCTCTTCCCTGCATGAGGGAAGCATTGGCCTTCTTTCCCTTCACCAACAGGGGGCACTTGTAAGAATTTTGTTTTCTGTCTGCTGTCAGGTTTGGTATGAAGGGGACTTTGTTACTTCTTTAACAGTGACCAGCTCTGAGGTCAGTGACCTTCTCATCTGTACACTCATTGAGGGAACAGACATTTCTGTGCATGTCTCATTTTAAGATCTTCATTATTCTACTTTGTTTCCTCTTATTTTGTCCTTGATGGAGAGGAAATTATAATGTGTAATCTCTTATTGTCTTTGCCTCCAGCACCCAAAGCAGCCTATGGTAGTGCACACGACCCAGAGGACATGTGTGGGAGGCAATGATCTCACCAGTTGGTACCCTGTCAGGAAACCTGATGAGACATGCACAGTGTCTCCCATCCACAGAGCTGAGAGGAGCACCTTCTCACCACTGGTGCTAAGTAAAGGACAGGGAGTGCCTGTCACTGACAGCCATCACCCAACTGGCCCAGGCTTTGTCCAGAGTCCTGACTCCAGGCCACATAGTTCAGGTCATGCCCTCATCCCTCAGGCACAGTCCAAGCACACAGATGTGAAGTCACCAAGCATGGGACTGGCTGCTACTCACAGTTCTGGCCAGGACTCCAAAGTTAGCCAGAAGGCACCTGGCAACAAGGCTGCACTGAGTCCTGTGCAGATCTGCCAGAATCCACTAAAGAAGTCCAGACTTGGCCCCTGCCCACTCCCCAGCCAGAATAGCACGCTGAGAGCAGACCCCAGGTCTGCCCATCATCTCTGTCCTCCAGCAAGTGCTCCTGTGCTGCGATGTGAACTGGCACCTCAGGCTCCCCAAAAGACACATGCCCAGGGACAAAGTGTTGACAAGCCTCCACACAATGCACCTCTCCTGAGCACTGTTCATACCTGCCTTGCATCCCAGCACCCTCCAGTTCCCAGAGGCCCACTCAGCCCATCAGAGTGGTATTCAAACGGTTAAAGAGAGGACAGTGGCTCTCCAGGCTCCTGACCATTCCCTTCAGTGCTGCCTACTAAGGAGCGTGCCCCTACTTCTCAGAGCCCTCCCTCCCCAGGGATGTCAGAGGAACCCTGTGCCTGCGTTCCTTCACATGTCCTCTATGAGGACCTGCAGGTCTCCTGCTACTAAAAAGTCAGCAAGGATCTGCAAGTATCCTACTCCTCTGAAGACAGGGATAGCCAGTGAGACACCCACATCTGCTAGACCTGTCCTCCAGCCCGGGTGACCTGGAGGTGATTGTTGGACTAAGGAGGGGAAGTCACCAGGGACAGCTGATTGTGGAGAACTGGACACTCCCCTGCTGTGCTGAGTGGACAACTTTTGGGAACCTAGATTGTGTTTGGGGACACACACGTGTAAATACTACACTTTTTAATCATTTGGGTTAAGTGATATATGAAATAGGATTCATTTATTAAGTCCTGTAGGTTACGTGATATTGCTGATAGTGTTTTTTAATATGTGAAGTTAATTTTGTAATTTTAAATTGGTGTATAGGACATTAAATCAGTTTGGAATAGTAAGTTTTACACTGTACTCTAAGTAGGAAGCTAGGCAATGAATTTATGTGAGGTTGGCACTTGCCTCACTTTGAGGACACTGGGCACAGAACTGAGTACAGCACTGCAGGTTCGAAGCAGTACCTGTCTAAGGGGAGACTGTCCACTATGTGGAGTTTTTCAGTGGAAAGCAGGATGGTAACTCTTCTGCTGACTTTGTACCTTTTGTTTTTGAAATGTCCTAATAAAGTTGTGTTTACAAGTCTCTTTCTTTTTAATAAAATTTTCCAAATATTTGTTGTACTTGGTCTTCATTTTTGAGCATTTCTGGTCATTTTGAAAGCAGTGTTTTTTTTCTCAAAGCTCATTTCACTGAGAAGCAAGGTGAGTCTGGTAGGACAGATTGCCTCTTATACCTGCAGAACCTCAGGCTCACCCAGCTGGGTAGCATCAGTATGCAAATATTCAAGACATGTTCTCATGAGTCTGATGTAGCTTGAAATTAGGTTTGCTTGTCTACAGGTTGAGTGTGCTCTCAGCCCACATTGGGCACAATTGGTCACTTTTCATAGACACTCATTCCTGAGTCCCACTCTGAGTAATTACAAGGTTCTATGTCTGTCAGAGGGTGAGGCACTGGGTATTTCAAACCTCCCCAGATTGTGTAGTGGGCAGCCGTATTTGAGAACCACTAGAGGTGAGGGGCAAACTATCTCCTGAGTCAAACCTCCTCCATTCTCTACCTTAGGACAAGTTCAGACTAGGTCAAGGTCAGCCCTATTGCCCCCTAGAGCTGATTTCCTTAGAAAGAGCACGTGATTGTTCCTTCCTCCTGCCCTCGAGGAAGCAATTCCTGGTGCAATCCGAGGATGGTGAGTTCACATCATAGTGTGTTGAGTGCATTGTTATGCATTGAGCAGACCCTGCACAATCTTTTACTCCTCTGCAGAATGTAGTGATGGTCAGTCTTAAAATTCTCATTGTTTATGTCACTATGATAGTGTTTTTGATCATGGTTACTATCCCCCATGATTTTGATCATCATCCATTTTGTCAGGGGAAATTTTGGTGTGTGTGGTCACCCAGCATAGTATACAGTCTCTCTATTCCTGCAGGGTGTCAATGTCATTACAGACAAAATACACAGAACAGGTGCTAGAGAGACATTGTTTGCCATAGCGTCATTCCCAAGGTTGAGTTTCTGATTTTCCCATGTCCCCTTTGTGGCAGGGACTTTCTTAGTCTTGATGAGGAGACTTGAGTAGCATGTTCTCTCCTTGTTTCAGCAAAGGGAAACACTCCTGGATCTCCATGAGAGACACATGCACACCTGTAAGCCATAGAGTAAAACCCTTGTGACATACCTGTCCAATCCAACTTTGGTGGTTCTGGTTCTGGTTCTCATTGTCAATGAACTTGTGGAACAGTGTGGAGGAGGAGAAGCGCAGAATCCAAGAGAATGTGGGACTCATGGGACACGCCCAGAAACTCTAAGTGTCTTTAGAGTTGTGTTCAAGTTGTTGCTACGGAAACTCCCCGGCATTCAGTACTTGTGTCTCCACAAAAGTTTTTCCTGTAAATATGTTAACTGCTGAACACGAAACAGACCCCTAGAGTGTAGCACACTCACGCCACTCCGGGAGGAACTGAGACTCAAGCGCTGTTGGAGGAAGTGCAGGCTGGAAAGGAGTGTCCGCAGGGTCTAGATTGTGCAGCACGGTCTACCACACGTCCTGCCTTCTAAGCTCTGGCCTCTATTCTTGATAACCTTCTGGGTCACACTCCCCAGAAGTCTGAGTATCCCGCTGAACTGGAAACCAAGTTCCTGTATCGCAGGTCCTTCTCCAGGGTGTGGGTTTCAGTATTCCTTTTCAGACCACAAAATTCCGGCCTCTTCTCCAGGCCCGCCCCCCTCCCTCCACCGCTTCAGGAATGAGTGGGTGGGAAGGCCGAAGCAGTAATCACCAGCCCTACACTCCGCGCTCCTGTTTCTGGAACTCTGGGTTGCCACCGCAGGCCCCCAGGTGCTTGTTCCACTTTCAGTTCTGTGTTCCCCATTGGCGCTGGCTAAACCTCGGCAGAGGGGCCTTTGGACTCGGGCTTTCTGCCTCATTCCTGTCTGGGGTCTTCTCTTTGCATGTAGCACTTTGATGATCCCCGCGAGGAATGGAACGTAAACCCCCTCTGTCCACTGGTTGGCAGCGCAGGGTCTCCGAAAGTCCCAGCTGTCTCTTGAGACCCTCTCTCCCTCACTGGGTGGGCACGGGAACAAGTGTGTAAAGGTTACCCGCCATAGTCACCTCAGGAAAGCTCATTGGTTCGTAAGAGAGGGACTATTTATTGCTGTTAGGCAGTGATTCTCAAATATATACATATATATATATATATATATATATATATATATATCCATAATTTAGATTTACATACAATAATAATAATAATAGTAATAATAATAATAAATAGTAATTGCCTACCCATTTTGTTCCAAAGTGACTTTTCTAAAAATCAGATGACTAGACCTGTACATAAGGATTTATGGTAGCAATAATGAACCAATGACAAGACCAATAAGATGCAACTCTATTATGTGCGCTATATATTCATGCTTCCAGATGGGACATTCACATCAGGTTGTGATGGTTCTGTTGGCTGTTGTCATTTTTTTTTTAAATTTGATTGTCTAAGGGAAAAGACGTCAATGCCTCTGACTAAATAGTCAGATGTGGCATGTTTTAAAAATTCTCCTGCCACACCAGTTGAAAATCGCTGCTGTATGGCATCAATAAAATTAATTCCTGACAAGAAATGTGTCAGAAGATCATGATTTACAAAAGTGGAGTATGATTCACAGGATCAGGGACCCTGTTACATGCCTGGGGAGGGAGGGCAGGAGGTGCCGGATCCTCAGCATGCAGCACTGAGGGAGCCGTCAGGAACCTGGAGCTCCACTGGCCTCTGTTGAGCCTCGTGAAAAATGGAGTGGTACCATCATCTATTTAAATGCTAAGAAAATGGATCAGATTGAGAGAGTCATTTAAGGTAAATTGTATACATGTTCAATTATGACATAAAATGTATAATACAGCAAGAAGGAATTGGAATCAAACTAAAAAGTAAAAGGAAATTACTTAGCTGAGTTTAGAGGCAATTTATTTCCTGTTGTGAGGGAGATGGAGAAGCCAATCAATGACAGTGGAGAAATATGTGAAATCGAGTGTTTGAAAGCATCTAGGTGCAAAGTGACCTATTTTCCAGGTGAAATAGTTTATCAACCACCTAGTAAAATAAGAGAAAACAGTAGCCTGTGGAGAATGAATGTTAATGGTGAAGCTCTTAAATGCCCTCTAGTGAGCATCCCAGAACCATCTGACCTTGACCTCCCTGACCTAGTAGGGTGGCACAGGAATTTTCAAGAAGTGTGTCCTCAAATACAATGGACTACTTACTATGTCTCTGGTTTAGTGATTTACTCTTGGAAACCAGGAATTTTAAGCCAGAAGAGCCCCCCTCCATGATCATAAGGACTTCTCTCAAAGGTATAAATCAACTTTGGATGATATAGAAGTAAAATTATTTATTGTATTGTACTAATTAGTAACGTTTTTATTTTCCCACCACCCAAGAAAAGAAGTATAAAGTCATTTTCTCAGTTTTTGCATAGTTAATAAATTCTTAACATGAATTTGAAAGTTCTATGTGGTCAGTGCCCTCACACTCAAATTCTACATCCCAGGAATGTATCTTAGATGTGACATCATTATTGCTTTTTTCAGATTTCTTCATCTGTCATTTTATTTTTAAGTCCACATTTCCTACAGAAAATTGCATGCCGTGTCCACATAACCCTGTTGTGGCTTTTGTTCTGCTTCAGTTCCAAGGCTTGTAATATTTTCTATGCTCAGAGTCTATTCAGAAAGACCTATGAGTGAATAAAGGAATAAATGAGTTTGCTATCATCTCTTCACAATGTCCCTGGCATCCTTGCCTTCTAAGCTCCAACTTTGCTTGAGGGTTATAATCATCCTCTAGTCTGGAAAATCCATTTCATTTGAATAGGGTGTAGCCCACATATAGAAGCCCCTTTGAAGTTTAAAGGTATCAATTCGATCAGGGTGTGTCCTCAGAATGAAGCTAGGAATTGATTTATTAACTATCTTCCCAGGATAAGACAGTCAGACAAGACCAATGTCTTTGCCCATGAAAGAAGGAGCTGAATAGAAAGAGGTTTCAGAGGAAGAGGAATTGGCTTCTTTGTGCAGCTGGCCTCAGTACCCATTTGGCGTCACCACCTCCTCCAATTTGGGGTCCTAGTGAGTTCTCTAAATGCTAAGACATGAACTGCCTCATCCTCTTAAAATTATATAAGTAATGTCAAAGTTTCCCATAACCTTTCAATTTTATTACATCAATATTCATGCCATCACCCTCATTTCTGATAATTTGACTATTTGTGTTTGTTTCCTATTCTTTCCTTGAATCTATTGCAATTGTACCTACTTACCCTAAAATCCTAGGAATTGCTGTCCAACAAAGTAACTGCCAGATTCTTGGGACTATAAACTTTAAACTAATAAAATGAAATAGCTGAACTGCAGATCCTCATTAGCACTAGCCCAGTTACTAGTGTTCTGTATTCATGATTATAGCAGACATTTGATTGTTCAATGCAGACAGAGAGCATGTTCTTCAGCTTGGAAAGTTCTTTTGGCACCTCAATGTATACCTTGTGTTTTTATTTATTTTTTTATGTATCTATATGCTTCATTTTTTTCATTCTGTGAATTAACTTTCTTTCATGTGTTTCATCAAGGGAGACTCTGCATTTTATTTAAGAAATGTCTTGAGACGGGTTGTTAGATTTGTTTTAATAATTTAAAAATTAACATGTATTTAAGGCGAGTGATTTCTGTTAAGATTGTTTAGCTCTGTTCCATTTCTACTGCTGCATAAGCTAACTATTTAAATGCCATTTTTTCATAATTTATTTTACAAATTTGTGCCAACATTATTGAAAAGACAATTTTTACTCATTAGTTTTCAGCTGACAGATTACTTCTTCTATGGTGGTCATTATGTTCTGATGTTAGTCTTTTGTTTGTAAAACTGTTGCATATTTCTTTTTTAAAAATACATTTTTCCTCCATCTTGGAGCACAAACATTTTGTGCTTGGGGTCCACCATGCACTTCAAAATAGATCTTATGTTTTAGGTTATGGTGCTTTGATATACAAAAGTCTATAATAATTGTAAACCTAACTGTAGTTTCCAAATTCCTGAAACTTTAGGTGTATCGAATGTTTAAAGTCACAAAAAGTTGAGCTTTGAATTGTAGTCTGGGCTGAGATGATATATTTTTCCACTTTAAATATTAATTGAGTGTACATTTGTTTGCGTTCCTCTGTGATTTGTCTTTCCCTTTATGTCTGAGCACTTCAAAACTGTAAGAGGCAGGATGCAACTATTTCAGGTGTGTCAAGAGCTCAACCCAGCAACTGGAATAGTGTGTAGCCATTTTTAGTGCAGGATATATATAAATTGTGGAACTGGGTGGGGATTTTCCAGAATCTAAGAAAGATCAGTTCCTATAGCATTTCATTTATGAGCAGGTCTCACTGGAGCTGTGATCAGCTTCACTGCCTCCTATACTGGTACAGACACAGCTCAGGGGTGCCTATATACATTCTTGACTTCTACCCATAAGACCATCCTGTTGCATGTCGTAAGGGTTCCCTATATATCAAAGAGGATGGACTGACAGATCCCCATCATTCTACAAAAGAAAACACTCAAGGGTAAAAAATAATGTTTCATTTCATCTGAATTCGCCTTTAAATCAAAACTAAGCAAGCCCTGGCTGGTGTAGCTCAGTGGATTGAGTGTGGGCATGCAAACCAAAGGATCGTAGTTCGATTCCCAGTCAGGGCACATGCCTGGGTTGCAGCACAGTTCCCAGCACGGGATGCACAAGAGGCAACCATACATTGATATTTCTCTCCCTTTCTCCTTCCCTTCCCCTCTAAAGATAAATAAATTAAAAAAATAAAATTAAAAAAAAAAACTAAGCATAATTCTATGGCCAATTCTGGATCAGTTTTCCAAGCTCTTCTCTCCTTGTAATCTGTTGTGGACCGTTCAGCCTGGTTTCAGGAGTTGTAACCCTCACTCCATGGTGTGCTGTATAAGAGCCCAAGGGACCCACTTCATCTGGGTCTGTTCTGTCACGAGGACGTGAGCTACTTAGGAGACAAAGCTTATCTCCCTGGCAGGAGTGCTGCTGCTGCTTCTGCCTCTCTGGCCCCAATGCTTGGTTGGCAGTCAATGACAGGTAAGACTCCTCACGGGAGGGGCAACCTAAGCCAGACGCGACCACTTGGGAGGCCTCATGGAAGGACTCGGGGGGTTGCAGCAAAGAGGATGTGATGGACCCTCGCCCTCCGGCTATTCTGACATAGCCCGAGTCCTCATTTCCATCTGGGAGATGTCTCCTGCTTCCTAATTGCCTTAAAGCCTGAAACTGTGAGGGCGAGCGGTGCAGCCCTGTGCCAGCCAGGATGGCTCCCTGGGTGATCAGGCATAAGAAAGAATTCCTAAAATCCTGTGAAACCTGCTTTGCTAAGAGTGCTCTTCCTTAGGTGATAAGTGTCCCAGGAGGAAATGAGTATGACTCCCAAAGTTTGGCAACCCCCTTTCCTGACAAACACTGGCTTGGATTAAGCCCTCAGATTTCCTTGACATGTTAAACCTGTATTCTGGTGTATTTGAGCCCAATAAAAGCCTAGTGAGGAAGGGGCTCTGGGTCATTCTTCTCTGAGAGTTTGACCCCTTTCCTCCCCAAGCAGAAGATGTCTTGGTAGTTTTTATTTTCATCGGTGACGGAGGGATGGGGCTCTGCGGGCGGAGCCCCCCCACATCTGGCGCCCCGGACAGGGACCCCCACAGTAATCTAATCACTAAGCAACTTTATTTATTTATAGTGTGCCCTCAGGCACTGTGAATTTTCCCATGTACTGAATGAAACTATGCCGGGATTTCAAGGATTTAACCGGGAGAGATGGGTGCCTTTGATTCCGTCAAATGGAATACAATGTTGAGTGGATGAACTCTACCATAAAATAGGTTCTTAGTTGCTTGGTATCCAGGCCCATGGGGACCTTGAAATTGGTGAGGTTCCAGAGGCCTCCATGGACATTGGAGGACCCTTGCTGGGGCAAAAGACAAGAATAATGGCACCTGGGAAATTCCAGTTTTTACCTGCAGGTGAAAACCAAAGTCTACATATGGCGTGAGTCAAGGGTTGTAGTCCTTGGAAATCAGGAAGGGAATTGAATAAGTATGGACATCATAAGCTCATTAACATAAGAAACTCAGTACTCATCACATTCTAACTTGTAAGATATCTGTATTTTGACCTTCTTTGTAGGAACCACAGCTAAAGTCCTATTCCAATTGACCTTGGAGAGCAGAGACTCCTACATGTTTTTCTCAGAGTGCAACACTGGTTTTGGATCATCAGGCTGGGAGAAAGGAACACACCCAGGTGAGCACTAGGGCTTTGTGATGGGTGGGCCAGAAATCGACCCAACACTGGGGTCTCATGACTTATTTCTCTATCCCCAACTTTACCCACTTCGTACTTGGGCTGTCTGTTAGTGAGAACCCAGAGAAGAACACCTGGCAGCTGATTTACTGACCATGCAGCCTCTGGTGAGTAGGGGATGCCTGCTTCTGCTGTAATGACACCCTAGGGCCATTAGATGGAGAAGTTTTTTCCTATTGGACAGGATGTCCATGTTCAAGTACATGGGTTTCAGGGACCTGAGCTCCAATTAATTTTGCCCAGAACTGCGGGACACTGATCATAAGTTGGGAACTCATAGAAAATGCATCTCCTCCCCAATATCACAAAAAATTTATGCCAGGCTTCATTAAGCTTGCTGATTCACAAAAGAGATGAGAAGTTTTCTTTCTCTCAGTCAGTCATAGCCTCACTGGCCAACCATTAACACATCAGTCGTGTTTTTTATTGTGATGCTCTTAGGATGGCGATGATTGCAAATGACAGAGATGGAAGAGAATCAGAGCATGAGAAGCCAGTGTGGAGGACACTGAGTGAGCACCTGCTCATAAGTCATCGGGGTTAGGATACCCAGAGTGAGGACTGATCAGTGGAGTGGAAGAGGGTTAGTAAGGCCGAGGAATCAGTGCCTTTTCCCCCTTGTGCTACATATAAAGGAGAAGGGGTATAGTAGGTAGAGCAAAAGTTGGGTCCTATGTAAATATTTGAAAAAATGAGTAGACCAAAGGCAATCAAAAGGTTTATTTTATCCTATAGCACAGAGACAAGATAAAGCCCCAAAGGAAGCAGAGCTAACTACTTGAAGTCTCAGATAAAGTTGAGCATGGGGGCCTCATCCCGCAGGACAGTCAGCTGGGACTGTCCTTCAGCACAGCCTCTCAGAGAGACCTGGCCTCTGCTGCTGGAACACTCCACCTCTTGTTAGTTATGCTCACCTGAATCCTGTAGCCTGAAGACAGACACAACTACTGCTATCACATTCTGCAGACTTGTTCAGTTCTGAGGGATGCTAGAGATACTTCCAAGGTTCTCTGACATTTTAATGATGTATAAAGTAATGTTTTGTGTTTAATGCAGGTTTTCTAGACAGGACATATTTTGTACATTACTACACTGAATTCACTTTCAATACTCATAACCAGTACTGAAACCAGCTAACAGATGAGGAACCAGAAAATTATCTAGGGAAATAATTTTAACCAATGGGCATGTTTTAGAAGGCCACATCACAGTCATTGTTCAGTTTGTGATGAATCATTAGTGTTACTTGAAATTCATAGAAAGGAGAGTTTTTGTTATAAATTTTGAAGTGAATATTTTCTAATCAGCTGTATGGTCATTGTAATGACCAGGTTATTGAAACACCCTCAGGTTCTATTTTGCCACAGCTCAGGTGAGGCATCATTATAATATAGTATCATAAATTCAGTGTGTGTATGTTTCTGTGGGTGTATAAGAAAGACAGATACCAGCTCAGCACTGACAGTTAGCTGAGTAGAACACCCAAAACAGGTTGATCTATGTACACACCGAGCTGCCCCTCATTTCCCCCATGCTTTTGTCTCAGCTTCTTCTGCACACTGGCAACAATTGATCTGTGTGACTTGAAATGTCTTTGGTCTTTTAGAAATCAGTGATCTTCAAAGATATAGCTGTAGACTTTACCCATGAAGAGTGGGCCCTGCTGGACACGTCCCAGAGGAAGCTCTTCAGAGACGTGATGCTGGAGAGCATTAGTCACCTGGTCTTTGTGTGTGAGTCATGAAACCTGTATGAGTGTATGTATGTGTGTAGGTGTGTATGTGTCCATTCATTGACAGGTCGAGTAGGTACACAGAACAGCTGCCACTGCCCAGGTCCTGTTGCTGCGCTGAGTCTCTCAAGACTCTCATAACTGCTCAGAGAGATGTTTGTTTTTTATTGTGTTTTCATCAGCACACCAGAACATCATCTTGACCACAATTTTATATCTTTTGGCTATTTGTCTCCAACCATGAGCATATAATGGGGAAATCAGTGGATATTGTTAATTTATAAATGATTGATCAAGTATTTTAAAATATTCACTATGTCCTGGTATATTTGGAGGCTTAAGACCAGATCATTAAAAACAAGATAATTTTGATCATTCTTGTGGAATTTATGTTGATTCAGTTCTGTTTGAAAATTATATACACATTTTGGAGGCATTAACATCTCACATGTGGAGAAAACTGAGCATTCTTAATTCTGTCTTTCAACGTGATCATGTGCATGAGCATGTAACAGTCATCATTGTTTCTGTCACTGGTCTGGAGTTCTTCCCTGGCTGGTGTTGGAACTGCCATGTTTTCTCTGTGGAAGGTGTTGTTGCAGGACTAACCTTCAGTCATTTCTTTACCCTTTCACAGTTTGATTCCCTGGCCTTAGTGATTGCAACATTTCATTAGAGCAGAACTCAAAATTCACAGTCCTCTCTTCCACAAACAGAGTATCAGCACTGCCAATCAGATGCGACTTTCCAGCTGGAGCAAGGTGAAGAGCTGTGGAGGGAATGACCTGGGTTTCTCCCAGGCTGGAGTGCAGGTGAGCAGCAGGGGTCTGTGTGCCAGGCATGCAGGTGCCCGCTCAGTGACTATGTTCTGGCGTGTGTCAAGAGAAGGTCCTGGGAAGTGAGTTATCCATTCTGCAATATAAGGGAAGGCATTGGGGATAAATTGCTATCTTATCATTTTCTGCATAAATCAATTTTAAAGCATGAGTCCTTCTGCCACTTTCTTTCCCTTTAGGGAAAATAATGATTGCATGCTTCTTGCAGGTAAACTTTCATATAGATATTCTTGTCCTAATCTTCCCATCTAAGGTTTCACCAACATATCTTGACCAATTTTTTATTTCTCATATTTCTATTCCGATCTTTTTATCCTATTTGACAATGGCCATTAAAGTGTGTCTGGTACCCAAAATGCTTCATTTCATATGCTTTCCCTAATGAAGTGCCAGGTTTTGGAACATTCCTAGCTATATGGAAGTTGTTGCATTAATAAGTTTCTATTCCGCTAATGCCATTCTCACAGTTTATACTGTTTCAATCAGTTCAGCCACGAAAGTTCCCCTTTAAGAACAGGAAATGATATTAATACGACAGATCAGGAAGAAAGGCATATTGCCCATCATGCCAGTGGTAAGTTTCATAGCTGTGAAACTCAATTATCCAAATTAAATATATGGCAATAAGTTAGTAATAAACACAACTGTCTGTATATAATTTTATAATTAACTTGGTATTAGGTTCTTCCCAGGATAAAACTTTATATGGTTTGATATCAGTGAAAAAAAATAACATGAGCCAAAACTATAACCTGAGATGTGAAGAAAGGCAGTATTATAAGATCTGCTCATTGCCCAGTCATTGAGACATGGAGAGGCCCTAGGTCTGTGACCACTATTAACAGTCACCCAAGTACCAGGTATTTTGTGAACACAAAACTCGGTAAAGTACTGAACACTAAGGCAGGAAATCAGAGGGTGAGGCTTCTTGAGGAGTACCAAAATGACTTACCAATCACTTGCTCTAACACAGCTATTCACTGTAAGATCACAAGAAGTTCTCTGTTTGTAAAGTAACATTCATGGTATCCGTGAGGACTCAAAGTGCGCAAAACACTCTCAGCGCCAGTAAGGCAAGCCCCTCAGTGGTCGCTTAGGGTGCAGTCATCTAGAGATTCCCACTCCAAGGAGAGAGCCATCCTGAAATCAGAATAGAGAAACGTTCTTTTGGATTTCATCGCAGAAAATATATGTGCCCGTGCTCATGTGTTTGAGAACTTCTAAAAGAATCCTGAAACACCAACTCAGTAAATAGCTGAGACTTTGAGAAAATACCTGCTTATAAATCATATGGCATAAAATGTAGGAGATTGAAGTGATCAGGAAATACAGAGTGCAGAATTTTGTGCAAAATTAAACCTTGTAAATATAGCAATGCTTACAGAGAGTTAAACAATAAAATCTGCTACTGGAGGTAAATGTTGGTGTTGTCATTCCTTATGTGGTTGTGAGCAAACACCCTCAGGCCTGCACTTCTGAGCACAAGAATAATGATATGGGCTGAGGCCCACACACCCCATTTCTCTAACATCTCTCTCCACAGACCTCGGTTCCCCCATTCCACCTCCCCTCCAACAGCATTCCTCTCCCTTCAGCTGGCGGTGACACTACTCCCAGCTTCAGCCCCACACACGCTGTTTCTTGGGTGCCAGGTCCCTGCACAGGGGAAGTCATGGGGGCAGTACCACAGGTATCTTACTTGAAAATCTTGGTGGCCTCTCAACATATGGCTCTGAACTGGAAGCAACACGGGGACAGGAGGCAGAGAGTGCTGCCCACCTGGCCCCCAGAAAGTTTCTCCAATTTGGTTCCAAAACCTCTCAATTTTGTGCTACAGGGAGAAAACTGTGAATTCCACAACCCTGTTCTGTATCTCCCATAATTGCTGAAGTATGTGCCCCCCAATCATCCCTAATTAGAACACAGCCATTCATCACCACCCCCCAGCATGCCAGAGAATAAAGCTCCAACAAGATGAATTGCTAATTCTATCAGCCCCCATGCAAGGTGATCATTTATTTTTTAATAATTATCACAATGTTCTTTCCCCAAGCAAAGTGAGGCTTCTCATAAAGGGAATGTTTTTTCTCTACCCCCTGGGCTGGAAATGTTGTGCTTCAACAAATGCCTATATTGAACCTCAACAAACACCAACACTGAACCATAGAACCCAGGGGAAATGCTCTCAGTATACCCTGGGCTCACCTGTGCTCTGACCACTAGCACAGTCCCCAGAAGGTGGGCCTGACTGAGACCTGGATTTTCCAGAAAAAAAGTCTTTCCCAGGGACTCCATTGTAGAGGCAGGGTGGTGCAATGGGAAGCCATCTGCGAGGATGATTTGGAAGGGATTTTACCATCTGCTTAAGACAGTACAGGTTTCTGTCTCCCACCCCACAGGTTGAAGTCAGTGGCAATTCTCACCTCCAGAGAGACAAAGCAACGTTTGTGATTTCCCTTCTTTGTTTCCATTGGAAGGAAGGACCAGGTCAGCTTAGGTGAACTGGGAGCCACTACTGATGAATAATTGGCCCAAAGGCAATCCTGGGATTGTACTTCTGGAAGTTCTTGGTTGACTCAGGTTTCCAAGGAAAGGTCACATCCTCAACAGTAAATCAGAGAGAGGGCAGCCATCCCCCTCAAACAGGCAGACATGTCTAGCTTCTGCACACAGCCCTGGGCCCTTGGATGATTCATCAGTGCACCCCTGCTGGGCCTGGATCCCAGAGGCAGCCTCTGCCCAGAGCAATGGGCTCAGATACAGGAACAAAGGAGATGACCAGGCAAACCTCCCAGGAGTATGGGAGGGCAGAACCCCTGGTCAGTTAAGGGTAACGTCCTGCCGGACTCATCCTGTGCAAAGCAGGTCAGCCTCAGAGTTAGGGAGAGTCAGATACATCTTATGAGAACTGCCTGCTCTGTATGGAGCTCACTCTACCAGACATGCATAGACTCACCAAAAGCTGTTGCGTGTCCTGAGAGGTAGGACAGGGATGTGTGCTGACAGCTCTCCCCACTAGCACTGTGCCAGAGGGATTCCAACAGGAATTGTCATCCTGTCCTGCTGCATTGCTTTGTCAGCAGAGAACACAGGGCCTGGTGTACACCAATGACACTGAGTCCAGGAACTTCAGGAGACCCCTTACCAGGCCACGTCATTCACTTAGTGGGGGGGAGGTGCGGTTTCTAATCTAATCTCCATTTACTTGGTCTATTGTTAATATCACTGATAACAGAAGAAGTATTTACTTGTGTGATCATGGCCATTGCTTCGGGCTGACAGGTGGGAAAATTCTCAGAATCGTCAGGAAGAGGTGAGGGGAGGCTGAAGGAAAATGTGTGACCCCATGGTACATAAAAGCATATGAACCGGGTCTTGAAACCTTCCATTGGAAGGTCAACAGGATTGGATTTGTGAGGTCTCACAGTCATGGGAACACAAGAGATCTACCCAGATGCCTTTAACGACATCCCACAAGTGAAACAAGGGTTCAAGCTTCTCCCATGAGCAGGGCAGAGGCTGAATCTACACTTCATGGCCATTCATGTAGACTTGCAGTTCTTAAACCTGCCATGTATGTTCAGTTCAGGTTACCATGCTGATGGTCAATCACCCATGCTAGCAGCTAGATGAACAGATGTGCAGAATCCAGCCATTGCCTACATGCACCCACCCTCAAGTCCACATGCCACCACACCCAGGACCCATCGAAATAGATCAAATGCCCAATCCTTTAGAAAAAAAGGAAAACTAAACTAAACTCCATCCCCCATATCATTCACAACACTTTATATCTACTGTTTGAAAGTAACTAACGGCTTCAAAAGTATCCCACTTTGCAAAAATCACATATCCTCTGCCCCCTGCCCCACCATGGACCATTCACACAGTGCCCACAGGAAAGTCCTCAGACCGGGTAACCAGTCCAATGCCCTTGGACAGGTACATGTATCCATGGGGCTGCAGCTATTACAGGACCCCATGCACAGACCTCCTTCCCTTCTTCCTCCTCTTGTTAACCCTGGCCTTCCCCCCAGCTGCACTGTGCAGCATTTAGTTTTCCTATCCAGGAGGATGCTTGGTCATGCCAGCCCTGTATCTGGGCAGGCCAATTATGACCGACTTGGATTGCGGGGCACATTTCACTTTCCTGAGGTTATGTTCTACCTTGGGTCAAGATGGCTCTTGGAGCCATCTCCACTCCCCTAATGTGGTGTATTTGACTGAAGTTTCTTGCACAGGACATTCTGTCTCAGGACCTGTGACACTGGAGTGACTCTCTGTGCCCCATTGGGTTGATCCCAGGACTTTAAAAACCATCCTGAAGCACCTCAGTTTCCTGCTTACAGACACACTCCCACGGCCTCTTTACAATTCACTTTCCAGGACATAAAAGATAACATAGGCACATTGGTGCCGGGCAGAAGAAGTGGCACAGGCAGCTGTCTTAGCGTCATTCATTTTGAACCACTGGCTGTCTGCAGTTTTGATGTAATAGAAGTAATGTTATTTGTGAAAATTCTACCCAGCATGGACCAGCATGGCATAGAGCTCATACACAAGGGGCCCTGTTTTCTGCTGAGACAGGTACTGTTGCACATTGAGGCGCTCAGGATAGTGCATGACCTTCTATGTTTTTCTTCCTGTGAATGCAAGACACATTTTAATGCCAGGAAAAGGACCTTCCAGGCATCCTTCAAAGTCAAGGTCTTGCATGCAGGCGGCTTTTTCAGGCAAATGCTACACCGATAGGAATTGTCACCATCCAGCTTTTTGGGTGTCACCAGAAGTTCCAAGGCTTGGGCCACCACACTATGAGCCTGCTGGATATCCAGGGCAATGTTCAGGTACAGGTCCAGGGTGTCAGACACCTTGGCATCAGAGAAACTTGATCTGAGATATACAGTAGCCTCCAAATATCTGACAGATCAGGGTGGCATCTTGGGAGGGCCTGGCCAGCTGCTCCAGCTCATGTAGACAGGCTTACTGCATAGCGTCCATGGTGAACATGAGATACTCATGGACATCTTCCTGCCAGTGTGTGTTGAAGACCGCAAACAGCTCCTTGGGGGGTTCCATCACATCTCCAGGATGCAGAAGGGCCCGAGTCGCGTGAGCTTGTATGGCATACAGGAGGCAGAACATTGGCTAGACGCAGGTCCCAAGTGCTGCCAGGACAGCAGGTAGCGGGCCAGGGGCAGAGTGTGTGTCAGGCACTGCAGGTCGGCAATCATATAGCACGTGTCCCCCAGGTTCCAAAGCCCAGCTCTGACCCTGTAGGGTCTTTCTTCTTCTTGGTGTGGAGATGCAGCCTCCATGGGTCCAGAGACAATCTTCAGCAGACATTGCACCTGAAAGCTCCCGCTGCAGAGCGAATCTTCTGTGGCAGAGTACATCTTCGAATGAAGGGCACTGCTGGTGCATCCTCCCCTAGAGTCAGAGCCCAAGGTCTGCCGAGCCAATCAGCTACCTTGCCTTAAGGCTTGGCCATGGCCAATCCTGGGACTCTGAGAGACAAAGGGATACCTTTTCCTGCCTCCTGAACTCAAGGGTCTCAGGAAGAAATTACATTGAATTCAGGCTGAATCTGAAATCCAAATAGCCTTATTCTTATCAGGGAAAGAGCAGGAGATTGAGACACACAGCTATGGGAGGCTGGCCTTGGATGTCGAAAGTGGAAACTGGAGGTTGCTGTCCTAAGGCGAGAAATGTCTGGAGCCATGAGCAGTGGAAGGCCAGGATTCTCCCTGATAGCCGTCAAACAGAATGTGGTCAGGCTGGCTCCTGGTTTGGACTTCCAGTGCCTGGACCGTAAGGGGATAAATGTTCCTTAAGCCTCCTCATTTGCAGGAACCTAGTGAAATCGATCAGATGTCCTAGTTAAGATGTCCTGTATGACATCTATTTTTCCAAAATGATTTCTCCAAGTGAAATCAGTTTTATTGTTGATCCGATCACATTTTAAGTAAGAAGCAAATAAGATATGCAAGTTTGAGCCATACAGAAAAACTCCACAGTGAATCCTATGAACCAAGGGCATTCCACTAGCCTCTGACCATGTGCCAGGGGTCTGCTAGCCACCGCCTGCACTCCTGGGATCTGCCAGCCACTGCTGCCTGCATGCCCAGGTCCGCCAACCTCCAGTTTTTCCTGCCTCTACTCCCCGCCTCTTACCGGTCTGGATGGATGGTTGTTGGAGTTCCGTACAGTTCAATTCAGAGTCTGGTCCCTGTAATCCAGGGAGACTGTACAGCACAGAAAATGAACCATCCATCTGCTGGATACTCACTGTGGCCACGTGAGCATCACCCCCCTCACATACTCCTCCTCTTCTACTTCATCAACAGCAACTACTTACAATGTCTCACATTCCCTGTCTGATCTAGAATTTCAAGTTCCAAAAAGAAACCTGACCATGCTAAAACAAACAAACAAAAAAAAAAAAAAACAAAAAAACACATCTATGTGCATGCCTGGCCATAGATGGAGTAGCATCTTCCCTCTGGCTACCTGCAGTGAGAATTGCCAGATGAGGCCTGTCAGTGACCCCTGGTGATTATTGTGCTTCACACCCTCATTACAGATGTGGAGACCCAGGTTCAGTGAGACTCTACAGTCACTGGTTCACCTGCATCTGTGAAATTTCTGATCTGTGTGCTTAGAATGTCCATGAAAGGATGTGCTAGACATGGACAGACAACAAAGGCCAATTCACAACAAAACAAGACCCTGGACATCTCCCCAAAGCCCTCCTGTGATCTTGTGACATTTTGCTCGATGGAAACAGCAAACTGAGGCTTACCTTTGCCCTGATTTGTCTCGATTTGGAGTCCAGCTTTGAGGCAGAGCAAAATATCTTTCACAGGCCATTTTCATTATAGAAGGTGCATAATCACCCTTCAGAACCATGAAGAAACACCCCTCAGCTCTGCTATAGAGAATTTCCTTGCATAGTCAATTAGGCTTGCTTCCCATAGAGATGCAAATTAGAAACAAAAAACTAAAACACAATTTTCTGCTAGGAGACAATTTGTACCAGGTTTTAAAATAAATAAAAATGAAATAAATAAAAATGTTTGTAAAAATGTTCTGGTACTGCTATCCATCTTCATCGTGCTGAATACATTTTGCTGAAAGTTAGGCAAGAGGAAAAAGAGTAGGTGAAGTATCTGCAGCAATCAGAGAAATAGGCCAGGTTCTGTGCATTTGCCAGAAATTCCTTGTCAATGGACTTGGGTAAAATAAACTGCCTTTCAGAATTGAAATGTATTTAAGCTTTTTCCCTTTCCTTTTTCTTCCTTCCTCTCTCTTTCATTGCCAAATGACTTGGAATGTCCTATGCATTTTCTGTCCCTACTGTTTTTGTACCATATTAGCTTCACAGCCCATAGAAATGGCTTCTGCCTGCATCACGCTCCTGGAATCTGTCTCACTAAAGAGACCAGGGAATTATTAGGCATGCTTTCATCACTGATCTCTTCATGACAATTCCAGGACCAACCGCAGTGATCTGAGTGGGAGTATCGGCCCTCTTGGCTCTTTCTGAAAAGTGTTGCAGGGCAATCCTTCTGATTCATTTTCTCCCTCTTTTGCACTCCAGGACCTAAGTCTCCTAGATACCTTTCTTCCTCTTCATTCATTCCCAGAATCCTATGTTCCGTCTTTCCACTCCTGTGCTCTCAATTCTATTTCCTTCTGAGTGGCACGACTACTGATTTTCCAGTCTTTCTGGTTACAAGACCTCTTCTGTACTCCACTCTGTGACCTTTTGTGGAAACCTCTACACTGCATTTACCAGAGCTCCTGGTCAGTTAGCTTCCTCTTGGTGCCTCGAACACCTGGCAGGAGCAGTAGGGTGGAAATTAAGATGAAGAAGGTGGCCAGGTGTTTCCACTTCCAATTCTGGTGGGCTGTGCTCTGGTGGATGCAGGGGTTGGCTCCAGACTCCAGCTTCCTTTGTGCTCACAGTGGACTCCTGAGCATGCACCAAACTGGCTCTATCCCCTTGGTAGTAGGAGGACCAACTGAGCTCTGACCTGCTTTGCTGGGCACCCTGGCTGCCCAAGTCCCTCCTGGCCCACATTTCCTCCTCCAAAGTCTGAGTCCTGGATGCAGGTGCCTCCCCCACCTTTCTAATCTTCTGACACAAAGCACACCTTCCCTAGAATCTTAAGCATCTCCCCTTGGGTGCAGCTGACTCAGAGTTCTGACCTCCAAACTCACAGGTCCGGCCTGGAGATGCATGTCCCTAGCTGCACCGATCTGAGATCTAGCTCCTCAACATAGCCTTCTCCTCCCCCTCCTCCAGGACCAGAGTGAGATGACCGAGTGCTGTGATCTTTCAACCCTTTACCATTTCAGCCTTCCTGTCCAGTGTAACAAATTTCCTTGTGTTCTCAATTCGCAGTGATGTTTCTGGGATCCTGGAGCCAGCTGGTCTGGTGAAAATTCCACACTGACTTGCAACTCTTACTTCTTTTTTTTCCTTGTACTCAAGGTCAAACTTTATAAATAATTTCACCACTTTTCATTTACCCACCTTCTACTTGTTTACTCTTTCCATGTCTCCCCAGCAGCGGAGCTGTGTAAGCCATCCCTGCTTTGCGGTCTGCTCAACAACTCCTACTTCTTGCTGAACTTTATTAGGCTGCTGGTCTTTTACACGTGGATTTCTGGAAGGCACTTCAAAAGCTATTTGACTTGATTGGAAATCATCCCTTTCTCAAACTGATACTCATTTAAGGTTGGCCTGTATTCTTATCATTTACTCAGACACTTGGGTTAAAAATGACTCACTCAGCAATGCCTATAATTCCCTCGTAAATCACAATTCACTAATTACATAAACCTACAAGAACTGTTCATCAATACTCACTAACTGTGTTATAATATTTTCCTTCCCTTTCTGTCCTCACTGACATTCACCTAATTCAGGTCCTCGTCATACTCAGCCCCCATGGTTAATTGTTCTGTTAAACTAGTCAGTCCTCATTGCCATTATCCGCCATAGAAGGTTTACTTACAATTTTGGCATTGGCCATTACAAGGAAGAAGGAATAGTTCCACCTTCTCCTGTTGTATATGTCTGCTTGCCTGAACACATGCATTCTCTCTCTCTCTCTCTCTCTCTCTCTCTCTCTCTCTCTCTCTCTCTCACACACACACACACACACACACACACACACACACACACCATGTCAGTTGCTAAACCATGAAGTCTAAGGTTCACACTCAGATGTATAAGAATACATAGAACACTAAAACACCAGAGCTAGAAGCAGCCTTGAAGATCATCTAAGCCCGTGTTACCACAACTAAATGGATTATACTTACATAGAATATTTCTAGAAATCAGTGCTCTGAACTCCACACTAACACTTTGCTGTAGGAAACTCTTTAAACTAAGAATCTGACATTTTATAAGGCTGTATGCAGCAGTGTTCGAGAACTATTGATCCCTAAACAAAGGAATATCTGAGAGTCAAGGGTGATCCCCAAGTAGAGTGAAGAGCAGAGAGGGACATTTAGAACTCCCAACCAGAACTTGTGTCTTTTAGGTCCAGTGGGGTGTCACTGTCTCCCCCTTGTCCACTTGAAAAGGACATGGTGAGAGAACAGGGACAAAATGGCTCACCTGTTGTTCCACTCCAGGACAGAAGCTCAGACTTTAGTGGTGAAGACAGATATGTGTCCAGCAAACTGGCAAACAGGGTGATAAGATTTGCAACCTGATCTAGACCCTTGGAACTCAGAACAGGCATGGGGACCATGGATTTGACTGCAGTTACTGTAGTCTGGAGAATGTTCACAGACAAAATGTCCTATACAGTCTAAGCCAATTGAGGTATCACCTTAGCGTCTATTACTTTAACTGAAACCGAAAGATTGTTGTTGATATATTTCCACTTTATTGCCAATGTATCATTAACTTTTGTGGTGTCTGACAATATTGTCATTCAAAACTGCCAGTTCCATCATCCTGGAGAACTGAGCATCCAAAAGAACAAGGGCTCTCTACTCTCCTTTGAAGGCAATACTGCTCTGGAGAGCCCACTATCCTTGGAGAACCTTAAAGAGGTAGCAGAACATCCTCATTACCCAGACTAGGATGTCCCACAGGCGCTAGGGAGCTGCTGACTCAAGTGAAGTCACCAGCAGCCCGCTGTCTCCATGGACATCAACTCCCATAAGAGCTATTGTCACTCTCTTTTGCCATTTTATTCTTTTTTGAATCAAATCCTGGGTAACCAGGCTTGGTAAGTTCAGAACATCTGAGAGCTTGAGGGAATCCTGCGCACAAGACCAATTCCCTGGGACTACAATCCAAGAAAGTTCCTCATGACAAAGTCAGCGATGGGAAGTGCACTCACCTGAACCCTGAATGACATCTTCTCGTCGTACCTATCACATGCCAGGTCAGGTTAAAACTGACTTAGATGATATGCCATGAGACACTCAAGGTGTCTGGAACCAGCTCTGCTTCACCATTGATGCTCATTAGGATCAGGGTAATGGATGGCCCATTTTCTTAGTAATTATGTATCTCTCAATCTCCTCTGCTCTTGTTCTCTGGGAGTTAGTAAATCTAAGAGTCTGGCATGAACGAGGCATGCTGAATCTCTGCGGAGTCAAATATAAGTGGTAGCAACCACTTGTAAGGACTGCACTGAATGAAGAAAACATAACCTGCATTGCTGGATTTTAGGCTTGCTGCAGTCCCCGTGGCTTTATTTCAGCCGCTGACTCTCCTTGTTGCCTGTCCACCCTGGTCTTCCCAAACACAAACTACACTGAGAGATTCAAACTGACTCTAATACTGAGTGTGCCCCTTGTACTCAAGGTAGAAACACAGACTAGAGTTATAACCACCCTTCCCTAACAAGCCTTACAGCAGCTCCATCAAGATCCCTCCCTGCCGGTGGTTGAGGAAAGGATTAGAAACACAAAAGGAGAACAGGCCAATCTCTAAAGAGTCTGGCCAAGTATATTCCAGGAGACATTAGCAATATTACTGTACCTGAAATAAAATATTTGTTTCCATGAGGAACAGGGTCTTAGGGTTCAGTAAAATGTAGGTGGTGGAAATATAAGTAACAATAGTACTTATTTATTTACTGTGTAATCTCTTCTTGTTTGGCCTCCAGCACCCCACCCAGCCTATGCCCATCCATACAACCGTGTGTAGATGTGTGGGAGAACCCAGTCTCATCAGTTGGTCTCCAGTCAGGAAACCTGGCATGATATCTGCACTGTCTTCCGTCCACAGAGCTGAAAGGAGCACCTTATTACCATGAGTGCTAAGTAAGGAACAGGGAGTGCCTGTCACTGACAGCCATCATCTAGCAGGCACAGACTTTGTTGAGGGTCCTGGCTCCATGTCACATTCACGTGGACCAGGTCGTGCCCTCATCACTCAGGCCCAGGCCAAGCACCGGGACCTGAAGTTACCAAGTGTGGGTCATGTGGCTCCTCAGTCCTGCACAGGACTCCAATGTCAGCCACAAGTCACCTGGCAAGAGTGCTGCACAGAGTCCTGTGCAGGTCTTCCTAAAAGATGCCCAGACTCTGAACCTGCCCAACCCCCTCTAAGACCATGCCAAAGGCAGACCTGAGGTATGTCCAGCCAGTCCTTCCTCCAGCAAGTGCTTCTGCACTCAGACCTGCACTATCACCTAGGATCCCAGGAAGGCACATGCTGAGGGACAAAGTGTTGACCTGTAGCCTCCACCCAAAGGACCTCTCCTTAGAACTATCAACACCTGCCTTGTTTCCTAGCACCCTCCAGCTCCCCAGAGGCCCAGCCAACCCCTCAGAAGGCTCTTGAGAAGTCTAAAAAGAGGCCAGTGGAGATCTTAGCTCCTGACTACTCCCTTACTGCTGCCTGCTAATAAGACTACTTCTCCTGCTCAGAACCTTCCCTCCCCAAGGGTGCAATAGGGACTCTCTGTCTATGTCCCTTGGATTCTCTGGTAGGGGGACATGCAAGTCTTTTCCTCCTCCGAAGACAGCGATGACCATTGAGATGTAATGTCTGTGATACCTGTCCTCTATCCTGGGTGATCTGGAGGTGATTGTTGAACCAGAGATGGGAGGTCACCAGAGGCAGCTGTTTCTTTGGAGTCACTCCTCTGCTGTGCTGTGTGGACAACTGGTGGGAACCTAGATCGTGTTTTTGTGACACACATGTGTAAATACTGCAATGTTTAATCATGTGGGTCAAGTGATATTTCTAAAAGTATTTGTTTATTAATTCTTGTAGTTTAGAGGATATTGCTAATGGTATTATTAGTTTGTGAGGTTAATTTGGTAAATTTAAATTGATGCATAGGAAATTAAGTCAGTGTGGAATAGTCATGCTTAAGTTGTACTGTAAGTAGGAACCCCAGTAATGAATTTATGTGAGGTTTGCATTTATCTCACTTTGGGGATACTGGGC
The DNA here is from genome assembly GCA_039655065.1 of Glossophaga mutica. Classification (NCBI taxonomy): domain Eukaryota; kingdom Metazoa; phylum Chordata; class Mammalia; order Chiroptera; family Phyllostomidae; genus Glossophaga; species Glossophaga mutica. The sequence goes on from CM077317.1 coordinate 14,787,421, forward strand.
ACAGGCCTGGGGACAGCACTGCAGGTTTGAAGCAGTGCCTGCTTGAGGGAGAATGTGCACTATGTGGGGATTTTCAGTGGAAAGCAGGATGGGGCCCCTTCTGCTGACTTAGTACCTCTGTTTATGAAATGTCCTAATAAAGTTTTGTTTACATTTCTCTTTCCTTTTTAATAAAATTCTGTGAAATATATGTTGCACTTGGTCTTCGTTTCTGAGCATGTCCTGTCATTTTAAAAGTAGTAGTATTTCCCCAAAAGTCATTTCACTGAGAAGCAAAGTGAGTCTGTTAGGACAGATTGCCTCTTAGACATGCAGAACCTCAGGCTCACCAAGCAGAACAGCATCAGTAAGCGAATATTCAAGACATGCTGTCCTGAGTCTGATTTAGCTTGAAATTAGGTTTGCTTGTAAGAAGGCTGAGTGTGCTTTCGGCCTACATTGGGCTCAATTGGTCAGTTTTCATAGGCACTTATTCTTGACTCCCACTCTAAGAAATTCTGAAGTTGTGTGTCTGTCAGAGGGGGTGTCACTGGGAATTTCAAAGATCCCACAATAGTGGTAGTGGGCAGCTGTATTTGAGAACCACTAGAGGCGAGGGTCAAATTATCTCCTGAGTCAGGCTCCCTCCATTGTCTACTTCAGGACAAGTTCAGACTAGGTCAAGGTCAACCCTATCGCTCTGTAGAGATGATTTTCTTAAAAAGACCACATGACTGTTCCTTTCTCCTGCCCTCCAGGAAGCAATTCCTGGTGCAGTCCTAGGATGGTGAGTTCCCTTCATAGTGCATTGGGTGTATCATTGTGCAGTGAGCAGACTCTGCACAATCATTTACTCCTCTGCAGAATGTAGTGATGATCAGTTTTAGAATTCTCATCATTTATGTCACTGTGATGGTCTTTGTAATCTAGGTTACTATCCCCCATGATTTTGATCACCATCCTTTTTGTCATGGGAAATTGTGGTGTGTGTGGTTACAGAACATGATATCCCATCTCTCTATGCTTGCAGCGAGACAATGCCATTACAGACAAATACACATAGCAGGTCCTGGACAGACATTGTTCACCATGGTGTTCTTCCCATGGTTGACTTTATGAGGTTCCCAGGTCTCTTTCACAGAAGGGTTGATGAGGAGACTTAAGTAGCACGTTCTCTCCTTGTCTCAGCGAAGGGAAACACTCTTGGATCTCCATTGAAGACACATACATGCCTGTAATCCATAGAGTGAAATCCCCTGATACACCTGTTCTGGTTCCAGTTCTCATTGTCAGTGAACCTGTGGAACAGTGTGGAGCAGCAGAAGCTCAGAATCCAAGGGAATGCGGGAGTCATTGAACATGCGCAGAATCACAGAATCATGCACTGTGTTCAAGTTTTTGCCACAGATAGTCCCCTGAATTCAGCAATTGTGGCTCCACAAAGTTTTTTCTTTACCTATGTTAATCACTGAATGCTATATTCCGCCCCAGGTTCTAGGACTCCCATGCCACTCCAGAAGGAAACTGGGAGACTCAAGCACTATAGGCAGAAATGCAGGCTGGAAAGTCCGGGAGGTGAGCTGACGACCGCGAGGCTCCACTCACAAAGAGCCCCACCTTTCAGGCTCTGGGCACCTCCAAATCACCTTCTGGGTCACCATCTCAGAATTCTGAGTATCCTGCTGAACTGGAAACCGAGTTCCAGTATCACAGGTCATTCTCCAGTGTGTGGGTTTCAGTATTCCTTTTTAGATCACAAATTTCTGGCCTCCCCTCCATGCCCAAACTCCCCGCTTCTGGCATCAGTGGGTGAGGAGGTCAACACAGTAGTCATCAGTCCCGTTGTGGCAATCCTGTTTGTGGAACTCTGGGTTGCCACCGCAGGACCCCAGGTATCTGTTCTGCTTTTCATTCTGATTCCCCCATTGGTGCCACGGAAATCTCCAGCAGAGGCGCCTTAGGACGAGGGCTTTCTGCCTTATTCCTTCCTGGGGTCTCCTCTTTGCACCTGACACTGGGATGAGCTCAACTGGGTATTGGAATGCAAATCCTCTATTTCCACTGCTTGGCAGTGCATGGTCCCCGCACATCCCAGCTGCCACTTGAGATGCTCCATCCCTCACTGGATTGGCACTGGAACTAGTGTGTAAAGGCCACCCTCCATAGTCACCTCAGGAAATCTGTTCGGCTTCATAAAAGAGGGAATATTTATTGCTGTTAGGCAGTGATTTTCATCCTTTTTCATTTCATGGCATGCATAAACAGATCACTAAAATATGCAGCACAACAATGACACACATATATAATTTTCATGATTTAACAAAAATAGCCATAATTATCATTTATCTACTACTACTACTACTACTACTACTACTAATGACCCACTCTTATTCTTCCAAAGTGACTTTTTCAAATCAGGTGACTAGACCTGTATGTAAGGATTTCTGGTACCAAGAATAAACCAATGAGATACTACCTTATTATTGACAAGACCAATCAGACGCACCTCTATTGTGTGTGCTATATATTCGTGCTTCCAGATGGGACACTCACATCAGGTGGTGATGGTTGTGTTGGCTGCTCATTTTTTTTACATGGCAGTCTAAGGGAAAAGACTTCAATGCCCCTGACTAAATAATCAGGTGTGGCATGTTTAAGAATTTCTACAGGCACACCATTTAAAAATTGCAGGTGTATGTCATCAATCGAATTGATTCCTGACAAAAAATGCCATAGGAAATTCATGAATTACAAAAGTGGGGTGCAATTAAAGGTCACAGGGTCCCTCTGACATCCCTGGGGCGGGAAGTCTCTGAGCAGGATGTCTGGATCCTCAGCAGGCAGTACTGAGAGAGAACTCAGGAATCTAGAGCTCCACTGACCTCTGTGGAACCTCGTGAAAAGTGGGGTGATACCATAACTGGTTTAAAGGCTAAGAAAATGTATCAGATTGAGAGAGAGTCATTTAAGGTAAAGTGTGTACATATTAAATTATGACATAAAATTCATAATATAGCAGGAAGGAACTGGAACCAAACTCAAAAGAAACAAATTAGTTGGCTGAGCTTAAAGGCAATTTATTTCCTGTTGAGAGGGATATGGCATAGTCAAGAACGACGGTGCAGAAACATGTGATATCCAGGGTTTGAAAGCACGTATGTGCCTAGTGATCTATTTCCCAGGTGAAATAGTTTATCAACCAACTAGTTAAAGTGAGAGAAAAGAGGAGCCTGTGGAGAATGAATGTTCATGACAAAGCTGGGAATTGCCCTTTACTGAGCATCCCAGAACCATCGGACCTTGAGCTGCCTGACCTAGTAGGGTGAACAGGGAGGGGATTTTTAAGAAATGTGTCCTCAGGTGCAATGGACTAATTACTACATCTCTGGTTTAGTGATTTTCTCTTGGGAACCAGGAATTTTAAGCTAGAAGATCCTCCCTCCATGATCAATATAACTACTTTCAAAGGTATAAATCAACTGTGAATGACATAGAAGTAAAATTAGTTATTGCATATTACCAACGAGTAACGTTTTTCTTCCCTCACTACCCAAGAAATGAAGTAAAAAGTCATTTTCTCATTTTTTCATAGTTAATAATTTTAAATATATTTTATTGATTATGCTATTACACTTGTCCCATTTCTCCCCCATCATTCCCCTCCACCCTACACACCTCCTACCACCCACATTCTCCTCTTTAGCTCATATCCATCTGTCATAAGTTCTTTAGCTTCTACATTTCCCATACTATTCTTGCCCTTCCCCTGTCTATTTTCTACCCACTATCTATGCTACTCATTCTCTGTACCTTTCCCCCTTCTCTCCTCCTCCCACGCCCCTGTTGCTAACCCTCCAGATGATCTCCATTTCTGTGGTTCTGTTCCTGCTCTAGTTCTTTGCTGTTGTTATAGGTGTGGTTGTTAATAGCTGTGAGTTCGCTGTCTTTTCACTGTCATATTTTTATCTTCTTTTTCTTAGGTAAGCTCCTTTAACATTTCATAGAATAAGGGCTTGGTGATGATGAACTCCTTGAACTTGACCTTATCTGAGAAGCACGGTATCTTCCCTTCCATTCTAAGTGACAGCTTTGCTGGATAGAGCAATTGTGGCTGTAGGTCCTTGTCTTTTAAGACTTCAAATATTTCTTTCCAGCCCCTTCTTGCCCATATGGTCTCTTTTGAGAAATCATCTAACAGTCTGATGGGAAGTCCTTTGTAGGTGACTGTCCCCTTATCCCTTGCTGCTTCCAGAATTCTCTCCCTCATTTTAATCTTGGCTAATGTAATTATGATGTGCCTTGGCGTGTTTCTCCTTGGGTTCAACTTCTTTGGGATTCTCTGAGCTTCCTCAACTTCCTCATAGTCTATTTCCTTTGCCAGATGGGGGAAGTTCTCCTGCATTATTTGTTCGACTAAGTTTTTCACTTGTTGCTCTTCCTCTTCCCCTTCAGGTACCCCTATAATTCGGATGTTGGGACATTTAACGATGTTCTGGAGGTTTCTAAGTCTCTCCTCATTTTTTTGAATTCTTGTTTCTTCATTCTTTTCTGTTTGGTTTGTTTCTTCCTTCTGGTCCACTCCATTGATTTGAGTCCCAGTTTTCCTCTCATCTCTTTTGGTTCCCCATGCATTTCCCTTCATTTTACTAATTGTAGCCTGCATTTTTTTTATTTAATTTGTGAGCAAAATCAAACAATGCTGTGAGCATCCTGATCACCAGGGTGTTGGACTGTGCATCTGATAGGTTGGCTATCTCTTCGACCTTTAGAGGATTGGCGCTGGGGGTTTCATTTGTTCTCACATTTGAGCCTTTTTTGGTTTTTTTTGGTCGGTTCGCCACTGTTATGTAGTGAGAGGTGGAGCCTTAGTTGTTTTCCTGGGCAGGGAAGCCCAGTCATTGGGTAGTGACACTGTATGTGGGGGCGGGGTCTGAGTGGGAACAGTGGGGCTTGCTCCTATCTTTCTCGGATTCCAGTCCCTACCACCCCTTCCCCTTCACCTGGACCATCTGGGTGTGAATGTGGAACCACCTGGTCAGCCAGCCACCCTGCGCAGCCTTACTGGGTCTGCACAGTTGCCACACCATGCCCAGGGTCCGCTAGCCACCGCCTGTGCACCTGGGGTCAGCTACCCACCACCTGCATACCTGGGAACTGACAGCGGCTGCTGCCTGTGTGCCCGGGTCCGCACCTCCACTTCTTCCTGCCGCGACTCCGCCCCTCTTACCAGTCAGGATGAATGGTTGTTGGACTTCCCTACAGTTTAATTTTCTATCAGTTCTGATTGTTTTATTGTTTCTAAGTAATTGCTGTCCTTAATTTTGGTTGTGAGAGGAGGAACACTATGTCCACCTATGCCTCCATCTTGTTCGGAAGTCAATAAATTCTTAACATGGATTACAAAGTTCTATGTGGTCAGTGTCCTCACACTCAAATTCTCCATCCTTGGAATGTATCTTGATGTCACATCATTATTAGTTTTTCGTATTTCTTCATCTTTCATTTTATTTTTAAGTCCATATTTCCTACAGAAAATGGCACCCCATGTCCACAGTACCCCATGTGGCTAATGCTCTGCTTCAGTTCCAAGATGTATAATATTTCTTATAAACAGAGTGTATTCAGAAATACCTATAAGTGAATAAATGAATGGAGGGGTTTTCCTATCATTTCTTCACAATATCCTTATCATCTTTGCCCTCTAAGCTCTAAATTTGTTTGAGGGTTATAATCTCTTACTAGTCTGGAAAGTCCAGTCCAATAGAATAGGTTGTAGCCCAGAGATAGAAGTCCCTTTGAAGTTAATAGGTATGAATGTAATTAGGGTGTACAATCAGAATATATCCAGGAATAGATTTATTAACTGTCTTCCCAGGGTAAAAGGCAGTCAAACAGGACTAATGACTTTGTCCCTGAAAGAATAAGCTGAACAGATTAATTGGCACTTTTGGGCCCATTATTCATCCGAAAATGTGGCTCCCAGTTCACCTAAGCTGTCCTGGTCCTGGCTTCCCATGGAAGCAAAGAGGGGAAATCACAGAGGTTGGTGAGTCTCTTGGGAGGAGAGAATTGCTGCTGACTTCGACCTGGGGGGTGGGGTGCAGAAACTTGTACTGTCTTAGGCAAGTGACAGAATTCCTTCCTCATCAACCTCGCAGATGGCTTCCAATTCCCCACCCTACCTCTACAGTGGAGGCCCTTGAGGGGATTTTTTTTCTGGGAAATCATGGTCTCCGTCAGGCCCATGGTTTTGGCACTGTGCTAGTGGCCAGAGCACAAGTGAGCCCGGGGGATCCTGGGAGAATTTCCACTGGGTGCTGCGGTTCAGTGTTGGCGTTTGTTGAAGTTCAACGTTGGCGTTTGTTGAAGCACAACATTCTCAGCCCAGGTGATGGAACAGGTTAGGGCAAGTACCAGATATTTATCTCTCACATCAATGTTTCTCTCCCTTTCTCCCCCGCCTTCTCTCTTTTATTTTTATTTTTATTTATTTATTTATTTTTAGACAGAGGGGAAGGGAGGGAGAAAGAGAGAGAGAGAAACATCAATGTGTGGTTGCTTCTCGCGTGGCCCCCACTGAGGACCTGGCCCGCAACCCAGGCATGTGGCCTGACTGGGAATCGAACCTGCGACCCTTTGGTTCACAGCCCGAGCTCAATCCATTGAGCTACGCCAGCCAGGGCACCTTCTCTCTTTTAAAAACAAACAAATAAACAACATACATGATCAGGATTTCAGCATCATATTGGCCTTCCCTTCCCTGGATATCACTGATCCTGCGTTTTAGACCTTCTGACCTTTCATCCATAATATAACACTTAGGCTTCAGTTTTATTTCCACCTCAGTCCCAGTGAAGCAGCAAAACCAGGCTGGCGACACTAGGACCAATGGCAATGACTAATGATGGACCCCTCAACTCCCGTATCAGCAAATAAGTGGAGGTCAGACTCTGAGAGGACACACCTGGCAAGTTGATGAACAGTCTATTGAGATTCTTCCTTGACACTTCCCCTAAGTACCCAGCCTTTGAAACCCTCAAGACTAACATACCAGTGCTCACTCTCTCCTTTTCCTTTCCCCTCACAGGCGGGCCTCTCCTGAACTCTAAGAGGTCCCATGAGACTTGCAAACAGGGGAACAATATTCTAAGATTAAAGGCAGCCTTCCTCCAACTTTTGTTAATATGAGGAGAATGTTAAACATGTTTGTGTAAATGCTGATGGAAAGTAACCAGCACGAGGGAGAGTGAAGATGCAGGAGAGAGGAACTAAACAATATGTAGGAGTGGGGATGGGAGTAGGGTGAGAGCAGCAGAATGGTCGCCTGCGTTAAGTGAAAGGAAGGACCAGACTCAACACCATGGTGACAAATGGAAGAAAGGGAGGGAAGCATCGCAGGTAATAACTGCACCACAATGATGATCCTTTATGGAGCTGGGTCCCTTCGTCATTCCCCAGCGGTTCCTTCTTCACTCACCCTCCTTGTCCTCCCTCTTCCTCTACCAATTTAGCAGCTGGTAAAGCCCCAATCTGTCCTATAGCAGAACTGCTGGAAAAATCAGGCAACTGAGCCAAGCCTTCAAGGGTGGCCCCACTACATCACCTGACACATGTCTTGGTCGCCATTTCCCACTCCCGAGGGACCCATGTTCAACCTTCTCTCACAGAAACCATCCCGCACCTCTTCAAAACTCTCACATGGCAGATTTCACTGAGAAAGCACCAACCAGTTATTTCCCTCATCTTGCCACCCTGAGACCTGACCGCTGCACGCTTCTATCCTCCTCCCAGGAAAGGCCAGCTCCCCTAGGGCTTGTGGTCATGCTGCTTCCATTTGTTCCCCCTCAGTGGCACCAGCTGTCTGTCCTCTCAACTGATCAGTTCTTCCCTGAACACCAAGGAGACTCCATTATCTCCCAAATGAAAAAGAAAGGGGGGAGGGAAGGGAGAGAAAAGGAGCTGGTAGACTCACAGCACCGCCCAACCATCTTCCTCATTCTCCTCATGGAAAACAGTGATCAATCACAACAAAGAGAAAGCTTCACTTTGTTTTTAATGTACAGTTCTCTCAGATTGTTTTTTCAAAACAAAAACCAAACTTTCCTTTAGCCACAGGAGAACAAATGGAACTTGTCATGCTAAACAGTTAGTTTCCGCTGAGCTTCACCTTAAAAACTTAGTAATCTTTACTGTGGATGCGTTTCCATCAACTGGTACAATTTTGAGTTAACTATTATATTAGACTTTTAAAAGTGACTTCTCAGGAAAGTGGGAGGAGGAGGGGGGGAAGGTACAGAGAATAAGTAGCATAGACCATGGGTAAAAAAAAAAAACAGGGGAGGGCAAGAATAGTGTGGAAAATGTAGAAGCTAAAAAGCTTATGAAACATGGACATGAACTAAAGGGGGGAATATGGGTGAAAGAGGGTGTGCAAGGTGCAGGGGAAAGAAGGGGGGAAATGGGACAACTGTAGTAGCATGATCAATAAAATATATTTAAATAAATAAATAAATAATAAAACTGACTTCTGTGATTTTCTAAACAATCTTCTATTTATGTATGTATGTATGTATTTATTTATTTAATATATTTTATTGATTATGCTATTACAGTTGTCCCATTTCTCCCCCATCATTCCCCTCCACCCTACACACTCTCTCCCACCCACATTCCCCCCTTTAGTTCATGTCCATGTGTCATAAGTTCTTTAGCTTCTACATTTCCCATACTATTCTTGCCCTTCCCCTGTCTATTTTCTACCCACTATCTATGCTACTCATTCTCTGTACCTTTTCCTCTCCTCTCCTCCTCCCACGCCCCTGTTGCTAACCCTCCAGATGATCTCCATTTCTGTGGTTCTGTTCCTGTTCTAGCTGTTTGCTTAGTTTGCTTTTGTTTCAGGTGTGGTTCTTAATAGCTGTCAGTTTGCTGTCTTTTCACTGTCGTATTTTTATCTTCTTGTTCTTAGATAAGTCCCTTTAACATTTCATAGAATAAGGGCTTGGTGATGATGAACTCCTTGAACTTGACCTTATCTGAGAAGTACAGTATCTTCCCTTCCATTCTAAATTACAGCTTTGCTGGAGAGAGCAATTTTGGATGTAGGTCCCTGCTTTTCAAGATTTCAAATATTTCTTTCCAGCCCCTTCTTGCCTGGAAGGTCTCTTTTAAGAAATCAGCTGACAGTCTGATGGGAACTCCTTTGTACGTGACTGTCCCCTTATCCCTTGCTGCTTCTAGAATTCTCTCCTTCATTTGAATCTTGGCTAATGTAATTCCGATGTGCCTTGGTGTGTTCCTCCTTGGGACCAACTTCTTTGGGACTCTCTGAGCTTCCTGGACATCCTGGTACTCTATTTCCTTTGCCATATTGGGGAAGTTCTCCTTTATTATTTGTTCAGATAAGTTTTCCACTTGTTCCTCTTCTTCTTCCCCTTCTGGGACCCCTATAATTCGGATGTTGGGACGTTTAACGATGTCCCAGAGGTTCCTAAGCCTCTCCTCATTTTTTTGAATTCTTTTTTCTTCCTCGTTTTCTGTTTGGTTGTTAGTTTCTTCCTTCTGGTCCACTCCATTGATTTGAGCCCCAGGTTTTCTTCCATCTCTATCAGTTCCCCATGCATCTTCCTTCATTTCACGTATTGTAGCCTGCATTTTTTCATCTAATTTGTGAGCAAAATCAACCAATTCTGTGAGCATCCTGATGACCAGTGCTTTGAACTGTGCATTTGATAGGTTAGCTATCTCTTCATCACTTATAGAAATTGGCTCTGGGGCTTTCATTTGGTCTCCGGTTTGAGCCATTTTTGGTGGGGTTTTTTTGTTGTTGTTGTTGTTTGTTTTGGTTTGGTTTTAGTCTGGTCGCGGCTATTAGGTATGAGGAGTGGAGGCTTAAGTGTTCCTCAGGGTGGGGCAGCCCAGTCGCTGGGTTGTGATGCTAAGGTGGGGGCGGGGTTCGAGAGGGAACAATGGTGCCTGTTCCGCTCTCTCCTGGACTCCGGTCCTTTCCCCCGCTTCCCCTTCACCTGGATTATCTGCGCACGCTTGCGTGCTGTTACGTAGTGGAGCCTCTGGCGCTCCCCAGTGCGGGGCAGCCCAGTCGCTGGGTTGTGACGCTGTATGTGGGGGCGGGGTCTGAGAGGGAACAATGGAGCCTGCTCCACTCTCTCCTGGATTAAGTCCCTTCCGCCACTTCCCTTCTGCCTGGACCATTTGCGCATGCGAATGTGGGACCACCTGGTCAGCCAGCCGCCTTGTGCGGCCTCACTGGGTCTGCACAGTTGCCCCCCTGTACCCGGGGCCCGCCAGCTGTTGCCTGTTGGCCCGGGGACTGCCAGCCACCGCCTGTGCACCTGGGAACTGCCAGCTGCTGCTGTTTGCGTTCCCGGGTCTGCACCTCCACTTTCTCCTGCCGCGACTCCGCCCCTCTTACTGGTCTGGATGAATGGTTGTTGGACTTCCATACAGTTCAATTTTCTATAAGTTCTGGTTGTTTTCTTGTTTCTAAATGTTTGTTGTCCTTAATTTTGGTTGTGAGAGGAGGCACAGTGTGTCCGCCTACGCCTCCATCTTGGCCGGAAGTCTCTAAACAATCTTGAATTGATTCACACAGCAGAGATTTCAATATGTGTGCATGTGTCCTTAATTAGGTGAAACAACTTCTATACTATAAGAGTTCTTCGTTTTCCCCTCATCTCACCTTTCTCTCGTCTCTTTCATTATGACTTTGAAAATTTACTATGAACTAATTCTAACTCCACAGAAAAACGTAGAAGACAAAAATGCCTGATACGCAGATTTAATAGATAGGAACACTTCTTCAAATGTGTTTGAGATCTCTTTGAAAAGAAAACAAAACCTTCCATGGCTCTGTCTCCACCACATCAGAGACCATGGAGGACTGCAGGACACAGGACTGCTAAGATGGAAAACTCGTCTGGGAGGCTGCGGCCCAAGGCCATTTTTGCTGACTCTAGGCATGTCCTCAGAACCCAAGGGAGTATGCAGCTGTTCTGAAAATTGAAGGTGTTTATGCCCCCGATAAAGGGGAATTATCTCTAGGCAAGAGTTATGCTTAGGTGCACGAGGGAAGAGCAACACAGTGACACACCCACAGTGGTCTGGGAAAGGAGATCTGAGCCCATGACACAGTGAGGTTTGTGCCAAAGTCTGAAACAACCTTCCTGCCAATGCCATTAGGCAGAATTTGCATGATACTGTGCCCATCGAGGATGTAAACTCACTAAAAAACACCCAAGGCTGGTGTGGTTCAGTGGATTGAGTGCCAGACTGGAAACTAGAAGATCTCCCAATTCAGCTCCCAGTCATGGCACATGCCTGGGTTGTGGGCCAAGTCCCCAGTCAGGAGTGCCAAGAGGCAAACATACATTGATATTTGTCTCCCTTTCTTTCTCCCCCCTTTCCCTCTCTAAAAATAAGCAAATACAATCTTTAAAAAAAAAAAAAAACTCTTTTAAAAATAGAAGTGTGGCCCTGGCTGGTGTAGCTCAGTGGATTGAGTGCAGGCTACAAACAAAAAGTGTTGACAGTTCGATTCCCAGTCAGGGCACATGCCTGGGTTGTCGGCCAGGTCCCCAGTATGGGGGTGTGCTTGAGGCAACCATACATTTATATTTCTCCCCCTCTCTTTCTCCTTCTCTTCCCATGTCTCTAAAAATAAAATCTTTAAATAAGTAAGTAAGTAAGTAAGTAAATATAAAAATAGAAGTGTGGGTTTGTTTTCTTTCTTTTAGAAAAGTATGTATTTTTAGAGAGCGGATGAGGGAGGAGAAAAGAGGGAGAGAAACAACGTGCCACAGCTACATCAATTGGTTGCCTCTCACAAGCCCACAACTGAGGACCTGGCCCGACATAGTCCTGTGCCCTGAATGGGAATCGAACCAGTGACCATTTGGTTCACAGGCTGGTGCTCAATCCTGAGCCATATCAGCCAGAGCGGGGTTGGTTTTGTAAAATAACACCTTACATATACAGTTAAAGCCTGCTTTTGTACACCCACAATCCCATTTGCTCCCCACCATCTACTGTGCTACCTACATTTTTTTTTTTAAGATTTTACTTACTTTCAGAGAGTGGCGAGGGAGAGAAACACTGAGTACCTCTTGCACGCCCCCTACCGGGGATCTGGTCTGCAAACCAGGCACATACCCTGACTGGGAATGGAACCTGCCACCATTCAGTTCCCAGGAGGACACTCAGTCCCCTGAAACACACCAGCCAGAGCCTACCCACTCTTCTGAAGTTGGTATGTCCTGCATCTACCCTTGGTCATGTGCTAGTTTTCTGCTTTTGCTTTTTTTATCCTCACTGGAGGATAAGTTTATTGATTTTAGAAAGGAAGGAAGAGAGAGAAACACAGATCGCAGGCCTCTCTCGGGCACTGCAGTGAACCCTCAGCCTAAGTATGTGCCCTGACCCAAACCCAACTGCAGTTTTTCAGCGTTTGGGACAACACTCCAACAGACTGAGACACCTGGCCAGGGCTAAAACTGTAGTATTAATGAGAGCTGGGGTCTGGGAACTTTCAGCCTCTGGATGCATGATGTCCTTTGTTTAACTGCACAGCTCAGGGAACTGGGTGCCCTGGGCCCATGCCATTCAGAGGCCCAGATGAGCAGCAGGAGCTGCAGCTGCAGCAAAAGCCAAGAGCACAGGGTGCAGGCCACAGGTAGATGCTCAGGCTGGTGGTGTCCCCCATCGCATCGGTCCACCTGGGATAGGGTTGCGATGCCAGCCAGTGTGAAGGCAAGAGAAGTTCAGGAGAGGCTGGACGTGAGTGGGAGGCAGAGGGTGAACGGGGTTAGGCTGGGATGGGAAGCCAGTCTGGCTGTGTGGAGGGAGCCGAGGGAAGGTTTCAGAGGAAAGTAGAGCCGAAGGAAACTAGGGATCCAGAGCTGGACCGGGCTGGCAATGCAGCAAAGCAGCCATGGTGGCAGGGCTGGGAAAGAGAGGCATTAGCAGAGGGTAAGCAAGAGGAGTGAAGAAACTACCTCCTAGTACAAGAGGGCAAGGTCCCACTTATTGCTCCCTTCCTGTTTGCTAATACCCAACTAACAACCCACTATAATAAACCACCTGGGACATAATATAGTGACATCACTTTAAGAAACTCCAATTCCCATCTATGTATTTAAGATTTCTCAGATCCTCCACTTTTGAAAGCAAAAATAGGAATAGAATTCTTAACAAACTGTTATTCCATGTGAAACAACTGAAAAACAATGTTCATCTCATTCCAATAAATGTGAACTTTTTCTTTTCTTTTTTAAAAGATATTATTTATTTATTTATTTTTAGAAAGAGGGAAAGGGAGGGAGAAAGAGAGGGAAATAAAGATCAATGTGAGGTTGCCTCTGGCACACCCCCAACTGGGGACCTGTCCCACAACTCAGGCATGTGCCCTCCCTGACTGGGAATTGAACTGACGATCCTTTGGTTCACAGGCTGGCGCTCAATCCACTGAGTCATATCAGCCAGGGCTGTGAAATTTTTCTTAATGTTAAATCCACCAATTATCTTTAAGAACTCAGAGCAACAAGTATAAAGGACTCATGGACAAAAACTATGGGGGGTGGAAATGGGAGGAAGGTGGGGAGGGCTGGGGTGGTGGGCTGGGGCGGGGTAAAAGACAGAAAACTGTACAATATCAACAATTAAAAAATACTGATTAAAAAAATAAAATAAAATAAAATAAATAAATAAATAAAAAGAAAAAAAAAAGAACTCAGAAAGTGAACATGAAACAGAACGTCAGACTATAAGTTTCTGGAACAGATTTGGGGTTCTATTGCCCATTGCTGAACACATAACTCCCAATGCCAGAGTTAGGTGAAAAGGGAGTATTTGTTAAAAGTTATACAGATTTGGAGCCCTGGCTGGTGTAGCTCAGTGGACTGAGCGCGGGCCTGCGAACTAAAGGATCGCGGTTCAATTCCCAGTCAGGGCACATGCCTGGGTTGCAGGACAGTTCCCAGCGACAGTTCTTAGCAGGGGACGCACGAAAAGCAACCATACATTGATATTTCTCTCCATCTCTCCTTCCCTTCCCCTCTAAAGATAAATAAATAAAATCTTTAAAAAAAAAGTTATACAGATTTGGAATTATGGCAGAATTCTGTTCTTTTTTTAAAGATTTTATTTATTTATTTTTAGAAAGAGGGGAAGTGAGGGAGAGAGGGAGAGAAACATTAATGTGTGGTTGCCTCTTGCGCTCCCGGCAATGGGGAAGGGCGGGGTGTGGGGGTGACCTGGCTTGTAACCCAGGCATGTGCCCTAACTGGGAATCGAACTAGCGACCCTCTGCTTCGCAGTCTGGCGCTCAATCCATTGAGCTACACCAGCCATGGCCAGAATTCTGTTCTTAAGTCCCCCAATCTCCTGGATAGCCAAAAACACACAGTCCGGCCTCCGCTCGCTAAACCAGGCCAGTCAGATGTACCATGTCCCAGAAAACTCTGCTAGGCTCCTGCAATTTCCCGCAGCACCGGCGGGACCTCTGTGCTTTCCAGCTCTTGTGATCACTATGCTACAACCACCCAGTTGAAATACACACTCCACACTCACTCGCCCTTCCAGTCTCCCAGGATTTCTTGCAGCTCCTGGCAGTTCCTAGCTTTTTCGTGCAGATGTGGCAAAGCTTTCCCTTCTGGTACCTGTTATCCGTCCAGGCAGGCGTGGCCAGCAGTGGAAATGCCTACCCCCTCTCAAAGTAAGACTATCCCTCTCCCCTCAAGAGATACAAGTTCAAGTTAAGGCCCAGGCTCTGGTGACATAGTAATTAGAATGAGCATTTCTATGTGCTAGCCTGCTGTTATTTCTATGCAAACTCACTCTTAATCACTGTGCTGCTGCTTTTCTCAGGCCCCAAGCTAGGCTTGTGGGGGTGTGGGGACTTCTCAGCCTACACCCATCGTGTTCTGTCCTTGTTCCACACCTGTTACAAACATAGTACAAACATAATACCAGAACCGCAAAAGGAAATCCCAAGAGATCCCAGTTCCCAGCGCTGGTTCCCAGCCACTAGCTCCCCTCCCTGGCAGACATGGTGACCTGTCTCTAATTCATGAGAGTTTGAAAGTCAAATTTTTAGGACAGCTATAGCGTGGCAGTTTTTCTCATCACTGGAGTCAGCTGTATTCTCACTAAGGAAAACACACCATTTCCTTTGGCTTCCGGGGGCGAGGTCCTTTCAAGGGAACTGTTGAGTGGCTGCCACTCGGGCTTTAATGATGCAGATTGTGATTGGCTGTCATTCAGTATTATATTCATAAAGTAGCTGGGATTTTTCAACTTAAAATTTAATTTCCACTCAAAATGTTAGCATTCATTGTTAAATGATAGCATTTGAAAGACTGCACATATTGGAAAGCCTCTCTCTTTGACAGTGGAACCAGAAATAGGAAAACTACCTTACTCTGACTAAAAAGTGGATGGCTGCCATAGACCCAAGCAGAGGCTGTGAGCACATTAGATAAGACTATGCTTTCAGGGATCATCTCTATAGTCTGTTACTAGGGAAGTTTTTCTGAACGTGTAGAGCACCCAAAACAACGAGGAGGAATTGGGGTGTTCTCTCTGGAGTGTGAAGCCGGTTCTTGGTGTTGCTTCGGTAACTGCCATTTGCCACTGATAATCTTTCTTCTTGGAGAAAGTCAGAGGGAGAACTCACTATCTGAGTGGTTTTCTTTCTGATGCATTTGAAAAACAGGCTATCTTGAGGTTGCTTACAACTTCTTATTTAGGTAGACAATCATTTTACTCTTTTGTGCACTGATTATTGTAGCATCAGTGTAATAACGTATTTATCTCAAGCATGCTTACCATACCTTGAGTTTGTCTTAGGTGCATTTATTGTGCCTGTGTTTTCATCACTGACATAGAATCACTTATCATACTGCCTTTTTGCCTTATGTAATTATAACCTTACCTTTGCTCTTCTGAAAATTCATCGTCTTTTAAAAGAAGACCTCATTTTGCCATTTTAGCTGTTCATATATCCATTGGGTGGTCTCTTTTGTATGTATGTGGATCAGGGATGCACCCTGCAACCAACCAAGACAGCACCAGCCAGGACAATGTTTTTGTACTTTGTTTTGTAGGATTTTACATAGGGAAATGGGAAGAAACATGAATATGGGGTTGTCTCTCATGTACCCTCCTGTGGGGACCTGGCCCACTACCCATGCATCTACCATAACTGGGAATCACACCCGTGACCTTTTGCTTAGTAAGCTAGTGTTCATCCACTGAGCCACACAAGCCAAGGCTTACTTTTCTTTTTTATTTTCTTTCTTTTTTTATGAAAGAGAAGGAGAAACAAAGATTATTATCGTTTTTATTTATTTATTTTAGAGAGAGAGGACATCAATTTGTTGTTATACACATTTAGGCACTCATTGGTTATTTCTTGTATGTGCTCTGACTCCCAGCTTTTCATTTTGGCCAACCAAGAAAATGTGCTTTTTAAAATTTTTTTTTAATATATTTTATTGATTATGCTATTACAGTTATCCCATTTCTCCCCCATCATTCCCCTCCACCCTGCACATCCCCTCCCACCCACATTTCTCCCCTTTAGTTCATGTCCATATGTCACAAGTTCTTTAGCTTCTAAATTTCCCACACTATTCTTGCCCTCCCCCTATCTATTTTCTACCCACCGTCTATGCCACTTATTTTCTGTACCTTTTCCCCCTCTCTCCTCCTCCCACGCCCCTGTTGCTAACCCTCCTTGTGATCTCCATTTCTGTGGTTCTGTTCCTGTTCTAGTTGTTTGCTTTCGTTTTAGGTGTGGTTGTTAATAGCTGTGAGTTTGCTGTCTTTTCACTGTCATATTTTTTATCTTCTTTTTCTTAGATAAGTCCCTTTAACATTTCATAGAATAAGAGCTTGGTGATGATGAACTCCTTGAACTTGACCTTATCTGAGAAGCACAGTATCTTCCCTTCCATTCTAAATGACAGCTTTGCTGGAGAGAGCAATTTTGGATGTAGGTCCTTGCCTTTCAAGACTTCAAATACTTCTTTCCAGCCCCTTCTTGCCTGGAAGGTCTCTTTTAAGAAATCAGCTGACAGTCTGATGGGAAGTCCTTTGTAGGTGACTGTTCCCTTATCCCTTGCTGCTTCTAGAATTCTCTCCTTCATTTTCATCTTGGCTAATGTAATTCCGATGTGCCTTGGTGTGTTCCTCCTTGGGACCAACTTCTTTGGGACTCTCTGAGCTTCCTGGGCTTCCTGGTAGTCTATTTTCTTTGCCAGATTGGGGAAGTTCTTCTTTATTATTTGTTCAAATGAGTTTTTCACTTGTTCCTCTTCTTCTTCCCCTTCTGGGACCCATATAATTCAGATGTTGGGACGTTTAAAAATGTCGCAGAGGTTCCTAAGCCTCTCCTCATTTTTTTTGAATTTTTGTTTCTTCCTTGTTTTCTATTTGGTTGTTTGTTTCTTCCTACTGGTCCACTCTATTCATTTGAGTCCCAGTTTTCCTTCCATCTCTATTGGTTCCCCATGCGTCTTCCTTCATTTCACGTATTGTAGCCTGCATTTTTTTCATCTAATTTGTGAGCAAAATCAACCAATTCTGTGAGCATCCTGATAATCAAGGCTTCAAACTGTGCATCTGATAGATTGGCTATCTTTTCATGCTTAGAGGAATTGGCTCTGGGGCTCTGATTTGTTCTCCGGTTTGAACCATTATTTTTGTTTTGTTTTGTTTTGGTTTTGGTCTGGTCGAGGCTGTTACGTAGTGAGGGTGGAGCCTTAGGTGTTCCCCAGTTCGGGGCAGCCCAGTCACTGAGTTATGATGCTATACGTGGGGGCAGGGTCTAAGAGGGAACAATGGTGCCTGCTCCACTCTCTCTTGGATTTCCGTCCCTTCCGCAGCTTCCACTTTGCCTGGATTATCTGCGTGGGCGAAAGTGGGACTGCCTGGTCAGCCAGCTGCCTTGTGCGGCCTCACTGGGTCTGCACATTTGCCACCCTGTGCCCGGGGTCCGACAGCCACTGCCTGGGGGCCTGCCAGCCGCCTGCACACTTGGAAACTGCTAGCCACTGCTGCTTGCGTTCCCTTTTTTCCCTGTCTGCACCTCCACCTTTTCCTGCCGCGACTCCACACCTCTTACCGGTCTGGGTGAATGGTTCTTGGACTTCCATACAGTTCAATTTTCTATTAGCTCTGGTCGTTTTCTTGTTTCTAAATATTTGTGGTCCTTAATTTTTATTGTGAGAGGAGGCACAGTATGTCCACCTACACCTTCATCTTGGCCGGAAGTCTGTTTTTTTTTAATTGAGTCAAATTTATCAAGCTTTAATATTTTTTGGATTTTTGCATCATACCTTAAAAGGCTTTCTTCCCATAGGCATTATTAAGAAATATTGACTCAGGTTTTCTTTGACTATTTCATATAGTTTTATTTTTGCATTTAGAACTCTTGCCTGTTTGCTGTTTATTCTTATATGTGTTTATTCAACTGTGGATCCAGTTTTACATTTTTCCAAATGGCTGAAACTACTGGTACAAGATAGGAAGCTAATTACTCTTGTAATTTTGGCAAAACTTATCTGAAGCATTGAAAGTTGGAGAGGGGAGATTTTTTAATTATAATTAATTCAATTTCTTTAGTGAGTATTAGGCTACCCAAGTTTGCTGTTTTGTTGTTATGCCAATTTTGACATATGATATATTTTTCTACAATTTTATCCCTTGTCTAAGTTTTGAAATGTATTGATGTAAAGTTCATTAATTTTTAAAGGTTTTATTTATTTATTTTTAGAGTGGAGAAGGGAGGGAGATGGAGAGAAACATCAATGTGTGACTGCCTCTTGTGCGCCCCTTATTGGGGACCTGGCCCTCAACCTAGTCATGTAAATGAGACTGTGAATCGAACTGGCAAAACGTGGGTTTGCAGGCCTGCACTCAATGCACTGAGCCACACCAGCCAGAGCAAAGTTCATTGATTTTTTAAAAAATATATTTATCATCGCCCTGGCTGGTGTAGCTCAGTGGATTGAGCGCGGGCCTGCGAACCAAAGGATCACGGTTCGATTCCCAGTCAGGGCACATGCCTGGGTTGCAGGCCAGTTCCCAGCATGGGACACACAAGAGGCAACCATACAGTGATATTTTTCTCCCTCTCTCCTACCCTTCCCCTCTAAAGATAAATAAATAAAAATCTTAAAAATATATATATTTATCATCTATGTTGTGTCTGTCCTTTTATCTCCTCTTATTCTGTATTTTGTTCATTTGCATATTTTTATTCCTTTCACCAGGTATGTCTAGCTCATTAAGACTTTCAAATAACTTATATTTCTTTTGGCAGTTTTTTAACTTTACTCAACAATCAGCAATTAGTTCTCATCCACATTACCTGTAGCTTTTTCAAAGTGGTGAGAGGTACGTTGAAAAACGCCTAGACCTTGTTTGGTGCATTTTCATCCTCATTGTGTTTTTTGGACAAGCACACTGGGATACTGACCCTTTGGCCCAGACAGCTTTGTTGAGCCTGGTGTCCATGTGCACATCTAGAGTCCCATCTACTTTGTGGCCAATTTCAGATGTCTTTGAGTTCCCCAGGGGCACACTATTGAAATCCACTCCATGGATATGGTTGCGAATGCCAGTGTATTCCCTGGTCACTACCTCATGGATGGAAGAACAGCCTTTCTTCTTACCACCCTTCTTTCCAAGAGCCATTCTGCCAGACCCAAATTGGAAAGACAAACTACTAGTATTATTAAACTCTCTATAAATACCTTTTTCACTGGCTTCTGCCTTTTCTCCACCTCTCTCTTCTTTGTTTGAATACCAACCTTGTAGCTTTCCCAAAAAATTCCCCAAAAATTTCCCCCAAAATTCCTGAACAAGGTATCAGGAATATTTTCAACTAAGAATGTACTCTGCTCCAGGTTAAAGAAAACATAAATCCCGGCTGGTGTGGTGCATTGGATTGAGGGCCAGGCTGTGAACCAAAGGATCACCAGTTAGATTCCCAGGCAGGGCACATGCCTGGGTTGTGGGCCAGGTCCCCAGTAGGGGGCGTGCCAAGGGCAACTGATTGATGTATCTCTTGCTTGTCGATGTTTCTTTCTCCCTCCTTTCCCTTCTATTTAAAAATAAATACATAAACTCTTTTTAAAAAACATAAATAAAGGTGGCTTTAACAAATAGGTGGGTTTTTATTTTTCTTTGTTTTGTTTTGTGTTACACAACAAGGAGTCTGGATGTAGGTGGTTGCTGGCACTGGTTCTGTTATTTAGTGAGGAACCTTCTTGGGCTCTTCCTACTTCCTACTTGGCTCCTGAGTGTGTTGGATTTTTTGATCTGATGACTGTCAACCTACCTTATGATCACAAGGCAGCTGTCACAAGTCCAGACTGAACATCCATGTCCAAGGCAAGAGAAAAGGGTTATAAGATGTTATAAGGGTCCTAGCTGGTGTGCCTCAGTGGACTGAGACCTGGCCTGTGAAACAAAGGGTGGTCAGCTGGATTCCAAGTCAGGGCACGTGCTGGGGTTGCTGTCCAAGTCCCCAGTTGGGGAGTGGATAAGAGGCAACCACATATTGATGTTTATCTCCCTCCATTCCCCTCTCTATAAAATAAATAAATAAATAAATAAATAAATAAATAAATAAATAAATAAATAAAATATTAAAAAAAGAGACAAGAATAGAACCTATCCTGCCCGGAAGTCCTGAACACTCCCACTTATATCTCTGGCCAGAACTGTATGTCACCCGGCTGACAAATTGCATGAGAATCTGAGAAAGCAAGTATGTGGCTTTTTTATTTATTTTATTTATTTATTTTTGTTTTTACTTTTTATAGTATATTGTATTGATTATGCTATTACAGTTGTCCCAATTCTTTCCCCTTTCTCCCTTCTCCACCCAGCACCCCTCACTCCCTCAGGCAATCTCCACACATTTGTTCATGTCCATGGGTCATGTGCATAAGGTCTTTGGCTACTCTATTTCCTATACTGTACTTCACACCCCCAAGGCTACTCTGTAACTACCTCTTTGTACTTCTTAATTCCCTTACCTTTTCACCCATTCCCCCACACAGCCCTTCCAACTGGCAACCACCAAAATGCTTTCTGTGTCCATGATTCTCTGTGTTCTTCTTTGCTTAGTTTGTTTTTTTAGATTCAGTTCTTTTTTTTTTTTAAAGATTTTTTTTATTTATTTATCTTTAGAAGGGAAGGGTAGGAGAGAGAGAGAGGGAGAGAAATATCAATGTATGGTTGCCTCTCGTGTGTCCCTTGCTGGGAACTGGCCTGCAACCCAGGCATGTGCCCTGACTGGGAATCGAACCTCGATTGTTTGGTTCACAGGCCCGCGCTCAATCCACTGAGCTACACCAGCCAGGGCTAGATTCAGTTCTTGATAAATATGTATTTATTGCCATTTTATTGTTTACAGTTTTGATGTTTGTCTTAAATAAGTCCCTTTCACATTTCATATAGTAATAGTTAGGTGATAACAAATTCCTTTAGTTTTTTTTTTTTTTTTTCTTGTCTGGGAAGTTCTTTCCTGCTTTCAATTCTAAATTATAGCTTTGCTGGGCAGAGCAATCTTGGCTGTAGGTCCCTGCTTTTCATGACTTCAGATATTTCTTGCCAATCCCTTCTACCCTGCAACATTTCTTTTGAGAAGTCAGCTGACAGTCTTATGGGAGTATGTGGCTTTTGCATCGCAAGCAACTGCTCATTTGTTTTCTTTATCACTTCCTGAGGCCTTTTGGATGAATCCTCATCCTAGTCTTATTGCTCGTCTTTTCATGTTGGCTGTAATAATTCTGGTATTCAACCCTTGTGTGGATTGAGACAATGGAGCAGGTAAGGATGCACCCAGGACCCTGGGGAGGGGGTTAGGAAAGAAGGGGCAATGGTGAGTACAACTAAAACAGTCTCTCTCTCAGCCTCACCCACCTCTCGAGGTGCCTGTCCCTCTTCCACTCTGACTGCAGTCAGTCTTCCCACAACCGGTTCCCAACCACCTTCTGTCTCTTCATGGATTTCTCAGTTTTCACTTTAGTTTCTCAAACCCTCAACACATCTTTGCTTCTTTTTTTGTTGTTGTTAAGGAGAAAATTAAAGCAAACAAAAGTTGAGTACAAGGATCCATTTAAGTTCACGACCACCATTACTTCCTGTATCCCCACCCGTCACCCTTTGCCCACTAGTTTATTTTAAAACAAATCTTATTTCCAGTAACTCCCCACACTCTAAAGTCTGCATTGTCTGAAGTTAACATAGCTACTCTCACTTTCTTTTGATTAGCATCAGCATGGTGTATCCACTTCCATCCATGTATTTTTATTCTGTTTGGGTCTTTATATATAAAGTGTGTTTCTTATAGACAACATAGAGCTGGGTCTTGGATTTTTTTTCATCCCCCTCTCTTTCAGCAATCATGAGCTTTTTCACTGTATCTATTTTTTAAAATTTGATTTTAGAGAGATAAAGGAACAGGGGGTGGGGGAGAGAAACATTGATTTGTTATTCCACTTACTTATGCACCCGTTGATTGATTCTTTTTTTTTAATTTATTTAAATGTTTATTTAATTTATTTTAATATTTTTAAATAACAGTTGACATACAGTATTATATTAGTTTCAGGTGTACAACATATTGAGTATGAATTAATGTAATTTACAAAGTGATTATCCTGATAAGTTATTACCCATCTGACACCATGCGTAGTTATTACAATATTAATGACTATATTTTCTATGCTGTACTTTACATTGTGTGACTGTTTTATAACTGGAGATTTGTTCTTCTTAATTTGCTCCCCTTTTTCTTTTATTTATTTATTTATTTATTTTTTAATCAGTATTTTTTGATTGTTGATATTGTACAGTTTTCTGTCTTTTACCCCGCCCCAGCCCACCACCCCAGCCCTCCCCACCTTCCTCCCATTTCCACCCCCCATAGTTTTTGTCCATGAGTCCTTTATACTTGTTGCTCTTGTTTGTGTCTTGACCAAGGATCGAACCTACAACCTTGGCGTATGGGTACAACACTCTAATGAACTGAGCGAACCAGTCAGCGCCATTGGTTTTTTCTGAACGACTTGAAAGTTACAAACAAGACCACTATTTAGCTGTAAGCATTTCAGCATTCATTTCCCAAGAATAAGAACATTCTCCCACATAACCATGGCACTGTTATTGTGCTTAAGTAATTCCCCAAAATCTTTCATATTTAGTCCATGTTAAAATTTCCCCTATTCTACACATTTTTAAAAACCATGATCCAATTCATGTTTTGCATTCATTTATGTTTGTATTCCCTTTGAATTTAGACATTCGTTATACTTGTTTTTCCTTGATAGGGACTTCGTGGAGACCAGGCCAGATATTTTGTAAAACATCCTGCATCCAAAATTTGACTGATTATCCCTCATGGCATTGTTCAGTGTGTTCCTCTGTCACATTTTTGTTGGAAACAGAAAGGTATATCTAGAGTCTGGGCTGGATTTAGGTTATACATTTTTCACATTATTATCTCCTGAATGATGCTATATACTTTATATTATTTCCTATCAGCAGACACATACTGTGAGGTTGCTCCACTGCTAGTGATGCTATGTCGGGTCACTTGGTTACAGTGATACATGACATATTTTTCCAAGATGTGCTTTCCCTGTGCAAATTGTTAATGGAAACAATCTGTGGAGCAATACTCTGGGACTATGCAACATCCTACCCCCAGTAACCTTTTACCTAACATCCCCTGAATCATTTTTTTTTTCCATTGGGAATTGCAGTATACTTCCACTGAGAATTTTTTTTTATTTCAGTGGTTGTATTTTAAAATATTTTTCTAGTTTTTGCACATATGGTTTTAACTTTTCCAATGATTTTTTCTTTTTTACATCATTTTATTTTAAATTATGATTTCTTATCCTTCTGTTATATTTTTAAGAGAGTGAGGAGCAGGGAGGAAGAGAGGGAGAGAAACATCAATGTGAGAGGGAAATATCAATCAGTTGCATCTCTTAAGTGCCATGACTGGGACCAAACTTGCAACCCAGGCATGTGCCCTGACCCGGAATTGAACCCACAACCTTTTGCTTTGCAGGAGGATGACCAACCGAGTCACACTGGTCAGGGTATTGCTATCTTTTTGATATTAAACCTACCAGTTGTATAGACTTTGAATGTTCTGTTACCAGTTTGAGAAGGGGAGGACATTTTTTTCTCAGTCATGGTGGCGTGTCCATGGTAATGTGCTGTGGCTCTTGGTATCTGGAACTGTCCCTAATCCAGTGGATTTGTGCTTGCTAAGGTTGTAAGGGGTTCATTATTCTCAGACTATTGTCCTCCTCAGGGCCAACTTTCTCACTGCTCTGACTTCTTTCTCCATTTTTGGCATAAAAGAAAGTCTCAATTTTGGGAACTTTGAGTTTCCCATGGGTTTTACTGGTTTGGTGATCACTCGATACGCATTTTTTCTAACTGTTACATAAATTAACCCATTTATGATTGGCTAGCAATGTTTCAAATTGTGGAGCTTCTACTGGTCTTTCAATTCCTTCAGTCTTCTGATGGCAGACTTTACTGTGATGGCAGAATTGGTGTTGTAGGTCCAGGCACAGCTGGCGACCATCTTCATGCAGGAGCCACGGTGCCAGATCCCCAGTGCTTCCCTCTTCATCTTGGTTTTGCCACAGAAGGAGCAAGTGTACTTGGCGTGCTGGGTGATGTCAATGTTCTTCACCATTTTCCTGAGGGAGGCGCCACAACAGGCGCCACATTTACCGACGAATCCAGCTATCTTGTTGCGTTTTGCCGTTTTGCTGCAAAGGAGTTTGGACCCCAAGAAGATCAATATTAATTTTTTTACTTCAAATTCCTGTAACAGGAGGGTATTTGAATCTGAAACAAGTTATGAGGGTTGGAGTTTTGTCACCCATGAACAGCCAGGAGAAATTCCCTGGGTCTTCCCCAGGTTGGGAAACTGGAAATAAGGCTCCCACAAAAACCTGTGTGTCCCAAGGGTTCCACACTGGTCTCAGAAAACAGCTGGCAGGTTTGCAACTGCCTGGAAAAAAGCCAAAAAGGTGGAGATGGGTCTGAATTTATATCACCCTCCTAATTCAGGAGGTATAGAAAATAATATAATGAACCCCCACGATTCATGTAAAAAATAGAATTTCTATACTGTTAAAAAGTACTCCTCTCCAATCACCTTACTCTCTCTGCCAGGGGCAACTGCTCTCCTGAATGTTAGCATTTATCATTATCAAGCATATCTTTATTCTTTTATTACTCATGTATGTAACCTTAAACAATACCCCACTTCTCTCTAGCATGGCTTTCATTCTCAATACTTCAAGAATGCTCAAGGTCACCAATGACTTAGGTGCTAGCAAATATAAAGAATACTTCCATGTCCTTGTCTTACCTACCCTCCGTGAAGCTCTCCAGAGTCATTTTATCCTGCAGTTCTTCCAAGGCTTCCACTCCCTGGTTTTCCTCATCCCTTCAAATAACCCTCATCTCAACTCCCTTGCACCCCTTCCTCTGCCCTACCGCAAAATGTTGTCATAACCCCGGCTCAGTTTGGGGTCTTCTCCTCTCCATCTGTATTCTCTCCCTGGGATATCTCCATCACGGCCTTGACTAAATACTTTACATAAAATGCCTGCCAAACCTCTGTCTTGAGCCTTGAACTTTCCGTGAGCTCCTACTTATATATTCAACTGATCTTTTGACATCTCCACTCTTAAGTATTTTGGGCATCTGAGTTGACACAACCAAAAGGAAACCCTGACCTACTGTGTTAGGATGGCCAGTGATGCGGGCTGTGGAAGAATTCACAAAGAGGAAAGTTTGTATTCACTCACCAAGAAAGGAGAGGGCCATGGTGTGGAGAGATAAACCAGCATTGAGCGGTAGGGGCTTTGAGGTATTTTTTGGATCCTAATTGGATGAAAAAAGGGTGGTGGGGGGTGCTTTTGTGTGTCCCCTGGGCTGTTGGGGCATTGTAACAGGGGCTGCAGTTGTGCCAATGTAATCTTCCACCTGTGGCTGCAAAGAGTGCTTAGTTCTGTTCTGGCTTGCAGTAGTTTCCAGTCCTGGGAAAAACTCAGAAGAGCAAAATGGTGCTCATGTTCACAAAGGTCACAGGACTGCTCAGCAAATGGGGCTGGCTTTTTCCTTTTTGACCCTTCTCCCCCACCTGTTTCTTTCACAACTGCACTCCCCTATTTTACTGAGTGGGACTGGTTCATCACCCACTCAGTGTCTCTAGTCAGAAACCAGGAGTCATCCATGATAACCCCTTCTAGGTCCCCATGCCCAACCTGTCAACCTAAATAGAAGTAACCCAAGGAAGCTTGTTTTACTAGAGACTGACTTCATGTGTGAATAGTAGAGGAATTGCAATTTTGGAAATGCATGCTGTAGCAAGCAACAGGCCAGTCTGTGGGGGATTTGAGACAGGATGTGTGTACAGGCAAGGAGCACAAAGAGGAGAGATTCAGCCTGAGCACTAGCAGTAATACTGCTGGCTTGAGGATGACGAGAGATTCTTTATATTATTGTTATTATTATTATTATTATTATTATTATTAATTCTGTTTCAGTTGTTCTAATTTTCCCCTCTTCCACTTCCACCTAGATCAACCCCCACATCCATAGTCAACCCCCACACCATTGTTCATGTCCATGGGTCTTCCATAAATATTCTTTTTTAAAGAATTTATTTAGCTATTTTTAAAAATAAGGGAAGGAAGAGACAAAGAAGGGGAGAGAAATATCAGTCTGTGGTTGCCTGTCACACACTCCCAACCAGGAGCCTCACCCGCAACCCAGCCCTGTGCCCTGACTGGGAATCAAACCAAGGGATCTTTGGTTTCACCGACCAGGACTCAATCCACGGAGCCACACCAGCCAGGGCTCATACATATTCTTTGACAAATAACTTCACTCTCTTTCAAAGAGTTTCCACCTCCTTCCTACCCTCTTACCACTGTCATTGCACTCCATTGATTCTATGCCTCTGGTTCTATTTTGCTCAGTAGTTTATTTTGTTCATTAGATTCTTCTTGTAAGTGAGATCCTATAAGGAAAGATTCTTTTTTTAAAAATATATTTTATTGATTATGCTATTATAGTTGTCCCATTTCTCCCCCATCATTCCCTTCCACCCTTCACACCCTCTCCCACCCATTTCCCCCTTTAGTCGCTGTCCTTCCGGACTCCCCACGCCGAGGGGGGGGGGCTTCGGCCCGGCGAACTGGGACCGGGGAGTCGGGGAATGGTGGCGGTGGCGGCGGCAGCGGCGGACCGGCGGCGCCCGCGGCCCCTTTCCCAGGGGGGCCGGGGAGTGGGCCACGCGTCTAAGGGTCACGCGTGTACCTCCTTCTCCCCTTCCTCTTTTTTTTCCCTCCCCCCCTCCCTGCTTCCGGCTGCCGTCCACGGGGACGTGGGCAGCCGAACGGGACTTAGGCTCTGGGCAGCTGCCACCGGGGTCGACCAGTTGGTCCGTGTCCCACCCTGGGCCGTGTGTGTGTGTGTGTGTGTGTGTGTGTGTGTGTGTGTAGGTGAAGAGGCTAGACCGGAGACGAAAACGCGGCATTGTTGTTCGTTGTTGGTTTATTTATTTACTTACTTACTTACTTATCTACTTACTTTACTTACTTACTTATTTATATTTACTTACTTACTTATTCATTTTTTAATTTTATTTTTATTCCTATTCTATTACAAATACTTCTTTGCTTCCCTCTCTTCAGGTGTGTAAGACATGGCCATCCGACAGTCACCTTGCTTCCCACGCAATCATTCCCCCCCCTAGTCTGTTCCTTAGAATCTTGTACCTCACCTCTCCCCTCTCCCCCCTCACCCGCTCCCTCCAAATAAAACCGAAAGGAAACCACATCGAGCGCCAACACCTCTATAACATCGCCACCGCACTCGTTACTGAGTTTTTCCGCCCGGGCACAGAAGACGCCTGTTTCCCTGCGTGGAGATGTCCGGATCGCTCCGGTGCGCGATCTCTCCCCGAGTCCAAGCGATGACCGTTCGTCAGTCGGCATGGGAGGAGTCCATCCTCGGCGCCTCAGAGGTCCCGGTCCTGTGTTCGTTCGGACGCCAGAAGAAGAAGGAAGAGAGGAGACGTGATGGGCCGGTTTCCGGAGAGAGTCCCCTTCCACTGCCACGACTCGAGATGAGGCCGCACTCCCGACCGGACCGCTGAGGCTTCTCCAACTGGCGCACCACGGCGGCCGCTTTTATAATCGCCCCAGAGAAGCGGTTGACAAGATGGCCCGACCCAGAGTGGGAGGGAGGGGCCGTGGGATTGTGGAGGGCTGAGGGCAGGGACGAGGGGGAAGAAGGTGCCAGGAACCGGTGGCGGCAGAAGACAGCTCGCCGGCTACACACGTGGATCAGCCGTGGGACGGGGTTGGGGTTGGGGTTGGGGTTGGGGTTTGGGGGCGAGGAACGTGTGCCCGCGCGGAGAGGCGGGTGGATGCGCCTAGATGCACAGCTTTCAGGAATAGCACATAGGCCCTGGGTGGTGTAGCTCGGTGGATAAAGCATCACCTTGCGACCCGAAAGGTCACTGGTTCCATTCCCCGGTCGGTCGGGGCGCATGCATGCCTGAGTTGCACGGGCCAAGTCCCCAGGATGGGGGCGCCGGAGAGGCAACATGTTTCTCTCCCTCTCTGTCTCCCTCCCTTCTCCCCGCTCTGTAAAAACGGGGGGATACAATGGGTGCGTGTATATGTGCGTACATAGATGCAGAGGAATGCCTGTGTGCCTACACACCCACCCACCCACCCGTGTGGGCGCACGCACACGGAAGATTCCGCCACAGCCGCATATCTGCCAACTAGCTCATGAAATAATAACAAGGAAAGTGAGACCACAAAGTTTCAACTGACAGGATTCAACTTATAATCAGTGAGAGTACCGGCTACTACATATGACAGTTTCATTGCCATTGTTTTCCCTCCCAAATGAGAAGCGCGGTGGGGGTCGGGGGGGACAGGGTGGGGGGGATGGGGCAGTATATCCTTAACTTTGTCTGATTCTCTGTGTGCTATTGTTCAACATTTGTAGGTGATTGACCTCACCGTGAAACTAAGAAAGAATGCTTCGTTGTCAGAAGAATCCAAAACTCTTTGATGGTAGATGGTGGTGTGTGCTGCGGACCACCTCGAGGAAGAAAACCAGAGAGCTACTACGTTTTCCTCGTGTGCCTGGGACAATACATTGGTATTGAACCCTGAAGGGCCGCCGCTGTGGACCTTTCTCCTTGGCAGGTGATGAGACCGTCATGACCTGTCACAGGTCTCCTTATGTTTACATCATCCAGCCGGTGAGGAAAACAGATGCTGTCTTTAAATTCGCTGACACTTTCCTGCTGCCTTTTTCCATACGTGCCTTTGTGGCATGGTGACAGGAGAGGGATAAAGAAGACGCTTTTAGTTTCACGGACGGACAGACAAGACAAGACAAGACAAGACAAGACAAGAAGGCAGGCAAGCAACCAACCAACCAACCAGCCCTGGGTGGTGTGGCTCAGTGCATTAAGCGCTGGCCTGCAAAGCAAAGGTCGCCGGTGCAATTCCCGGTCAGGGCACATGCCTGGGTTGCAGGCCAGGCCCCCAGTGGGGGCAAGCAAAAGGCAACCACACATGGATGTTTCCTTCCTTCCTTCCTTCCTTCCTTCCTTCCTTCCTTCCCTCCCTCCCTCCCCTCCTCCTTCCTTCTCTCTAGAAATCAATCGATCAATAAAATCTTTCAAAACAAAATGGGATCATGACTTAGGAATCACAGTCCCCTGTCCCCGCGCCTCCCCCCACTGCGCATGACCCCCTCTCCCCCGCTTCCTTCAGAGTTGCCATCTGCGGGGTTCTTTCACATCTTTCCACCTTCCTCCCTCTTTTCCACGGTGAGAAGGAAGCAAGTGAAATCCTCAGCGAGTGTGTGAAGGGAGACTGAGGGTTTCCCGTGGAAAGTGGGTGGGTGGAGGGAGGATGGCTCCACCGGTCCACCCATTCCTCCGGGACCTGAAAGGTGAAGGCTAAAAACCGCCACTTGGAGCACAGTGTTGCTGTGGGAGCATGCCTGCTGACCCCGTGACCCGGGGTTTTGGAGTCCCGTCACCCCCTAGCCAGGCCTCCCCAGGCCCTCCTCCCTCCGTGCCTCACCACCCTGCGTTGGGCCTAGGGCATGGAAGACCCTGGAGAGCTACTGTGTACCGTCACCTCAGACACTCCACCGGGGTACTCACGACACCCCCCCCCACGTCCCGCCCCGCCCCCCACCCGGGGGTTCTGAAATGGCGGAGGGCTGTCTCTCCTGGGCTGGGAAATGGTCGGCGGAGAGGGGGCGGAAGGAGATGAGAGGGACTCTTTTTTCGTCTGGGACTGGCCCGGCCGGCCGGTTTCTCCAGCATCCCCGCCGCCCGTCCCTTCCCCCACTCCCTGCAGTTTGGAAGCTGCGGCTGTCTGTGTGCAAAGGAAGGGGGAAGTCGAAGGAGCGGAGGCTCTGAATTCCGCCCAGAGAACTTTCTGCATTTGAATGACACCCCTGACTGAGGTCCTTGGGAAACTAATCGCCCCAACCTTCCCCACCCCACCCCCATCCATGGCTCTGGCCCGCAGGAATATCCCGTGGGGCTAAGGCGGAGTTGGCTCTCGCGGGCCAAGCGGCCCAGGTGGCTAGACCTCTGTGGATGAAAGGAGACCTGCTCTGGGACCGACCGACCTTCCTCCCTCCCTTGCTCCCATTTCCCTCTCGCCTGGGGCGGTGGGGGGGGGGGGCGTGCAGGAGGGCTCCGGGAACGTCTGTCCCTCCTGCTGAGGGGCCGCTCGCCAGCAGGGGGGGAGCTAAGCTCAGCTCTCATCCTGCTTCTCAAAAGGCCGCGAGACTGAGCTGGCCAAGGTTCTTGAGATTTTTAGGATGCAGGGACTGGCCCTCATCCTCTCATCCAGCCCCAACTTCCTGCAGGGATGCCCCCACGTTCCTTCCGTTTGTCCACTGAAAAGTAACAGAGCCAGGAACCAGCCCCACCCGCCCTCCCCACCCCTGCACGCATGACCGACCCATTCTTTGAATGTAGGAAGTCCAGTTTCCATTCAGTCCTATCCTTTGCATAAACACGACAGGAAGAGTGATGGATCGATGGATCGTATCCTAGGGGACATTTTCACAATTCTTTTACTGTTCTCCTCCCCCCCCGCCCCCATAACTATCCAGTCCCTTTATCTCCCTCACCCCACCCAAATCGGCCTTCTCAGATCCACTTGGCTGGAACATTACAGGGGCATGGGGGAGGGAGAGACGGACCGATGCCTCCACCTTGCTTATGCCAGTATACGGCATGGACTTGCTTAGACAAACACACGAGTGTTCTCATGTTCGAAAAACAGGCGATTCAAGATTAGTGATACTTTTACACGTGCACATGCGCGCGCGCACACACACACACAGAGTGATAGAGGCCACGCTCGTCCTCGGTGTATTGATTACGTCTGGTGATGAATTTCTGTCTGTCCAGATCACTTCACAGACCTCTGGCAACCTTCACTCAGAGGGAGTCAGATGTCCTCTCCAGAGGTGAACCCCTCCCAAGACATCCCTCCTCTCTTTCTGGCAAATGCGTGACAGGGAAATGATGACTGCTTATCCACGACTGAACCTAAAACGACGCAGTCGGTGGCGGAGCCCCGTGGGATGCGGTCCGGTCGACCGAGCAATTCGCTTCCCTGCTCCGGCATTTCCAGAGGACGACTCACGTGACCCAGGAAGCCAGATCGGAACTCATCGGGTGTCTAGAACATGTACTCGAAGAATAAAATTGTGTGCATCCCGTCAGAGCACACTTTTCGATTCTTTCTTGGACAGAGCTTCCCGTGTACTTCAAGCCCGTGAACTAGGCCTCACCGCTTCCAAAACTTCTCTTTCCTTGTTCTCTTTCACCGAAGGGCAGACACTGATTTCTTTGGTACTGATACTTTCTCTTGGGACATAACTCAGCTGTGTCACCCACCACCACCACCACCACCACCACCCCTACACACACACACACACCCTCCCTCTTGAAAAAGGGTCAGTAGGGTGAATGTCATGAAGCGGATAGGCACGTTAACTGACAGGGAAAAGCTCCCTTCGCATCATGACATGACCCAAGATTCAACATCACCAGAGAATCTCAAAAGCGGTAAGAGAAAAAGAGACAGTTACCTACGGAGGACTTCCCGTGAGGCTATCTATCAGCCGATTTCGCAAAAGAAGCCTGACGGGTGAGAAGGGGCCGGAGAGAAGTATTCAAAGCCATCACAAGCTGGGACCCCCCCCCCCCCTCATACACACACACACACGTGAGATGACTCTATCTGGCAAAGCTATCCTTGGGAATGGAAGGGCAGATAGAGTGCTTCCTAGATAAGGTCAGGTGAAAGGAGGCCATCATCATCGAGCCCTCACCGTATGAAATGTTCAAGGGACTGATCTAAGAAAGGCAAGATGATCAACAATAGGAACAGTAAAATGACGAACTCACAATGGTTGGTCGGCCACGGAACCTAATGTAAAAAACAAAAACAAGCTAAGCAAACAACTGGAATGGGAACACGATCACAGACATGGAGATCACATGGAGGGTGACCACTGGGGAGGGGCATGGGGCAGAAGCAGGGCGGGGGCAAGGTACAGGGAAGAAGAAGGATACGTGGTAGGAGAGAGAGAAAGGGAGAGGGACAGGGAGAGGGGGAGAGGGGGAGAGAGGGAGAGAGGGAGAAAAGAATAAAGAAACAAGAATTCAAAAAAAAAAAAATGAGGAGAGGCTTAGGAACTTCCAGGACATCTTGAACCGTCCCAACATCTGAATTGTAGGGTTACCAGAAAGGGAAGAGGAAGAGGAGCAACAAGTGGAAAACTTCTTCAAACAAATAATACAGCAGAACTTCCCCAATCTGGCAAAGGCAATAGACTTCCAGGAAGTCCAGGAAGCTCAGAGGGTCCCAAAGAAGTTGGACCCAAGGAGGAACACACCAAGGCACATCATCATTACATTAGCCAAGATTCAAATGAAGAAGAGAATTCTAGAAGCAGCCAGGGAGGGATAAGGGCACCGTCACCTACAAAGGAGTTCCCATTGGACGGTCGGCTGATTTCTCAGAAGAGACCTTCCAGGCAAGAAGAGGCTGGAAAGAAGTATTCCAAGTCACGAAAGTCAAGGGCCTACATCCAAGATTGCTCTATCCAGCGAAGCTGTCATTTAGAATGGAAGGGCAGATAAAGTGCTTCTCAGATAAGGTCAAGTTCAAGGAGTTCATCATCACCACGCCCTTGTTATATGAAATGTTAAAGGGACTTATCTAAGAAAAGGAAGATAAAGATACAACAGTGAAAAGACAGCAAACTCACGGATATTAACAACCACACCTAAAACAAAAGCAAAGTAAGCCAACAGCTAGAACGGGAACAGAACCACAGAAATGGAGATCATATGGAGGGTTAGCAACAGGGGAGTGGGAGGAGGAGAGAGGGGGGAAAGGTATAGAGAATAAGTAGCATAGACGGTGGGTAGAAAATAGGGGGAGGGCAAGAATCGTGTGGGAAATGTAGAAGCTAAAGAACTTAGGACACATGGACATGAACTAAGGGGGGGGGGATGTGGGTGGGAGGGGGTGTGAAGGGTGGAGGGAAATGATGGGAGAGAAATGGGACAACTGTAATAGCATAATCAATAAAATGTTTTTTAAAAAAAGAATATGTACAACATTGAAGTCAGACCTTAGCTGTGTGATGATGAATGACCTCGCCTGTGTCAGAGACTCCCCTCCGCCCCGCGCGCACACGCACAGGTTGGCTGCATTCCTTTGAGCCTGCAGACAAGGTGATACTCAGGATTTGGGTGGGTGACAGCATATCCAGAAAGCCAACTAGGAAGACAAGTGGACTGGACCTTGGGACATACTCCTCACCACCCCCACTGTGGCGAAACAGACGGAAATAAAACCTTGGACTCATCGTGCCAGAATAAAGAAAGCACGGCGGGAAGATCTGAGAGTCGTCTTTGGAAAACGGTGACCGATGTTCTTTTCCTGACCTCGTGTTGAACCCCTTGTCATGGGCAACTCACTCCTTTCAAACAAGGTGAAAATAGTTGGGTTTGTTTAGCAAAAATTGTCCTGATGGCTTCCGGCTTCTGTCTTTTGCATTGCAGGAGGAACTTGAAGTGGAACAAATTTTCATGTGCTGGTCTTCTAGGTGTCTGCACCCCTTTGGAAAGCCTTAGAAACTATACTGTGTTGAAGCATGTGAAAAAGGAAATGACCGACTCTGATATTTGACATCAGGGACCAGTGGTGACTCCAAAGGACAGGGAAATGTTTTCCTTTACAGGTCACTTGTGTACCCCAGCTAGAGAGTGTGCAACTTTTGTCAACTCTACTAAAACTGTCTTGCGCTCTCAGCAGGTGCGAGGATGAATTGCGCCGCCGACATATCGTATGCTTATGCTCCTGTGGAACTGCCAGCAGGCTGGTTTCCGGTATGTGGAATGACTGTCTATTCCTACAGTCCAGCAAACAGCTCTGGGGGACCGCGCTCTCTGGGGAGACCGACCGTGTGTATGCCTCAGAGGCTCCACTTGACCCGGATTCGACAGGATCTCTCCCTTACACCTGATCGTATCAGTGACTGACACCTTTTTAGCCCTGCTGAATGTGTGTCTTCAGCTATGTTTGCCATGCCAGCCGTGATCACTTATTGGAATGTAGAAATAAGCAGGTTAGCCTGCGCTGCTGCGAAAGCTTTGAATGCCACCTCGCAAGCCATTGGTGCCGTGAGTCAAGAACTAGGACGAGTCAGATAAGCAGTGCTGGAAAATCGTACAGCTACAGACTCCGCCCCCTCCCCCAAGGCATAACTGTAGACCTGAGGACTGTAAAGGACTCTGCTGTTTTAACTTAGAACTAATAGTTCTCAGCTCCTGGAACATAAAGCACAGCAACGAAATGATATAGTGTCCAATATAAAACACAGAGGGGGATTCCTTGGTATTGACTTATCTAAAGTAACCTCCTGGCAGCCTAGTGTTCCTGCTCTTTGCGAGACATTTATCGTGTTCATCCTTGTCATTTTCTTCAGTATCATGGCTTGCAGTTGCACACAAGGTGCCTCCTTATGCAGGTCTGCAATTAGGTGTATTCCTACCCCTCCCCCCTCCCCCGCCGGACAGTCCAATGCTAAGTTCATTTCTCATAGAAGTGAGATGGTTCAATACTAACAGTGGCGAATCACAGGGGACTCAAGATTCGGAAAATTTTAGCTTAAGGTACAAAGTTATAAGTCTAGCAAGTAAGTCATGTGTATGTTACAGCTTTTGTTTCAGAGACTACAGATAAGGCCCATCCTGGCTCCTGGAAAAAACAGCTGACTTCCTGGGGCACTGCCAAAGAGGACCACCCGGGGACAACTGGAGGCATCCGGGTCTTTGTGTTCCAGGGAGAGATAGACCACCACCCTCCCCTGGGAACAGCTAACTGCCCAGGACAGGAAGGTTGCAGCTTCTGAATCTCAAGGCCCTCACCGCACCTTGTTTATCCACCCCCCACTCCTACCTGCCCCCGCCCCCGCCCCCACCCCCTCAGGAAAGGTCTGGCCTGGAAAGAAAGAAAAGACAGGATGATCTGTTAGGGTATACATCCACCATCTTCTCAGACCGCCGGCCATCTGAATAAAGTGCCCATAAAGATTCAATCGCTCGTTTGGGAGTGAGGGGCAGCCCGAAGGCCGTTGTCTTTTTCGGTTACATCTTTTCCAAACCACATCACCTCCGTGTGTATGCGCAGAAAGAAAATGTTCAAGAAGCAGTCACGGGACAGGAGGCCGCTCCCCAAAGGAGATGAGGAGGGAGTGACGACCCATGGCCTAAACAACACTCTTTCCTTCTGGCTGGCGGCCTTCTGACCGGGCCTCAGTCATGGGAGAGGAAAGGGCCCTGTATTGGCCCCACAAGGCCTAGGGGAATGACCTCTCTGTGCACTTTTCTCAGTTTTCCTGTGAACTCCAAACTGAGAACGAGAGGGAGAGAAAGAAGCGGGGGGGGGGGCGGAGAAAGGATAAAGTGTACTAAAAAACGAGCAAAAATACTACAGGCAGTGAAGGTTTCCGTGGTCAATGTCGCACACCGGATTTCCATTGGCCTTTTTGTTCTCCTTTCTTTTTTCTTTTGTTTCCCTGTATATTTATGGGTATACGTATATGTCTATGTATGTATGTGTGTGTGTATGTCTCTGTGTATATGTATGTATATACATGCACATATGTGTATATGGGTACACACACACACACACAGATTTAATTTGCTGACTTTTAGAGCGAGGGGAAGGGAAGGAGAAACAGAGGCAGAGAAACATCAGTGTGTGACAGATACAGGTTGCTTCTCACAAGGCCCCATGACCGGGGACCTGGCCTGCAACCCAAGCGTGTGTCAGGTCTGAACTGGGAATTAAACAGGCAACCATTTGGTTCCCAGGCCGGCTCTCAGTGTACGGACGGGACCGCGCCAGCCAGGCCTCCGTTGCCCCGTTTTACTGACTGTCTCAGCAGCTATCGGGGAGGGGAAATTCCTCTGCTCTCCTAGGGTCTCTGCCTGGGCCAACGCCGGAGACTGACATGAGGTGGACGAGCCACAGACAAGGGCGTTCCGATCTTCCTCATCATTTAAAAAAGTTGACTTTGAGAGACAGGGGAGGGGTGGAGGGAGAGAGGCCCTCTCACCTGTGGCTCTTCCTGTGAGCATGGTGGCTGGCAACCCTTCCCCACCCAACCCCTCCACCCCCCACCCCACCTCGTTCAGTGGATAGTGACCAGAGGCTGGCGATGAACAATGAACCAGTTATGTATGGTTTCTTTGCTGGTTGGTTGGTTTTTCTTGGAGCAGCGTGGACCCCCCCTCCACTTTCCCCTTCCGGACCTTGGGACACACATACATACAGTCTCAAAGGCTTTCTTTCCCAGAGAGTGGGACGGATACATAGGGAAGTTCAAGGGCTCCCCTCCTCCTGTGTTCTCACGGTGTTTCTCGGGGTGTTCGGAACACCTGGCGACCTTGTGGGACTGACTGGGCGCTGCACTGCCGAGTCGGTGGGTGAGACGTGTCCCGCCCCGCCCCCCTGCCTCAGCTTACTGTAGATCCCACCTAACAAAAGCATGTTTGTGGAGGTCTGTCGGTTCCCATTCCACCGATCCACCCACGTGCCTGTCCCTCTGCCAACATGAAGGGGTGGAGCGGGGGGAATGTCTGTCAACTTTTTTCTTTTAAGATTTTATTTATTTATTTATTTATTTATTTATTTATTTAGAGAGAGGGGAAGGGAGGGAGAAAGAGAGGGAGAGAAACATGAATGTGTGGTTGCCTCTCACATGGCCCCACTGGGGACCTGGCCTGCAACCAAGGCATGTGCCCTGATGGGGAATCGAACTGGCGACCCTTTGGTTCACAGCCCGAGCTCAATTCACTGAGCTACACCAGCCCGGGCTGTCAACTTTTTTTTGATTTTTTTTCTTTTTTTCTTTTTTTCTTAAACCATTCCATCAGTCTTCTACCCTTTATTGGTGGAGAGGGGATGATGGGGCCACCCACCTTTCGGCTGTCCGGGGGAGGGTGGGGTGTTGTGGTGTGGCCCACCCGTGGGGAGGAGGTTGTAGGAGGGAGGAAGCCTTCAGACCAGAAAAGTGAGGCAGTTCCTCCTCCTCCCTCCACTCCTCCTCGACCGCACTTCAGGGACAAGCCTATCCCCTTGTGGTGAGTCCAGCCACCGACACTGAGTTTTCCCCTAAAGCTGAGAGTCTTTTCTTCTTGAGGGAGGGAAGGAGGGAGGGAGGGAGGGAGGGAGGGAGGGTGACTCTGGAGGACCTGGCTCTTTTCTTGGTTTCTTTGCTCCCCCGCCACACACACACACCCGGTTTTTATCCTCCGCTTTTACCCAGGAAAGTTTTAGTGCCTCCAGCTGTCTTCTTCCCATTCTTTTATGTCCTCGATTTCCCCACCACCATGACTGGGGGAAGTGGGGCTAGAGAGTGAGGGAGTGGCAGAGCTGCCCAGCCTCTCCTCCTCCACTCCAGAAACATTCCATTTCCCTCGGAAACTCTAGCCCGCTCTGTGACCCAATAGTCTGGCGATCAGTCACACGGTGCAGAGGGCCACTCCTTTTCACGTTGCTGGTGCTTTCTTGAGCCGTGCAGAAGCTTTTGAGCGGGATGTCATCCCATTTGTTGACACTTATTCTTACACCCTTCGCTCTAGGGGACTCGGCAGTGAACACATTGCTGCATGGAATATCTGAAGATTTCCTGGACTTGTAGGATGCCCTGACTTACGTTGAAATGTTTTATCCATCTTGAGTGTATCTTTGCGTGTGGTGTCAGTTGGTAGTCCAGTTTCCTTTTCTGGCAGGGAGCCGTCCAGGGCTCCCGAGGACATCGGTGGAAGAGGCTGAGAACGTGCCTGCATGTGGCAGGTGTATCGTACGCCTACTTGTAAGAGAAATCCATCCAAAGTTACCCCACATGCACAAGTCGGCCTGGGGCTTCACGGGCATTCCAGCCACAGATAGGACAAACATCAGAACCCCCTACGTGGCATCTCAAACTACACAGCGAGTGGCTTCAGATGTGTATGCTATCCAAACTCAGGATGGCAACGGGCGGGGCTGTGCAGGGGAAACAGAGGGGGACCCTCGCGAGCGAGCGAGCAGGCGCTCATCCACCCGCATCCCCGCAGCAGGTCCAGCGGTCCCTTCTGCAGAACCGGGCACCGGGTGAGCGCCCGTGGAGGCGGGTGCGGTACTAGATGTATGGACTGACACCCCGCTTTCCCCTCAGCCCACCGAAGCCGGTGGAGATGAGAGGATCTCCCCGACACACAAGCGGGAGGTGGGCAGAGTCCCCTGGGGTTGGGGAGGTGGCCGGCGTTCGCCTAGGGATACCGGGAGGCGTTGGCGGGTGAGGATTCATTCTCTCTCTCTCTCCCTCTCTCTCCCTCTCTCCCCTTCTCTCTCCCTCTCTCTCCCTCTCTCTCCCTCTCTCTCCCTCTCTCCCTCTCTGATGGTGTAGCCAGCCGTGTAAACCGCAGTTCCACGTGGAAAACTCGGTGCCTGCCGTAGACAGCGCGGGGCACTTCTGGCGGGCCCGGAGGCGACAGCTTCCTTTGAGGAAGAGACCGTGTGGTCCTCGCGCTGAGTGAAGCGGGAAGCCGCATCGCTGTGGGGGGTCACCTGAAACATCAGCCTCTTCGGCCCACCCCCGAGCCCCCAGCCTTTCGGAAACATGTACGGGGCGGGCGGGGGGGGTGTGGGAGGAGGGGGAGAATGACGCGATTGTGTTTCTGGAGGAATTTTGGGAGAAGTATTCCTAGCCTGCCTCGAAGAGGATGGCCCCCGGAGTGCGCGACCGTCGACCCCGGCTTTCTGGGGTGTCGTTTCCTTTCCTTTTCTCCCCAGGTTTCCGGAATTGGCCTATCGACGCGATTGCCGGTCACGGTGGCGAAGCGTGTGCGTGCGTCGTGAGAAGCCTGTGAGGGTCAGTGGTGGTGGTGGTGGTGGTGGTCGTCGTCGTCGTCCTTCGAGGATCACACGGTCTCTTCCTCAAAGGAGGCTGTCGCCTCCAGGGCCCTTTAGAAGGGCCCCGCGCTGTGTACGGCAGGCACCGAGTTTTCCACGCGGAACTGCGGTTTTCAAGGCCGACTATCCCATCCCGGAGAGAGAGAATCATCACCCGCCAACGCCTCCCGGTATCCCTAGGCGAACGCCGGCCACCTCCCCAACCCCAGGGGACTCTGCCCACCTCCCGCTTGTGTGTCGGGGAGATCCTCTCATCTCCACCGGCTTCGGTGGGCTGATGGGAAAGCGGCGTGTCAGAGACCTACGAGACACCGCCGGCGACCCCGGGGAAGTTCTGTCGCGTGCCAGTCTCCCGGCCGCAGCGGCCCAGGAACCGAAGGTCTTCTCCCCGAGTCCCCCTGCCGCTGCCGCGGTCGCCCCGTGGCGGCCGGGAGCTCTGAGGCGGACGTGGGGTGCCGGGACGAGATCGGTCCTGTGGGCGGGCGGCGGTGCGGCTCTGTCCCGCTGACGCGGGCGACGGTTGTCGGGCGCCACCTGGCGGCCACTTTTATTTTTTTTATTTTTTATTTTTAATCAGTATTTTTTAATTGTTGATATTGTACAGTTTTCTGTCTTTTACCCCGCCCCAGCCCACCACACCAGCCCTCCCCACCTTCCTCCCATTTCCACTCCCCATAGTTTTTGTCCATGAGTCCTTTATACTTGTTGCTCTAAACCTTCCCCCGAAATTCCCTCCCCTCCCACTTTGGACACTGTCAGACTGTTCTCAAATTCAGTGTCTTTGTTTATGTTATGCTTGTTTGTTTGTTTTGTTGATTAGCTTCCTGTTAAAGGTGAGATCATATGGTATTTGTCTTTCACTGCCTGGCTTATTTCGCTTAGCATGATACTCTCCAATTCCTTCCATGCTGTCGCAAAGGGTAGGAGCTCTTTCTTTCTTTCTGCTGCATAGAATTCCATTGTGTAAATGTACCACAGTTTTTTGATCCATTCATTAACTGATGGGCACCTAGGTTGCTTCCAGCACTTGGCTATTGTAAATTGTGCTGCTATGAACATAGGGGTGCATAGATTCTTTTGCATTGGTGTTTCAGGATTCTTAGGATATAATCCAAGCAGTGGAATTGCTGGGTCAAAAGGTATGTCCATTTTTAGTTTTCTTAGAAAATTCCATACTGTTTTCCATAGTGGTTGTACCAATCTGCAATCCCACCAACAGTGCACTAGGGTCCCCTTTTCTCCACAACCTCTCCAACACTTGCTGTTTGTTGCTTTGTTTATGAAGGCCATTCTGACTGGTGTCAAGTGGTATCTCATTGTAGTTTTAATTTGCATCTCTCTGATAGCTAGAGATATCGAGCATCTTTTCATGTGTCTCTGGATCCTCTGTATGTTCTCCTTGGAGAAGTGTCTGTTCAAATCCTTTGCCCATTTTTTAATTGGGTTGCTTGTCTTCTTAGAGTAGAGTCTTGTAAGTTCTTTATATATTTTGGAGATTAATCCCTTGTCTGAGGTATCATTTCCAAATATGTTTTCCCATACAGTTGGTTCTCTTTTTATTTTAATACTGTTTTCTTTAGCTGTGCAGAAGCTTTTTATTTTGATGAGATCCCATTTGTTTATTCTTTCCTTTATGTCCCTTGCTCTAGGGGACGTATCAGTGAAAATATTGCTGCGTGAAATATCTGAGATTTTCCTGCCTATATTATCCTCTAGAATTTTAATGGTGTCATGGCTTATATTTAAATCTTTTATCCACCTTGAATTTATTTTTGTGTATGGTGTAAGTTGGTGCTCGAGTTTCATTTTTTTGCATGTAGCTGTCCAGTTCTCCCAGCACCACTTATTGAAGAGGCTATTTTTGCTCCATTTTATGTTGCTGCCTCCTTTGTCGAATATTAATTGACTGTAGAGACTTGGGTTTATTTCTGGGCTCTCTGTTCTATTCCACTGGTCCACGTGTCTGTTCTTGTGCCAGTACCAGGCTATTTTGATTACAGTGGCTTTGTAATACAGTTTGGTATCAGGTATTGTGATCCCTCCTACTTTGCTCTTCTTTCTCAAAATTGCTGCCGCTATCCGGGGTCGTTTATGATTCCATATAAATTTTTGAAGTGTTTGTTCTATGTCTGTGAAATATGCCATTGGAACTTTAATAGGTATTGCATTGAATCTGTAAATTGCTTTGGGTAATATGGACATTTTGATAATGTTAATTCTTCCGATCCATGAACATGGTATATGCTTCCATTTGTTTGTGTCTTCCTTGATTTCATTCTTCAGTGTTGTGTAATTTTCTGCATACAGATCTTTTACCTCCTTGGTTAGGTTTATTCCTAGGTATTTTATTTTTCTTTTTGCTATATCAAATGGGATTTTTTTCTTGATTTCTGCTTCTGCTGTTTCACTGTTGGTATACAAAAATGCCTTTGATTTTTGGATATTGACTTTGTATCCGGCTATTTGGCCAAATTCATTTATTACGTCGAGCAACTTTTTGGCCGAGTCTATAGGATTTTCTATGTACACTATCATGTCATCTGCAAACAATGATAGTTTTGTTTCCTCCTTTCCAATTTGGATGCCTTTTATTTCCTTTTCTTGTCTAATTGCTGTGGCTAAGACTTCCAATACTATATTGAATAGAAGTGGTGAAAGTGGACAGCCTTGTCTTGTTCCTGATCTTAGTGGGAAAGATTTCAGTTTTTGCCCATTGAGTATGATGTTGGCTGTAGGTCTCTCATATATGGCTTTTATTATGTTGAGGAATGCTCCCTCTATTCCCACTTTGCTGAGTGTTTTTATCATAAATGGGTGTTGTACTTTATCAAAAGCTTTTTCTGCATCTATTGATATGATCATGTGATTTTTGTCTTTGCTTTTGTTTATGTGATGTATTACATTTATTGATTTGCGAATGTTGAACCATCCTTGCATCCCTGGGATGAATCCCACTTGGTCATGGTGTATGATCTTTTTAATGTATTGTTGGATGCGGTTTGCCAATATTTTGTTGAGGATTTTAGCGTCTACATTCATCAGTGATATTGGCCTGAAGTTTTCTTTCTTTGTTATGTCTTTATCTGGTTTTGGGATTAGGATGATGCTGGCTTCATAAAAAGAGTTTGGGAGTCTTCCATCATTTTGGATTTTTTGAAATAGTCTGTGAAGCATAGGGGTTAGCTCTTCCTTAAATGTTTTGTAGAATTCTCCTGTGAAACCATCTGGTCCAGGGCTTTTGTGTGCCGGGAGTGTTTTGATTACTGATTCAATTTCACCAGCTGTTATTGGTCTGTTCAGGCTTTCTGTTTCTTTTTCATTGAGTTTTGGAAGGTTATATTTTTCTAGAAACTTGTCCATTTCACCTAGGTTTTCAAATTTCTTGGCATACAGTTCTTCATAGTAATTTCTTAGAATCCTTTGTATTTCTGTGGTGTCAGTCATAATCTCTCCTCTTTCGTTTCTGATTGTGTTTATTTGAGTCCTCTCTCTTTTTTTCTTGATGAGGCTGCTTAAAGGCTTGTCAATTTTGTTTATCTTTTCAAAGAACCAGCTCCTGGATTCATTGATCCTTAGGATTGTGCTTTTAGTCTCTATGTCATTTAATTCTGCTCTGATCTTGGTTATTTCCTTCCTTCTACTTGCCCTAGGCTGTCTTTGTTGTTGTTCCTCGAGTTCTTGTAGGCGTAGGGTTAAGTCGTTTGTTAGAAATGTTTCTGTCTTCTTTAGGTAGGCCTGTATTGCTATGAACTTCCCTCTGAGGACTGCCTTCATTGTGTCCCATAAGTTTTGGGTTGTTGTGAGTTCATTTTCATTTGTTTCCAGAAACTTTTTGATTTCCTCCTTAATTTCATTCTTTACCCATTCATTGTTTAATAGCATGCTATTCAATCTCCATGATTTTTATGATTTGGGGATTTTCCCCATCAAGTCAGTTTCTAGTTTTAGTCCCTTGTGGTCGGAGAAAATGCTTGGTATGATATCAATTTTCCTAAATTTGTTGAGGCTTGTTTTGTGTCCTATCATGTGGTCTATCTTTGAAAATGTTCCATGTGCGTTTGAAAAAAATGTGTATTTAGTTTCTTTGGGATGGAGGGCCCTATATATATCAACTAAGTCCAATTCGTCTAGAGTACTGTTCAATGCCACAATATCTTTGTTGATAATTTGTTTGGAAGATCTGTCCATTTTTGACAGTGGGGTGTTAAAATCTCCTACAATAATTGTGTTGTTGTCAATATCTTTCTTGAAGTCCTCTAAGATTTTCTTGATGTATTTAAGTGCTCCTATGTTGGGTGCATATATATTTACAATGTTTATGTCTTCTTGGTGGATTCTTCCCTTGAGTATTATGAAGTGACCTTCTGGGTCTCTCTTTATAGCTCTTCTTTTGAAGTCTATTTTGTCTGATATGAGTATTGCTACCCCAGCCTTTTTTTCCTGTCCATTTGCTTGGAAAATTTGTTTCCAGCCTTTCACTTTAAGTCTGTGTAGGTCTTTTGTCCTGAGGTGGGTCTCTTGTAGGCAGCATATGTGTGGGTCATGCTTTCTTATCCAGTCAGCTACTCTATGTCTTTTGATTGGAGCATTTAATCCATTTACATTTAAGGTTACTATTGATAGGTACTGATTCATTGCCATTTTCGTATCTGTGTTCCTCACTCTCTCTTTTCCTTTCTTTCCTTAAAGCAGTCCCTTTAGTATCTCTTGCAGTACTGGTTTGATAGAGGTGTATTCCTTTAGACTTCTTTTGTCTGGGAAGCTCCTTATTTGTCCTTCTATCTTGATTGAAAGCCTTGCTGGATAAAGTAGTCTTGGTTGTAGGCCTTTGGTTCTCATTACTTGGAATATTTCTTGCCATTGTCTTCTGGCTTGGAGCGTTTCCATTGAGAAGTCAGTTGCTAACCTTATCGGGGCTCCCTTGTATGTTACTTCCTTTTTCTCCCTTGCTGCCTTTAAGATTCTCTCTTTGTCTTGGAAGTTTGCCATTTTAATGATGATGTGTCTTGAAGTGGGCCTG
Organism: Glossophaga mutica; assembly: GCA_039655065.1. Lineage (NCBI taxonomy): Eukaryota > Metazoa > Chordata > Mammalia > Chiroptera > Phyllostomidae > Glossophaga > Glossophaga mutica. The sequence continues at coordinate 14,832,043 of CM077317.1, forward strand.
TTTGGGTTCCTCTTGATAGGGACTCTCTGTGTTTCCTGGATTTGTGTGACTTTTTCTCTCACCAAATTAGGGAAGTTTTCCATCATTACTTTTTCAAACAGGTTTTCTATCCCTTGTTCTTGTTCTTCTCCTTCTGGTATTCCTATTATACGGATATTATTACGTTTCATGTTGTCTTGCATTTCTCTTAAACCCTCTTCATTCTTTCTGAGCCTCTTTTCCTTTTCTTGCTCTATCTGGCTGTTTTTTTCTACTTTGTCCTCCAACTCACTGATCCGATCTTCTGCTTCATTGATTCTGCTTTTCATTCCTTCTACTGTGTTCTTCAGTTCAGAAATTATATTCTTCATTTCCTCTTGGCCCTTTTTGATAGTTTCTATTTCCTTTTTCATGTTGATATAGTTTGCACTGAGTTCATCGTAGCTTCCCTGTAGTTTCTGGTAGCTCATTGAGAGCTCATGGAGCTTCCTGACAACCATTTCTTTGAACTCCTTATCTGATAGTTGAGTTGCCTCTGTTTCATTTAGCATTCTTTCTGGGGCTTCCACCTTTTCTTTCATTTGGGGATTGTTTCTTTGTCTTCTCATTGTTGGTGAGACTCTTCTTGTAAACCTCTGCTTCTTAAGTTGATCTGTTCTGGCTACCTGCGTTTATGGTGTGAACTTCTGTGGTGGAATACCTGTGAGATTCAGTGTTATAGTCTTCTTCAGGTATCCTGGTGTTCACAGCTTCCACTGTCTCAGCTGTGGGAATACCCCCTCTTTTGATCCAACTCTGGTTTTTCCACAGTTCTAGGATTTCTTTGCCTCACTCGTGGGTATTCAAAAAGAGAGAAGAATAAAGTGAAAAAAGAAGAGAGAGAAAAAAGAAAGAAAAAAAAGAGGAGGGAAGGAGAGATAGAATTGGAAAGAAAGGAAGAAGGACTAAAGCCAGAAAGAAGTAAAGAGAAGCAAAAGGAATTGAGGGATAAAAAAGGTAGAAGTAATAAAGAAATAAAAAATATAGAATCAAAACAAAACAAAAAGAACCCCACAAAAACGAAAAACGAACCAAAACAAATAAACAAACAAAAAACCCAACTAAACAGACAAAAAACAACTATCAAAAAAAAACCCCACAAAACAAAATGAAACAAAACACCCAAAAAAAAAAAAAAAGAATAAGAAGAAAAAAAAAATCTCTTGCTATTTTCACACAGGCCAACCTGGATTTTCTGGACTTGCTGGCTGTAGCAGGGTGCGAGGCGACTCGTACCGCTTTTCTCCCTGTTCCTCACTCAGTCAGCTTTGGGCTACTGTCCTCAGTGCCAGCCCAGCACTGTCCCCAGGGCTAATGGCGTACTCTCCATGCAGGGCCTTGGGTGTGATTTCTGAGCCTCCTGCAGGGGGCGAGCTTTCCAGAGTTTATGGGTTTCAGCTGGAATCTCTTACAGATCCATCCCTCCCCGAGCCTATTGCTGTGAGCTCCGGGTCTCCTACAGGGCGCAGGCGCCCGCCGAAGACTAGGGGTGTGGGCTCCGATAGTTTCCCGAGTTGCGCACACTCACCCCAGGATCACAGATGTGAGCTCCGGGTCTTCCAGAGTCCCCTTCTCTAGTTGCAGGGTCGCCTCCCGCCGCAGGGCTGCCTCCGGTCGCCGGGCCACCTCCGGTCGGTTGCAGAGGCCCCTGCGGTCGCGCGGCCGCCTCCGGTCGTTTGCTGGGCCGCCTCTGGTCGCCGGGCCACCTCCGGTCGGTTGCAGAACCGCCTCCGGTCGGTTGCAGAGGCCCCTCCAGTCGCGCGGCCGCCTCCGGTCGGTTGCGGAGGCGCCTCCGGTCGCCGGGCCGCCTCCGGTCGCCGGACCGCCTCCGGTCGGTTGCGGAGGCCCCTCCGGACGCCCGGACGCCTCCGGTCGGTTGCGGAGGCCCCTCCGGTCGCCGGCCCGCCTCCGGTCGCCGGGCCGCCTCCGGTCGGTTGCGGAGCTGCCTCCGGTCGCCGGGTCGCCTCTGTCCCGTCTCCGGGCCACCTCCGGTCGCTCGGCTGCCATGTCTAGTTTTCCAATGTCTGCTACGGATTTTGATCTCCTATTTTCATATATACTGTGGTATTGTTGGCTATCTCCTCTGTTCCTTTGTAGATCAGCTAGGTTTTTCTCCCATGTGCAGGAGGAAGGACAATCTGCGTCCTCCTACCATGCTGCCATCTTGAACCCCTCTGGGCTGGCGGCCACTTTTATATCGTCTGTCCCTTCCGGAGCCACGAGGGAGGCGATCTGGCTGCGTTCCACGCGGTGGACTTCCAGCAGGCCGGCGGCACTGGCCGGCCCCGACTCCCGGCCGGAGACTGTACCTGCAGGATTATAGGGGTGTGTGGTCGCCCACGCCGGTCGACCAGCACGCGCCGGCGCCGAGCCCCTGGTCCGCGCCGTACTGCTTCCATTGTCCCCGCCCGCCCCCCCGCCCCGCCGCCCCGAATCCAACGTCTGGCTGCCGTGACGGACCGCCCGAGCGACCAGGCGGGTCGGTCGAGGGGGAATGCTTGAGGTGGGTGCCTCGCGGCCGTTCGGGAGGTGCTGACCGGGGCGGGCCGTGTTGGGGGACCCGTACGGGGCGCCATGGACTCGGTTCACGCTCGCTCCTCGCGTCGGTGCGTTCCTCGGCGGCGCCTCTGCGGAATTTTTTCAAAGTCCAGAGGCCGCCGGGGTGGGCGCCCGGGGTCTTCCCTGCCCGGGCGCCTGCCCGCCTGGGTCCCGCTCGCGGCGCGCGGCTGTGTCGCCGCTCGTACTTCCCGAGTCCCTTTTCGGAGGCATGCGGGGACTGGCGGACGTTGCTGGGAGTGTTTTCTATTTTCAGCAGAGAATGTGCTCCAATTTTGCAAGAGGCCATTTCATCCTGCTATATAAAGGGCAGTCTTGTGAGCACACATTTTCGATGTACTCTGGTTATTCCTTACGGCTTAGTCTGCTCAGGGCTCAAAGTCAGTCTGTGGGCACCAGCAGGACCCTATCTACTGCAGGTTCCCCTTTTGACTGGTTGGTGCATGTTCTAATTAAGAGTCTGTTCTGATTGGCTGGTGTCTGCTCTGATTGGCTGGTGTCTGCTCTGATTGGGCAGTGTGCTGGTTGATGGGGTGCGTGGTGTGTTGAGGCGCGGTGATGTGAGCAGTGACTGCATTGGAAGTGTTCTCGTCATCTGTGTCCATTACTGTGACTTGCATCCCAACAGGTAACAATCAGCATGGCAACAAAATTAGCACAGAAGTCTATGGTGCAACGTGCTCCAGTTTTGGTCCAACTCACCGTGCAGACGACAGTACTGACTGTGAAGTGATACAAGCAGTATAGTTCATCACATTACTGTAGCAATTTCATGGTTATTTGCTCACTCATTTGGAAAGATTTAGGGCTCTTTCTGACACTGCTGTAGCTGTGGGAACACTGTCCCTCATTAACATGAAACTATCAGGGACCCGAGGGAAGTGCATGTGGCTGTCCCAGGTCTCATCCCTCCACCTGACCCACTGCTCCCAGGCCCTCATCCCTCTTTCCCTGACAATGTCAGGGGTGTCCTGCTGGACACTGGCCTCACAAGCCAAAGGGGAGAGCTTGGAGGGGGAGTGAGTCCTGCTTGCTTAAACCAAGACTTTGGAATTTGGTCCATGAATAGACCTGAGGTGGCTATTCCCCTCATGTGGTCATCAGGAGACGGTCGGTGCTGGCTGGTGAGCAGGAGTTTGCTGTGGGGACAAAGCTACCACGATGACAGGAAAGGAAGGAAAAGGGGGAGAAAACAGCAATGGCTGCCACTGGCAGGCAAGGGGGACTGGAGATCTGCCCATCAGATCTCCTTTGAGAAGCCCATCAGAATGACCTTTCGTGTGGAATTTTCACTTTCATTTACTTTTCAGCTGCTGCTGTCTACTCTGAGCTCAGAAGCTAGCCTGCCATGTAACCTTCATGCCCAGCAAGCCCAGAGCTTGTCCACAAGCACAGAGGTTGCCCATGATGGACACAGCTCAGATCCACACCTAGCCCTGCCCACCTCCACCCTCTTCACCTTCATGTGCAGCTCCTGGAATGTGAAACGGGCTTAAAAATGTGTCATGAAGAACTTCACAAGACAAGTGACTGTCTGAAGTGTTTAGGAAGTGAGGCACTCATCCCTGGTTCTAGAACCCCCTGAAGCCACACAGGAGACACTCACAGCAGGATGGATTGCTTCTCCCCATCCAGGGATGTCATCACCTGCAGCCACCAGCTTTCCCTTCTTATAACAAACACCAAAAAAAGGACTTGTCAGCCTTGGTCAGATGCTTAGTTGGTTCTAGCATCGACCTGTAACTTTACAGGTTGAGAGGATTCAATCCCAGGTCAGGATGTGCGTGGGAGGTAACCAATCATCACATCAATGTTTCTCCTTCCCCTCTCCCTAAAAGCAATGACAAAAATGTCCTTGGGTGAGAATAAAGAAAAAGAAAAGAGGTGGGTCGGCGCCTGAGCCAATGATGGTGGAGGAAATTGGACTTTCTCGCCCTTGTGTGATTTAATCTGAAGACGACACAGGAACAGAACCTGAAAAGAACAGTCCCCATCAGGTCTAAATCCCCTTAGCCGGGCTCCTTGAATGAGACTACAGTTTTCCTTTTGCCGTTTCTGACCTACATTGGGAATGGGCCTCAGTCATTCTCTGGGAAGTAGATAGGAGAGATAGGCCAGTCTCTCCTTTGCCTCTTGAGACCAAGGAGGGTACTGGGGAATATCAGTACGTCCATCTGGTGCCCAGAGAGAGCTTCCTAAAAGGACAAGAAGACAGAGACCACAGCACAAGCCTAACTGTCCACTAAGCCCAGCACCTTTCAGCGCCATATTGACCTGTTGGAAGGGCTTGGGTTTGCTACGTCCTGACCTTCCATTGCCAACCGCAGCATCTGAAGCGTCTGGGGGCCCTCATTAGGAGACATCACCTGGGCAAAAAGCTGCAAAACCAAAGAGCAGTAGGCCAGGGCACAGAGAACAATGACTGTGGTCCCACCTGAGAGCCACCACTCACCATCGCATGTCTCCTCTGCTCCCAAGAAAGCAGTGTGCCCACCCCCGCCATGGTCTCCAGGATTTTGAAACACCTTCCTCGGGAGAAGACTGAGAGGAGGACCCTGACATCCTGCAAGGCCTGAAAGTGCAGTGTGCTTTCCCCTTAAATGCAGGACACTGGAGAGCTTTCCTGGGCCCTGAATGCACTGCACACACTGCACATTCATGTCTGTGCCAGAACTTGGCTGACATGTGCTACACGGACTCTGCCTGGAAACACCATTCTTGTCCAACAAGGGGGGTTAGTGAAACCTCAACCCAGCCTGGGGTGTGGGACCCAGTGTAACTGGAAACTAGAGGAAGGTGTTCAAGGCATTTAAAGGGCAAGAGGCTGCTGAGGGAGTCAGACGGGGCTCTGTACCATTTGTAAAGGAAAGCTGTGTGGGTGTGTCTGTGTGCGCGTGCAGAGAAAGCTCTAACTCAATGTGTTAATTGGTGTGCCTTCTGGATTATGTAATTATGGGTCATTTTATTTTCTGTTTCCCAAAGTCACTTTAAAAAGAAAAACAGCTAAATTATCATCAGAAAGAAACAATAATGTTCCCATCAAGCATGAGTGTCTGCAAAAGAAGATCTTAAAGTGCAAATTTCAAAATGTTACAGGAGTTTTCTGAGTGATTAACAATCTCTTACTTTAAAAATTATTTTTTAAAAGGCTTTTTAAAGTAACTTTCAAGAAGTCTAACCTTTGAAGATAGCATCTCTGGGTGACATACCTCCCCAAGGGTGGCTCTCAGAAGCTTGTCAGACACTGTCCAGGGCAATTAGGACCGGGGCCAGACCAAAGACAGACAGGTGTCAAGGTCTGGGTGTCAAGGGAAATCTGCAAATTTCAGAAGGGATTACCTGACCCCAGCTGTGGAGGGCAGTGAGTTGTTCTGTGTTTGTGGCTGACCATTGTGGCCAGTGACCCCTCACCTGCTGAGCTATGGTCCCCAAGCCAGCCCATAGCTCCCTTACCTCGATGGCAGACAATCAGAACATAAACCAGGTGGACCTGGCCATAGCTGCGGTGGCCACTGTAGTCACAGAGTCAAGTGTGTGATGGAGGCAGGAGGCCATGCCATCTTGTCACCTCAGCCACTGATGTCATTTTTCCCCAAGAACTATTGATGTGCCCCACCCATGTCCATCACAGTGTCATGTGGAGGAGTTGGGAAGCTGGCAGGGACAGCTGGAGTGGCTTTCGAGGCTGACCATGCGTCAAGGGGACAGGACAGTGACTTCAGCTGCCTGTAAAGAACAAGAAACTCAGAATCCAGCAGATGTTAGGCTACACTAACTCCTTGGAGCCTCCACTTCAAAACAAGGATGGTGGCTGCCAGCCACTGACAGGTGGGAAAGAGGGGTGTGTAAACACCCAGCTACCTGCACAAGGTGGTCTGAACTATGCAAGCAATGCTGAAACAAAAGGGCCTGTTCATGACTTAGCTTTGAGAGCCACACACTATTTTCACAACACAGATCAGCTCGGTTGTGTGAAGGAGGGACTGTACAAGGGCAGGGGTGACAGCATGTGGATTTGGGGGACACCTTGGAGGCTGGCAGGTACACTAGGAATATGGTTTCCTGCTGAAGGGGAGGGAGAGGGAACAGACCTTTCTCTACTCATCTTGAATCACTAAGCCTTCTGGGAAAGCTCCAGCTTCTGTCCTGGTGCGGTGGTAGTGACCGTCACTTGGCAGTCTGTGGGTTCCCCTCCCCTCTGTATTTCAGTGGCAGCCCCTCTGCCAGCATTACACCAGGACTCTGCCCCTCTCCCATGGCCCATGCTGAAAGCCACAGAATATTTTTATGCTGTTCTCTCTGGGCTTTACTGGTTGAGTGAGAAACAGGGAAGGGAACCAAAACCCAAGGACATACATCTTCCTTTTAAAAAGCATAACAAAGAAAATAATAGTGGGTATTTATTATTGAAATCCACATAGTTTATGTAGACATCCTTCTTCACAAGCCTGGCACTGGAAGGACAGAAAGGTCCTCGTTTCAGGTCATGGGGGGGGGGTGTCCCCCTTTGGTGAACCCGCTCCAGCAGGAACAGGGTGGGTCACACTTAGGTCTCCCTCATGCAGGAGAGGGTATGATGGGGTCCTCACTAATTGTTTGCCATCTCTGTGTATTGAACTCAGCTCTGGTTCTAAGAAAAGTGTGACCTCTTGGAGCTGTTAGCACCCTTCCTTATGCTTCTGCAGATGTTTACCCTGTTCTCGCCCTGAGTCTCCCTGGACTCCCAGACATTGGGCTCACCAGGATTTTGTCCTCCTGGGCTATTGTGGATATGATCTGGGAATGGGTGGCCAGGAATGACCAACATTGTGCATGTCCATTATCCCATCAGACTTCATAAACCAAAGTTTTAAAGATCAAGTAAGTACTAATTTCAAGATGGTGTCAGTGATGTATGAAGCCTGTGAGGCCAAGGTACAAGGAAAGCGCATTACAGAAGCTCCTGTATTGCAGGCTTCATGAATGCCATATGAAGATTGGGTGCACCTGTCACAGGAGAAACTCAGTTCTTGCCAATGCAGTGAAGGATTACAGATCAGCAAGTGTGTTAGTGTGCAAACAGGGTTTATTAGTGATACAGTCTCATGAAAGAGGACAGGTCTTGCTGAGATGGGAGTGACAGGCAAAAACTTGGGTGGCAAAAGCACCAGGTCCCTTGTCCTGAGGACTTAAAGGATGGGGGTAAAGAAGTTACATATTGATGGGTAAAAGTGGTGCTGGCTTCCACGGGGGATGTGACTACCCAAATATAGGTATGTGTGGGCGTCATTAGCCCAAATCCTTATCTGGCTTTAGACCTCATTTGGTCACCTTGTAAAGCAGATACATAACAGGAGACAGTTAATGCTATGGCAGTTACCCAAAGTTATGTATGAACTCTTTCTGTAAGCACTAGGGACCCTCTCATAAAACAGATAGTGGCCAGAGGCAAGCAATTAGCCAATTTTCTTTTACAGTTTTTTTCCTTGAGTGCTGTGGACCCCATCCCATTTTCTAGGCCTTCGGATGAATAGTTTCAAAGCCTTTGTTTCCCAGATGGTGGAAAGGACACCTAAAATTTCAACGTGTTAGCATGGTGTATCTTATGATGCTGGATCACCTGGCAATAGAATTGGACCAGGCTCAGGACTGCTGAGTGAGTGGGTGACACATGTCTTCCTCATCCTCCCTGCCTGGGCTTACCAACTATCCTACCTAGCACACTAGTGCAGGCAGATGCTGTTCCTGTGTCAGTTCTTAGCAAGGGGTGGATGAGGGTCTTGTTTGACAGATTCTTCTCAGTGCCACCTGCTTGTGTTGAGGTGGCTCTGAGGATGCCCAGGCTCAGTGAGAGGGTGGCAATCTGGAGGGAGGCACATCCCTTACCTCAGGCCTCCTTCTCAGGGTAGCTGAGTGTATGTGGGGAAAGCAGTGGGGTCTGCTCAAATTCTGAATTTGGCTACACACCCCTACCCTGTCCTTACCTTTCTTTGTCCAGCACTAAAGACCCAGGAGACATGGGCACTGAAGGCTATTCAGCAGGACTCGTGATCTCAGTGATCCTCTTGCCAGATTCTGTCTGTGCTGACTCAACTTTGAATGTCAAAAAGGCTGGAGTTCCCATTTCCATTGTACAGACTAAGTAGCAGGCAGAAAGAAGCTGAGAATCTTGTCTTAGGTCACACAGCTAGAGAAGACAGAGCTGAGACTCACACCCACCATGGACTGGTGTGGAATCTGTATGCTGTGCACCAGCGAATGCTGACCTCGAAGGGGCAGCAAGGAGAGTGAGGATGACCAGGTGCCCAGACTGAGCCAGGCTCACATCCTTGCACAAGCATACATCCTTCCCTGCCGTTCACCTCTGAGGCTCCAGAGGTTGTGAGAAACATGAAAGAGCCAAGAGAAGCCAAGTGAGGAGGGTAGGGAGCCTATTAGGAGAAAAGGAACCACTTCTCAGCAGTCCAGGGAAATCCTTTCCCTTGTGAGTCTGTCTCACATTCCTCTCTCTGGGCACGAACCAAAGAAGATTGACTAAAGACTTGTGCCCCTGCAGGAGTTGAATTTCTGTGGTTGAGGGTATGAGTTCTTTGTGTCTCTTCCTGAACTCTCTGCTTTTCAGTGATGGGGGAATGAGGGATGTGGGCTTCGTATTTGTATGGAGACAAAACTTGTTACAATTGGATGTCAAAAAATCACAAAAGAGATTGGTGCTGACATTCCCATATCGCTCATGGAACTGTTCGTCCATGTCATCGCTTGTCATGGAACTTGAGGGTTTGTTTAGCCAGTTACTTCTATAGTAATTACAATCTTGGGGAGAGTAAGGGGTCCTAGACCATCTATGGGTGTTGATATGTGACTTAATGCTAATGACTCACTCAGTCCTCCTGCAAACATAGGGCTTCTCCCCTGAGGGTGTCCTCTGGATTCTTATGTGATGTGACTTCTGTGTAAAGCCTCTCTCGCACTCCCTGCAAACATAGGGCCCTTCCCCTAAGTGTGTCCTCTGGTGTGTGATAAGATGTGACCTTCATGTAAAGCCTTGCCCACATTCCCTGCAAACATAGGGGTTCTCCCCAGAGTATATCCTGTGGTGTCTTATGAGATGTGACTTCCATGTAAAGCATTGTCTGAACTGCCTGCAAACATAGGGCTTCTCCCCTGAGTGTGTCCTCTGGTGTGTGATGAGAACTGACTTCTGTGTAAAGCCTCGCCTGGACTCCCTGCAAACATTGGGCCTCTCCGCTGAGTGTGTCCTCTGGTCCCTAATGAGATGTGATTCATCACTGAAGCCTTGAAAACACCTCCCATACTTGATTGGTACAATTCTTGACATTTCTACTTTCATAACTTGCCTGTGCCCTCTGGATTCTGTTTCTAGACTGTATGGGGCTCTTCCTCCATCATTCTCTCATACTCACTAGAGCTCCTCATTCAAAGCAAAAGTTTGGACCTTTCTTTGACCTCTTGATCTTCAGCTTTCTCATTCCAGCTGTGTGTATTAGTATGTTGGTGCTGCTGATTCTGATCCTCTGGGCAGGGTTGGTCTGCTTGAAGGTGTTTTGTTGCAGATATTCCCAGGAGACTCTGACAGGGATGATTGAGTTTCACGTGTTGGCTGAGGAATTTCTGACTGGAGAAGGCCAGAGAGCAGGAGGGACATGGGTGAACCTCTGGCTTTGATTCTGCTGAAAGAGAAAGGTTTGGTCAGGGCAGGTGTTGATGAGAATGCCTGGGCCATATGACTTGTCCCCTGGTTAAGACCTGCCCCATGAATCATTTTTACTGTGGTGACAACACAAGCTCCATCTTCCACAAAGTGTCCTCTCGCAGTCTATTTTCCTTTGTATTTTTACGCAGTGCATCTTCAGAAATCCAGAAAGCCCACATCAAGGGTCTTCTCTAATATTGCCCAGAGTAGGGATTTTCGAGAAGGACCAGAGACCATTTCACTCCCTGTGTGGATGGAACTGCAGTGACCTTTCCCTTCTATAGGTATTTTCTAAGTCAGGTTGAAGAGAAAAACCGTAGGCCCCAACTAGGAATTGCTTCTCTGTTTTCCAAAACAGTAAAATGAAATGTCCTTCCTGCCCTTGCTTGTGTGGTTCAGTGGAATGAGAGCCAGCCTGCTAAGGAAGTAGTTGCAGGTGCAATTCCCAGTCAGGGCATGTGCCTGGGTTGTGGGCTGGGTCCCCAGTAGGGGGAGTGTGAGAGGCGACCACACTTGGATGTTTCCCTCTTTCTCCCTCTCCCCTCTAAACATTAAAAAAAAAAAAAAAGAAATATTCTTAAAAATGTCCCTCCTCAAGCCTCACACCAAATATTTATGCTTCATACCATTCAGTGTTAGCCCATTTCATATACACTGAGAAGACCTGTTATGAAATTTTTCTCCAACCACACGTCTTACATGCCTGACTCCTGTTCCTCTCTGGCCAATCCACCATGCTCTCTCATTTGGGGATGAAGTAACCTCTGAGGGGATTCCCCACTGGAGTTTAGTTTCTAAAAATTAGCAAAGCGTAGTCAGAACAGAGAACACACCATTCTACAGCTGATGACTGTACACTTTCACTCGGGAAAGTCCCCAGTGTCTCAACTCGGATCATCAACACTGCATTTCCAGGTTGCTAAGCATCTACCTGAACTCTGTTCTTACCCTTTACGCTGAGACTGAGACCTGAGTGACCCTCAGCCAATTCAACACCACACGTCTTCCCTTCCGTGCAGTAGCTGCTCCTTCTGCCTGCAGGTATTTTTGTAAATGTTATCTCTTGAAGGAGCCCTTCCCAGACGACCTGCCATACAGCACCTGCCCTCGCACTGATCCCTAGGCACTTGTCCTGGATTACTTTTCTCTAAAGCACTAACAGTGTAGTGTCATGCACATGCAAGCACGTATGCCTGGGTTTCCCTCCTTTATTGGTCAGCTCCTCAAGAGCACTGATTCTCATTCTCATGTTAATCTGTGTTTCCAGGTCCCAGCACCATGCGCGCCAGAGTAGTATCTCACATGATAATTCACTGAAATGATGAACGAATGTGCCCTGCCTGAATGGCATGGCTTGGTGGGTTGGGTTTTGTCCCCAAACTGAAAGGTTACAAGTTTGATTCCCAGTCAGGGCATAAGCCAGGGTTGTGGGACATTTGGCGGGGGGGGGGGGGGTGCCAGAGACAACCAATTAATGTTTCCCTTCCACATTATTTATTTTTTTTGTCCTTCCTTTCCATACTGTGTAAAAATAATTTTTTTTAAGGATTTGATTTAGTTATTTTCAGAGAAAGGGGAAGGGAGGTAAACATCAATATGTGGTTGCCTCCCACATGCTCCCTACTGGGGACCTGGCGGGAAACCCAGGCATGTGCCCTGACTGGGAATCGGCGACCCTTTGGATCGAAGGCTGGCACTCAATCCACTGAGCCACGCCAGCTGGGGCAAAATCTTTAAAAACTAATGAAAGCCAGCCCTGGCTGGTACAGCTCAGTGGATTGAGTGCTGGCCTGAGAATCAAAAGGTCACCAGTTTGATTCCCAGTCAGGGCACGTGCCTGGGTTGCAGGCCAGGTCCCCAGAAGGGGGCGGCAACCCCACACTGATGTTTCTTCCCCTCTCTTTCTCCCTTCCTTCCTCTCTCTCTAAAAGTAAATAAAATCCTTTAAAAAAAAAAAAAACAACTAATGAAAGCCAATCAAAAAACTTTTATTTAAAAGTATGGAGGAAAATTAAGAAGAAACAGTAATAAAAATGTCAGAAAAACCGCCTTGGTGAGAGAGCTGGTCAGTGCTTGAAAACTTTTTATTTTTGCCTCTGAGTCTCACAACACTAGAAGTGGTTGTGGCTCTGGCTAGTGTAGCTCAATGGATTGACTGTGGGTCTGAGAACCTAAGGGTTGCCAGTTCGATTCCCAGTCAGGGCACATGCCTGGGTTGAGGACCAAGTCAGGTCCCCAGAGGCGATCACACATTAATGTTTCTTTTGCTCCCTCTCTTTCTCCTTCCTTCCCCTCTCTCTAAAAATAAATAAATAAAACCTTCAAAAAAAGCGGTTGTGTTTTGTGCGTGAAATATTTTGAAATAAAAAATATAAAAATTTTGCCTAAAAATCAAAGGCATATGAATGAAGTGTGAATTTCTGAAGCATCTGAGTTGAAACTTTACTGCCTTTAGAGTGTATTTTACTCTACATAGGAGTTGGATCATACATATTTCTATGAAGATTTCTCTTTTCTTTCTGTTTTGAAGAACAGCGGTGCCTACCTCTCCCGGCTGCGAGTTCTCTCTTCCAATTGCTGCCCCACTTGCTGCCCAGCTCCTGGCTATACTCGTCCCTGCACCAGACCAGCAGCTCCAAGTCTGGCCTGATGACCCGGCAGGTTCGGTAGAAAATCTGCCTGTGGTATTGAAAGGCCACCAGATTCTGCTCTTCATCATCCTGGGCACAGTTCACATACCTGGGATTGAGGCAGATGAAGGGAAAGAAAACCACGGTGATGATTTTCCACTACCTGTTACATCCATGTCCAGCTCCTCACTGATTCTTAAGGCCCTCAGGCTCTGGTGTTCTCCACTGCCCCTAAGGCTCCCAGGGAACCTTCTGGTCAGTGTCTGAGCGTCTGTCAGCACGTCATGTGAATTCCTACCTCCAAGTCCTGCTTGCAGTGCTAATGCTGCCTAATACCATTTTCTAAAACCCAGTTCTAGACTTAACCTCCACCCTGACTGGCCATAATATCCAGTGATCTTTGGCTTCTCCAAACTCTGAATCATGTTGTCTCATACCCCAGAACCTGGCGCTTGATTTAGGGCTCTGCTTCTAAATTAGCTCATTAATTATTCAGTACTCAGCCCACATCTATTTTCTCTTAAGAGGCCTTTGTCCAACCTCCCTACACTTTATTTAGTTTACCATTCACTTGCCTCCCCAAGGTGACCATAGGAAATTGGAGGTCTTTTTGTCTTAGTAGAATAAAACAGAACAGTAGTCATTGATTCACATTCTGTTAACCCTGATAAAAGAGAGCCCCTCTCAGGAAAGCGGCCCACGACCATTCCTCTGCAGGCCTCAGAGCCCAGCTCTAGTTTGAAGTGAGGCTGGGATGGTTTGCTGCCCTCACAGGTTTAGGCCATCCTAAGTTTGTGCTATCTAGACACTGTGCACTTCTTGGAAATTATGGTTAAATGTTTCTAAAAGCAGTTGTTTTATGTCTGTCTGTGAAAAGTCCACCAGGAAGGCATGGGTTGTGTGATCTAGTTTTTTTTTTTTTTTTTTTTTTATTGTTCTTGTACAGTTTTCTGTCTTTTACTCCCATTCCAGCTCACCTCCCCAGCCCTCCCCACCTCCTTCCCATTTCCAACCCCCCTAGTTTTTGTCCACATGTCTTTTATACTTGTTGCTGTGTGATCTGTTTAAGTAATATATTCCTTCATCTAAACTGGAACATACTAAGTGCTTAATTAATGTTCATTTGATAAATTAAAGTGTAATCCAGTGTCCCTGGTGAATCTAGGCTCTTCAAGGTCCTTTCCAGTGCCCAAGTTGGGTCTAGTAGAGAGCTTTATATTTTGATGACATATGCTATACTTTTTCCCTAAATGTCCCCTGAAATGAAAGAACACTGTATGGAGAAAAAGAGGAAAAAAGGATTAAGGGAGACCACTGAGCGAGGCATGATGAGAAGGAAAGATATATGGGCTCGTGGGGGATGAGCGTCCCCTCTGGCACCCAGAGACCTGTTGACCTCACCTCATCCAGTTGGCCCAGGATTTGTCCTTTCCATCAACATACTCATAGCAGTTTCTCCCTTTGGCCATCTGTGTTTCAGAAAAGAAGTTAAAGATCTGTTATTTTTTTTTCTTTGGTGGGGAGGTAATAGTTAGAATTATTTTACTCTACTGTGATCAAATCTTTTCCAGACTGCATGGGGATTCAACTGCCAGTTGTGATCACATGATATTTTTCTTACTCATCACCTACACATCTGAGTCTAACTGTCCAATCACAGCAGAAGTCCCACAAGGGATGAGCCACTCCTTTGTGTCTGCACTACTTTTCTCCCACTTACCTTCTGATCCTTAAACAGGAGCTCTGTGTTCATGAGAAGTCCAGTTAGTACACAGAGCTAACCATTTTGTCCCCTCCACGTCTAGCACATGAGATAAGGTCCCTCCAAGCCTCAGAAGGAATGTGGGAAGCCAGAGGACAGTGGAAGACGTAAATACTTCTCACCAGCCAATAGTATCTACTCTTGGCTGCCTCTTCATTTTCTGTGAGGTGTCCTTCATAAGGGCCAAAGTGCAGACGCACTGGCAAATCAGCTGCCTCATTCCACACTCCAAGCCCAGCCTCAGGGATGCAGGATTGCCCGATTCTCAACCCAGGGGGCAGGGTGAGGGCTGAGTGGTTGGAATGCTCCTTGTCCACTGCACTGTCCTCTACAAATGTAGGGGGCCATGCACACCACAGCTGTCAATGAAGAAGTTTTGACACTTCTCACAATCTGGAGGTAAGAGCAACAGGGGTTAGGGAAGGTATAGTGCATGTTCCTGGACAGAAAGAGCTTCAGAGGGAGTCTGGCACTCACATCACTGAGACTGAATCCTGTACTCCAGGTAACTAGAGGAAGGGAATGATTTGGGGACCAAAGGACTAGATGAAATTATTATATCATAACATGCTTCTTAGTGAGGGCCACTTACAAAGGTAATCATCATCCTGGGGCTTGCTGACCTTTTGGTACACACAGTCCTTTCTTGTAGGCTGTACATCTTCACATCAATCTCCTTTCTTCTGAGTTCTGACTTGGAGAAGAGCGGTGAGCAGGGTTGGTGGGGTGTGGAGTGTTCGTTCCCATTTTGTCAGATAACACACAGTCTTTTCCCATCAAATTATTACTTGTCCTTTTGCATACTCTGGTATTTTACTGTTAACTATTGCTTCAGAAGACAAAGACTCCACACTAACTACAGGTGACTGATTCAATTTTCCTTTCTAGATCTTCCCATTACCAGGTTTAATTTGCCAACCTGTAATCATTCGTAAAATATTTATGGTGTGCACATTATGTGTCAGGCATTGAGTAAAGGCCTGGGCACACAACATCAATAAAGTATGGTTGCTATTATCACAGATGGATTTATTGGATAAATTGCATGTGTCAGTTGTTTTAAATTTCATTTAGTGTTTTCAAAAAGTATATAAGTGATGTTCCTTTATCTTCACTTTACATAGTAGCATTTGGGAGCTCAGAGAATTTGTAGGATTTGCCCAAAGCTCCATTAACTTCAGTCTGAGCTTAGTCCAGCTTAAATCTAGGCCTATCCGAAGTCCACCCCACATCTCTAGGTCATACTTATCAGCCCTTCTACAGGACTTGGAGGAACTAAAGTTTCCAAATTATTTTCCCTTACCCAATTTTTGTCTAGTGTGCTTTCCAAAGGCACATGCTTCTCCAGGAGGGGACACTGGTTTCTGGGCATCCTCGGAGTCACTTGCAGTCATCAAATTTGCTGTTCCTGACAATTCCTTCAAACTACATTCAGTGCTTAATAGCACCTGGGTGTTGCCTTCAATACAAGAGTTACATATTAAAAGATAACATGCATTTAATTTTTTAAGGTTTATGTACATTTTACATGCATGTATTAAATACTTTAACCCTTGGAAAAACTTAGGCATATGAATATAGAGGGCATAGGGCCAATGTGGGTAATGAACCCAAGATTAGAACTTATGCCTTATGGCTAATTTCTTTCAACTGTATCTATAATATTGAGAGTGAAGGATATTGGGAAGAGAATAAAGAAACAGTTGGTAGAAACATATCTAGACAATAAATAACATGGTGATAAAATTTGCAATACCTTAGAAAGAATACTTGTACTTAGATTAGCTGGTTCCCACCAATTCTATTTAAATAAAGATGTATAAGTAGCTAGTTGTCTTCAGTTTTATGATCTATAACATGCTAATTTTCAATGTTATACTGAACATGCAGTTAAATAATGCTCACCAAAGTGTTCTGTGAATTGTGTAATACAGTAGGAATGTGAGATTACAGTCCTGCTATCAATTTTCCCCTCAGCTCTCTCCATATTTCAGATCTCACAGAAATCACCTTCAGCATTCATTGATCATCTTCTAATTTAAGTTGTAATTGTGAAATCACTCATTCAATAAACATTTAGGGGCCCTCAGGGCCATGATCTGGGATTGTGACCTATGAGAAGTCTCAGGTATGGACCAGCTTCTCAAAGAGCTCACGACGCAGAAGTAGGCAGGTGGAACAAATTATTCTAAGCAGGAAAGAGTGGCCTCATTGGAACTCAGAGAAAGAAGCGGTTATTTCGCCTTACAAGATACGGCATTTGAAATCAGTTCCAGATGGATGACTTTGTATTGAAGAATGTGTAACCTATATGAAGTCCTCAAGTCATTTTATTATTTGTTGTTTTTTAATCATCAAACCTGAAGATTCTCAGGGGTGGGAGATGCTTGTTGATTAGAGTGGGAGGCTGTGATCCTGGACATTTGACATTTGTCTTTATCTGGGACCATCCACTGTACAAACTGCCTACGCATTGTATACTTTCCTTACGCAGAGCGTCTTAGTGCATCTCTCACTTCAGCATAGCAGGAAACAACTTCAGGTGAAATCATCAGTCAGATGAATGATGTAATGACACATGAATAAGACGATGTAGGCTTTAGAAAACTATGAAAGTTTTATTTTTCTAATTTTTAAAACAGATTTTTGTTTATTTTCTTGAGAGAGGGGAAGGGAGGGAGAAAGAGAGGAAGAGAAACATAGATGTGAGAGAGAAACATTGATCAGTCACCTCTCACACACACTCCCACCGGGAATGCACCCAGGAATTCAACCCAGGCATGCACCCTGACCAGGAATCAATCCGACGATCTGTCACTTTGCAGGATGACACCCAACTGGGTCTCGGTGGCCAGGGTAAAACCATGAAAGTTTTAATGAGTTTGTAAGTGGTTTAGAGAAACAACTATGGGTTACATTGCACTACCACTGATACTGTGATCTTAGACATATAGTCAAACATTTCTATATCTCTGAAAGCTCACTTTCCTCATCATAAATGGTGACAGTTATAGTACCTACCTCACTGGGTTGTTGTAATGTTTAAGTGAGTTTATTCACATAGAACTTTTGAAGTCTGAAACAAGTGGTAGTTACTATTGTTGCTGTAGTTGTTAACTATTAACATGATGATGATCCCTGGCTGGTGTGGCTCAGTGTATTGAGCGCTGGCCTGCAGACTGAAAGGTCACCAGTTCCATTCCCAGTCAGGGCATATGCCTGGGTTGTGGACCTGGTCCCCCACTTGGGGGCATGTGAGAGGCAACCTATTCATGTTTCTCTCGCTCTCTTTCTCCCTCCATTCCCCTCTCTCTAAATAAATCAGTACATATAATCTTTAAAAAAAGATAATGTTGGACAATGTGTTGAAGAGATCAGGAAAGGAAGGCAGCAATTCCTAGGATACTTTCTGCATTTTCCTACTCTTACCTGCATTTCTATCCATGAGGGAAATTTTCTTGTCAACAGGATTTGGGAAATACTCACCTTCTGGTGTTTCCTCTGTTCCCTTCTGAAGGCCACCTAAGAAGGTTTGACTGAAAGATGATGAGAAATCAGTGTTTTGGTTGGAAAATGTTTTCAAAATCTGGAGATTCTTATTAGAGACACAAAATTCTGAACGAAAGTAGTCCAAGAACAATTTCAGGATGATTGGAAAATGTTTTTGAGGTATCATTAAGGCCTATGTGTCTGTTGGGGCCAACCACTAATTTCATTAGAATGATAAAAAAAAAAATAGACAAAGTGTCACCTACACTTCATCCTATGTTCATAAAGCATCTATTACATTTATTAAAAATAAGTTGGCCTCTCCTGGCAAAAGTGAAATAAAAGTAACTGCACAGAAACTCCATGTCTTTCACATAACCCTTTCTCCATCCTGTTGTCTTCATTCAAACTGGCCTTGTCTGGGCTAAGGGCACCAGGACCACCCCACCTTCTTTCTCTGGTATCCTTTCCCCTGTGTGCATACTGGCCATCCACGCCCTTCCTTAATCATTAGACTCTGATCAGCATCAACAGTCTGTTCGTGGACAGCCAAACAGGATAATGCATGCCAAGGGTGTGTGAAGCAGGCCTGGGGTTCAGCACAGCTGCCCTAGGCCACTGAAGACTGCCTGATAGATCGTTGGAAGAAATGAATGTCTTGGCTGCTTGCTATATCACTGTACCAAGAAGGAGCAGCAAATGTTCTTCAAAAATAAAATGTACCTAGCCTTGCCGTTGGTCTTTCTCATGCTCTGCTTCAAAGCTTACTCAATACATACATCCTGACTTCACCAATAAACAGTTCCCTCCTCTGCATCCCAGAGAAGGGACTCCACTCAGCCCCACTTTGACTCTGTCTCTTTATTTCTCAATGCCCCACTGCCTTCCTTTAGGACATGGCCAATCTAGCCATGCTGGTCCCAGCACTGTTGACCACAGAAATAGAATTCCAGTCAAGTTAAAGATCACATCTTGACTTCAGCTGTTTCAGCCCCAGACCCATGAAAGTGGACTGACCCTTCCAACTGAACACTCATGACACTAGATAGAATGGCACCATAGCTGACGTTTGGAAGTGATACAGTAATCAACCACTTTCTACCCTGGCCCTCCCCGCAACTTCTGTAATCACCATGATTAATACTGTTTCCCGTCTGTCTCCATGCAGGCCACTGGGCGCCATGACTATTCTGAATTAGTTATTTCTTATTCACTTGTATGTTCTTATACATTTACTGACTATTAATGTATCTATAAATATATACGGTTATTTTGTACACTTGAAAGTTTACAGGAATAGCCCCTCACTGTACAATACACTGTTCTGCATCTTGCTTGTTCTCTGGACAAGCAAACCCTGCTCCCTGGTTAACTCCTGAGATGAGGCCTGACCTAAAGCAGCTCCCTGTCAGGAGGGCAGCTCTGGTTCCTCCTGACCCTCACCTTGCTGCTTTGGAGCACATTCTTCATCAGAGTCCTCAGGGTCCTCCTCTTGGAGCTCAGTGGCCAGCCTGCGGTGACAGATGAAAGCTGGTCGAGAGGCCTTGAGACCTGGAAAGAGACACAACCTTTGTCCTGAAAGCAAAGAGCTTGGAGGAAGAACAAGCTCCAGGAAGCCCATGTGATTGGCTCCGATGGGATGGGACAGTGTACAACGAGATGCTGTGAGCGCTGCACCACCAGCGCCAGCCCCTTCTCTGACCCAAAGGAGCAAATGCCCCCATCGGTGTCCATGCAGGAGGGAGCTGCAGGCGGATGGAGCCACTTGAGCAGGAGCCAGCCCAGCAGCCTGTCAGGTCAGCCAGGCTCCTGGGCCCAGCACCTGCACCTTGGCTACCTAGGCTGCTGAGCGCGTACAAGTTCCTCTTCACGTTCACCTTCAGGCCTTTCTCCCAGTCTCCCATCTCTGCCCACTCCTCCCTGTAAAAGTAGAGGGAAGCGTCTTTCAAAGCTTTTTCAGCCTGGAAAGGAGAGTGGAAACACCAACTCACCTAACTCAGTGATGCCAGTGAGAACCGCTTGGCACCGCTTGGCGGGCCTTCCCTGCCCCCGGGTGCAGGGAGCAGGCGGGGCCTTGTAGTCCGTGTGCAGCAAGCACTGAGCCCCTGTCTCAGTGGAGTCTGGGTCCCTGAGTGGCTGTTCCTCCGGGGTGCGTCCTGCTCGCACTCTGGGTCTTCTCCCACTTCCCTGCTCCAGCCCTGCCACATGGAGTCCCGTCTCTCCCACCAGCGCTCTGCACTCACACAGCGAGGGTCACTCCGAGGTCCTGGCATCTGAGGACCTCTGTCCCCAAGCTCCCTGCCGGCCCCTCAGCTCACCTGAGGGTTTTGCCCCATTCGTCCTGCTTCTCCCTCAGTGTGCTCCTGCGGGCATCTGTCAGTGTTCATGGTGTCCTGAGTCCGAGGCGCCTGTGGAAGGAGAAGGCTCTGAGAGGACCGAATGCCTTTCTCTCGGTTGGCAGGGCGCCCGGAGAGGGGGATGCGGGAGGAGGGGCAGGATGGACTGGGGCCGCGCCCTAGGGTTGGGGGGAGCGCATCCTCGTTCACACCGCCCCCCCACCTTCCTCCATGCGCCACCTCAGGGCAGGCTTCACATGCTGTGGCCCGGGCGTCTGAGGGGCCCGGTCAGCAGGGCGGGGCTGTGGCGGCGCCAGGAAACACGCTGTTTTCAGGGAAGGGCTCGGAGGTGCACCCTGGGTTCTGGAGAAGGCTGCACAAGATGCAGGCACAGTCTCTAGCAGACCGCCATCTCTCAGGCTGAGAAGCTTGGGGTCCCTCAGGACACAAGCCCACGTCTTCCGGGCTGAGGACACGTAGAATGCCTGGGGGAGAGCGTCAGACCTCTGCGGCTGAGGAGACTTGGGGCGTCTCATCGAGGGGCTTCAGGGTCCCCACCACTGAGTTGGTTTCCAGGACGACGGCATTCAGCGTCTCTGAGTTCAGGGAGATTTGGTGTTTTTGGGCGAGCTGCAGGTCGAGTGCCCCGAGCTGAGGGGAACTGGGGTTTTCAGGCTGTTTGGGGGTGTAAGCGTTGGGCGTTAGGAGATATGGGGTCCTCCGGGTTAGTGGACATGGGCCCCTGGATGCGGAAGGGATTTGGGGCTCCTCAGAATGAGGGCATCTGGCGTCTCTCTGGCTGGACTTTGAAGGTCTCGCGCTAAGGGTTCCACATGGCAAGGCTGCCAGCTTACCGGTCAGCCTCCCGGGGCCCCTGCCACGCTGCCCACCTCGGTGAGTGTCCTCTCGGAGCTCCGGGGCTCCCTGCCCTGGGGAGGAGGTTCCATCCTAGGCACAATCTGCCAATCAGTGCTGGGATCCCAGGGCCCTGCCCGCCAATGAGCGGTCAGAAGTAGTTGAAAGGGTGGGGGCAGGGGGCGGAGCCCCCTCGGTTCTGAACCCCTCGGTTCTGAACCCCCTGGTTAGGAAAAGGCCGGCGGAAGGCCCGCCCCACCCCGCGGGGATTGGCTACTCTGGGTCTTCCGCCTATCACAGAGTCTGCAGCGAGGACCGCGGGTTCGCGGTTTCTGTGGCTAGTTTTCCTGCAGCTGGTGAGAAATCCGCCCACAGGACCTGGGAGCCCCCAGCCGCGCCGGACCTGAGGGCGGACGTGGCCTTCCTGCTGCCTGACAAAGTGTCTTTGTTCCACCAGACGGTGGTCGGGATCCCCAACTTACATCTAGGCCCGTCCGTGCCCCATTTTTCAAACCCACTTTGAGCTAGAGCTGCATAAGCATTGAGGACGCCGTCAAGACTGCATTGCATTCCAGGAAACTTAAGTCAGTAAATTGTGACAACGCAATTCATAGACACAAAATCCGTCCCAGAGGGCTCAAATTTTTAAACACAACAAATGACATAATAAGTATACTGGAAAACACACTGGAAAAATTTCATGTCTCAAAGAAGTGGTGTTATGAGTAATAAGTAACTCAGGTGTAAAAACATTTCAGAAATAGGAAGACTAGATAAAACCAAACAAAACTAAATAAATTTAAAAATACTGAAAAAAAAAAACCCCTACAAGTATTTTATGTAAAAATAACACGTCGAATTTGAGGATGGGGGTTAACAGAGCAGGGTCTGTTTCGCTGCAATTGGCTTTTACAGGATAAAATGGAAAGAGCGTCTCTGGTCCTTACTTCGTCCTGAGCACATAAATATACCTTGATTTGCATGGACTGGAAGTGAGCCAACTAGTTATTACTGTGAAACTGCATAAAGGGAAACCTCACTAAAGTGGAGTTGGGGGTCAGTGGAGGTGCTGTCACATAGCACCACCCAGGGTCAATTACAGGAAAGATTGTCTGTCACAGGCCCCAACATATAGACGTACCGTGTGCTCCCAGGAGAAATCGACTCCCCAGCGACCCAGCCAGAGAGAAATCATCGTCACCCTGAACTGAGGATTTTCTGCACTGCACTTTCATTTGAAGTGACCCCCTCCCAACTTCCTCCTTTTTCCCTGTAAAGTAACGTTTCTCTTCTTTACTTGTGGAACTTGCCTATGATTTTTGCTACAGCTTGCTTGTCCTAAATTGCATTTTTTTACTGTTTCTGAATAAACCCCTTATCTGTTGTTAAAATAACTGACTGCTATGTTTTTAAGGTCCGCATAGTTTGGTGGCCTGTATAGAAACCCAGAGGACTCTTGAAATCTCTGAGGCTGATGAGCAAGCAGAAGCAGTGTCCTTGCTCTGAAAGACTCGGGGAAGGGTCCTTTGGTGCAGACTCTCCGGTGATCATTTTGAGAACAGCCATCCAGAAATAACATCCTCATACCCTCTGACCCAGAAATTCCACTTTTCAAAAATTTCCCCTAGTAGCCCTGGCCTGGTAGCTCAGTTGGTTAGAGTGTCCTGCCCATATGCCAAGGTGGTCAGTTCATTCTCCAGTCAGGGCACACTCAAGAAGCAACCAATGGCCCTGGCTGGTGTAGCTCAATGGATTGAGCGCGGGCCTGCGAACCGAAGGATCGCGGTTCGATTCCCAGTCGGGGCACATGCCTGGGTTGCCAGGCCAGTTCCCGGCAGGGGACATACAAGAGGCAACCGCACATTGATGTTTCTCTCCCTCTCTCCTTCCCTTCCTCTCTAAAGATAAATAAATAAAATCTAAAAGAAAAAAAAAGTACTTAAAAAAATCTTAAAAAAAAAAGAAGCAACCAATGAATGAATACATAAGTGAAACAATCTCTCTCTCTTTCAAATTAATAAATAGTATTAAAAGAAAACATAAAAAAATTCCCCAGTTATGATTCCCTGTGTATGAAGTATATTTAAAATATTGTATCCAACACTTATATAATAACAGATATAATCTTAAAGTTTTCAGTAGCGGAGAATGTGTTAAATTATGGTTTGGTCACACTGTCAAATATTATAGAATGTTAAAAATGGGTGAGAATATATGCTATTTCCAAAGAAATAAAACCTAGAAAGGTGGTTTTAATGGTCTTTAACAGAGAATAATTTCTAAGTAATGTTGTTATGTGAGAAAAGTATGCTGCAAAACAAATTTTGTTAAAAAAAAAAAAAAAAAAACACAAACAAACCCAGGCAGAAAACGTGCTAAAAGGAGACACGGGCACTAGTCACAGGGATCAGAGTCTGGGCAACGTGCGGGGAAAACTGGCTTTTCCTTCATGTCATTTGAAATGCTGTGTCAGTTATTTTACTTAAAAGAAACCTATCTATCTATCTATCTATATATATATATTTTTTTTTATAGGTAAAAGAATGGGTGAGAAGTAGTTGGTTATATACGTATGCATTTAAAAATGACTCAACAAAAAGTCTGCACATCTTCATTACATCCAGTGGCCTGTTCTGCCTTCCTTATCTGAATAGCACCTTGACCACCCAAAGTGTCCAATTTGCATCCAAAACTGTTACAGCAGGAACATTTTATCGTGCAAAATGTACTGTGTCACACAGTTACTGTTTGAGAGATGAAAACCATTTATTATAAAACAATGAATTTTATATTTAAGTACTGGATCCAAGGTCATTTATAGAAATGCGATTAAGAATATAAGCCCTGACTAGTGTGGTTCAGCTTCTGTGTCTGGCATCTGGTGACTAGAGTTCATTGTCCAGCTCCAACTCTGGAGTCTGGCTGGTGGGTCTTGGTTACGGATCTGGGTCCTGTCTCTGAGATCTGTGGCCTTGGTGTGAATCTATTTGGCTATGGGTCTCAGATCTGGGGTCTCTTTGAGTATGGCTTTGGGGTTTCTGGGTTGGTGTGTGGGGTCCATGTGCATTTCTATAAATTGATAGTCGTTGGCTCCAGGCCAATGCCAAGAGGAGTCCCAAGGTTGGGGTGTAGTGAAGAAGGACGCTTTTGTGCAAATACCTCACTTTTAATACAGAATGGCTGTGGGTACAGAAGGGTTGTTAAGAAGCTCAGTATTGTCACAGGTGAATTATGAAGCAGCACACTGCATATCAACTCAATAGTTCTGCTTCTTAGTTACGTAGCATCAGGGCTGTGAGGAGGCCCTGAAGTGAGGCAGGTCTGGGGCAAACTCCCTCTCTGGCTGTGATGCTTAGGGCTTCTCCACTCACCTACCTGACTTCTGGTCTAGATCTTCATCTCCTCTTTGCTTGGCTGCATTTGCATATGAAGAAGTGAAAATTGGAAAAGGAGCCCCTCTGAACAAGGAGATCAGGTTGGGTGAGCAAAGAAAAGGCCTCTGGTGTTGTCACCACAACAGACTAGATTATTATTATTTTTCAATTATACCACAGTTTCCTCTAGTACTTTTTAAGCCTAAACTGAAATGGCCATTTTTTGTTGTTGCTATTTACTGAAATTATATGGAAAATAAAAATAATTGAAAATCCTACCCAAACAGGTAATAACTGCTATTATATTAGGTATATAAACTTCTAAACAAGGGGGGGGGTGTTTGGGTTGGAATGGGTAGAGGAGGGCAAAAGGGAAAATTGGGAAATTGTAATAGAATAACAATAAGAAATCATTTAGTGAAAAAAAGTATATACCCTTCCAGGCATCACTACTTGCACGTTTCCACACTTCCACTGTCTCTGGATTTAATTTGTTATTCCGGGATTGTAATATGATGCAAAATTTGCGACTTTCCAGGCCTTTTCCCTGATGTGTGGATTTATCAGTACATTTTTTCCCAGAGTGTTTTTTATGTACTACTTTTATTATCATTCACTTCAAATTATTTTTTAACTGCAATTGTAATTTAATTTGTGGGTTATTTAGAAGTGCATTTTATAATTTTTAAATATAAGGACTTTCTAGTTATCTTTTATTACTGATTGCTAGATTAGCTGCAATGAATGAAACATACTTTATATAATTTCAATCCTTTGATGTATTTTTTTGAAACTTGCTCCAAAGTACAATATAGTCAATGTAAAACAAACAAACCTCCAAGCGTGGTTCTCTGCTGCCATCTCTTGTTCATTT
Source organism: Glossophaga mutica (assembly GCA_039655065.1). Classification (NCBI taxonomy): domain Eukaryota; kingdom Metazoa; phylum Chordata; class Mammalia; order Chiroptera; family Phyllostomidae; genus Glossophaga; species Glossophaga mutica. The sequence goes on from CM077317.1 coordinate 14,857,630, forward strand.
TGGGAATAACACCTTAGAGCTGGTCAAGGAGAATAGTGGTGGATTCTGGTGGAATGTCAAAGACTGTTAATGGTAATGGTATTTAGAAGTGTGTTTTAAAATGTCTGAAGGTATGGACTGTCCAGTTACCTTGTGACTAGATTCCAGATTACGTCGGAGGACGAAATAAACGTCTTTTATGTGCCATTTGTTGGAGCTTGCTGTATAGTGTAAGACAGTCAGGTTTTTAGAAGATCCAAGTGTGCTTGACAATCAATTGTCATTTGCTTTGTTTGTTGCGGATTCCTTAAACAATGAAGAAAATAAAATCTATTTAAAATAAATTTAACCCAAGAGGTTAAAAAAATAAAACTGCTATCATTTTATAAAATCGAACAAGCCCTTTGGCCAAGCCACTAATACGTGTCCCAAGTATGCATCTCTGCTGCCATCTCGTGGTAATTTTTGGGAATAACATCTTAGGACAAGTCAGCAGGAAAAGTGGTTGATCATAGTGGAATATCAGTGACTGTTGATTTTTTTTTAAAGACTGTTTCGAGGTACAAGTCCCAGGTCCCAATGTCAGTGATCAGTTCCTTGGGACCACTTTTTATGAGCACATCATCTGGACCAGACACCGGATTTGGGAGTGCACCATTGGCTCTTTCCTTTGATTATATCTTTAAATGACTCTTTGTGTGTACAAAAGATTTTTATTTCTGTATGTTATTTATCACACAATTTAGGTTTTATTATTTATGATAACTTGGTTTTATTATTTATGATAACTCGAGGTTGATATTCATGAGTTGTCAAGGTAAATAAGATATCATTCAATAATAAAATTACGTTACTTTAGCTGTATAAAACTTGGAAGACAGTTAAAGCTTGGAATAAACCTTGAAGACATGAAGAGTTAAAATGTGTTAGTTATAAGTTCATTAATAATTACATAAGACAGTAACATGATTCTTAGCATTGTAAATGAGTTCAGGACCTGGACCAGTGGTGTTCTAGAAATCTGAAGTATTTTGTAAGTAAAACCATGTCCCTTGTAGGTTATCTGAGGAACTCATAATATGGCAAAGGTCCACATTTTCAAAGAGGAGAACATTTGATGGTGAATTCTGGAATGTAAAAGAGTAAGACTATAGATTCCAAGTGATTTTAGTAAACAATTATTGAAGAGTGATTTATGGGCACTGAAAGGAGACAGTGACCCTCAGTGCTGTGGTTTATCACAGTGTGGTTCAGTCTCTTAAGGTGTCATATCTTCCTTGGCTTCTGAGCTTTGGTGAGTGTCTTCTTAGCTAAGGACATTCCTCCCCAGTCTTTGCAACATGGCTGGCATTTTTATTTATTTATTTTGTTGTTGTTCTCAGCCTCCAGATTGTCTGTCCGGACAGAGTTGTGATTTCAGATCTAGGGTGCAAAGTGACATGCTGTTTGTATTCTAATTAACTCTTCATCCCGCTCCATATAGAGTAGGGCTTCTCATTGCTGGGAGATTGGGGGATTTTCCCCTGCGTTGTAGGTGCTTATTAACAATCGTTATCTCTATTCAGTGCATGATAGTAAATTCCACCTTAAGCCCCCTAAGGACAATCTGAAAGGTCTCCGTACAATGTGCCAAATGTCTCCTCAGGGGCAAAGTCAACCTTAAGTTGAAAACCACTGATCTTTTTTTTTGAAAATTGTATTGATTTAATTTTCAGAGGGGGCAAGAGAGTGAGAAAGAGGGAAAGAAACATCAAGGTCTGGTTGCCTCTCCCCTGGCCCCCACTGGGGACCTGGCCTGCAATCTAGGCATGTGCCCTGCCTGGAACTCAACTGGCAACCCTTTGGTTCCCAACCTGTGCTCAATCCACTGAGCTACACCAGCCAGGGCAAAAACCACTGATCTTGAAGCTCTGATCATCTTTGGAACCTGAGTTATCTGGCCTTGATATGCAGTATTTTTACTATCGTTCCATGCAAATTATTTTCTAATTCCAATTGTGATTTATATTTGGGTGGTTACTTAGAAGTGTATTTCATAATCTGTAAATATAAGTATTTTCTAGTTATCTGTTGTTACTGATGTCTTCACTAATGACATTGAGAGGAAGAAATATATATATACATATTTGAAATTTGTTGGAACTTGCTTTATATCGCTATATGGTCAGTGTTTAAAAAAGCTTCCAGGGTGCTTGGAAAGCATCTGTAATTTTCAGTTTTGGGGTGCAGTGAAGTACTTATGTGCCTTGAGTGCAATTTGCTTCTCATGATATTTTAAAAATATTTTTACTATTTTTGTGGGCTTTATCAGTTCTGAAACAGACCTGCATGATGGAGATTTGTTAAATAATCTATTGTGATTATTAATTTGTGTATTTTTCCATGTAGCTCTGTTCTATATAATTTTGAGTTGATGTTATGAAGTGAATAAAAATTTGGAACTAACTGGTAAATTGAACTTTCTGATATGAAGTACTCCTGTTTATGTGTAGTAGTGTTTTTTTGTCTTCAAGTCTACTGTGTTATTATATAATTTTCATTTGGTTAATGTTCATATTTTCCTGGTGTGGATTCTGGCCAGTAGGATCTGTGTGTGTTGTGGCTGCTAGTGAACAAATACACACAGACAACAGAAATCCTGTGGAGAAAAAGGGTTGGCATGGCCACTCTCTGAGAGATAGAGGGCCAGAGGGCAGAGAGGCCCCTGCCTGGACAAGCTTTTATTGCTTCTCTGTTTACATTACATGGAGGGTAGTCCGCATTTACTATGCATAGGTTCACTGCAGGGGACTGCCTTTTACAGATAACAAAAGAAAGAACGTTGCTAATTACTTCAAAGAGAAGAATATTGCAAACCAAGGGGGAAAGTGGTTGAACTGGTTGCAGTCCATACTTGGGAGGTTTAGCTCAGATTTTAGGAAGTTGCAGTAAGCACTTGCTGTCTCAATTCAGGGTGAGGGAGCTTTAGCAAAAGAAAGACTCATAGCAGTCTAGGCACAATGCAGGCCTGACTCCCCAAGGGAAAACCTCTTCGTGGGCATGGTCCTGTGTGCCATTCGCTCCCCACTGGTTTTCCACGTGAGTGCTGAGCTACATTTCCACACCATGGGAAACAGTTCCCTACATTTTCCCCATTTTTTTCACTTTAGGTCTTTTTTGTATATTACAGATAGCTCTCAGTGTCTTATGTCAGTTATGAGTGGTTATTAAAATCAATCAAAGAATTGATTTTGGCAGAGGATACAATGTAGGGGGGGCAATTATTTCCTATTCAGTTGTTCCAATACCTTTTATTATGTTACAAATATTTTCCCACAGATCTAAAGAGAGATCTTTGTCATAGAAAATGTCCACCTGATTTTGCATTTATTGTTGGACTTTGTATTCCATCCCATTAATTTGTCTATTCAAAGGCCATTACCCCACTGTTGAGATTAACGTAGATTCATAACACAATACATAGTTATGTTTGGTTGGGTTAGGTTCTATTCATTTGCTTTTCCAGAATTCTCTTTTCATTCCTCATTTTAACAAGTGTATTGAAAATGAGTTTGTTTTAGTTTTAAAATGTTGATATTTTAAACTGTATCACATTCAATTTATAAGCAACTTTGGAAAATTGACATCTTTGTTTTTTTTTTTTTTTTTTTTTTTGATATGTCTTTTTTTAATTTTATTTTAATTGTTGTTCTTGTACAGTTTTCTGTCTTTTACTCCCATCTCAGCCCACCGACCCAGCCCTCCCCACCTCCCTCCCATTTCCACCCCGCCTAGTTTTTGTCCATGTGTCCTTTATACTTGTTCCTATAAACCCTTCCCCTTTCCCCTGAAATTCCCTCCCTTCTCCCCTCTGGTCACTGTCAGCCTGTTCTCAATTTCAGTGTCTTTAGTTATATTTTACTTGTTTGTTTGTTTTGTTGATTAGGTTCCTGTTAAAGGTGAGATCATATGGTATTTGTCTTTCACTGCCTGGCTTATTTCACTTAGCATAATGCTTTCCAGTTCCATCCATGCCACAGCGAAGGGTTGGAGCTCCTTCTTTCTTTCTGCTGCATAAAATTCCATTGGGTAAATGTACCATAATTTTTTGATCCATTCATTTACTGATGGGCACCTAGGTTGCTTCCAACACTTGGCTATTGTAAATTGTGCTGCTATGAACATAGGGGTGCATAGGTTCTTTTGGATTGGTGTTTCAGTGTTCCTAGGATATAATCCTATCAGTGGAATTGCCAGGTCAAAAAGAAGATCCATTTTTAGTTTTCTGAGAAATGTTTTCCATAGTGGTTGTACCAGTCTGCAATCCCACCAACAGTGCACTAGGATCCCCTTTTCTCCACAACCTCTCCAACACTTGTTGTTTGTTGCTTTGTTTATGATGGCCATTCTGACTGGTGTCAAGTGGTATCTCATTGTGGTTTTAATTTGCATCTCTCTGATAGCTAGCAGTACTGAGTATCTTTTCATGTGCCTCTAGATCCTCTGTATGTCCTCCTTGGAGAAGTGTCTGTTCAAGTCCCTTGCCCATTTTTTTTTTAATTTTTATTTTAATTGTTGATCTTGTACAGTTTTCTGTCTTTTACTCTCACCCCAACCCACCACCCCAGCCCTTCCCTCCCATTCCCACCCCCCCATAGTTTTTATCCATGTGTCCTTTCCACTTGTTTCTGTAAATCCTTCCCCTTTTCCCCTGAAATTCCCTCCCCTCTCCCCTCTGGCGACCTTCAGCCTGCTCCCAATTTCTATGTCTTTGGTTATATTATGCTTGTTTCTTTGTTTTGTTGATTAGCTTCCTGTTAAAGGTGAGATCATATGGTATTTGTCTTTCACTGCCTGGCTTACTTCGCTTAGCATGATGCTCTCAAGTTCCATCCATGCCGTTGCATAGGGTATGAGCTCCTTCTTTCTTTCTGCTGCATAGAATTCCATTGTATAAATGTACCACAGTTTTTTGATCCATTCATTTACTGATGGGCATCTAGGTTGCTTCCAACACTTGGCTATTGTAAATTGTGCTGCTATAAACATAGGGATGCATAGTTTCTTTTGGATTGGTGTTTCAGGGTTCTCAGGATATAGTCCTAGCAATGGAATTGCTGGGTCAAAAGGTATATCCATTTTTAGTTTTTTAAGAAAAACCCATACTGTTTTCCATAGTGGTTGTACCAGTCTGCACTCCCACCAGCAGTGCACTAGTGTCCCCTTTTCTCCACAACCTCTCCAACACTTGCTGTTTGTTGCTTTGTTTATGAGGGCCATTCTGACTGGTGTCAAGTGGTATCTCATTGTTGTTTTAATTTGCATCTCTCTGATAGCTAGCGATATCGAGCATTTTTTCATGTGTCTCTGGATCCTCTGTATGTCCTCCTTGGAGAGGTGTCTGCCCAAGTCCTTTGCCCATTTTTTAATTGGGTTGCTTGTCTTCTTAGAGTGGAGTCGTGTAAGTTCTTTGTATATTTTGGAGATTAAACCCTTATCTGAGATATCATTGGCAAATATGTTTTCCCACACAGTCGGTTCTCTTTTTATTTTAATACTGTTTTCCTTGGCCATGCAGAAGCTTTTTATTTTGATGAGATCCCATTTGTTTATTCTTTCCTTTATGTCCCTTGCTTTAGGGGACATATCAGTAAAAATGTTGCTGCGTGTAATATCTGAGATTTTCCTGCCTATGTTCTCTTCTAGGACTTTAATGGTGTTACGGCTTATGTTTAAGTCTTTTATCCACCTTGAATTTATTTTTGTGTATGGTGTAAGTTGGTGCTCGAGTTTCATTTTCTTGCACGAAGCTGTCCAGTTCTCCCAACACCACTTGTTGAAGAGGCTATTTTTACTCCATTTTATGTTGCTGCCCCCTTTGTCGAATATTAATTGACTATAGACACTAGGGTTTATTTCTGGGCTCTCTATTCTATTCCACTGGTCGACGTGCCTGTTTTTATGCCAGTACCAGGCTGTTTTGATTACAGTGGCCTTGTAATACATTTTGATATCAGGTATTGTGATCCCTCCTGCTTTGCTCTTCTTTCTCAAGATTGCTGCCGCTATTCTGGGTCGTTTATGGTTCCATATAAATTTTTGAAGAGTTTGTTCTATATCTGTGAAATATGCCATTGGTACTTTAATAGGTATTGCATTGAATCTGTAGATTGCTTTGGGAAGTATGGACATTTTGATGATGTTAATTCTTCCGATCCATGAACACGGTATGTGTTTCCATTTATTTGTGTCTTCCTTGATTTCTTTCTTCAGTGTTGTGTAGTTTTCTGCATACAGGTCTTTTACCTCCTTGGTTAGGTTTATTCCTAGGTACTTTATTTTTCTTTTTGCTATATCAAATGGTATTTTTTCCTTGATTTCTACTTCTGTTGTTTCATTGTTGGTATACAAAAATGCCTTTGATTTCTGGATATTGACTTTGTATCCGGCTGTTTGGCTAAATTCATTTATTAGGTCGAGCAGTTTTTTGGCCGAGACTATAGGATTTTCTATGTATACTAACATGTCATCTGCAAACAATGATAGTTTTGTTTCCTCCTTTCCAAGTTGGATGCCTTTTATTTCCTTTTCTTGTCTAATCGCTGTGGCTAATACTTCCAATACTATGTTGAATAGAAGTGGAGAGAGTGGGCAGCCTTGTCTTGTTCCTGATTTTAGTGGAAAAGAATTTAGTCTTTGCCCGTTGAGTATGATGCTGGCTGTAGGTTTCTCATATATAGCCTTTATTATGTTGAGGAATGCTCCCTCTATTCCCACTTTGCTGAGTGTTTTTATCATAAATGGGTGCTGTACCTTATCGAATGCTTTTTCCGCATCTATTGATATGATCATGTGATTTTTGTCTTTGCTTTTGTTTATGTGATGAATTACATTTACTGATTTGCGAATGTTGAACCATCCTTGCATCCCTGGGATGAATCCCACTTGGTCGTGGTGTATGATCTTTTTAATGTGTTGTTGGATGCGGTTTGCCAATATTTTGTTGAGGATTTTAGCATCTATGTTCATCAGCGATATTGGCCTGAAGTTCTCCTTCTTTGTTGTGTCTTTATCTGGTTTTGGGATTAGGATGATGCTGGCTTCATAAAAAGAGTTTGGGAGTCTTCCATCATTTTGGATTTTTTGGAATAGTCTGTGGAGAATAGGGGTTAGCTCTTCCTTAAATGTTTTGTAGAACTCTCCTGTGAAGCCATCTGGTCCAGGGCTTTTGTGCGTCGGGAGTGTTTTGATTACTGATTCAATTTCACCAGCCGTTATTGGTCTGTTCAGACTTTCTGTTTCTTTTTCATTGAGTTTTGGAAGGTTATATTTTTCCAGAAACCTGTCCATTTCACTTAGGTTTTCAAATTTCTTGGCATACAGTTCTTCATAGTAATTTCTTACAATCCTTTGTATTTCTGCAGTGTCGGTTGTAATATCTCCTCTTTCATTTCTGATTGTGTTTATTTGAGTCCTCTCTCTTTTTTTCTTGATGAGCCTGCTTAAAGGCTTGTCGATTTTGTTGATCTTTTCAAAGAACCAACTCCTGGATTCATTGATCTTTAGGATTGTGCTTTTAGTCTCTATATCATTTAATTCTGCTCTTATCTTGGTTATTTCTTTCCTTCTACTTGCTCTGGGCTGTCTTTGTTGTTGTTCCTCGAGTTCTTGTAGGCGAAGGGTTAGGTTGTTTGTTTGAGATGTTTCTGTCTTTTTTAGATAGGCCTGTATCGCTATAAACTTCCCTCTGAGGACTGCCTTTGCTGTGTCCCATAAGTTTTGGGTTGATGTGAGTTCATTATCGTTTGTTTCCAGAAACTTTTTGATTTCCTCCCTAATTTCATTCTTGACCCATTCATTGTTTAATAGCATGCTATTCAATCTCCATGATTTTGAGGGTTTTGGGTTTTTCTCCTTGGGGTTGGTTTCTAGTTTCAGTCCCTTGTGGTCAGAGAAAATGCTTGGTATGATTTCAATTTTCTTGAATTTGTTGAGGCTTGATTTGTGTCCTATCATGTGGTCTATCTTTGAAAATGTTCCATGTGCATTTGAAAAGAAAGTGTATTTAGCTTCTTTGGGATGAAGGGCTCTATATATATCAGTTAAGTCCATTTCCTCTAGAGTGTTGTTCAGTGCCACAATATCTTTGTTGATATTTTGTTTGGAAGATCTGTCCATTTTTGACAGTGGGGTGTTAAAATCACCTACTATAATTGTGTTGCTGTCTATATCTTTCTTGAAGTCCTCTAAAATTTTCTTGATGTATTTAGGTGCTCCTCCGTTGGGTGCATATATATTTACAATATTTATGTCTTCTTGGTGGATTCTTCCCTTGAGTATTATGAAGTGGCCTTCTGGGTCTCTCTTTATGGCCCTTCTTCTGAAGTCTATTTTGTCTGATATGAGTATTGCTACCCCAGCTTTTTTTTCCTGACCATTTGCTTGGAAAATTTGTTTCCATCCCTTCACTTTGAGCCTGCATATGTCTTTTGTCCTGAGGTGGGTTTCTTGTAGGCAGCATATGTGTGGGTCATGCTTTCTTATCCATTCAGCTATTCTATGTCTTTTGATTGGGGCATTTAATCCATTTACATTTAAAGTTATTATTGATAGGTATTTATTCATTGCCATTTTCGTACCTGTGTTACTCTCTCTCTTTCTCTCTCTGTCTTTTCCTTTCTTCCCTTAAAGCAGTCCCTTTAGTATCTCTTGCAGCATTGGTTTGGTAGAGGTGTATTCTTTTAGACTTCTTTTGTTTGGGAAGCTCCTTATTTGGCCTTCTATCTTGATTGAAAGCCTTGCTGGGTAAAGTAGTCTGGGTTGTAGGCCTTTGGTTCTCATTGCTTGGAATATTTCTTGCCATTCTCTTCTGGCTTGGAGTGTTTCCATTGAGAAGTCAGATGCTAACCTGATTGGGGCCCCCTTGTATGTTACTTCCTTTTTCTCCCTTGCTGCCTTTAAGATTCTCTCTTTGTCTTGGAGTTTTGCCATTTTAATTATGATGTGTCTTGAAGTGGGCCTGTTTGGGTTCCTTTTGATTGGGACTCTCTGTGTTTCCTGGATTTGTGTGGCTTTTTCTCTCACCAAATGAGGGAAGTTTTCCATCATTACTTTTTCAAACAGGTTTTCTATCCCTTGTTCTTGTTCTTCTCCTTCTGGTATTCCTATTATACGGATATTATTCCGTTTCATGTTGTCTTGCATTTCTCTTAAACCCTCTTCATTCTTTCTAAGCCTCTTTTCCTTATCTTGCTCATTCTGAGTATTTTTTTCTATTTTGTCCTCCAACTCGCTGATCCGATCTTCTGCTTCGTCGATTCTGCTTTTCATTCCTTCTACTGTGTTCTTCAGTTCAGAGATTGTGTTCTTCATTTCCTCTTGGCCCTTGTTGATAGTTTCTATTTCCTTTTTCATGTTGATATAGTTTGCCGTGAGTTCATCATAACTTCCCTGTAGTTTATGGTAGCTCATTGAGAGCTCATTGAGCTTCCTGACAACCATTGCTTTGAACTCGATATCTGATAGTTGAGTTGCCTCTGTTTCATTTAGCATTCTTTCTTGAGCTTCCTCCTTTCCTTTCATTTGGGGATTGTTCTTTTGTCTTCCCATTGTTTGTAAGACTCTTGTTGTTAGCCTCAACTTCTTAAATTGATCTGTTCTGGCTCCCTGGGTTTGTGGTATGACCTTCTGTGGTAGAATATCTGTGAGATTCAATGGTGGATTCTCCTTCGGATATCCTGTTGTTCACTGCTTCCACTGACTCATCAGCTGGAATACCCTCTTTTGGGGGCCAACTCTGGATCTCCCCCCGCCACAGTTCCAGGCTTGCTTGTTTGTTTGTTTTGTCTCACTCGTGTGTATTTACAAAAAGAAGAGGGGGGAAAATGAAAAAAAGAAGAAAGGGGAAACAAGAGGAAGGTAGAAAAGATAAAAATTGAAGAGAAAGGAAGAGGGGATAAGAGAAGAAGGAATTCAAGGAAGGCAAAAGGAGTTGGGGAGTAAAGAAGAAGATATAAACAATGAAGAAGGAGTAGTTAAAAACTCATATAGATATACAGGCTTACAAACAAAAAGACACTAACAAACTGGCAAAACAAAAAAGAGACACGCACACAGACACCCCCACACAAATATAAGCAGCCAAAGGGGGGAAAAAGAAAAAAAAAAAAAAAAAAAAACAAGCAAAGCACAACAAAATATTTAAAAAAATAAAAATATATTAATGAAATAAAAAATTTAAAAAATTATTAATTTAAAAAAAAAGAAAGAAAGAAAAGAAAAAAAAAAAAAAAAAAACCCCTTGTTGTTTTCAAACTTGCCAGCCGGTTTTTTTCAGGTCTTGCTGGCTGCAATGGCCGAGGGGTGATGATCTTATTGCTTTTCTCTGTGTTCAGAACTCAGTCCTCACTGTGCTATGTATCCCAGCGTTAGTGGGCACCTCTCCCCACAGGGTTTCCAGCGTGTGAACTGAACTTCGTGGTGTGTGCGCACTTCTCCGAGGTTATGGGTGTGAGCTAGGTTCTCCAGACGTGCACAGCCGCCTGCCTTTGTCCCTGGGAGGCTTTCAGTGTTCGGGCACAGCTGCCTGCATTCGGATCTGAGAGAGGCCTGCGTTCCAGCTGCTATCCGGCGCGTGCACCTTGGGCCTGAGCTGTCCGCGTTGCGAACCCGCCGGTGAACTGGCGCCTCTGGCTCCACAGCTGTCTCCAGTGGCCTGCGCCTATGTTTTCGCGAGTGTCCACTAGCCCGAGACCGTGTGCGGTCCCCTGAGGGTGTCTATTTTCATTCAGCTGTCTCACTTCGCCCGCGCCTCTGTCTCTCTTGGGGCGCCTATGCTTTCAAAGTCGCGCGGCGACCACGAAAACTCGGTTCAAAGTCGCGCAGTGACCTGGTGGGGTGCACCCACTTTCGCTCCCTCGCAGGGCACCCACTTTTGCTCGGGCGCAGTCGCGCGGTGGCCCCTGAGATCTCCCAGCCGGTTCAGCGGCTGACCCAGCTCCCTCCCCAGGGCCCTGGGGCAGGCTTGGCGGAGCGCCAGGCCGGGGCCTCGGCCGCCCCGTTCTCCGCGCGCTGGAACCCTGGGCTCTTATTGTTCTGAAGAGCTCTCCTTACCGCTTGTTTTTCAGTGTCTGCTACAATTTCCGACCTCTTATTCTCCAATATGCTGTATTGCTGTTCCTTGTCTGTTCTGATCTTTACGTAGATTGGTCTGGTTTTTCTCCCGTGTGTAGAGGGGGAGTAGGGTCTGCTCCCTCCTACCACGCCGCCATCTTCCTCCTGTTTTTTTTTTTTTTTTTTAATCAAAGAACACGATGTTACTTTCCAGTTGTTCAAGTGTCTTCCACTGGGCATCATTTTAACATTTTGTTCACGCAGATCATGCACATTCTTGCTAGGTTAATGTTGGGTATTGTATCTGTTTTGTTGCTATTGGTTCTTTTCAATTCTATCTTTCACTCAGTGTTTATATATGTATATGCGTGTGTGTATATATACACACCTATATGAAGGTATTTATTTCTCTGTGTTATTCCCCCTCACTGTAATAAATTTTATTATTTGTAATCATTACATTGCTTTTCATGATTCATCAAGGTAAATAAACTATCATACAATAATAAACTTGTATTACTTTAGTTATGTAAAACATGTAAAATAGACAACGCTTTGAAGAAAATATGAAGAAATGAGGTAATGTGAGAAGTTAGAAAGAATTTCGTTGATGGTAAGTTCATTAATGATGAAATAAAAGAGGAGCAGGAGACATATTTTTAAGTGAGTTCAGGGTTTGGACCCCTGGTCTTGTAGAAAGCAAAAGTATTTTGTAAGTGAAATGGCGCCCCCTCTAGGTTATTAGAGAAACTCACGATATGGCAAATGTGCGCATTTTCAGTAAGGAAGATTAGAGATGGTGAATTTTGGAATGTAGAAAGCAAGAGTATTTACTTTTAGTGATGTGAGAGAACAGTTATTAAGGAGTGACATGTGAGCAATGAGAAGAAAGCGGTCATCCTCGCAGCCTGCGGCGCTTCACCACCGTGACTCAGTCTCCCCAGGTGTGCGGTCCCTTATGCCTGCCGTGCTTGGGCAGGTGCCCGCTCAGCCTGGACGCTTCCACCATGGCTCAGACACATGCTGGGACAGCGAGCTCCACGAAGGCACGTCCCTCCCTCTCACCAGTGTGTGTCCTGTATTACGCACGAGACGCCCATCCCCAGGCCTGACGCCAGCAAATGCTTCTTCGCAGGCACTTACCGAGTGAACTCGCTCCCTTCCCAGGCTGAGACCGCCCTTTGGTCCGTGTCCTTCGAGTCCAGGTGAGGCCGCACCTGCCTGGTGCTGCGCTCGGCCTCCCTGCGGTCCTGATGGTTTCCATGGTCCCGTGGGTCCCAGCGCCCTTCTCAGACCCAGTCTGTCTCCTCTTGGCCTGTCTGTCCCCTCTCTATCCCACCAGAGGCAGCAGGACCAGGACACGCTGGTGGAGGAGCCCGTGTGGGCGGAGGGGAGTCAGTGGGATCCTGCGGGGGCGAAACTCTCAGGAAGGAGAGCGGAGGGGGCCGCGGGCGATGCGGGTCCCTGAACTTGGAGAAGTTCAGGAGGGGGAGTGCAATGAGAAAAGTAAAGTGTATTAAGTATTCTCTGCCATGGTGTAAAATATAAAATAGAATACATAAATAAAATAAAAGCGTCATCGTTTTATGTATGTGGCCTTAGAGACATGTCTTAGGGCTCATTTTCTCTCTTTTGTCTGGATGTCCTTTACTATTTTAGTTTCCTCATATGGCTGTAAAACCTGGTACATTTCTAGTTTCTGTTTCTAATGAGTATTTCTGGGTGAAAATTTCTTTCTCAAGTTTTGGCATGTAGTATGTTAAGCATATTTCAGTTAAAGTTATTTTGTATCTCAAATGGTGGTTCATTTTGGAGATTATTTAGGTGTCTGTTTCATGAATACCAAACAACAGAACTTTTGGGTCACCCACTTTCAGTGAATTCTAGCTTAAGTGATATGAGAGCAAAAAACACACTGTATATGATTTCAATGCTGCAGTGCTGGTTGAAGCCTGCTTTATACTGGGTTGGTGACATACTCAAAGTATCCAAATCAAGCGTTGAAAATCATTTGCACCAGCATAGTTAGGTTAGTCTCCCTTACATTCGGGTTCCACAGAAGTTAAATGGGTAATGGGGGGACCCATCTTGACCACATATCCACATGTGGTTCTCTACTGAAATGTAAGGAAAGCATTTCATTTCCAAAATAAATTGTGAGGGTGGTGAATTGTTAATACTTTAGAATAATGTCGAATGGGAGAGCTTGAGGGCCAGCAAAGGCACCAACACCAAGCTCCTTCAAAGGGTGGTCTTCATCTGAAAGAGGTGATATTACCCTTGTGGTGGTTTCTGGAGGGAGTCCTGCAGAAGGAGTTCCCTGTAGAAATCCATCGGGTTACTTGCAACAAGTACTGCTCCTGGTCAGTCCAACTGAAAGCACCGCCTGAGGGAAGGGGTCCAGAATTTGTCAGCAGAAGACGTGTAAGCTTTGTGATAAGGTGAGAATGCATGTTTCTCTTTGGCGACCAGTGAAAAACGGTTCTAGCTTGGCTTCGAAGTCCTGATTCATCCGCAGTGCTCTCCAGATCTGGCATCTTCGCGTGGCCAATTATTTCGGTCTGTCTGAATTTCTCTTATTGGAGAGAAATTTCCATTTCCTGGAAGACTGCAGAAGCCACTTGGAAGAGCTCTCTGCTCCGAAAGATAACAAAGTTGAGGGACCATGGAATGGTGCAATTACCCGAAAGGTGGCAGAAGGCAGTGGAACAAAAACAGTGATGACCTTGTGCAGTCACCGTGTTTGAGGGAAAATAAGAAGTGTCCCTGGCATCGCATGTCACAGTAAAAAGTGAAGGAACCATTCAGCCGAGGTATTTGTGGGACATGCTTTTCAAGTGTCGGTCTCTGCTGCCATCTAGTGGCCATTTTTGGGACTGCCACCTTAGTGCAGGTCAGCAGGAAAAGTGGTTGATCATAGTGAAATATCAATGGCTTTTGATGGTGGTGGTATCTACAAGTGCATTCCAAAGTGTCTAAATGTCAGCACTGTCCAGTTACCTTGTGAGTGGTGTGCAGGTTAAGGGAAAAGGGAGCGATGAACGTGTGTTATATGACATTTTTTGGTACTGGCTTTGTAGTGTAATAGAGTCAGGTTTTCACAAGTTCTAAGTGTGTTTGAAAATTGTTTGTAGTTTGCTTTGTCTATTGCAGCTTCCTTAAACAAGGGGAAAATAAAATTTATTCAAAATTCTTCATCCAGAAATAGAATAGAATAGAATAGATTAAAGCAGAATAAAATAAAATAACATCACTATCATTTCCTGTATGTGCCCTTCTGGACATGTCTAGAGGCATGTTCCCTCTAGTGTGTCTTGGGTTCATTTACTCTTTTCAGTTCCTAAAATGGGTGCAACGCTTGTACAGTTTTAGGTTTTGTGACTAACCTCTGTGTTCAAAGGTGCAGATTTTGTTCTCAAGTTTCGGTATGTAGTGTCTTTAGCATCATTCAGTTCAAATTATTTTGTAACTCACATGGTGGTTCATTTTGGAAGGTCTGTACGAGTCTATTTAAGAAGTACCAAGCAGGAGAACTTTCAAGTCATCCATTTTCTGTGAATTGTAGCTTAAGTGCTGCATGAGCAAAAAACATACTGTAAATGATCCGATTCTGCTTAAAACTTTGTTTATACCAGGTTGGCCTAAAAGTCAGTTCAGCCCCCACCACCCTCACTGCCCCACCCCATCCTGTGACTGTGGTTCATGAACTTGTCTAACTTCATTAGAAAGTATTGGGTTAGGCTGTATCGTGACAGATGTTATACCAACGTGCATTGAAAGAAAAAGCTCATCAAAACGATTGTGGTTTTGTGGCCATTTTCATACTGAAGATGGACGAACATAAGGAACACTTTTGGCACGTTAGGCTTTGTCATTTCAAGAAAGGTGAAAACACAACTGCAGTGCCAAAATAAAGATTTGTGGTGTGAATGGAGAAGGCGCTGTGGGTGATGAAATGTGTCAGAAGTGGTTTGCGAAGTTTCATGCCCAAGATTGCTTGCACGAAGGTGCGCCACGGGTCTGGCAGACCACTTGCAGTTCAGAGCCATTGAGTCCAGTTGTTAAGTGAGGACAGACCATGTTATGCTGTGCAAGAGACAGGTGACATACTCAAGGTATCCAAATTGAGTGTCAAAAATCATATGCACCTGCATGATTACGTGATGTTTGGGTTCCACAGAAGTTAAGCGGGGTGGGGGGATCCTTCTTGACCTCATCTCCACACGCGGTTCTCTATGGAAATACATGGAAACCATTCTGCTTGCAAGCAAATTGTGAGGGGGTATGAACCATTGAAATTTGAGAATAATGTGGAACGGGAAGGATGGTGGGCAAATGAAGGAACCACCACCAGCAGCTCCTCCACAGGTGATCTTCATCCAAAGGAGGTGATGTTACCTATGTGGTGACACCAGAGGGAGGAGTCCTGTAGGAGGAGCTTCTTGGGGAAATTCGCAACACGTGCTGGCCCATCAGACCAATCACAAGCACTGCCTGTGGGAAAGAGCTGAATCAGAAGACAGGAAAGCTTCAGAATGAGGTGGGAGCGCATGTTTCTCTTTGGTGACCAGGGAAAAATGGTTCCAGTCTGGCCACGCAGTTGTGATTCATCCACAGTGCTCACCAGAACTTGCACCTTTGCATGGCCATTTAGTTCGGTATTCCGAATTTCTCTTAGTGGAGAGAAATTTCTGTTCCCTGGAAGACTGCAGAAGGTGCCTGGAAGAGCTCTCTGCTCCTAAAGGTAACAGTGCTGTGGGATGATGGAATGGGAAGTCGCCTGAAAGATGGCAGGGAGCAGTGGAACTGAGTGGCAGTGATATTGTGCAGTCATAATTTTGGGGGAAAATGAAAAGCGTGCCAGTCGTTGCATCTTACACTAAAAAGCAAAGGAACCTTTCAGCCAAGCCATTTGTGGGATATGCGTTCCAAGTGTCCATTTTGGGCCACCTTAGCGCAGGTCAGCAGGAAAAGTGGTTGATTGCAGGGGGAATATCATTGACTTTTCATAGTAGTGTAATTTGGAAGCACAGTTGAAGAGGTCCAAATGTCAGGATGTGCAGTTACTTTGTGACTTGTCTCCAGATATCCTCCAAGGGAGCAATAACCGTGTTTTACGTGACACTTCTTGGAACTGGCTTTGTAGTGTAATAGAGGCAGGTTTTTTCAAATGCCAAGTGTGCCTGAAAATCGTTTGTAACTTGCTTTTTCCGTTGCAGCGGCCTTAAATAACACGGAGGCCAAATGTATTTGAAATTCTCCACCAAGAGGTAAAAAAAAAGTAAAGTAAAATACGAGCGCTCTCATTTTGTGCCCCTCAGGACATGTCTATGGCTCATTTCTCCACTTTGTCTGCTCATTTCTCCACTTTGCCTGGGCTTCGTTTACCATTTTAGGTTCCTGGAATGGGTGCAAAACTTGTGCGTTTCCAGATTCTGTTTCTAAGCTGTGTATTTAAAGGTGAAAATTTCTTTCTTAAGTTTTGGTACAGAGCATCTTTATCATCAGTCATGTGGAGTTACTTTGTTTTTTTAATTTACTTTTATTTATTTTTTAAAGTTTTTGTTGATTATGGTATCACAGTTTTCTCAATTTTCCCCACTTTATCCCCCCCCCCCGCCCTGCACCCCAACCCTCCAGCTTACCTGCCGTTAGTTCATGTCTGTGGGTTGTACATATCAGTTCTTTGAGTTCTCTGTTTCCTATACCATTTTTATCTCTCCCCATCTATTTTATCCTACCAGTTAAGCTTTTTCTTCCCTGTACCTTTCCCCCCTGTTCCTCCACCCTGCAAAATCCCTCCATGTGATGTCCATTTCTCTGATTCTGTTCCTGTTGTAGTTGTTTGCTTAGTTCTTGTTTTCATTGTTTTTCTTTTCTTTTTGGTTCATTTGTTGATAGTTGTGAGTTCATTGTCATTTTACTGTTCATAGTTTTTGATCTTCTTCAATTTCTTAGATAAGTCCCTTTTACATTTCATATAATAAGAGCTTGGTGATGACAAACTTTTTTAACTGGGAAGCATATATCTGCCCTTTCATTCTAAACGATAGCTCTGCTGGATAGAGCAATCTTGGACATAGGTCCTTGCCTTTCATGAGTTGAAATATGTCTTTCCAGCCCCTTCTTGCCTGCAAGGTTTCTTTTGAGAAATCAGCTGATAGCTTTATTTGATTTTTTTTGTGTGGGTAACTCTCTCCTTTCCTCTTGCTGCTTTTAAGATTCTCTCTTTATCTTTAATCTTGGGTATCTTAATGATTATGTGCCTTGGTGTGTTTTTCTTTGGGTCAACCTTCTTTGGGACTCTCTGGGCTTCCTGGACTTTCTGGAAGTCTGTTTCCTTCACCAAATTGGGGAAGTTTTCCTTCATTATTTGTTGAAATAAGTTTTCAGTTTCTCGCTCTTGTATTTCTTCTGGCACCCCTGTAATTTGAATATTGAAACATTTAAAGTTGTCCCAGAAGTTCCTAAACTTCTCATTTTTTTTTTGAATTCTTATTTCTTCATTGTGTTCTGGTTGGTTGTTTATTTCTTCCTTTTGTTCCAAATAGTTGATTTGAGTCCTGATATCCTTCCTTTCACTGTCGTCTCCCTGAATATTTTCCTTTATTTCACTTTGGGTAGTCTTCATTTGTTCTTTCATTTTGTGACCAAGCTTAATCAATTCCGTGAGCATTTTGAGTGCCAAGGCTTTGAACTCTACAACAGATGGGTTTGCTATCTCATTACTTAGCTCTTTTTCTGGAGTTTTGCTCTGTTCTTTCACTTGGGCCATATTTCTTTGTTTCAGCGCACCAGTCTGGTTGGTCTGTTGACTGTTTCCTTAATTCGTTGGTTGTCAGAGTGCCATGCAGTTTGATTTTCTGACACTTCTGGCTGTTTATTGATTTTAGATTGGTCGTTATCCTCCTTTTGGTTGTTCAAGGAAGTGAGGAATTTCTAGCTATGCCTCCATATTGGCCACGACCTTAAAGAATCTGATATACTGCCCTGGCTGGTGTAGCTCAGTGGATTGAGCTCGGGCCTGCGAACTAAAGGATCCAGGTTCGATTCCCAGCCAGGGCACATGCCTGGGTTGCAGGCCAGTTCCTAGTAGGGGACACACCAGAGGCAACCATACATTGATATTTCTCTCTCTCTCTCTCTTTCCTACCCTTCTCCTCTAAAGATAAATAAATAAAAAAAAATAAATAAATAAAAAAAAAAGAATCTGATATTGTTTTTTGAAACTTGCTCCATAGTACAATATGGTCAATTAAAAAAAAAAAAAAAAAAAAAAAAAAAAGTTCCAAGCATGTTTCTCTGCTGCCATCTCTTGTTCATTTTGGTAATAACACCTTAGTGCCTGTCACTAAGAAAAATGGTTGATTCTAGTGAAACGTCAATGACTGTTGATGGCAATGGTATTTAGAAGTGTATTTTAAAATGTCTTAAGTGTAAGCACTGCCCAGTTACCTTGTGACTGGTTTCCAGATTAGGGCAAAGGAAGCAATAAACGTGTTTTATGTGCCATTTGTTGGAACTTGCCTTATAGTGTAATAGAGTCAGGTTTTTAGAAATTCGAAGTGTGCTTGACAATTGTTTGTAATGTGCTTTGTTTGTTGCAGCTTCCTTAAACAATGAAGAAAGTAAAGTCTATTTAAAATGAATTTTAACTCGAGGTTAAAAAAAAACCCCTCAAATCCCTATCATTTTATTAAAAAAATTGAACGAACTGTTTGTCCAAGCCACTAACACTTATCCCAATTGTGCATCTCTGCTGCCATCTCATGGGGATTTGGGGGAATAACATCTTAGGACCGGTCAGCAGTAAAAATGGTTGTTTATAGTGAAATATCAGGGACTGTTGATTTTTTTTAAAGACTCTTTTGAGGTACAATCTCAGTTCCCAATGTCAGTGACCAGTTCCTTGGAACCACTTTTTATGAGCACATCATCTAGACCAGACACCAGGTTTGGGACTCCACCACTGGTTGTTTTCTTTGATTATATGTTTAAATGACTCTTTGTGTATATAAAAGACATTTATTTCTGCATGTTACTTACCACACAATTTACTAAGTTGTATTATTTATGATAACTTGAGGTTGATATTCATGAGTTGTCCAGGTAAATAAGATATTATGCAATAAGAAAAGAGAATCAGGAATGTTCTTTATCGGCTCCCGGCTCTGTTTACATTGTGAGGACTTGGTTCCAGTCCTGCAACTGGCAACTGGGCTCCATTGTCCAGCTCCAGCTCTGATGTCTGGCTGTGGGCTCCTGGTTACAGATTTGAGTTCTGTCTCCTGGGTCTGCGGCCTGGGGTTGAATCTATGTCTGTATGTCTAGGATCTGGAGGCTCTTCAGGTGTGGCTTTGCGTCCTGGGTGGGTGTGTGGGGTCCATGTGCAGCTGTGGCTCTAGGGTATGATGCATGGAACCTGGTATCCAGGGTTCTCTGTCAGTCTCTGGTATCGAACATCTGGCATTCAGGGTTTATGGTATGGCCTGGGTCATGGGGACAGTTTTGGGATTGGAGCCAGGGTCTTGGGTTCAGTTTTTGGTTCTGGGTCTGTTCTGGGGCCCAGGTTCTGTAGTCTAGGGCCTGTGTCTGGTGCTGAGTCTGTCTATGGCATCTGGTATCTGTGAAGTGATGGTCATTGGCTCCAATTCAATGGCAGCAGGAGTTCCAGAGTTGGGGTGTGGGGGGAAGAAGGAAACTCTGTTTAGTACAAATAGCTCCGTTTTGGTACTAATGGCTGTTACTGCAGCGTGGCTGTTAGGGATCTCAGTGTTGTTACAGGTGAATTGTGAAGCAGCACCTCTGCAGGTCAGCCCAGTGCTGCTGCTGCTCAATTGTGAAGCATCTTGGCTGTGAGGGGGCCCTGCAGTGAGGCAGCCCTGGGGCAAGTTGCCCCTCAGGCTGTGCTGCTCAGCACTGCTCTGCCCATTCTATTCTGGTCCCATCATTTCCTCTCTGCTCAGCTGCATTTGCACACAAAGAACTGCTCTTTGGAAAAGGGGCCCCTCTGAGCGAGGAGATTGGGCTGGGAGAGCAGAGAAAAGGCCTCTGGTGTTGTCACCACAGCAGTCTAGGTTATTATTGTTCTTAAATTATGCAAGGTTTCCTCTCGTACCTCCCCCCTCAAAATGAGACTGCCTGTTTTGTGGCAAGTTACTTAAATTATACAGACAAATAAAAATTAACACAAAATCCTACCCAAACAGGTAATAGCTGTTATTGTTTTAAGTACAAACCCATCCAGACATCTCTCCTTGCCTATTTCCATTCTTCTACTTTCCTGGATTTAATTTATTTTTCTGAGTTTGTATTATGGAAGCAAAACATGTGAATTTTCAACTGTTTCCCCCTAATGTGTGGATTTAGCACTATGTTTTCCCATGAGTTTTTAATGTATTATTTTAAATATTATTCAGCTGAAATGATTTTTTAACACCAATTGTGCTTCTTTTGGAGGGAGAGTTAGAAGTGCATTTCATAACTTGTAAATGTAAGAATTTTCTGGTGACCTTTACAACAGATTTCTAGATTATCTACAATGAGAAGAAACGTCATGTAATTTCAAACCTTTGAATGCTTTTTTAAATATATTTTACTGACTATGCTATTACAGTTGTCCTATTTCTCCCCCATCATTCCCCTCCACCCTGCACATCGCCTCCTGCCCACATTCCCCCCTTTAGTTCATGTCCATGTGTCATAAGTTCTTTAGCTTCTACATTTCCGACACTATTCTTGCCCCCCCCCCCGTCTATCTTCTATCCACTGTCTATGCTACTTATTCTCTGTACCTTTTCCCCTCTCTCCTCCTCCCACTCCCCTGTTGCTAACCCTCCATGTGATCTCCATTTCTGTGTTTCTATTCCTGTTCTAGTTGTTTGCTTGGTTTGCTTTTGTTTTAAGTGTGGTTGTTAATAACCATGAGTTTGTTCTCTTTTTACTGTTCATATTTTCTATCTTCTTTCTCTTAGGTAAGTCCTTTTAATGTTTCATATAATAAGGGCTTGGTGATGATGAACTCCTTTAACTTGACCTTATCTGAGAAGTACTTTATCTGCCCTTCCATTCCAAATGAAAGCTTTGCTGGATAGAGCAATCTTGGATGTAGGTCCTTGACTTTCATGACTTGGAATACTTCTTTCCAGCCCCTTCTTGCCTGTAAGGTCTCTTTTGAGAAATCAGCTGACAGTCTAATGGGAACTCCTTTGTAGGTGACTATGCCCTTATCCCTGGCTGCTTCTAGAATTCTCTCCTTCATTTGAATCTTGGCTAATGTTATGATGATGTGCCTTGGTGTGTTCCTCCTTGGGTCCAACTTCTTTGGGACTCTCTGAGCTTCCTGGACGTCCTGGTAGTCTATTTCCTTTGCCAGATTGGGGAAATTCTCCTTTATTATTTGTTCAAATAAGTTTTCCACTTGTTGCTCCTCTTCCCTTCTGGCACCCCTATAATTTGTATGTTGGGGTGTTTAAAGATGTCCTGGATGTTCTAAGCCTCTCCTCATTTTTTTGTGAATTCTTGGTTCTTCCTTCTTTTCTGTTTGGTTGTTTCTTTCTTCCTTCTGTTCCACTCCATTGATTTGAGTCCCATTTTTCCTCCCATCTCTACTGGTTCCCTGTGCCTTTTCCTTCATTTCACGTATTGTAGCCTTCATATTTCATAAAATATGTGAGCAAAATCAACCAATCATGTGAGCATCCTGATAAGCAGTGCTTGGAAATGTGCATCTGATAGGTTGGCTATCTCTTGGTCGCTTAGAGGAATTAGTCATGGGCTTTGATTTGTTCTGCGGTTTGAGCCATTTTTTTTGGGGGGGGGGTTCTGGTCATGGCTGTTATCTAGTGAGGGGCAGTGCTGCAGACCGTTCAGCCTGGTTTCAGGAGCTGTAACCCTCACCACATGGTGGGCTGAATAAGAGCCTAGGGATCTGTTTCATCTGGGTCTGTTCTGTCAAGAGGATGTGAGCCACTAAGGAGACAAAGCTTATCTCCCTGGTAGGAGTGCTGCTTCTGCCTCATCCGTCTCTGGCCAAAATGCTGGGTCGGTTAGTCAATGATGGTAAGACTCCTCATGGGAGGGGCAACCTAAGCCAGACATGACCACTTAGAAGGCCCTCAGGGAAGGACTCAGGGGGCTGCAGCAAAGAGGGGGTGATGGAACCTCGTCCCCTAGCTATTCTGACATAGTCCGAGTCCTCATTTCTGTCTGGGAGATGTCTTCTGCTTCGTGAGACTAATTGGCTTAAAGCCTGAAACTATGATGGTGAGTGGTGCAGCCCTGTGCTGGCCATAGTGGTTCCCCAGATGATCAGGCATAAGAAAGAATGCATAAAGTCCTGTGAAACCTGCTTTGCTAAGAGTGCTCTCATTTAAATGATAAGGGTCGGAGGAGGAAATGAGTATGTCTCCCAAAGTTGTGCCACCCCCTTTCCTGACTGACACTGACTCAGATTAAGCCCTCAGGTTTCTTTGACATGTTAAACCTGTATTTCTGTGTATTTGAACCCAATAAAAGCCTAGTGAGAAAGGGGCTCCGGGTCATTCTCCTTTGAAAGTTTGGCCACCTCTCCTCCCCAAGGAGATCATGTCTTTGTAGTTTTATTTTTATCCGTGACGGAGGGATGGGGATCTGCAGGAGGAGCCCCCTCACAGGGTGGAGCTTTAGGTGTTCCCCAGGGCAGGGCAGCCCAGTTGCTGGGTAGTGATGCTGTATGTGGGGCTGGGATCCAAGCGGGAACAATGACGCTTGCTCCGCTCCCCCTCAGATTCCAGTCCCCTCTGTCACCTCCCCCTCGCCTGGACCATCTATGCATGAACGTGGGACAACCTGGTCAGCCTGTCACCCTGCGCAGCCTCACTGGGTCTGCACAGCTGCCACCCCGCGCCTGGGGCCCACCAACTGCTGCCCATGTGTCTGGGGTCTGCTTGCGGTCGCCTGTACGCCTGGGATCTGCCAGCTGCTGCTGCCTGTGCGCCTGGGTCCGCACCTCTGCTTTTTCCTGCCACGACTCTGCCCCTGTTACCGGTCTGGATGAATGGTTGTTGGACTTCCATACAGTTCAATTTTCTGTTAGTTCTGTTTGTTTTCTTATATCTAAATATTTGTTGTCCTTAATTTTTGTTGTGAGAGGAGGCACAGTGTGTCCACCTACGCCTCCATCTTGGCGGGAAGTCCCTTTGAATGTTTTTGAAACTTCACTACAATATAGTCAATATAAAAAAATGTTCTAAGCGTGCATCTCTGCTGCCATCTTGTGGTCACTTTGGTAATAACACCTTAGGGCAGGTCCACAGGAAAAGTTGTGTATAGTGGGTTGGTTATCTGTGAATGCTGAATCCAGTTTGCTGCTCATGGTGTTTCTTATATCCTTACTGAATTTTTTTGAGGTGGTCTCTTGTTTCTGAAAGAGGAATGTTGTATTCCTGATGATGGAGGTTTGTTCAATCTATTATGATTATACATTTTTGTTTGTGTCTTTGTTCTGTATAATTTAAGTTTGACATTGTTTATGAATTTGGTTCTTCCTGGCAAATGAAACTCATTGATATGAAGTGATCTTCATCTCTAGTCATGCATTTTACCTTGAGTCCACTGCATGTTATTATGTAATTTTTATGTGGTTCATGTTTGCAGAAGATAGGGTGGGGCAAAAGCTGGTTTAGGATTGTAAGGACAAGAAACAAAGTTTATTGTTGTCTCATTACTTAATAATTATGACATTATTGTCCATGTGAACAACTGTAAAGCTGCTTTTGCATGATTCTGGGTATCTTTACCCATTCTTTCACTTTCGATCTTTTTTCACCCCATGTTTTAGGTAATTCATATTTTCTCCCAGTTTGTGTCTTCTCCTTTTATTCTCTGAATTTTTGAGAATATTGTTTAATTTTATAACATATGCATTATTAATGTATTTCTTCATTACACTGCATGTTCACAAGTATACCTGATTCCTGGCTGGTTTTGTTTAAATGGACCACTAAAAATCAAACCTACAGCTGAGGGATGGGGTCTGTCTAAGGTCAGAGTCAGCACTGGGCTGGAGGTGAAAGGAGGCCACAGATGTGGGTGGGACTGGGTGAGAGGCAGATTTAGGCTGGCAGTTCTGGGTGAGAGACGAGCAACCACAGACTGGAGGTTAGGAGCTGCCGTCTGCGGGTCTCCGTGGTCATGAGGTGATGCTCACAGCCAAAGGTGATACAAGCAATGCAGTCCAGGGACAGGAGGTGAGCTGCATGGGAGCTATGAGATGAGGGGGAGTGTGGGGGGCAGA
This sequence comes from Glossophaga mutica, assembly GCA_039655065.1. NCBI lineage: Eukaryota > Metazoa > Chordata > Mammalia > Chiroptera > Phyllostomidae > Glossophaga > Glossophaga mutica. The sequence goes on from CM077317.1 coordinate 14,881,976, forward strand.
TACAGCCACGCCTGTGGGGAGAAGAAAACGGGGCCCAACTGTTTCTGGGGTACATATCTCAGGACCCAATTTAGCTGACCACTGCCTGTGGGACTGATAAGGGACTCAAGACCTGGAAAATTTTAGCTTAAGGAAAAAGTTATTAAGCCTAGCTAGTAATGTGTATGTTAAAGCTTTTGTTTCAGAAACTGCAGATAAGGCCCATCCTGGTTCCTGGGAAACAGCTGGCCTCCTGGCGCACTGGCTAGAGATTACTGCCTGGGGACCAGTTGGAGGCATCCTGGCCTTTGTATCAATGAGGAGACAGACACTACCCCTCCCTTTGGGAACAGCACTGCCCAGAAAACAAATGTTTCAGCTTCGCTCACCTAATCCTCCCTGAATATCAATGCCCTCACCACACCTTGTTTGTCTTCCCCATCTCCCTTATAAAAACTCTGGCCAGGAAAGAGAAGAGAAGATGATTTGTTAGGGTATGAACCCACCATCTTCTCAGATTCCTGGCCAGCTGAATGAAGCGCCCATAAAGATTCAATGGGACTTCTGGCCAAGATGAAGGAATAGGTGAAAACACTGTGCCTCCTCTCACAACCAAAATTAAGGATGACAAATATTTAGAAACAAGAAAACAAACAGAACTTATAGAAAATTGAACTGTACAGAAGTTCAAAAACCATTTATCCAGACTAGTAAGAGGGGTGGAGTAACAGTAGGAAAAAGTGGAGGTGAGGACCCAGGTATGCAGACAGCAGTGGCTGGCAGTTCCCAGGCATGCAGGCGGCAGCTAGCAGACCCTGGGCATGTGGTGGCAACTGTGCAGACCCAGTGAGGCTGCGCAAGGCAGCTGGCTGACCACATTCATGCACAGATAATCCAGGTGGAGGGGAAGTGGTGGATAGGACTGGAATCCAAGAGAGAGTAGAGCAAGCGCCATTGTTCCCTCTTGGACATTGCCCCCATATACAGCATCACAACTCAGCGTCTGGGCTGTCCTCCCCTGGGGAACACCTAAGGCTCCACCCCTAACTATGTCACAGCCATGACAAGACCCTCCCCCCACAAAAAAAAAACCAAAAATGGCTCAAACCGGAGAACAAATCAAATACCCAGAGCCAATTCCTCTAAGTGACCAAGAGATAGCCAACCTATCAGATGCACAGTTCAAAGCCCTGGTGATCAGGATGCTCACAGAATTGGTTGATTTTGCTCACAAATTAGATGAAAAAATGCAGGCTACAATATAAGAAATGAAGGAAAAGGCTTGGGGAACCAATAGAGATGGGAGGAAAACTGGGACTCAAATCAATGGAGTGGAACAGAAGGAAGAAAGAAACAACCAAACAGAAAAGAAGGAAGAACCAAGAATTCACAAAAAAAATGAGGAGAGGCTTAGGAACATCCAGGACATCTTTAAACACCCCAACATACAAGTTGTAGGGGTACCAGAAGGAAAAGAGGAAGAGGAGCAACAAGTGGAAAACTTATTTGAACAAATAATAAAGGAGAATTTCCCCAATCTGGCAAAGGAAAAAGACTACCAGGAAGACCAGGAAGCTCAGAGAGTCTCAAAGAAGTTGGACCCAAGGAGGAACACACCAAGGCACATCATCATTACATTAGCCAAGATTCAAATGAAGGAGAGAATTCTAGAAGCAGCCAGGGATAAGGGCACAGTCACCTACAAAGGAGTTCCCATTAGACTGTCAGCTGATTTCTCAAAAGAGACCTTACAGGCAAGAAGGGGCTGGAAAGAAGTATTCCAAGTCATGAAAGTCAAGGACCTACATCCAAGATTGCTCTATCCAGCAAAGCTTTCATTTGGAATGGAAGGGCAGATAAAGTACTTCTCAGATAAGGTCAAGTTCAAGGAGTTCATCGTTACCAAGCCCTTTATTATGTGAAATGTTAAAGGGACTTATCTAAGGAAAAGAAGATAAAAATACCACAGTGAAAAGACAGCAAACTCACAGCTATTAACAACCACACCTAAAACAAGAGCAAACAGCTAGAACTGGAACAGAACCATAGAAATGGAGATCACATGGAGGGTTAGCGACAGGGAAGTGTGAGGAAGACAGAGGGGTAAATGGCACAGAGAATAAATAGCATAGTCGGTGGGTAGAAAATAGACAGGGGGAGGGCAAGAATAGTGTGGGAAATGTAGAAGGTAAAGAACTTATGACTCATGGACATGAACTAAAGGGGGGGAATGTGGGTGGGACGGGGTGTGCAGGGTGGAAGGGATTGATGAGGGAGAAATGGGACAACTGTAATAGTACAATCAATAAAATATATTTTAAAAAATTCAATCGCTGTCATTGCTTATTGGATTTGGTAGTGACAGGCAGCCTGAACGCTGGTGTCTTTTCCAGTTACAGGACCACTTTTCTATATTTATTTAGGTTATATTTCAGTTATAGATAACCTTGGTAAATGGATACATAAAGATAGCCATTTTTAACCCCAAAACAAGAAATTTTTCATTTGCTCAATTTTCTGTTATTGTGTAGCAATTTCCAATCTCATTGATATGTATCCTGTACTTCATTGTTAAATTTATTCCCAGGGTTTTTTTTTTACCCGTGTTGTTGTTATTGAGACTTTTAAAAATATTACATACTTAACTTACTATTTCTAAATATTTATTTCTGCATGTTATTTTCCCATCACCGCACTAAGTTCTATGTGGCATACTTTCAGTTGATTCTCATTAGTTACAAAGGTAAACATGCTCTCATGCAATAATGATCATTACATGGTTGTAGCTGTGTGTGACCTAGAAATGGTTAAAGCTTGGAAGAAAACAAGAAGAAGTGAGGTAATATGAGGAGATGGAAAAATTCTCTTTGTTACTATATTAGTGACTACATAAAAGTAGTAACATTCTTCTTAGTATTTTAAATGAGGTTAGGGCTGCAAGCACAGTGTTCTAGAAATCAGAAGCATTTTGTTATAGGAAATGTGCCCACGTAGGTAACCTGAGGAACACACAATGTAGCAAATGCCCACAGTTTCAAAGAGGAAAACTGGAGATGGTGAAATCTGGAATCTTAATAGAGCAAGGCTCTTTGTTCTAAGTGACATTACGAATCAGTTATTAAAGTGATGTATGAGCAATGGAAAGAAGCAGAGATCCTCAGATGACTGCTCTGTTTAATCACGGTGTGATCTGGTCTCCTAAGTGGACAGATCTTCCTTTGCCTCCTGACTATTGCCTAGGACACTCCTCCCTGACATTTGCAAGATGGCTGGCATTTTTTGTTCTTTAAGTTTCAGCTTCAGGCTTCCTGTTCCAAGAAAGGCACATCTAGGATGCAAAGTGACGTACTATTGTATTCTGACAGACTTTTCATGATACAGAGTAGGGTTTCTTATTCTTAGCACTATGAACCTTTTGGGCCACATAATTCATTCTTCTGGGGGATTGTCCTCTACATTGTAAATGCTTATTAGCATCTGATACCTCTATTCACTGTCAACATCCTTGCTTCCCTTCCCCTCATGACAATCTAAAATGGCTCAGGACATTGCTTAAAGTCCTCTTAGGGGCAAAAATCACCTTTTGGTTGAGAAAGGGTTTGAAGCTTTGATCATGTTTGAAACCAGAAAACTCTTGGTCTGCTATGCACTACTTTTATTATTTTGCTATGTAAATTATTTCCCATTCTGACTGTGATTTATTTTGGGAAGATATTTAGAAGTGTATTAAAACACTTAAAGGTAGGGACTTTCTAATTACCTTGTGACTGGTTTCCAGATTAATGGCAAATAGAGCAATAAGTATAGTTTGTGAGACATTTGTTAAAACTGTTACGAAAAATGAAACGACCAAGATGCAGGGAGATGGCGAAGCACGACCCTTTATTACACGCATGGTCGCAGAGGAAGCAGCCTCCAAATTCTGGGCCCCAAGCGGGGGTTGGGCTAGGATTTATATCTAGTCCAGGGCAGGAATCAGTCTACGTGACGGGCAGCAGGGTTCTCGGCAGGTACGCGGAAGCCAGAACCGATAGGGGAGGGGCAGATGCCCCTGTTGTCTCGGGGTTGCAACAGGACCTGAAGGGGGAAGGGGCAGATGCCTCTGGCGTCTTGGGGGTGCTGCTGTTGTCACATTCCCTGCTTTAGATGCTAGACAGAATCTTCTGTCTCAGCATCTACTACTGGGAGTCTCTGGTACTGGTGCTGTAGTCCTACCTGCTCCCCTATTGTCCACTCAGTTGGGCTTGTGAACCACAGCCCAAGTCCTCCGAGGATGATGATGGTCCCAAGGCCGAGAAGGGGTCCCCAGGAACAACTGTCCATTCCTGATGTCGCTTGCCTGGGTCCCTTCGTAGTCTCAGGATGGGCAGCTTCAGGGGAGGTACCTCTGTCTGGTCCAGGTCTGCCGCCGCCTTGGCTCTTGTATGGTGGATCCATGGGGTGAGTCCTGCAACTTTTAAGGCAGTCAGGGTGGTTAGTAGTACTAGGTAGGGCCCTGTCCACTTTGGTTGGAGGGGCTTTTTTCCCCCAGTCTTTTACCCATACGTACTGACCCGGCTTGAAGGGATGGGCTGGCCCCCCTTTTGGTACTGGGTCTAGCCCAACTTGGGCTTTCCTGATCTGATCTAATTCTTTCCCGAATATAGAGAGGTATTTTGTCTGCCCTAGATCCCCTGCTAAGGTTAGGTTGGTGGGCCTGGCTACCCTGGCTATGGGGGTTGGTCTTCCATAGACTAACTTGTATGGTGTGTATCCTTTAGCATTCGGGGTACTCCTTGCCCGGAGGAGAGCGAGCAGTAGGAGGTTAGTCCAGGGCAACCCGGTTTCTTGACATAACTTGGATAGAGTATCCTTAAGAGTCCTGTTCATTCTCTCTACCTTTTCAGAGCTCTGGGGTCGGTAGGCAGAGTATAACTTCCATTTGATGTTCAGGGCATTGGTGAGTTCTTGAATTATTTTTGAGATAAATGCTGGCCCGTTGTCATTGTTCAGACTTAAGGGGAGTCCGTGCCTGGGGATTATTTCTCTTAGCAGGGCCTTGGCTACTTCTCGGGCTCTCTCAGTCCGAGTCGGGAAGGCCTCTACCCATCCGGAAAAGGTGCACACCAAGACTAGTAGGTACTTGTAACCCCGGCTGGACTTTAGCTCAGTAAAGTCTATCTGTAGGTCCTCAAAGGGTTGCCCTCCAGCATATTGGACCCCTGGTGGGGCTTATCGTTGCGCTGAGGCATTGTTCTGTGTGCATGTGACACATTTGGCTGCTACAATGGCACATAGCGTACTCAGGTTGGGAACATATATGTACCTTTCGAGCAGGCGTTGTAGACTAGTTTTCCCCAGGTGGGTGAGGCTATGACAGTTCTGGACCATGACTCTGGCCTGGCTCTGCAGAACAAACACCCGTCCATCGGGCAATTTCCACTTCCCCTCTGGGGTCTTAATGGCTCGGGCCTGCTCTGCCCAACGGTTTTCTGCCTCATGATAATCCTGAGCCTGGACTGCAGAGCAGATGAGGGGGCCTATGATGGCGGGCTCTGGTGCCAGTCCTAGAGCTGCTTCTTTGGCAGTTTGGTCTGCTAGCAGGTTGCCCTCGGCTTCCTCAGAGTGGCCCCTTTGGTGTCAGGGAACCAAATGTTACGGAAAATGAAACAATCAAGACGCAGGGAGATGGCAAAGCACGACCCTTTATTACACGCGTGGTCCCAGAGGAGGCAGTCTCCAAATTCTGGGCCCCGAGCGGGGGTTGGGCTAGGATTTATATCTGGTCCAGGGCAGGAATCAGTCTACGTGACGGGCAGCATGGTTCTCGGCAGGTACGCAGAAGCCAGAACCGATAGCGGAGGGGCAGATGCCTCTGCCGTCTCGGGGGTGCTACTCTTGTCACAAAACCTGCTTTATAGCTAAATGTAGTCATTTTTTAAAAAGTTCCAAGCATGCTTGAAAAGCATTCGAAATTTAATTTGTTGCTGCTTAGTTAAACAATGAGAAAAAATATATTCAAAATTCTACCCTAAGCATTAAAAAAAGAACTGCTATCATTTTATGTAGCAGATATGTAGACGTGCACATTTCTGTCCACTTTCTCTGGATTTCTTTTACTATTTTAGGCTATAAGTATTGGCACAAAACTTGTATATTTTCAGCTTTTATTTGTGATACTGTGCGTTTAAGGGTGAAGATGTTTTCATAAGTTTTGGTATGTAGTATCTTTGTCCCCATTCAGTTTATTTTGTAATTCAAATGATTTTATTTTTGAGGTTATTTAGAAGTGTATTACATAACTACCAAATAGAAGGACTTTCCAGTCACCCATTCATAATGAATTCTAGTTTAAATGCCATGAGAACACTTAGAGAAGCATATTGTATATAATTTTAATGCTGTGATGTTTGTTGAAACTGGCTTTTTATTGGCTTGGCCAAAAGATAAAAGCTTTTGGGAAGATGGAATTATGAAGATGCCTGAAAGATTAAAGAAAGCAGTGGGACAAAAAGGTGAACACGTTCTTCAGTGAAATTATTGGTGAAAACAAAAACCATCTCTTTCACTGTGTCTTCACCTAAAAATGGAATGAACCTTTTGGCCAAGCAAATAATAGTGTTCCAAGTGTGCATCTCTACTGCTATCTCGTGTGCATTTTGAGAATAACATGTTAGTGGCAGGTGAGCAGGAAAAGTGGTTGACTGTAGGAGACTATCAATGAATGTTGATTGCAATGTTATTTAGGCATGCATTTAGTAAGCTTTAAATATCAGGACTAACTAGTTACCTTTTGTTCCCGACTTCCATATTAACAGCAACGACAGAAAGAAACGTACTGTATATCGTTTCGGTCCTTTGAAATTTGTTAAAAACTGGCCTTAGCACAGGATGGTCCCTTTGAAAAAATGTCCCAAGTGTGGCTCTCTACTGCCATCTCATGTGTCACTTGGGAATAACAGCTTTGTGCAGGCCAGCAGGAAAAGTCATTGGCTATAGTGAATTATCTACCAAGGGTTCATGGAATGTTATTTGAGAAGTGTCTTTCATTACATTTAAATGAAAGGACTTTCTAGTTACCTTTTGTTTCTGACTTCTAAATTAGCATCCTTGAGGGCGAGACATATTTTTTTTTATAATTTCCTTTGAAGTTTGTTGAAAACTTATGGATGGTACTATATGGTCATTTCCAAAGTGTTCTAAGTGTGCATGCTGCTGCCATCTCGCGAGCATTCCTGGGAATGACACCTTAGTGCAGGTCGGCAGTTAAAGTGGTTTATTTCAGTGTAATATCAATGACTGTTGATTGCAATGTAGTTTAGAAGTGTATTTCATAATCTTTAAATGTAAGGACCTGCTAATTACCATTTGTTCCTGATTTCTACACTAAGAGCAATGAGAGTAAGAATTATACTCTGTATAATTTTAGTTCTTTGTAATTTGTTTGATCTTGCTTTATGGCTCATTATGGTCGCTTAGTGAAATGTCCTAAGTGTGGCTCTCTTCTTGTCTCAAGTGCATCTTGGGAAGGACACCTTAGTCCAGGCCAGCAGGAAAGTTTGTCAGCTGTGGTGAATGATCTATGAATGTTGAATGGAATGGTACTTAGTCATGGATGTTATTGCTTTCATACAAATGGACTTTGTAGTTCATTTTTCCTCCTCTCCCCCATGTACAACAGTGGTGTCTTTGCATCAGGCAACTAGGTGCCTCTTGTGGGCCCGACCTGTGTTCATGTTTCAGCTGTGTCCACATCTTTGTGGTCCAATGTCCCATGTGTGTCGACATCCTGTCAGCATCAATGTCCCTCCTGTGTCCACATCCCTGCCATGCTAATGTCCCAGCCTCGCTGAAATCATGATTGTGTCTAGGTCCCCTCAGCCTTGATGTCCTGGCCCTGCTGCCGTCCTGTCTGTGTTTTTGTCCCTTCCACATCAGTGTCCTGTCTGTGTCGATGTAGAGGTCGTGGTGCTGTGTTGCCTGCATTTCAACATCCCATCTGCATTGATGTCCCGGCTGCGCTGCTGTCCCACCTGCGTAGAATTCTTGGCTGTGCCACTTTCCTATCTTTGTTGATGTCCCAGTTCCCTCAGTGTCCCAGCTGCACTTCTGTACCGTCTGAGTCAATGCCTTGACTGAGTCAATATGTGAGTTGCACCACTGTCCTTTGTGTGTAGATGTCTTGGCCTTGTTGATGTCCTGTTTGTGTCAGTGTCCTGGCTGTGTCTTTGTCCTACTCCATCGATGCACTGGCTCATTGATGTCTCAACTGCATCAATGTTTCAAATGTGGCCATATCCTGCCCACCTGATGTACTGTCAGTATTGAGGTCCTGACTGCATTATTGTCCCATCTGTGTGGCCATGACTTGCCTCCTGGTTGTGTCTTCATGGTCACCTGCTTTGCACTCATGGGCTCCACTGCACTCTGCTGGGTGCAGGTAGAGAAGGATGGTCTGCACTCAGGGACACTCAGTCCTTTGACCCCCTGTGGGTGATGCAAGGCCCTACTGGCAGCTGGTCACTCTCTCAGGCTGTGTCTGCTGGTTTTGCCACAAGATTTAACAATCTTAGCGAAGCAACCTACTCTCAACTGAATGATTACATTGATGAAATTTGGAAGAGTTTATTAATTTAGCTTGTGTCCTGTAGTTTGTGGGATTGCCTAACAAAAAGTAACATTCCATGAAGGCTGCACTTTTCATAAATTACCTGTCTGTTACTTATTTTACTGCTATAAGACCCTGTTTCCCCATACTTTCAAAGGTCCTATATGCCTGATACAACCTCATTGTCTGATATAGGGAGCCAATCAGCATGGCAATGGCAAATGTAGCCCAGTATTTATCCAGAAAACTGATCAATGAGAGACAGCACACATGAGCCAGGTGTGCCGATCGGCTTTCTCATGGGGAATCAGACCTGCATTGTACCTAGGCTGCTATGAGGCTTGATTTTGCTAAAACTCCCTCACCCTGAGTTAGGACTGCAGATGTTTGATGTATATCTCTGAAGCAACTCCCTAAAGTCTGGGCTAAGATATCTCAAGGATGAAATGTAACCAAATCAATCATTTTTATCATTCCCTTGTATTTGCAACTTTTTCTTTTTCTTTTTCTTTTTTTTTTTTTTTTGTTATCTGTAAGAAGCAATCACTTAACTATATGTAGAAATAATGGGAACCTTCTTTGATGTAATGTGAGTGAAAAACAGTAAAAGCCTGTGCAGGCAAAGGTCGTGGCACTCTCCTCTGGAAAGAGTGGGGAAGACACTCAGAGGTGCTCTCCCCTTGAGAGAGTGGCCAGGGTGTCCCTTTTTCTCCACAGGACTCAGAAGTCCATGTGAATTTGTGTACCACATCCATAACACACAGACTCCAGAGGGCTGGGGTTTGCATCATCTGGTGCCAGGAACAGGGACCCAGAGGCTATGAGCCATCGTTATGGACAACACACCAACATGGTTGGAATGTGAGCATCAGCCCAGGTAAGGGCCAACGACACCGAGTGTTTTTTGGTAAGGTTGTAGGGTGTGTTGTATTTCAGGGGAAAAGGGGTATTTTTTCAAGGTCGCTCTCTCGCAACAGCACTCTCTTTAGTAGGCAGAAGCCTTGCTCTCTCTCTCCCTGGCAACTGCTGCACTTCTCGGGTATGTGTTGGGTAGTTAAGAGCCACAAGGGCACTCACTGCTGGAAGTCACCTGTGAGAGGATAAGTTGGACGTGGGCCAGGACAGAAACTAGGTTTCCTGCAAGCTACAAGCAAAAACCTATGCAACGAGAGGCACACTGTAAAAACCACTCATAAGCCCACCCCCACGGCACAACCTCAATCAGGCTTTAGGCTTGGGAGAGAGAGCAATACCTTTTGCATTCAATTAGCTTTTATTTTCATACAAGCACCTCTGCACACTCTTTCCTTAAAAGCTGCTTTTTGCAGACCTTTTGATTCTGCCTTTTCCCTCCGCTTGCCTGTAAACAGAAAAGTAGATAGTAAGTGAATGTTTCGGTTTCAACCAGACTCCGAAGATTGCTTTGAAATCTCAGTGTTAGTTACAGGGTTACTTATGAGTGCCTCAGCTTCTTGCTGAAACACAGAAGATAAGAGGCATTCCTCCCTGGAGCTTGAGATCACAGGCATTCCTACGTGAGTAGGGGCCTTGCAGAGGTGTCTGGGGTCAATTCCTGAGACGTGCAGGGATCTCACAGGGAATTCTAATCACAGTAATTTAACTCTCGGCTTGATCAGAGAAGTGCGATATAAAGATTGATCACCTGGCGCTTTGAGCCTCCCCTTGCAGTCTTAGACGCATGGGAAAAACCTGAAACCCATAAATGGGGTTAGGGTATCCTGGATACTAGGCAGCCCTCCCTGACGGTTTTCACCAACAGTACATTTTTGACCCACAACATTATACTCCCCAATACCTAATTAGCTAGGGTTTAGTATGGGCTGTGGAGTCTGCAAGGGCAGAAATTGAAAGTAAAAAAAGAAGTTTTTAACAACAAGAATTGGCTCTAACTTGTCTAAAGAGCAAGAAGTCTACCTACATGTATTGCAGCAACTCCTCCGAGGATCGAGATGTGAGGTAAAACAAAAACATCTTATACAGCTTTTACAAAGTATAAAAGAATATTACCCTGCTTTTCCTGATAAGCAAACCTTAGATATTAAGGTTTGGGGAAAAGCAGGTATCAAATTAAAGGCTTTGCAGGATAGTGGATTTCCTATTGGAGTTCAGAACTTATTAACTTGGGGACTAGTCAAGACTGCTCTCATGCCTATATGGACTCAGAAAAAGGAGCTAGTTACAGAGGAGGATACAAAGTCTAGTTCAGATGAGGAAGTTGTATATGATGCAACAGGATATGAGAGTTCTATCTACCCCCACCAAAGAACCTGCCTAGTACCTGCCTCTTCTTATCTCAGTTCTGGGAGCATTCCTCCCCACAGGATCAGTCACCACCAAGAAAGCAAAAACATTCAGACAGATACCCTGTTGGGGCTATGAGACAATGCCACTGGCAGGCAGCAGAGGCAGGTGATTTAGATGCCCTTTCAGCTTTTCGTATTATAGTCAAGGGTCAAAGAAATATCCATGAGTCCCTTCCCTTTTCTCTTTATAATGATTTAAAAAAAAAGAGTATTAAAGAAAATGAGCTTCACTTGCCTTATACTAATTGGCTATTTCAAGCCATTGCTGACAGTTATAAAATGGCACCTTGTGACTGGATTGCCCTCGCCAGGACTGTTTTCACCCCAGCTCAATTTACTGTCTGACATTCAGAATACTCTCAAAGGGCCGGCATCCAAGCCGCTGAGAATGCATGAATGAATAATTCTGTCACCCTCCCTATGCTTCTTGGGTCTGATAATTTTGCTACTGCTGTGGATCAAGCCAGGCTTAATCCTCATGCCTTTGATCAAAGTGCTCAAATTGCTCTCAGGGCCATGAAAACTGTACCTGATGCTCAGGGCAGGGAAGTCTCTTCCTTTGTCAATATCCATCAGGGTTCTATGGAACCATATATTGACTTCATTGATCACCTCCAAGAAGCTATTGACAGGCAAGTAGATGATGACAGAGCAGCTTACGCTCTTTTGCAGCAGCTAGCTTACGAAAATGCTAACAAGGACTGCAGGGCCATTATCGGAGCCCTACAAACTACCACCAAGGACATTAGTCAGTTTATCAATGCTTTCCAAGATGTTGGCACACAGCAGTATACAGCCTCTCTCTTAGCTGTTGCAATTAAAAGAGATCTCAAATGTTATAATTGTGGAAAGCCCGGCCACCTGCGCAAAGACTGTTTGTCTACACCAAAAAGGGGAAAAGGTAATTACAAACTTCCCCCCAAGGACTGTCCACGCTGTGGCAGAGCCAGGCATTGGCCAAGGGAATGTCGCTCTAAGTTTGACAAAAATAACCAACCAATTTAGGGAAACTTCCAGGCGGGCCTGCTCCAGTGCCCCCAACCCCAGTTGGAGCTTTCAAAACAACAACCAATAATCAGGGAATTCAAGGAATTGCACAGTTTCCGACCTTCGTACAGCCACCCGCGGAAGCGCAGGGCTGGACTTGGTCACCATTGATGAGCTCATCTTAAAAGAACAGGATCAAATGATTGTAGTTCCCACTGGTATTTGGGGACCTCTACCCCTGGGAACAGTAGGTCTAATTTTAGGAAGATCCAGCATTACTTACCAAGGCATCTTTGTTCAGTCAGGAGTTATTGATTCCGATTATAAAGGAGACATTAAAATAATGCTTAAAGCGTCTGGCTATCATATTATTCCTGCTCAGACACGCATTGCACAGCTGCTCCTCCTCCCCTATGTACTCTCAAAGACTCAGAATGCAATGAGGAGAGAGGGTGACTTTGGCAGTACAGACAATCAATCAGTTTTCTGGACAGAATCCATTAAGCTAAATAAGCCAATCTTACAAGTAAAAATAAAGAATAAAACTTTTCATGGTCTCATAGATACAGGAGCCAACATCTCTGTTATCTCAAATCAGTTTTGGCCTCCTGAATGGCCTTTAACAGACAGTGAAAGGACTGTTACAGGTGTTGGAGGAATTTCTCAACCTCAACTTGATGTATGGTCTCTTAGATGTTATAGGCCAGAGGAACAGGTAGAGAGAATTCAACCATATATTTTGCCTATGCCCCTTAACATCTGGGGACGTGATCTCCGCCATCAGTGGGGAATGCAAATCTCCCTGCCACCTTTTCTCTAATGGCCACTGTTCATATAACTCCCCTACCACTTACCTGGCTCTCCAATTCGCCAGTACCAGTTGATCAGTGGCCACTTAAAGGAGAATGACTTGAGCAGATCTGCCTTTTGGTTACACGACAATTAGAAGCAGGTCATATTGAATTTTCTAACAGCCCCCGGAATACGCCTATTTTTGTTGTGCCAAAGAAATCTGGCAAGTGGAGGCTTATTTACGATCTCGGAAAAATCAACGAATCTCTCCAGCCCATGGGCCACCTACAGCCGGGAGTCCCTAATCCAGCTTGTATTCCCAAAGATTGGCTGCTTTTAATTATTGACCTAAAAGATTGTTTCTTTATGATCCCTTTAGCAGAAAAGGATCAGGAGCATTTTGAATTTTTCCTCCTAGCCATTAATAACTTTCAGCTTTTAACAGTGGTTTCAATGGAAAGTTTTATCTCAGGGAATGCTTAACAGCCCAACTATCTGCCAGCATTTCATTCATACAGCCATTCAGCCAGTAAGAGATCAGTTCCCTAATTTTATTATCTGTCACTATATGGATGCCATTCTGATCGCAGCTCCCTCACAAGATATTCTCACAAAAACTACCTCCTTTCTTAAAAACTCTGTGGCCTCTGCTGGACTAGTAATTGCTTCAGAAAAAAATCCAGCATAAAACAGGAATACATTACAATCCAACCAGTCAGGCAATTGGAGAACAGGCTCATCATAACTTTAAAAATCTACTTGAAAAACAGGGGAGTCATGACTTCACCCCCCAAAATTTGATTATGTTAGCCATGTTCACCTATAGTTTTTTAAATTGTGATGAATCAATCTGTACTCTGATTGAGAGGCGTTTTCAGGCAAAAGAATCAAAGCCGCCTTACCCTCAGGTTGTCTATAGAGATCTGCTGGGAGATGGCTCTTGGCAGGGCCCTGCAGACCTCTTAACATGGGGAAGAGGGTATGCATGTGTTCCCATTCCTACAGGTCCTGTCTGGCTTCCAACTGAAAGGGTGAAGCCTCATCATGAACAAAACAGACATCAAGCTCCGCTGCCCGGAGATGAAAACCGATTAACTAGCAGAACAGGTGGCCCAGCTGACACTGGCCAAGTAGAAGAAAACAAGCACTGGATGTTGGTGCCAAGAAAACGGTTTATGTTGTTGAACACTTACCAGTTTGTTTTTCTGTTCTTACTCACAGTTTGTGCGTTCCTTTAAAGGAGCAGCTTTATGCTGTAAGCAAAGAGCAGGACAGTGATTACTATGAGCTTTCCATGGTAACTACGGTAAGCCTATGTACCCAGGAGGGGATTTACCATGCTTTCAACACCCCTTCAGTTCCTCCTAGTATCTTAGACACTAGCCATAAAGCCTTGGTCTTCTGGTCTTTGTGCTGAGGACCTAATACCACTATTGCTTATCTCCCTGAAAGTCCTTTTGTAGTGGAGAATTGGGGCGCTAACTAGAGAATATTAGCTAAGCCTGATGAAGCAATAGTTCCAGCTCTGCCTCTATTCCTATATACTAATATGTGGTGGGAGGGGCCCAGCCCCGGACCTATTATCAGAATTGTTTCTCCTAACCACACGAGCCCTTGGCATTACAATTCTTGGAAAATGGGCTTGCATTTGATTACTAGAATGCATCTGTATATAAGAATTGTATCTGATCCTAAAGGTGTCTAAGGATGTTTTTATCAAATTGACCCTCTGGAACAGGATGAGCCTGTTGCAACTGAGAGATCATGGACATCTGCCCTCCAAGGTCAGCATCCTTTTTGTTCACTCAGCGTTTTGGCCTGTTGCTGCTGGGTTTGGTAAAATTTTGAAGTTTGTATTTGGAGAGATATGGGGTTTATCTTACTGAATCACAGGGTTGTTTAAAATGGGAGGATCTGCTTCAGCTCCTGCCTCTGGCTTCTGGCAATGGGGGCCTGGTGTCTGGCTCCAGCTCCAAATTCTGGCCATGGCATCCTGGTTACAGATCTGCATCCTGTGTCCAGGGCCTGTGCTTCAGAGTCAAAATGTATTCAGTCGTGGGTATGCAGTCTTGCACCTGTTAGGATGTGGCCTTGTGTCCTGGGTTCACATGCGAGGTCCATGTGCAGATGAAGATTTAGGTTTTGGTGTATGGAATCTGGCATTATAAGAGTCTGATGTCAATCCCTGGCATCTGGTGTTTGGCCTTCATATCTCATGGTCTGGCTTGGGTGAGGGCCCACGGTTTTGGGTTTGGGGCTTTGGTCCTGGTTTTGGTTTGGGTCCACTCCAGGGTCCAGCTTTAAGAGTCAAAGGTCTGTGTTTAAGGTCCAGAGTTTGGCTCTGGTGTCTGGTGTCTGTCAACAGATGATCATTGTGTGAAATTCAATGTCAATATGAGTCCCCAGGTTTATAGAGTTCAGGCAGGTTAGTAAAAAAGCTATAAAAATTTCTTGGTAGTGGAATAGGAAAACTGAGATTGATAGTTAAATAAGGCCTAACAATTTACAACCAGGTAATGAATCTGAGGATCTTATCTTCCCTTACCAAGGACATTGGAGAGCAAATGGTTCAGATATTCCAGACCATGCAGGGGAAGACCCCCCTCAGTCCCAGCCCTTCTCTGTTGATTTTTCTGAAGCAGAAATGCACCAGAGAAGGACCCTGATTGCTCTGTGTGCTCACTTTGTTGCATCAGCACATCAAAGGGCACCCCTGGAGAGCTAAGTATTCTGTGGAGATGACTCTTCTAAGACCTCCTCTAAAGTCCTCAACATTAGAAAACAGGTAAAACCCTAAAGACAATAGACCCAGCATGTACTGTTCATTGAGCACACATGTACCTTCCCTTCTCTTGTTTGCTGTGTGTATCTTCACTTTGTTTCTCCTTATCTGCAAAGGTCCCTGTGAGACTTGCATCCAGGGGAGCAGTGGGCAGGACCAGCTCATCCCAGGCTCACCCCCTGATCCTGTATCCAAGAACCTTCTTTGTGCCTAACTTTTCTGTTTCCCAAGAAGCAGCTCTGCATGTGCTCACTCTTGTTGCTGTGATTGTGCCTCCTTTCTGTGAAGCCTTTTCTTTGTTTCACTGTCCTTAGATTTAATATACAAGCTCTCAAAATTCCCTAGCTTTGAGTTGTGAAATTTTTACTTCAGGAAGTCAAGAATCTACACATATGAATCCTTGCCAGGGCAAACCCACCTTGGGTCCAGTCCCTTTTCAGTGACAGAATAACCAAATTTTGCATATTCATTTCCCTGTGGATGGACATTCGAACACTTTCTACCTTTCAGTTGTTGTTAACAGTGCTGTTATGAATAATACTGTATTGTTAAAATAAACAGGAATAATTCTGTTTGTTATAACAGCTCTTTTCAATTTCTCAGCTATATATTTCAAAGTGGAGTTATTGAATACAGTAGATTAATTTTTTGAGGAAATGTCAAATCATTTTATACAAGCTCTGCAATATTTTACATTTATGAAAGAAATGGTCAATTGTTCAAATTTTTGTTTGTAATCATAAACATTTCTCAGATGCAAATTAAAACCACAATGAGATACCACTTCACACCAGTCAGAATGACCATCATAAACATCAACAAACAGCAAGTGTTGGAGAGGTTGTGGAGCAAAGGGGACCCTGGTGAATTGTTGGTGTGAGTGCAGACTGGTACAACCACTGTGGAGAACAGTATGGAATTTTCTAAGAAAACTAAAAATGGATATACCTTTTGACCCAGAAATTCCACTGCTTGGATTATATCCTAAAAACCCTGAAACACCAATCCAAAAGAACCTATGCACCCCTATATTCATAGCAGCACAACTTACAATAGCCAAGTGTGGGAAGCAACCTAGATGCCCATCAGTAAATGAATGGATCAAAAAACTGTGGTACATTTACACAATGGAATTCTATGCAGCAGAAAGAAAGAAGGAGCTCATACCCTTTGCAACAGCATGGATGGAACTGGAGAACATCATGGTAAGAGAAATAAGCCAGGCAGTGAAAGACAAATACCATATGATCTCACCTTTAACAGGAACCTAATCAACAAAACAAACAAACAAGCATAATATAACCAAAGACACTGAAATTGAGAACAGGTTGACAGTCACCAGAGGGGAAAGGGGAGGGAATTTCAGGGGAAAGGGGGAAGGGTTTACAGGAACAAGTATAAAGGACACATGGACAAAACTATGGGGAGTGGAAATGGGAGAGAGGGCTGGGGTGGGAGTAAAAGACAGAAAAATGTACAAGATCAACAATTAAAATTAAAAAAAAGGAAAAAAATAAAATTATAAAAGAATGGAATGAAGAGGGACATAAATGTTGTGATGTTTATAATAAAAATATATATGTAAAAAATAAAATAAACATTTCTCAGGTTGTTTTTTAAAAATATATTTTATTGATTTTGTTATTACAGTTGTCCCATTTCTCCCCCATCATTCCCCTTCACCCTGCACAGCACTCCCACCTACATTCCCTTCTTTAGTTCATGTCCATGTGTCATAAATTCTTTAGCTTCTACATTTCCCACAGTATTCTTGCCATCCCCCTGTCTATTTTCTACCCACCATCTATGCTACTTATTCTCTGTACATTTTCCCCTCTCTCCTCCTTCCACTTCCCTGTTGCTAACCCTCCATGTGCTCTTCATTTCTGTGTTTCTATTTCTGTTCTAGATGTTTGCTTAGTTTGCTTTTGTTTTAGGTGTGGTTGTTAATATCCATGAGTTTGCTGTCTTTTCACTGTCCTATTTTTAATCTTCTTTTTCTTAAATAAGTCCCTCTAACATTTCATATAACAAGGACTTGGTGATGATGAACTCCTTGTACTTGACCTTATCTGAGAAGCACTTTATCTTCCCTTCCATTCTAAATGACGGCATCGCTGGATAGAGCAATCTTGAGTGTAGATCCTTGACTTTCATGACTTGGAATACTTCTTTCCAGCCCCTTCTTGCCTGTAAGGTCTCTTTTGAGAAATCAGCTAGTAGTCTGATGGGAACTCTTTTGTAGGTGACTGTCTCTTTATCCCTTGCTGCTTCTAGAATTCTCTCCTTCATTTGAATCTTGGCTAATGTAATTACGATGTGCCTTGGTGTGTTCCTCCTCGGGTCCAACTTCTTTGGGACTCTCTGAGCTTCCTGGACTTCCTGGAAGTTTATTTTCTTTGTTAGATTAGGGAAGTTCTCCTTCATTATTTGTTCAAAGAAGTCTTCCACTTGTTGCTCCTCTTCCTCTTCCCCTTCTGGTACCCCCTATAATTTGAATGTTGGGACGTTTAAAGATGTCCCAGAAGTTCCTAAGCCTCTCCTCATTTTTTTGAATTCTTGATTCTTCTTTCTTTTCTGTTTGATTGTTTGTTTCTTCCTTCTGGTCCACTCCATTGATTTGAGTCCCAGTTTTCCTCTCATCTCTATTGGTTCCCTGTGCATTTTCCTTCATTGCACTTATTGTAGCCTTCATTTGTTCATCTATTTTGTGACCAAAATCAATTAATTCTATGAGTATCCTGATCACCAGGGCTTTGAACTGTGTATCTGATAGGTTGGCTATCTCTTCGTCGCTTAGAGAAATTGGGTCTGGGGCTTTGATTTGTCCTCCCAATGAGCCATTTTTGTTTTGTTTTGTTTTGTTTTGTTTTGTTTTGTTTTGTTTTTTGGTCTGGTCACAGCTGTTACATAGTGAGGGTTGGAGCCTTAGGTGTTCACCAGTGCAGGACAGCCCAGTGGCTGGGTTGTGACTTTGCTTGTGGGGGCAGGGTCTGAGAGGGAACACTCTCTGTCGGGTTCCAGTCCCTTCTGCTGCTTCCCCTTTGGCTGGATTACCTGTGCGCAAATGTGGGACCACCTGGTCAGCTAGCTGCCTTGTGTGGCCTCACTGGGTCTGCATTGTTTCCACCCTGTCCCTGGGGTCTGCTAGCTACCGTCTGTGCTCCTGCAGTCTGCTAGCCACCACCTGCGTGCCTGGGATCTGCCAGCTGCTTCAGCCTGCGCCCCGGGTTCGTCGACCTCCACTTTTTCCTGCCGCGACTCCACCCCTTTTACTGGTGGGGATGAATGCTTGTTGGACTTCCATACAGTTCGATTTTCTATCAGTTTTTGTTGTTTTCTTGTTTCTAAATCTTTGTTGTTCTTAAATTTGGTTGTGCGAGGAGACACAGTGTGTCCACCTATGCCTCCATTTTGGCTGAAAGTGTACCTCTTCAATCTTGTCAATATCTGATATCATCAGTTCCCAACCTTAGTCTGAATGTCCAACTCAGAAAAGACAAACAAACATGAGAGTCCACAGGTTTGCAAGGAGCCTCCTGAGAAAGCACTTCAGGGCTCCATTCTTGTTACACAAGTAGGCCCTTGGAAAATCTTCCCTCTACCCCAGGATGCTAATCAAAATATTTGCCCAAGAAAAATAAGGAAAAAGAGGTGTCATTCTGCTTCCAAGAAAATAAAATGTTCTCTCTATCATGCACTAAGAAGTATATTTTCCCAGGTGCAAAAGATATAAAAGGGATTTCAGGAAAGGAAATAAGAAGAACAAGAAGCTGTGCAAATGGGTGTCCAACCAGGTGTTTGGGAAACAGCAAAGGGTCTGATATGGCTTGAAAAAAGAAAACAAAGAGATGAACCTGGGAGGAGTGAGCCAGATAGATGAGTCACACCACCTCCTGGTTCTTGGTGTGTTGGTTTTATTCTGGAACTTGGTGGCACATTATTGGTGTGTTCCCAGATTCCATTTTAGCTTCTCAAGGTGTCACTGCCCGTCTTAAAAGGGATGATTAATTAGCCTGTCCTTTCTGTGTGTTTCACAGCAAAGGAAAAAGCAGAGATAGTAAAGTTTGGTTACAGCTTTAAATTTAATGATGTAATTGGTAATTTAGGGATTATATATAATAACTTGTGTATGTTTGAATACACAAAGAGAGAGTTGATTCTTCTGTTACATCTGTCTAATGTAGCTTTTAACTCTTGATTACATCATTATGTTTATTCACTTAGATTCTGCCTGTTTCCAGAGAAAGAGGCAGAAAATTTGAAACAAATTATCCTTTCAAAAAGTATAATTAAACCTTTACACAAGATAGAAGACAATAGCCAAGTACTTTTATAAAAGATTAGGGTAATCTGATGCTAAAATCCTCAACAAAATATTGGCAAACCACATCCAGCAATACATTAAAAAGATCATACACCATGACCAAGTGGGATTCATCCCAGGGATGTAAGGATGGTTCCATATTTGCAAATCAGTAAATGTAATACATCACATAAACAAAAGCAAAGACAAAAATCACATGATCATATCAATAGATGCGGAGAAGCATTTGATAAGGTACAGCACCCATTTATGATAAAAACATTCAGCAAAGTGGGAATAGAGGAAGCATTCCTCAAGATAATAAAAGCCATATACGAGAGACCTACAGCCAACATCATACTCAATGGGCAAAAACTAAAATCTTTTCCACTAAGATCAGGAACAAGACAAGGATGTCCACTTTCACCACTTCTATTCAATATAGTATTGGAAGTATTAGCCACAGCAATTGGACAAGAAAAGGAAATAAAAGGCATCCAAATCTGAAAGGAGGAAACAAAACTATCATTGTTTGCAGATGACATGATAGTGTACATAGAAAATCCTATAGACTCGGCCAGAAAACTGCTTGACCTAATAAATGAATTTGGCCAAACAGCTGGATACAAATTCAATATCCAGAAATCAAAGGCATTTTCGTATACCAACAATGAAACAGCAGAAGCAGAAATTTTTTAAAAATCCCATTTGAGAGAGCAAAAAGAAAAATAAAGTACCTAGGAATAAACCTAACCAAGGAGGTAAGAGACCTGTATGTAGAAAACTACACAACACTGAAGAAAGAAATCAAGGAACACACAAACAAATGGATTAGGTTCCTGTTAAAGGAGAGATCATATGGTATTTGGTTGGCTGGTGCGGGAGTAAAAGACAGAAAACTGTGCAAGATGAACCATTAAAAAAAACTGATTAAAATAAATAAATAAATAAAGCAAATGGAAATATATACCATGTTCATGGATTGGAAGAATTAAAATAATCAAAATGGATAGAGATTGAGAGAGAAGATGGCGGCGTGGTAGGAGGGAGCAGACCCCATTTCCCCTCTACACACGGGATAAAAACCAGGCCAATCTACGGAAGATCAGAGCAGACAAGGAACAGTAACACAGCATATTGGAGAATAAGAGGTTGGAAATTGTAGCGGACACTGAAAAACCAGCGGTAAGGAGAGCTCTTCGGAACAATAAGAGCCCAGGGTTCCAGCGCGTGGAGAACGGGGCGGCTGAGGCCCCGGCCCAGCGCTCCGCCAAGCCTGCCCCAGGGCTCTGGGGAGGGAGCTGGGTCAGCCGCTGAACTGGCTGGGAGATCTCAAGGGCCACCGCGAGACTGCGGCCGAAGCCAAGCAAAAGTGGGTGCCCCGCACCAGGTCACTGCGTGACTTTGAACTGAGTTTTCGTGGTCGCCCGGCGACTACGAAAGCACAGGTGCCCCAACAGCAGACAGAGGCGCGGGTGAAGTGAGACAGCTGCATGAAAATAGGCACCCTCAGGGGACCGCACACTGTCGCGGGCTAGTGGACACTCATGAAAACATAGGCGCTGGCCACTGGAGACAGCTGTGGAGCCAGAGGTGCCAGTTCACGGTCGGGTGCTCAAACGCGGACAGTTCAGGCCCAAGGTGCAGGCGCCGGATAGCAGCTGGAATGCAGGCCCTTCTCAGGGGCAAAGACAGACGGCTGCGCCCGAGCACTGAAAGCCTCCCAGGGACAAAGGCAGGAGGCTGTGCATGTCTGGAGAACCTAGCACACACCCATAAACTCGGAAAAGTGCGCACACACCAGGAGGCTCAGATCCCACGCTGGAAACCCTGTGGGGAGAGGTGCCCACTAACGCTGGGATACGTAGCACAATGAGGACTGAGTTCTGAACACAGAGAAAATCAATAAGATCACCCCTTGGCCATTGCAGCCAGCAAGACCTGAAAAACCGGCTGGCAAGTTTGAAAACAACAAGAGGGTTTTTGTTTGTTTGTTTGTTTGTTCGTTTGTTTTAATTTTTTATATATTTTTATTTTTTAATATGTATATTTTTTGGCTGCTTATATTTGTGTGTGGGTGTCTGTGTGCGTGTCTCTTTTTTGTTTTGCCAGTTTGTTAGTGTCTTTTTGTTTGTAAGCCTGTCTATTTATATGAGTTTTTAACTACTCCTTCTACATTATTTATATCTTCTTCTTTACTCCCCAACTCCTTTTGCCTCCCTTGAATTCCTTCTTCTCTTATCCCCTCTTCCTTTCTTTCCAATTTTATCTCTTCTACCTTCCTCTTTTTTCCTCTTTCTTCTTTTTTTTCATTTTCCCCCCTCTCCTTTTTTTAAATACCCACAAGTGAGACAAAACAAACAAACAAGCCTGGAACTGTGAAAAAAAAAAAAAAACCAGAGTTGGCCCCCAAAAGAGGGTACTCCAGCTGATGAGACAGTGGAAGCGGTGAACAACAGGATATCCAAAGGAGAATCCACCACTGAATCTCACAGATATTCTACCACAGAAGGTCATACCACAAACCCAGGGAGCCAGAACAGATCAATTTAAGAAGCTGAGGCTAACAACAAGAGTCTTACAAACAATGGGAAGACAAAAGAACAATCCCCAAACGAAAGGAAAGGAGGAAGCTCAAGAAAGAATGCTAAATGAAACAGAGGCAACTCAACTATCAGATATCGAGTTCAAAGCAATGGTTGTCAGGAAGCTCAATGAGCTCTCAATGAGCTACCAGAAACTACAGGGAAGTTATGATGAACTCACCACAAACTATATTAACATGAAAAAGGAAATAGAAACTATCAACAAGGGCCAAGAGGAAATGAAGAACACAATCTCTGAACTGAAGAACACAGTAGAAGGAATGAAAAGCAGAATCGATGAAGCAGAAGATTGGATCAGCGAATTGGAGGACAAAATAGAAAAAAACACTCAGAATGAGCAAAATAAGGAAAAGTGGCTTAGAAAGAATGAAGAGGGTTTAAGAGAAATGCAAGACAACATGAAACGGAATAATATCCGTATAATAGGGATACCAGAAGGAGAAGAACAAGAACAAGGGATAGAAAACCTGTTTGAAAAAGTAATGATGGAAAACTTCCCTCATTTGGAGAGAGAAAAAGCCACACAAATCCAGGAAACACAGAGAGTCCCAATCAAAAGGAACCCAAAAAGACCCACTTCAAGACACATCATCATTAAAATGGCAAAATTCCAAGACAAAGAGAGAATCTTAAAGGCAGCAAGGGAGAAAAAGGAAGTAACATACAAGGGGGCCCCAATCAGGTTAGCATCTGACTTCTCAATGGAAACGCTCCAAGCCAGAAGAGAATGGCAAGAAATATTCCAAGCAATGAGAACCAAAGGCCTGCAACCCAGACTACTTTACCCAGCAAGGCTTTCAATCAAGATAGAAGGCCAAAGAAGGAGCTTCCCAAACAAAAGAAGTCTAAAAGAATACACCTCTACCAAACCAATGCTGCAAGAGATACTAAAGGGACTGCTTTAAGGGAAGAAAGGAAAAGACAGAGAGAGAAAGAGAGAGAGGAACACAGGTACGAAAATGGCAATGAATAAATACCTATCAATAATAACCTTAAATGTAAATGGATTAAATGCTCCAATCAAAAGACATAGAATAGCTGACTGGATAAGAAAACATGACCCACACATATGCTGCCTACAAGAAACCCACCTCAGGACAAAAGACATATGCAGGCTCAAAGTGAAGGGATGGAAACAAATTTTCCAAGCAAATGGTCAGGAAAAAAAAGCTGGGGTAGCAATACTCATATCAGACAAAATAGACTTCAAAAGAAGGGCCATAAAGAGAGACCCAGAAGGTCACTTCATAATACTCAAGGGACGAGTCCACCAAGAACACATAAATATTGTAAATATATATGCACCCAACGGAGGAGCACCTAAATACATCAAGAAAATTTTAGAGGACTTCAAGAAAGATATAGACAGCAACACAATTATAGTAGGTGATTTTAACACCCCACTGTCAAAAATGGACAGATCTTCCAAACAAAATATCAACAAAGATATTGTGGCATTGAACAACACTCTAGAGGAAATGGACTTAACTGATATATATAGAGCCCTTCATCCCAAAGAAGCTAAATACACTTTCTTTTCAAATGCACATGGAACATTTTCAAAGATAGACCACATGATAGGACACAAATCAAGCCTCAACAAATTCAAGAAAATTGAAATCATACCAAGCATTTTCTCTGACCACAAGGGACTGAAACTAGAAACCAACCCCAAGGAGAAAAACCCAAAACCCTCAAAATCATAGAGATTGAATAGCATGCTATTAAACAATGAATGGGTCAAGAATGAAATTAGGGAGGAAATCAAAAAGTTTCTGGAAACAAACGATAATGAACTCACATCGACCCAAAACTTATGGGACACAGCAAAGGCAGTCCTCAGAGGGAAGCTTATAGCGATACAGGCCTATCTAAAAAAGACAGAAACATCTCAAACAAACAACCTAACCCTTCGCCTACAAGAACTCGAGGAACAACAACAAAGACAGCCCAGAGCAAGTAGAAGGAAAGAAATAACCAAGATAAGAGCAGAATTAAATGACATAGAGACTAAAAGCACAATCCTAAAGATCAATGAATCCAGGAGCTGGTTCTTTGAAAAGATCAACAAAACTGACAAGCCTTTAAGCAGGATCATCAAGAAAAAAAGAGAGAGGGCTCAAATAAACACAATCAGAAATGAAAGAGGAGATATTACAACTGACACCGCAGAAATACAAAGGATTGTAAGAAATTACTATGAAGAACTGTATGCCAAGAAATTTGAAAACCTAGGTGAAATGGACAGGTTTCTAGAAAAATATAACCTTCCAAAACTCAATGAAAAAGAAACAGAAAGCCTGAACAGACCAATAACGGCTGGTGAAATTGAATCAGTAATCAAAACACTCCCGATGCACAAAAGCCCTGGACCAGATGGCTTCACAGGAGAATTCTACAAAACATTTAAGGAAGAGCTAACCCCTATTCTCCACAGACTATTCCAAAAAATCCAAAATGATGGAAGACTCCCAAACTCTGTTTATGAAGCCAGCATAATCCTAATACCAAAACCAGATAAAGACACAACAAAGAAGGAGAACTTCAGGCCAATATTGCTGATGAACATAGATGCTAAAATCGTCAACAAAATATTTGCAAACCACATCCAACAACACATTAAAAAGATCATACCCCATGACCAAGTGGGATTCATCCCAGGGATGCAAGGATGGTTCAACATTCGCAAATCAGTAAATGTAATTCATCACATAAACAAAAGCAAAGACAAAAATCACATGGTCATATCAATAGATGCGGAAAAAGCATTTGATAAGGTACAGCACCCATTTATGATTAAAACACTCAGCAAAGTGGGAATAGAGGGAGCATTCCTCAACATAATAAAGGCTATATATGAGAAACCTACAGCCAGCATCATACTCAACGGGCAAAGACTAAATTCTTTTCCACTAAAATCAGGAACAAGACAAGGCTGTCCACTCTCTCCACTTCTATTCAACATAATATTGGAAGTATTAGCCACAGCGATTAGACAAGAAAAGGAAATAAAAGGCATCCAACTCGGAAAGGAGGAAACAAAACTATCATTGTTTGCAGATGACATGTTACTATACATAGAAAATCCTATAGTCTTGGCCAAAAAACTGCTCGACCTAATAAATGAATTTGGCCAAACAGCCGGATACAAAGTCAATATCCAGAAATCAAAGGCATTTTTGTATACCAACAATGAAACAGCAGAAGCAGAAATCAAGAAAAAAATCCCATTCGATATAGCAAAAAGAAAAATAAAGTACCTAGGAATAAACCTAACCAAGGAGGTCAAAGACCTGTATGCAGAAAACTACACAACACTGAAGAAAGAAATCAAGGAAGACACAAATAAATGGAAACACATATCGTGTTCATGGATTGGAAGAATTAACATCATCAAAATGTCCATACTTCCCAAAGCAATCTACAGATTCAATGCAATACCTATTAAAGTACCAATGGCATATTTCACTGATATAGAACAAACTCTTCAAAAACTTATATGGAACCATAAACGACCCAGAATAGCGGCAGCAATCTTGAGAAAGAAGAGCAAAGCAGGAGGGATCACAAGACCTGATACCAAGATGTATTACAAGGCCACTGTAATCAAAACAGCCTGGTACTGGCCTAAAAACAGGCACGTGGACCAGTGGAATAGAACAGAGAGCCCAGAAATAAACCCTAGTCTCTATAGTCAATTAATATTCGACAAAGGGGGCAGCAACATAAAATGGAGTAAAAATAGCCTCTTCAACAAGTCGTGTTGGGAGAACTGGACAGCTTCGTGTAAGAAAATGAAACTCGAGCACCAACTTACACCATACACAAAAATAAATTCAAGGTGGATAAAAGACTTAAACATAAGCCGTAACACCATTAAAGTCCTAGAGGAGAACATAGGCAGGAAAATCTCAGATATTACACACAGCAACATTCTTACTGATATGTCCCCTAAAGCAAGGGACATAAAGGAAAGAATAAACAAATGGGATCTCATCAAAATAAAAAGCTTCTGCATGGCCAAGAAAAACAGTATTAAAATAAAAAGAGAACCAACTGTGTGGTAAAACATATTTGCCAATGATATCTCAGATAAGGGTGTAATCTCCAAAATATACAAAGAACTTACATGACTCCACTCTAAGAAGACAAGCAACCCAATTAAAAAAATGGGCAAAGGACTTGGGCAGACACCTCTCCAAGGAGGACATACAGAGGATCCAGAGACACATGAAAAGATGCTCGATATCACTAGCTATCAGAGAGATGCAAATTAAAACCACAATGAGATACCACTTGACACCAGTCAGAATGGCCCTCATAAACAAAGCAACAAACAGCAAGTGTTGGAGAGGTTGTGGAGAAAAGGGGACACTAGTGCACTGCTGGTGAGAGTGCAGACTGGTACAACCACTATGGAAAACAGTATGGAATTTTCTAAAAAAACTAAAAATGGATATACCTTTTGACCCAGCAATTCCACTGCTAGGATTATATCCTAAGAACCCTGAAACACCAATCCAAAAGAACCTATGCATCCCTATGTTTATAGCAGCACAATTTACAATAGCCAAGTGTTGGAAGCAACCTAGATGCCCATCAGTAAATGAATGGATCCAAAAACTGTGGTACATTTACACAATGGAATTCTATGCAGCAGAAAGAAAGAAGGA
Organism: Glossophaga mutica; assembly: GCA_039655065.1. Lineage (NCBI taxonomy): Eukaryota > Metazoa > Chordata > Mammalia > Chiroptera > Phyllostomidae > Glossophaga > Glossophaga mutica. The sequence goes on from CM077317.1 coordinate 14,909,012, forward strand.
GCTCATACCCTTTGCAACAGCATGGATGGAACTGGAGAACATCATGGTAAGAGAAATAAGCCAGGCAGTGAAAGACAAATACCATATGATCTCACCTTTAACAGGAACCTAATCAACAAAACAAACAAACAAGCATAATATAACCAAAGACAAGGAAATTTGGAACAGGCTGAAAGTCACCAGAGGGGAGAGGGGAGGGAATTTCAGGGGAAAAGGGGAAGGATTTACAGGAACAAGTATAAAGGACACATGGACAAAAACTATGGGGGGGTGGAAATGGGAGGGAGGTGGGGAGGCTGGGGTGGTGGGTTCGGGTGACAATAAAAGACAGAAAACTGTACAAGATCAACAATTAAAATAAAAATAAAAAAAATTTCTCTATTGCTACTCAATTTTTAGAATTTAATGGAAAATATTATTTTATGAATAATCCTCAAATAAAAAGAAAAAAGAAAGAAGTGTAGCCAAAAATAATAATAATAATAATCAAAATGTCCATACTACCCAAAGCAATTTACAGATTCAGTGCAATACCTATTAAAGTACCAATGGCATATTTCACAGACATAGAAGAAACACTTCAAAAATTTATATGGAACCATAAACGACCCAGAATATCTGCAGCAATTTTGAGAAAGAGGAGCAAAGCAGGAGGGATCACAATACCTGATACCAAAGTGTATTACAAGGCCACTGTAATCAAAACAGCCTGGTACTGGCATAAAAACAGGCACATGGACCAGTGGAACAGAACAGAGATCCCAGAAAGAAACTCAAGTCTCTATGGTCAATTAATATTCGACAAAGGGGGCAGCAACATAATATAGAGCAAAAATAGCCTCTTCAACAAGTGGTGTTGGGGGAACTGGACAGCTACATGCAAAAAAATGAAACTCGAGCACCAACTTACACCATACACAAAAGTAAATTTAAGGTGGATAAAAAATTTAAATATAAGCCATGACACCATTAAAATCCTAGAGGAGAACATAGGCAGGAAAATCTCGAATATTTCACGCAGCAACATTTTTACTGATATATCCCCTAAAGCAAGGGACATAAAGGAAAGAATAAACAAATGGGATCTCATCAAAATAAAAAGCTTCTGTATAGCCCAAAACAACAGTATTAAAATAAAAAGAGAATCGACTGTATGGGAAAACATATTTACCAATGATACCTTAGACAACGGTTTCATCTCCAAAATATATAAAGAATTTACACGACTCCACTCTAAGAAGACAAGCAACCCAATTAAAAAATGGGTAAAGGGCTTGAACAGACACTTCTCCAAGGAGGACATACAGAGGATCCAGAGACACATGAAAAGATGCTTGATATCGCTAGCTATCAGAGAGATGCAAATTAAAACCACAATGAGATACCACTTGACACCAGTCAGAATGGCATTCATAAATGAAGCAACAAACAACAAGTGTTGGAGAGGTTGTGGAGCGAAGGGGACCCTAGTGCATTGTTGGTGGGAGTGTAGACAGGTACAACCACTATGGAAAACAGTATGGAATTTTCTAAGAAAACTAAAAATGGATCTACCTTTTGACCCAGAAATTCCACTGAGTGGATTATATCCCAAGAACCCTCAAACACCAATCCAAAAGAACCTATGCAAACCTATGTTCATAGCAGCACAATTTACAATAGCGAAGTATTGGAAACAACCTAGGAGCCCATCAGTAAATGAATGGATCAAAAAACTGTGGTACATTTACACAATGGAATTCTATGCAGCAGAAAGAAAGAAGAGCTCCTACCATTTGGGACATCATGGATGGAACTGAAGAGCATCATGGTAAGAGAAATAAGCCGGGCAGTGAAAGACAAATACTATATGATCTCACTTTTAACAGGAACCTAATCAACAAAACAAACAAACAAACATAATATAACCAAAGACACTGAAACTGAGAACAGGCTGACAGTCACCAGAGGGGAGGGGGAGAGAATTTCATGGGGAAAGGGGAAGGGTTTAGAACAACAAGTATAAAGGACAGATGGACAAAAACTATGGGGGGTGGAAATGGGAGGGAGGTGGGTAGGGTGGGGTAGTGTGCTGGGGTGGGAGTAAAAGACAGAAAACTGTACAACATCAACAATTAGAAAAACTAAATGAAGTATTGTTTAAATAATGTTTTGAACCCATTGAGTTAAATTAAAAAAAAAGAAAGAAAAACTGAGGGAAAGCCTCAAGACACTGTGATAGATTGCAGGACCTCATCCACAGGTCAGGCCACACCAAGTTCTGAGGTCTCAGAAAGAGCAGAAGCAGCCAAGGTCCCTGGTGGCTCTCAGGGTTCCCCCAGCAGAGGAGGAGGTTCCCAGGGTGAGTAATGGCTTGGTGCTGTTGGGATCCTGGGGGTGGCAGATGCTAGACACACAGAGTTAGGACATGGCATGTTCTGTGCCCATAATTGAGGGATCCTTTCCCTCTTAAGGGACAGCTGTTTGGCTCATATTCACCAGACAGTTTGGTCCCTTGGTTTCAGGGAAGCAACCTCATTTCCTTGTTAGTGTCCTTGCAGCCTGTTTTGTGTCCAAATGATTTCATTTGGGTTAAGAGTCCCAGCTTAGACCTGACAGTGTCTCTCCTGCATTCCACTCACTACCTCAGGCTGTGGGACCACCTGTATATCTCCAGTAGCAGGCCCCTGGTGAGCATTAGCCTTCTGTTTTAGTCCCTAACCCATATTCACAGTGTATAAGTCAATCCTCTTAATCTTTGTTCAAATCTGCCTGTGGATTGGGCTGACTCACTGTCCCAATTCTCCCCCCTCAGGTGAAATGCAAGGACTGCGGGGTCTTTGGGCAAAAGAAAAGCAACAACCAGTGTCCCATGAAGTGCTGGGATGGGTCCTCAGCGCCCCAGCCCCTGAGGTCCCATAAGATGAAGGAGAACCTGAGACAGTGTTCACCTCAAGACTCCCAGAACCCAGGGTCCACAGCCAGGCCTTCTAGAGAGAAGAAACAAATGTCCAAATGAGCACTGTGGGTGTTGGAGCCCAATCTTCAGGGAAATCCTTGGGGCTGGAGTCTCTTATCTCTCAGGGTCTGCATTTCCAAGTCCAGGTTAGGTTGGGGACAGAAAGATGGAGACCCCAGTGCCCAGGATCACACACAGGTGGTCATTCTCTCACTGGGGGATCACTAGGGCAGGTAGGGTGAGTGGCAGGGGAGGGTCCACCTGGGACTCCTAGAAGAACTGGCAGAGTGGCCATTGTGTGGAATAAAAATTATATATGGGCAATTTTGTAGGGCTCCCTGGAAAAGGAGCGAAAGATGGTCTTAGGGGATGGAAGGACCAGTGTGGCAAAGGAATCTAGCTTCAGTCTCTGGCTCACATGTGAAGATGGTCCAGTCCTGGGCCAAGAAAGTTTTCTCTACTGAGGACAAGGAATGGAGTAACTTTCACTCACCATGTTGTGTCCTGCAGCCAAGAAGACCAGCAGAGACAGGCTCTGCTCCAGAGATTTCCCAGAAGACCCCTGCGAAGACTTCAGCCATCCTGGAAAGATCAGACAGAATCCTGTGGCTATGTGAGGGTGAGTGTTCCCAGTGTCTTGGCTTTTCTCCTCAGGGTCACCTGACTCCCCTCAGTGTGTTCCTGTGGGAGGAACGTGCAGGACTTCTTTTGGGACCTAGCTGGTTCCTCAGGAGTATTTTCTCATTTTCACCTTCTGGGGTGTCTCTGATTGTGCCTTAAACTTGCCTGTGTGCAGACAACGTGCTGCTGGAGGGTGAGGTTATGACCTCACTAGACATTTTTAGAAGTTGGGATACCGGAGGGGAGTATTGGCATGTTGAAAATGGTACAACTGGACCCACATTACCTCCCAATATCAATAGTTTCCAAATGCCCCCAAACATTATGGCATGTGTCCATTCCCTAAATGTGGGAAGTTGAGGGCCTATTTCTTTTCACTAACAGGGGACACTTGTAAGAATTCTGCATTTTGTCTGCTGTCAGCATTGGTACAGTGGGTACTCTGTGACTCTGTCACAGTGACCAGCTCTGAGGTCAATGACCTTTTCATTTGTACCCTGAATGTGGGCACAATAACTTCTGTGCATGTCTCATTTTAAGATCTTAGTCCTCCTACTTTGTTTCCTCTTATTTTGTCCTTGATGGAGAGGAAAGTCTAATGTGTGATCTCTCGTTGCTTTGCGTCCAGCACCCAACCCAGCCTCTGCCCATCCATACCACCCGGAGGAGATGTGTGGCAGAACCCAGTCTCATCAGCAGGTCCCCTGTCAGGAAACCTGACATAATATCCACACTGTCTCCCATCCACAGTGCTGAAAGGAGCACCTTACTACCATGGGTGCTAAGTAAGGGACAGGGAGTGCCTGTCACTGACAGCCATCACCTCGAGGGCACAGGCTTTGTCCAGGGTCCTGACACCAAGTCACATGGCCCAGGTCGTGCCCTCATCCCTCAGGCCCAGGCCAACAACTGGGACCTAAAGTCACCAAGTGTGGGACATACATCTGCTCACAGTTTTTGCCAGGACTCCAATGTCATCCACAAGGCATCTGGCAAGAGGGCTGCACAGAGCCCTGTGCTGATCTGCCAGAACCCGCCAAAGAATATCAGACTCAGCCACTGCCCAACCCCCTCTAAGACCATGCCAAGGGCAGAGCTGAGGTTTGTCCAGCCAGTCCTTTCTCCAGCAAGTGCTCCTGCACTCAGACCTGCACTCGCACCTCAGGCTCCCAGGAAGACACATACCCAGGGACAAAGTGTTGACTTGCAGCCTCCACCCAATGGACCTCTCCTTAGCACTGTCAACACCTTCCCTGTGTCCCAGCACCCTCCGGCTCCCCAGAGGCCCAGCCAGCCCCTCAGAATGGTCTTGAGAAGGTTAAAGAGAGTCCAGTGGAGATCCAAGCTCTGGACAACTTCCTTACTGCTGCCTGCTGAGGAGGCTGCCCCTCCTGCTCAGAACCTTCCCTCCCCATGCGTGTAAGAGGGACCCTCTGTCCATGTCCCTTGGATTGTCTGGTAGGAGGGCCTGCAGGTCCTTTCCTCCTCCGAAGACAGCGATGACCATTGAGATGCCATGTCCGTGACACCTGTTCTCCATCCCGGGTGACCTGGAGGTGACTGTTGAACCAGAGATGGGAAGTCACCAGGATCCCCTGTTTCTGGGGAATCACCTTCCTGCTCTGCTGTTTGGACAATGGTGGGAACCTAGATCGTGTTTGGGGACACACACGTATAAATAGCACACTTTTTAATCATGTGGGTGAAGTGATATTTCTAAAAGTATTTGTTTATTAAGTCCTGTAGGTCAGGTGAAACTGCCAATGGTATTTTTATTATGTGAAGTTAATTTGGTAAATTTAAACTGGTGCATAGGAAATTCATTCAGTGTGGAATAGTCACTTTTATGTTGCACTGTATGTAGGAACTCAGGTAATGAATTCATGTGAGGTTTGCATTTGTCTCACTTTGGGGTCACTGGGACCAGGCCTGGGGAGAGCACTGCAGGTATGAAGCAGTGCCTGCTCAATGGAAGACGGTTCACGATGTGGGGATTCTTAGTGGAAGGCAGGATGGGACCCCTTGTGCTGACTTTGTACCTGTTTATGGAATGTCCTAATAAAGTTGTGTTTATATTTCTCTTTCCTTTTGAATAAAATTCTATGAAATATATGTTGCACTTGGTCTTCATTTTTGAGCATTTCCTGTCATTTTAGAAGCCGTGGTATTTCCCCAAAGGTCATTTCACTGAGAAGTGAGTTTGTTAGGACAGATTGCTTCCTAGGCATGCAGAAACTCAGGATCACCAAGCCGGACAGCATCAGTAGGCGAATATTGAAGACATGCTCTCATGAGCATGACCTAGCTTGAAATTAGGTTTGCTTGTATGCAGGCTGTGTGTGCTTTCATCCCACATTGGGCTCAATTGGTCAGTTTTCATAGACATTCATTTCTGACTCCCACTCTAAGTAATTCTAAGGTTCTGTGTCTGTCAGTGGGGGAGTAGCTTGGAATTTCAAAGCTCACATGATTATGGTAGTGGACAGCCATATTTGAGAAACACTAGAGGTGAGAGTCTAATTATCTCCTGAGTCAGGCTCCCTCCATTCTCTACTTCAGGAGAAATTCAGACTAGGTCAAGTTCAACCCTATCGCTCTGTAGAAATGATTTCCTTAAAAAGAGCACAAGACTCTTCCTTCCTTCTACCCTCCAGGAAACAATTCCTGGTGCAATCCTATCATGGTGAGTTCCTTTCATCGTGCACTGGGTGCATTGTCATGCACTGAGCAGACTCTGCACAATCATTTACTCCTCTGAAGAATGTAGTGATGATCAGTCTTAGAATTCTCATCATTTATGTCACAGTGATGGTCTTTTTAATCTAGGTTACTATCCCCCATGATTTTGATAATCACCCTTTTTGTCATAGGGAATTGTGGTGTGTGTAGTCACACAGCATGATACCTTGTCTCTCTATGCTTGCAGGGTGTCAATGTCAGTACAGACAAAATATTCATAGCAGGTCCTGGAGAGTCATTGTTAACCATGGTATCCTTCCCTAGGTTGAGATTCTGAGGTTCCCAAGTCCCTTTTGTGACAGGGACTCTCTTAGTATTGATGAGGGTACTTGAGTAGCATAATCTCTCCTTGTTTCAGCAAAGGGAAAAATTCTTTGAACTTCATGAAAAACACGTGCACACATGTAAGACATAGAGTGAAATCCCTGGGACACACCTATTCTATTCACATTTAGTGGTTCTGGTTCTAGTTCTTATTGTCAGTGAACTTGTGGAGCAGTATGGAGTGCTGAATGCAAGTGACTGCATGACTCACAGGACATGCGAAGAAACGCTAAGTGTCTTTGGAGCTGTGTTCTGGTTGTTCCCAAGAAAACTTCTCTGCATTCAGTACTTGTGTCTCCACAAAATTTTTTTTCCTTAAGTAGGTTAATCATTGAACATATAACAGCCCACTAGAGACTAGGACACCCATGCCACTTTGGAAGGAAACACAGAGCCTCAAGAGCTGTGAGCTGAAGTGCAGGCCAGCATAGTTCTCACAGGACAAGAGCACATCGGTGATAGTGGAGTTATGATTCCAGGGAGCCCAATGAGTGACCATTTCCACACCACTGCTTGGCAGACCAGCAGATGGTCATTTCTTGATTCTAGCATTTATTTATAAAAACCTCACAATGATGCAGTTAATGCCAGGCACCCCTTTGCCTTTTTTTGTCCGTGTCATTGAATCAGAACGTTGGAGGTCACTTGAACACGTCCAGCATGGAATGTACCCGAAGGGCTCATTGTATACCTTTTTCCTTGTGAAATGCAGTGTAGCTTTACACAATAAAGGTCAAATGTACCAGTGCTCTGAGCAGTGACCTAAACTTGATCACTCAGTTTAAAGAACACAGTAAAAATTAGAGTGGAAATAAATGAAATTGAGATTAAGAAAACAAGAAAGAAAATCATCCCCCCCCAAAGAGCTTATTATTATTTTTTTGAGATGATCAAGACCATAGACAAACCTCTTGCCAGACTGACCAAGCTAAAAAAAAAAAGAGAGAGAGAGAGAGAATACTCACATGACTAAAACCAGAAGTGAGAGATCATTCCTACTGACCTTACTGGAATAAAAGGTATTATAAGGGAATGCTACAGACAACAGAATGACAACACGTTAGAGGAAACGCATGTATTTCTAGAAAGACATTGTGCAGCCTAGAAAATATGAATACTTTTCCCCCACCTTCTAATCTCTTCTGGCTGGGCTAATAATCAAATTAACAGAGACAGATTAACAGGAGAAAATCAAAATTGTAATACATGCACATGGAATTTACAAAGGCAGTGAGGCAAGGCTGAGTTGAAGGCAATTTGGACAAAGGAGAAAAGGTGGGAAGAGAGTGTTATCTATTAGGGGCGAGAGTGGCTGGCTTCCAGGTAGTCGAAGAAGAAGCAAACAGAATGGCAGGAAAACAATAGGGCACTGGGGTTTTGTAGCGAAAAGGTCCCCGCTTGAAAATTTTTCTTTACCATAGTTATTTCAACTTTGATACGATGTCTTAAGATTCCCTTCCTGAAGCAGGTTTCTCCGTCTGAATCTCTTGGGCAGGAAAGGGTGGAGGGTCAAAAGTTCTTTCTGAGTCTGTTTCGTTGTAAACAGCTTAAAATCACTATGCTAAAACAGCAGCTCCGAGTTGGCAACATGTTGGTCCCTTCGACATAAATACCAACACTGACAGAAGAATAAGCAGCAGCAACAAAAAATCTGCATAAACGTCTAACAAGTAAAGAGAATGAACTAACGTAAGAGAATACGTATTACTACATATAACCGAGGATCAGATGACTTATCTGATGAATTCTCAAGATGCTACTCCATTTTCTTCTGACTTGCATATTGTTTTGCACGAGCAGTTTGCTTCACTTTTTCCCAGTGGTCTTCCTCATGCCCAGTGGTCCCGGGGCCCCTTGTGAGCCTTTCTTTTGGCCAAAGATGGAGGTCCGGTGATGGTGGAAGCTTTCGATCCCCTTTCCCTAGCCTGATTTTTTTTTTTTTAACTGGGTCTGTATGTTTGCTTTTAAAGCACTAGGAAAGTGTTTGTTCCTCTTCTCACAGAGCTGTAAGAGTTCTTTTTTTTTTTCTCCCTAATATGGGAGTAGAATTTGGACAGAATTTTGTGCCTTTCACCCCATGGCTACTTACTGTTCCCCTCAGCACAGCCCACATGGAGGGGGGTGTTTTTCTTTTCTTTTTTTTTCAGGCTATCTTCTCAGTTCTCTTATCTTTTGTGTGAGCACCTGCTGAGATATGTGAGAAAGAAAGGAGATGTCAAAGTTGTTCCCCATTCCCTTTCTAGTTTACACGTCCTCTTAGCAATTCCTCACCGACTTACCTGAATCGTTTCTCACCAGTGTATGGGGAAATTGAGGCAAGTGAGTGCTCCGGTCTTATTTTTCTTAGAGTTTATCCTTTTATCTTATATATGGGGAGAGTGAGCCACCAGTGGCTGAGTTTTCTGGTGAGTTCCAGAAACTTTGAATATTTGCAGGCCACCTTGCATTTTGGTGTGTATTTGTCTGATGTGGGAACGCATTCTTTCTATTGTTGTACATCCTAAGCAGAAGCCATTCTTTGTTTCATTAAAAAAAAATCCATTTCTTAAAAATATGAAGAGGTTTTGCAATTCTCTGCTAATTCTTGGGTCAGTTGTGGTAAGGTGAGTTTTGAAGGAACTTTTTCACTTTTATGTAAGTTGTTGACTGTTTATGCAGAGAGGTGTTAATAATGTTTTCTTGCATCATGTCAGTCGGGAAGGGCTTTCTCATGGGTTCAGCCCTTTGATTCCGAGAGTTAGCTACTTAAGAATCGGTTTGGGGCTTTGGACACTTCCTTACCGAGAGGTGAGAGCCTGCACAGCCTCTACCAAGATTATCAGCTTGGGTAGAAATACCTTTTCCTGTTTCACACCCAGAGGATGCTAGTTTGATGTTGCTAGAGTTTGCGTATCTCATCTGGCACCTGGCCAAACCCACTGTCATATCTGCCCTCTGCCAGGAGGTGGCAGTGTTCCTGCCCCTGCAGCATGAGAAGGCTGCATGTGAGCAAATCTCCCTGCATTGGCCAGTTTTTAAGCAGTGATTACTCCCAGCACCGATTAGTAACTGCTCAGTGAATTTTGTAAGAGGGTAAGTTGAATGGAAAATCCTCGGTAAGAAGCAAAGGAGCAGTGGTTATAGATCTCATGGAGCTGGTGGTAGTTGAGATGGGGTCTGAAGAAAAAATAGGGGATGCCCAGGCAGAGACGCAGACTAGAGTATTCCAGGAAGGAAGACACTGTTCTCTGTCTTTCTGTCCTAGAAATGCTAGGAGGTCAAATCCGACTCGCCAGCCCACCCATTATTTAATGGGGCATGGAGAATAGTCGATCCTTAATGAGCACTGCAAGTCCACATTTCTTCTCGCCCCTTCAGCGCTGTGGCAGTTGTGATGATCAGCTTTCCTGTTCAGAGACCTGACTTCTAGCTCCATCACCTCCCTCGCCATCTTTCCACTGGCACATGGCAACATGAGAATCTTTCCCTTCACCGTTGTTGTTCTTCTTCTTCTTGCTCAGATTTTCTCAGGTAAGAAGGAAATCCTTATAGATGTAAGAATGACAGACTGTTCAGGATCTGTCTTGTTAGAAGAAAGCTCGACTTTTCGAAAAGTGCTCGGCTCTCCCCATATTTTCAAAAGAACCCAAGATGAACCGGTTACTGGAAATCCCTCCCCACAATCAGACACAGAACAATGGACCACAGGGGCCCCGGCCATCTCTAACCAAGAGAGAATTTAGTTAATTGCCCAGAAAGCTCTGCAAAGGGTTCGGACTCCTTTCGGTTCACAGCCCTTGCCTCCTCTGCAGTCTCCCACCCAGCTTCAGTGTGTGCCAAACTCATTGCCGCAAACTGAGAGAAAGTCTCAGAGACAAATTCCAAACACACTGGTTCATTTAAGCAAGTACAGCCTTTGTAGCCTCAAGGAATGTGTGGTAACAGGTTCTTAACGGTCTATTCTCCCACGACCCACTAATTTGTCTGAATCTCCTAGTCTTACATTATTTGGGGCTTTCTTTCCAGCTCTCACACACCGGTGGGAAACGATATCATTCAAAGTACTGACGTCTTCATTAGTTTCTTTTCAAGTTCCAGATACCTTTGCAATGGCCACTGTTTGCTCCATACACCCTGGAATCCATCCCTGGGAACCTTCTCTGTCCTTCCCTGCTCGTGTCCTTCATTCCTGTTACAATGCCTCTCCCAACAGGACTCCCCATGGTTTCCAGATTTCTACACTTATTTATTGCCCACTTGGGCATTAGGAGGCCTATCAAACCAGTAGATACTGAACGTGTGCCTAGCACTTATGAGCAATTGTTCTGGGACCCATGATAAAGACAGGTAAAATGGGAGTAAAAATGTGAGTAGAGCACAGCTTTCCCCCTTCATTTGCTTCAATTTCATTGGTCTATTACTTCAGTGTCTGTAAAAAGGGGATTCAAACCTGACTTCTCACCCCCAGGGCACAGCTCTAAGGTGAATGTCCACCCCCCAGGGCAGGGTTGTAACCTCACGGCTGACCCCCGGAGGAGGACGCTAATCTCACTGCCCTTTGCCAGGGCAGGATTCAAACAGGACTCCCACCCCCAGGGCAGGGCGCTAAGCTGACTGGCTACCCCTGGACCTGACCCTGAGGAGACTACTTATTTCTAGGGCAGGACACTGCGGTAAGACACCTGAGGATCGCCAGGTGAAATGGGATGAGTGATCTAAGAGACTGTGGTTAGTGCTGTCCCCTGCACCCTACTAGGACAGAGAAAGACAGTATTCCCCAGACTTACACCACCATCAGTGCTGCACTGGATCATGTACCTCACAAACCAGAAACCCAAAGATAACATGCGGTCTTCTGGGAAATTTGAATTTCCCATCAGACAGAAGAGGAGGCACTTTCAAACGCAAATTCGCTGAGACGGACATAGTTTCACCTCTACTAGACTGAAAAAGTCACTGCTTAAGGGCTAATCTGTTGTTTTAAATGCATAATTTTGCGCTCCATTTTCTATTGTTAACTAGTTTCCAATAAATGTGAAATGAATGTGTTTGAACTATGCCCTAAATTCTCACTTATGGCCCAGGGTCACGCGGTTTCTATTACGGCTCACCCCCAGCTACCACAGACAACAGTGCATCTCTTGCTCTGGCCACCTGGTCGTGGCAAGTCTGAGGTGCTCGTACTGCGTCTACTAAGACACAGTGTGGAAGAGAAACGTGAATGCCCCGTTTGGGCACTCGAATTGGCTTCCTGTCACCGCTCACCCAGCCAATGGGCTTAACTCGTATATATTAGAATCTCTTTTACAATAGAAAGTAGAGGACAGAATTTGTCTTATAAAAACAGTGAGCCTCTGAGCTGTGAGGATTTCAGTCTAGTAGAGGGAAATACAAATGATTTTCACCAAAAAATGTAGGCGGTAGAAGGGACATATAGTTCAGACAGGAGCCGGTTAAGCGGAACTCGAAGGGTGATCCTGAGAGTAGAGGATCTGAACACTTGGTTCAGACGCAGGGTGGCCCAGCTGAGTAACGTCCAATGCGTGGAAGGGCCCAGACAGGCATCCGCCGGGGGCGGGGTGGCCACACGGAGCCCCAGGCGGCTGTGGGAAATCCCCGCCGGTTCAGTGGCGCCACCTGAGGAACCCGAAGGGTGGGGACGGTGTTCCAGGCCTTTGACCAGGGTTACCATGGGGGCAGGATAATCAACAGTAAATACCAGGAAAATGCAAAGGGCACGGGGAGGGCAAATATATGCAGATGATGAGATGCAGCCACTGCCCCTGCGCCCGCACCACTGAGAAGTGCAGATGCCCACCTGTGTGGGCGCCAATGGTGGCCAGGGTTGGTGAGCTGCTTTGGAGTGCGCGATGGTCCGGGAAATAAAAAAGAAAGGGCCCAAAAGGGGGGGGGTTGCATTTCCCTTCCTTAATGTGTCTTTTTTTTAATATATTTTATTGATTATGCTATTACAGTTGTCCCATTTCTCCCCCATCATCCCCCCAACCCTGCACACCCTCTCCCACCCACATTCCCCCCTTTAGTTCATGTCCTTGTGTCATAAGTTCTTTAGCTTCTACATTTCCCATACTATTCTTGCCCTCCCCCTGTCTATTTTCTACCCACTATCTATGCTACTCATTCTCTGTACCTTCCCCCTCTCTCCTCCTCCCACTCCCCTGTTGCTAACCCTCCGTATGATCTCCATTTCTGTGGTTCTGTTCCTGTTCTGTTTGCTTAGTTTGCTTTTGTTTTAGGTGTGGTTCTTAATACCTGTGAGTTTGCTGTCTTTTCACTATCATATTTTTTATCTTCTTTCTCTTAGATAAGTCCCTTTAACATTTCATATAATAAGAGCTTGGTGATGATAAACTCCTTGAACTTGACCTTATCTGAGAAGCGCTTTATCTGTCCTTCCATTCTAAATGACAGCTTTGCTGGATAGAGCAATTTTGGATGTAGGTCCCTGCTTTTCAAGATTTCAAATATTTCTTTCCAGCCCCTTCTTGCCTGGAAGGTCTCTTTTGAGAAATCAGCTGACAGTCTGATGGGAACTCCTTTGTAGGTAACTGTCCCCTTATCCCTTGCTGCTTCTAGAATTCTCTGCTTCATTTTAATCTTGGCTAATGTAATTACCATGTGCCTTGGTGTGTTCCTCCTTGGGTCCAACTTCTTTGGGACTCTCTGAGCTTCCTGGACGTCCTGGTAGTCTATTTCCTTTGCCAGATTGGGGAAGTTCTCCTTTATTATTTGTTCAAATAAGTTTTCTACTTGTTGCTCTTCTTCTTCCCCTCCTGGGACCCCTATAATTCGGATGTTGGGACATTTAAAGATGTCCCAGAGGTTCCTAACCCTCTCCTCATTTTTTTGAATTCTTGTTTTTTCATTCTTTTCTGATTGGATGTTTGTTTCTTCCTTCTGGTCCACTCCATTGATATGAGTCCCAGTTTTCCTTCCATCTCTATCGGTTCCCCATGCGTCTTCCTTCATTTCACGTATTGTAGCCTGCATTTTTTCATCTAATTTGTGAGCAAAATCAACCAATTCTGTGAGCATTTTGATGACCAGTGCTTTGAACTGTGCATCTGATAGGTTGGCTATCTCTTCACGGCTTAGAGGAATTGACTCTGGGGTTTTTATTTTTTCTCCGGTCTGAGCCATTTTTGGTGGGTTTTTTTTTTTTGTTTGTTTGTTTTGGTTTGGTTTGGTTTTAGTCTGGTCACGGCTATTACGTATGAGGGGTGGAGCCTTAGGTGTTCCTCAGGGCGGGGCAGCCCAGTCGCTGGGTTGTGACGCTGTAGGTGGGGGCGGGGTCTGAGAGGGAACAATGGTGCCTGCTCCGCTCTCTCCTGGATTCAGTCCCTTTCACCACTTCCCCTCTGCGTGGACCATCTGTGTGCGCGAATGTGGGACCACCTGGTCAGCCAGCCGCCTTGTGCGGCCTCACTGGGTCTGCACAGTTGCCCCCCTGTGCCCCGGGTCCACCAGCTGCCGCTTGTGGGCCTGAGGGCCGCCAGCCACCGCCTGTGCACCTGGGAACTGCCAGCCGCTGCTGCTTGCGTTCCTGGGTCCGAGCCTCCACTTTTTGCTGCCGCGACTCCACCCCTCTTTCCGGTCTGGATGAATGGTTGTTGGACTTCCGTACAGTTCAATTTTCTATAAGTTCTGGTTGTTTTCTTGTTTCTAAATATTTGTTGTCCTTAATTTTGGTTGTGAGAGGAGGCACAGTGTGTCCGCCTACGCCTCCATCTTGGCCGGAAGTCCCTTAATGTGTCTTAATAGACGCAATAGCGTGCCTCAAACTAAGCACAAGCAGGTGGCCGGTGCAAGAGATGGTGGAAGAATCAATTGCCTACCAGTGGGAGCAGCGGCTAAGCAAGAAAGTCCCAATGTGTCCCCTTCTATCCAAGGGAGCAGATTGTGACAGGAAGGGACAGGGGGCTCCCTTTGTCCAAGTGGGGGCCATTTACGCAGGACCAGGAACTTGAGTGGCAAGGCAAAGGGCAAAACTATCCAGTCTGAAAGGACAAATGGCAGGCTCCTGTGCAGCGCATTTCCCTGCTCAGCCGCATAGAGAGACGGCGAGGATGCCAGCGGAGACAGGGTACAAGTAGGGCCTGTAGGGAGGGTGGAGGTACTCTGGAGCCCAGACACTTTGGTGAAGATGGCACTCAGGTGGGCGGGAGTAGATGATGGTGATGGGGCTCTGGGGCACAGCTGGGTCGGTGCCATTTGACACTGCAATCAGACCTCAAGATGTCCTGTCACAGACATAAAATCTGAATGGTCATTGCTGTCTTTGGAGGAGGAAGAGAGCTGAATGTCTTCCTACCAGACAATCCAAGGGACATGGACAGAGGGTCCCTCTTACCTCCATGGAGAGGGAAGGTTCTGAGTGGGAGGGGCAGGCTCTTCAGCAGGCAGCAGTAAGGGAGTTGTCAGGAGATTGGATATCCACTGGCCTTCCTTTAATTTTCTCAAGAGCATTATTAGGGGCTGGCCTGGACTCCAAGGAGCCAGAGGGTGTTGGGACACAAGGCAGGTGTTGAGAGTGCTAAGGAGAGGTCCATTGGGTGGAGGCTGCAGGTCAACTCTTAGTCCCTGGGCATGTGTTTTCCCAGGATCCTAGATGACAGTGCAGGTTAGAGTACAGGAGCACTTGCTGGAGGAAGGACTGGCTGCACATACCTCAGGTCTGCCATTGTCATGGTC
Source organism: Glossophaga mutica (assembly GCA_039655065.1). NCBI lineage: Eukaryota > Metazoa > Chordata > Mammalia > Chiroptera > Phyllostomidae > Glossophaga > Glossophaga mutica. Next base: position 14,924,325 of record CM077317.1, read on the forward strand.
TTAGAGGGGGTCAGGCAAGGGCTGAGTATGGGCTTCTTTTGCAGGTTCTGGAAGGTCTGCACAGGACTCTGTGCGGCACTCTTACCAGGTGAATTGTGCCTGATATTGGAGTCCCTGCAAAAACTGTGAGAAGCCTCATGTCCCACACTTGGTGATTTCAGGTCCTGGTTCTTGGCCAGGGCCTGAGGGATGAGGGCAGGACCTGGGCCATGTGATTTGGAGCCAGATCCCTGGACAAAGTCTGTGCCTGCTCGGTGATGGCTGTCAGTGAGAGGCACTCCCTGTCCCTTACTTAGCACCCATGGTTGTAAGGTGCTCTTTTCAGCACTGTGGGTGTTTGATAGTGTGCACATCATGTCAGATTTCCTGACAGAGGACCTATTGATGAGACTGGGTTCTCTCACACATCTCCTGTGGGTGGTATGAATGGGCATAGGCTGGGTTGGGTGCTGGAGTACCCCTTTGTACCAATGCCAACAGCAGACAAAATGCAGACTTCTTACACGTGTCCCATGTTAGTGAAGGGAAACCTTCCCTGGGCTTCCCTCATTCAGGGAATGGACACAACTTATGGTGTTTGGGGGCATTTTGACAACTATTGAGCTTGGGAGGTAATTTGGGTCAAGGGGTCCCATTTTCAACACTCCAATGCTCCCCTAAGGTATCCCAAATTCTGGAAACTTCTAGTGAGGTCTGAGGTCATGACCTCTTCCTCCAGCAGCATGTTGTCTGCCCATATGCAAGTGTAAGGTAAAATCAGAGACTCCAAGAAGGTGAAAATGGGAAAATTCCCCCAGAAACCATAAAGGTCCCAAAAGAATCCCACAATTCCCTCCCACAGGAACACACTGATGGCAGTCAGGTGACCCCGAGGAGAAGGGCCAGGACACTGGGGACATTCACCCTAACATTGCCACAGGATTCTTTCTGATCCTTCCATGTTGGCTGAAGTCTTCTCACGTGTCTTCTGGGAAATCTCTGGAGCAGAGCCTGTCTCTGCTGGTCTTCCTCGCTGCAGGACACAACATGATGAGTGAAAGTCACTCCACTCCTTGCCTTTAGAGACAAAACATTCTGTAGTCCAGGATCTGACCATCTTCCAATTGATCCAGAGTCTGATACTAGGTGACTTTGCCACAATGGCCCTTTCATCCCCTCAGAGGATCCCTCCTTCTCTTTTCCAGAAAGTCTTGCAGTATTGTCCATAAATGGCTTTTATATCACACAATGGCCACTCTGCCAGTCCTTCTAGGAGTCCCACGTGGACCCTAACCTACCATTGGCCTGAGCAGCACCAGGGATTCCACAGTGAGACAATGACTGCTTGAGTGTAAACCTGGACACAGGGGTCTCCTTCTCCCTATCCTCATCCTAGCCTGGGCTTGGACATGCAGACCCAGGGAGATAAGATACTCCAGCCCCAAGGATTTCCCCCAAGGTTGGGCTCCATCCTCGACAGTGCTCACCTGCACATCTGTTCCTTCTCCCTGGAAGGCCTGGAAGTGGACCCTGGGTTCCCGCAGTCCCAGGGTGAACACAGTCTCCGGTTCTCCTTCATCTTATGGAGAGCCCAGGGGCTGGGGCGCTAAGGCCCCATCCCAGCACTTCATGGGACCCTGGTTGTTGCTTGCCTTGTGCCCAAAGGCCCTGCAGTCCTTGCATTTCAACTGAGTGGGGAGAAATGGGACAGTGGGTCAGCCCATACCACAGGCAGATTTCAACAGAGATTAAGAGGATTGACTTATACACTGTAAATATGGGTTAGGGGCTAGGACTGGAGCCTAGATCTCACCAGGTGCCTGCTATTGGACATATACAGGTGGTCCCACAGCCTGAGGTACTGAGTGGAATGCAGGAGAGACAGTGTCAGGTCTAAGCTGGGACTCTTAACCCAAATGAAATCATTTGGACACAAAACAGGCTGCAAGGACACTAACAAGGAAATGAGGTTACTTCCCTGAAACCAAGGGACCAAAGTGTCTGCTGAATATGAGCCAAACAGCTGTCCCTTAAGAGGGAAAGGATCCATCAATTATGGGCACAGAACATGCCATGTCCTAACTCTGTGTATCTAGCACCTGCCACCCCCAGGCTCCAAACAGCACCAAGTCACTACTCACCCTGGGATCGTCTTCCTCTGCTGGAAGAACCCTGAGAGCCACCAGGGACCTTGGCTGTTTCTGCTCTTTCCGGGCCCTCAGGGGTTGATGGGGCCCGACCTGTGGGTGAGGACTCACCATCTACCACAGTGCTTTCAGGCTTTGCCTCAGTTTTACTTAGCTTTAAATGTGACGGACTCCTGAGGTAAAAAATAAACATTTTAAAAATCACACCGAGGGAAAATCTCCTCATGCAGATTCTGCCCCAAATGCGCATGAAGGGACCTCCTGATCACTCAGGGAAGCCACAGGTCCAGCCATTTGATGCCTCTTTCTTAGACTGGCGATCCTCATCCACTGAGTACCGACCCCCAGGGCAGTTTTTTAATCTGACTGGGCACACATGGGGTAGGGCTGTAACCCAACTTCCCACCCCCAAGGGCAGGATTGCAACCTGACTAATTACCCTCTGGGAAGAGCTCTAATCTGACTGCACTCCCACAGGGAAGCTTTCCATCAAGTTTGGCCACCCCCAGGGCAGGTCTCTAAGATCACTGCCGAACCCCAGTACCCAACCCTAGAAAGACTCCTTATTCCCAGACAGGACTCTAAGGTGAAACACCTGAGGCTCACCTCGTGAAATGGGATGAGTTATCTATGAGATCCTGGTTAGTACTGTCCCCCGCACACTACTAGGAGAGAAAGGCAGTATTCCCCAGACTTACACCATCACCATCATCATTGCTACCCTGTATAATGTACCGCACATACCAGAAAAGCAAAGTGAGGATGCTGTCTTCTGGGAAATATGAATTTCCCATCACACTGAAGAGGACACAGTTTCAAATGCAAATTCACCAAATAAATATATTTTCTCCTCTGCTAGAATGAAAACTTCACTGCTGACAGGCTAGGCTTTCATTTTAAATAAATAAATTTGACCTCCATTTTCTATTGTTAAGGACTTTCCATTAAATGTGAAATAAATATATATTTTTAAGGATTTTGTTTAATTTGGGATAGAGGAGAAGGGAAGGAGAAAGAGAAGGAGAAAAATATCAATGTGTTGTTGCCTCTCACACGCTACCAATGGGGACCTGGCCTGCAACCCAGTCATGTGCCCTCACTGGGAATGGAACTAGTGAACCTTTAGTTCACACCCTGGGCTGAATCCACTGAGCTACACCAGCCAGGGCTAATGTGTTTGAACTATATCAAAACATGTCAGTTTCGCACCATGACACCTGGTTTCTATAATGGCTCAGCCCCAGCTCCCACAGGTTGCACTGCTGTGTTCACTATCTTGCATATGGATACTTGGACTACCATTAGCATTTGGGAAGATGCCTTTTGTCCTATTATCTTCCAGATATACCATGCAAATGAAGAACATTTACCTGATACCCTAAAGCCCAACCATCTCTAATTGCTAGAGTTCCATTTCTTAGAAGGAAAGTCTAAGTTCGAGAATGAAAGGAAACCCACCTGAAGTTGGCTACATGGGCTTTGTGCACCAGCGGATTCTCAGAACCGTGGTTGCTGGACCAGCTCCACTGGAGGTGGTGCACCTTCAAAGAGGTGAGGGGATACGGGGGAGGTTCCGGTGCTCCTGGGCTTTTAGGCTGGCTGCAGGTCTCATGCGAACACCTAGCTATCAATCACATTAGCAAAATATCTTTGAGGAAAGTGAGAGCACCCATCACATTAGCACAACCCCCAGGGAAGAAGGCAGATCCTCTCCGGACACTCTGTCCTCCCTCCTTCACACTTTGCAAGGGTGTGTGCCGTGTGGGACCTACCAGATTCCTGCTAGGATGATGCACCTCCTGTAAGAGAAAAGAGCTTCTAGGGTCTGCTGGTTGTCTGCTTGTGCATCGTCGGTCGACTGAGGTATGCACAGTGAGAATGGTCATGGACTGGAGACCAATGGCACCTACCCTGCCCAGCCCTGGTGCCCCATGGCCATCAGGTACACCCGCCAACCTGGGTGCCATCCACAGCTCGCTGTCTGCCGTCCAGCAGTGCCTCCACCCTCCCCACAGACCCTGCCTGTCCCCTGTCTCCGCTGGTGTCCTTGCCGTCTCATTATGCAGCTGAGCACTGGAAATGCACTTCACAGGATCTGGTGATTTGTTTGACCCTCAGCAATTCCTACTGCACTGAGACCTGCACTGGAACCTCAGGCTTCCAGGAAGAAACCTGCCTAGTTACAAAGTTTTGACCAGCAGGTTCCTCCCAAGGGACCTCTCCTGAGAAGTTCATACCTGCCTTGTGTCCCAGCCCTCTCCAGTTACCCAGAGGGCCAACCAACCCCTCAGAATGGTCTTCAGAATGTTAAAGAGAGGCTAGTGGAGCTCCAGGCTCCTGACCATTCCTTCAGTGCTCCCCGCTAAGGACACTTCTCCTACTGCACAGAGCCCTCCCTCTCCAGGGATGTCAGAGGAATCCTGTGCTTGGTTTCCTTCCCATGCCCTCTATGAGGTCCTGAATGTCTCCTCCTCCTTCAAAGACAACGATGACCTGCACGTAGCCTACTCCTCTGAAGACAGACACAGCCAGTGAGATCCCCATGTCTGCGAGACTTGTCCTCTACACCAGGTGACCTGGAGGTGACTATTGGACCAGGGAGGGGAAGTCACCGGGAGCTTCTGATTGTGGAGTACCGGCCACTCCCCTGCTGTGCTGTGTGGAGTACTGTTGGGAACCTAGATCATGTTTGGGGATACACATGTTTGAATACTACACTTTCTAATCATGTGGGTTAAGTGATATATGAAATGTTATTCGTTTATTAAGTCCTGTAGTTTAGGTGATACTGCTGATAGTGTTTTTTAGTATGTGAAGTTAATTTTGCAATTTTAACTTGGTGTATAAGAAATTAAGTCAATATGACTTCCGGCCAAGATGGAGGCATAGGCGGACACACTGTGCCTCCTCTCACAACCAAAATTAAGGACAACAAATATTTAGAAACAAGAAAACAACCAGAACTTATAGAAAACTGAACTGTACGGAAGTCCAACAACCATTCATCCAGACCGGTAAGAGGGGCGGAGTCGCAGCAGGAGAAAGTGGAGGTGCGGACCCGGAACGCAAACAGCAGCGGCTGGCAGTTCCCAGGTGCACAGGCGGCGGCTGGTGGTCCCCGGGCCCACAGGCGGCACCTGGAGGACCCCGGGCACTGGGGGGCAACTGTGCACACCCAGTGAGGCCGCACAAGGCGGCTGGCTGACTGACCAGGTGATCTCACATTCAAGCGCGCAGACAGTCCAGGCAGAGGGGAAGTGGCGGAAGGGACTGAATCCAGGAGAGAGCGGAACAGGCGCCATTGCTCCCTCTCAGGCCCCACCCCCACCTACAGCGTCACAACCCAGCGACTGGGCTGCCCCGCACTGGGGAGCGCCAGAGGCTCCACTCTTCACTACGTAACAGCACGCGCACGTGCGCAGATAATCCAGGTGAAGGGGAAGCAGCGGAAAAGGCCGGAGTCTAGGAGAGAGCGGAGCAGGCGCCATTGCTCCTTCTCAGACCCCGCCCCCACCTGTAGCGTCACAACCCAGCGACTGGGCTGCCCCGCCCTGAGGAACACCTAAGGCTCCACCCCCTCATACGTAATAGCCGCGACCAGACTAAAACCAAAACAACAACAAAAAAAAACCCCACCAAAAATGGCTCAAACCGGAAAACAAATAAAAGCCCCAGAGCCAATTCCTCTAAGCAGTGAAGAGATAGCCAACCTGTCAGATGCACAGTTCAAAGCACTGATCATCAAAATGCTCACAGAATTGGTTGATTTTGCTCACAAACTAGATGAAAAAATGCAGGCTACAATCCGTGAAATGAAGGAAGATGCATGGGGAACTGATAGATGTGGAAGGAAAACTGGGACTCAAATCAATGGAGTGTACCAGAAGGAAGAAACTAACAACCAAACAGAAGACGAGGAAGAAACAAGAATTTAAAAAAAATGAGGAGAGGCTTAGGAACCTCCAGGACATCTTTAAACGTCCCAACATCCGAATTATAGGGGTCCCAGAAGGGGAAGAAGAACAGCAACAAGTGGAAAACTTATTTGAACAAATAATAAAGGAGAACTTCCCCAATATGGCAAAGGAAATAGACTACCAGGACGTCCAGGAAGCTCAGAGAGTCCCAAAGAAGTTGGACCCAAGGAGGAACACACCAAGGCACATCGTAATTACATTAGCCAAGATCAAAATGAAGCAGAGAATTCTAGAAGCAGCAAGGGATAAGGGGACAGTCACCTACAAGGGAATTCCCATCGAACTGTCAGCTGATTTCTCAAAAGAGACCTTACAGGCAAGAAGGGGCTCGAAAGAAATATTTGAAATCTTGAAAAGCAGGGACCTACATCCAAGATTGCTATATCCAGCAAAGCTGTCATTTAGAATGGAAGGGAAGATAAAGTGCTTCTCAGATAAGGTCAAGTTCAAGGAGTTCATCATCACCAAGCCCCTATTATATGAAATGTTAAAGGGACTTATCTAAGAAAAAGAAGATAAAACTATGACAATGAAAAGACAACAAACTCATAGCTATCAAGAACCACACCTAAAACAAAAGCAAACTAAGCAAACAGCTAGAACAGGAACAGAAACACAGAAATGGAGATCATATGGAGGGTTAGCAACAGGGGCGTGGGAGGAGGAGAGAGGGGGGAAAAGGTACAGAGAATGAGTAGCATAGATAATGGGAAAAAAATAGACAGGGGGAGGGCAAGAATAGTTGGGAAATGTAGAAGCTAGAAAACTTATGACCCATGGACATGAACTAAAGGGGGGAATGTGGGTGGGAGAGGGTGGGTGGGGTGGAGGGGAATGATGGGGGAGAAATGGGACAACTGTAATAGCATAATCAATAAAATATATTTAAAAAAGAAATTAAGTCCATATGGAATAGTAGCTTTTATATTGTATTGTAAAAAGGAAGCTACGTAATGAATTTATGGGAGGTTGGCACCTGCCTCACTTTCAGTACAGGGCACAGGCTTGGGAACAGCGCTGCAGGTTTGAAGCAGTACCTGTCTCAGGGGAGTCTGATCACTGGGTGGAGTTGCTCAGTGGAAAGCAGGATGGCGCCACTTATTCTGACTGTGTACATTTTGTTTTTGAAATGTTCTAATAAAGTTGTGCTTACAAGTCTCCTCCCTTTTAGATAAAATTTTGCCAAAAATTTCTTGTACTTGGTCTTCATTTTTGAGCATTTCCAATGATTTTGAAAGCAGTGGTTTTTCCTCAAAAGCTCATTTCACTGAGAAGAAAGATGTGTCTGGTAGGACAGATTGCTCCTTCCACCTGCAGAAACGCAGGCTCGCCAGCTGGATACCCTCAGTATGCAAATATGCAAGGCATGCTCTGGTGAGGCTCATGTAGATTGAAATTAGGTTTGTTTTTACACAGGCAAAGTGTGTTTTAGGCCACATTGGGCTCAAATGGTCATTTTTCATAAACACTCATTTTTGAGTCCCACTCTGAGTAATTAGAAGTTTCTGTGTCTATCGGAGAAGGATGCACTGAGTATTCAAAACTACCCAGATTGTTTAGTGGGCAGCCGTTTTGGAGAACCACTAGAGGTGAGGGTCAAATTACCCTCTGAGTCATGCACTCCCCATTCTCTACTTCAGGACAAGTTCAGACTAGGTCAAGGTAAACACTCGATCTAGTGTTTACCTAGTGTCAAACACTTGACACTATTGCCCTGTAGAGATGATTTTCTTTAAAAAAAGTACATGACTGCTCCTTTATCCCGCCCTCTAGGAAGCAATTCCCGGTGAAATTTTAGGACAGTGAGTTCCCATCATAGTGCATTGGGTGCATTGTTGTGCATTGAGGAGACTCTGGACAACCATTTACTCCTCTGCAGAATGTAATGCTCATCAGTCTTAGAATTCTCATTGTTTATGTCACTATGATGGTGTTCTTGATCAGGGTTACTATCCCACATGATTTTCATCTTCATCATTTTTGTCATGGGAATTGTGGTGTGTGTGGTCACACAGCATTATAATTATTCTCTGTGTCCTTGCACGGTATCCATGTCATTACAGACAAAATACACACAGCAGGTCCTAGAGAGACATTGTTCATCATGGTGTCCTTCCTGAGGTTGAATTTCTGATGTTCCCATGTCACCTTTTGGGCAGGGACTTTCTTAGGCTTGATGAGGAATCTTGAGTAGCATGTTCTCTCCTCTTCTCAGCAAAGGGAAACTGTCTTGGATCTCCATGAAAGACACGTGCACACCTGTAAGTCATAGAGTAAAACCACTGGGACACACCTGTACAATTCACCTTTGGCAGTTCTAGTTGTAGTTCTCGTTGTCAATGAACTTGTGGATCAGTGTGGAGCAGCAGAAGCTCAGAATCCAAGGGAATGCGGGAGTCACAGGACATGGGCAGAAACGCATAGTGTCTTGGGAGCTGTGTTCAAGTTTTTGCCATGGGAACTCCTCTGCATTCAATACTTGTGGCTCCCCAAAATGTTTTTCCTTTAAATATGTTAATCACTGAATGCGAAACGGTGCCCCAGGGTCTATGACGCCCAGGCCACTCCGGAAGAAAACGGGGATACTCAAGCGCTAATAGAGTAAGTGCAGGCTGGAAAGGTCAGGTGGTTGGCTGAAGATGGCGAGGCACTTCCCACAGCAAGCCTGCATTTCAGGTTCCAGGCCCCTCCAAATCACCTTCCGGGTCGACGTCCCCAGAACTCTGAGTATTCAGCTGAACCAGAAACCAGGTTGCAGTGTCACAGGTCATTCTCCAGTGTGTTGGTTTCAGTATTCCTTTTCAGACCACAAATTTCTGGCTTCCCCTCCAGGCCCAAACCCCCTGCTTCTGGAATCAGTGGGTGCGGATGCCAATGCAGTAGTCATCAGCCTTACACTCGGTGCTCCCATTTGTAGAACCCCGGGTTGGCACCCCAAACCCCCAGGTGTCTGTTCCACATTCGGTTCTGAGTTCCCCATAGGCGCCTCTGGCAGAGGCGCCTTAGGACAAGGGCTTTCTGCCTTATTCCAACTTGGGGTCTCCTCTTTGCACCTAGCGCTGGGATGAGCCCCACTGGGAAAGGGAATGCAGACCGTCTCTTTTCCCTGGTTGCCAGCGCATGGTCTCCGAATATCCCAGATGTCTCTGGAGACACTCTGTCCCTCACTGGATTGGCACGGGAACAAGTGTGTAAAGGCCATCTTCCATGGTCACCTCAGGAAATCTGATTGGCTTCATGGAAGAAGGAATACCTATTGCTGTTAGGCAGCGATTTTCAACCTTTTTCATTTCATGGCATGCATAAACAGATTACTAAAATGTGCAGCAAAAAAATTGTACACATATATCTTTTTCATGATTTAACAAAAATAGCCATAATTTTTATTTATATACTACTACTACTAATAATAATAATGATGATGACCCACCCTTTTTGATCCAAAGAGACTTTTTAAAAATGAGTCGATTAGACCTGTATATAAGAAATTCTCATACCAAGAATGAACCAATTAGATGCCACCTTATTATTCACAAGACCAATCAGATGCAACTATATTGTGTGTGCTATATATTCATGCTTCCAGACGGGATTTTCACATCAGGTGGTGATGGTTGTGTTGGATGTTGTCGTTTTTTTACATGACAGTCTAATGGAAAATACATCAATGCCCCTGACTAAATCAGTCAGGTGTGGCATGTTTTAAAAATTCTCCTGGCACACCATTTGAAAATCACAGGTGTATGTCATCAATAAAATTAATTCCTGACAAGAAATGCTGTGGGGAAATCATGAATTACAAAAGGTGGGTGCAATTCATGGGCACAGGGTCCCTCTAACATCCCTGGTGAGGGAGGTCTCTGAGTAGGAGGTCCGGATCCTCAGCAGGCAGCACTGAGGGAGCCGTCAGGAACCTGGAGCTCCACTGTGCCCTGAGGAACCTTGTGAAAAGTGGGGTGAGACCATAACTGGTTTAAATGCTAAGAAAATGGAACAGATTGAGAGGGAGTCATTTAAAGTAAAGTGTATACATGTTAAACTATGATATAAAATTTATAACATAGCAGGAAGGAACCGGAACCAAATTCAAAAGAAGAAATAAATTAGTTGTCTGAGCTTAAAGACAATTTATTTCCTGTTGCGAGGGAAAAGGCATAGCCCAGAACGACAGTGCAGATACATTTGAAATCCAGTGTAAGCACCTACGTGCAAAGTGATCTATTTCCCAGGTGGAATAGTTTATCACCCCCCTATTGAAAGTGAGAGAAAAGAGTAGCCTGTGAAGAATGAATGTTAATGGCAAAGCTCTGAAATGCTGTCTAGGGATTATCCCAGATCCATCTGACCTTTCCCTGCCTGACCTAGTAGGGTGGCCCAGGAATTTTTAAGAAGTGTGTCCTCAGGTACAATGGACTACTTACTATTTCTCTGATTTAGTGCTTTCCTCTTGGGAACCAGGAATTTTAAGTTAGAAGATCCTCCCTCCACGATCACGAGAACTTCTTTCAAAAATATAATTCAACTATAGATGACATAGAAGTAAAACTAGTTATTGTATTTTACTAACCACTAACGTTTTTATTTCCACACTACCCAAGACATGAAGTATAAAGTCATTTTCTGAGTTTTTGCATAATTAATAAATTCTTAACATAGTTTTGAAAGTTCTATGTGGTCAGTGTCCTCACACTCAAATTCTTCATCCCAGGAATGTATCTTAGATGTCACATCATTATCTTTTTTCAGATTTCTTCATATTTCATTTTATCACTAAGTCTACATTTCCTGCAGAAAATTGCACACCATGTCCACAGAACCCCATTGTGGCTGATGCTCTGCTTCAGTTCAAAGACATGTTATATTTCTTATACACAGAGTGTATTCAGAAGGACCAATGAATGAATAAAGGAATGAATGTACTTTCCTATCATCTCTTCACAATGCCCTTAGTATCTTTGCTCTGTAAGCTCCAACTTTGATTGAGGGTTATAATCTCTTACTAGTCTGGAAAATCCAGTCCAATTGAATAGTGTGTAGCCCACAGTTGGAAACTCCATTGAAGTTCATAGGTATCAATGCGATCAGGGTGTGAAGCTAGGAATCAATTTAATAACTATCTTCCCAGAATAAAAGGCAGCGAAACAGGACCAATGTTTTTGCCCCTGAAAGAATGATCTGAACAGAATGGGATTTCAGAAGAAGAGGAATTGGCTTCTTTGTGTAGCTGTCCTCAGCACCCATTTGGCATCACCACCTTCTCCAGTTTGGGGTTCTGGTGAGCTCTCCAAATGCTGAGACAGGAGCTGGCTCATCCCCTTAAAATTAGAAAAGTTATGTGAAAGTTTCCCATCATCTTTCAATTTTATTACATCAGTATCCATGCCATCCCCCTCATTTCTGATAGTCTGAATATTTGTAGAATTTTTTCCTATTCTTGCCTTGAGTCTATTTGCAATTTTAACTACTTACCCTGAAATCCTAAATCTTGTTGTTCATCAGAGTAACTGCCAGTTTCATTTGACTCTAAATTTTCAACTACTGAAATGAAATGGCTGAACTTCACATCCTTGATAGCACTAGCCCTGCACCCAGTGTCCTGTATTCATGAGTCTAGCAGAGATTGGATTGTTCAATGCAGACAGAGAGCATGTCCTTCAGCTTGGAAAGTTCTTTTGGCACCTTGATCTATGCCTTATGTTTTTACTTCTTCTTTATGGGTCTATACACTTCACTATTTTTTTTTCTTCTGTGAATTAACTTTCTTTCATGTGTTTTGTCAAGGGATGCTCTTCATTTTCTTTCACAAATATCTTGAGATGGGTTGTTATATATATTTTAATCATTTGAAAATTAACATATATTAAGGCAAGTAATTTCTTTTAAGATTGTTCAGCACTGTTCCATTTCTAGTGCTGCATAAGCTAACTATGTAAATGCTATTTTTCATAATGTATCTTACAAATTTGTGGCAACATCATTTAAAAGACAGTTTTACCAATAAATTTTCACTTTATGGATTATGTCTTCTATCGTTGTCGTTATGTTCTAGTATCAGTCTTTTGTTTATAAGACTGTTGAATATTGTTTTTTAAAAAATGAAATTTTCCTCCATCTTGGAGCACAAACCTTTTGTGTGCAGCGTCCACCATGCACTGTAAAACTAGATCTTATGCCTTAGGTTATGGTGCTTTTGTACTGAAAATTTTAGTATAATTGTAATCCTAAATCTTGTTTCCACAGTCCTGAATTTTGGGGGGTGTATTGAATACCTAATGTCACAAAAGGTTGAACTTTGATTTGAAATATGGGCCGAGATGACATATTTTTCCACTTTAAATATAAATTGAGTGTGCATTTGTTTGGATTTCTCTGTGGTTTGTTTTTGCCTTTATGTGTGAGCACTTCTAAAGTGTAAAAGGCAGGATGTAGCACTGTTTTAGGTGTATGAAGTGCTCAACACTAGCAGCTGGAATAGTGTGTAGCCATTTTTAGTGCGGAATATCTATCTATTTCTATATCTATATATCTATATATCTATATGTCTATATGTCTACATATCTATGGATATAGATATAGATGATATAGATAGATATAGATGATATAGATATAGATATAGATATAGATGATATAGATATAGATATAGATGATATAGATATAGATAAATTGTGGGACCAGGCGTGGACTTTCCAGAATCTAAGCAAGATCAGCTCCTATTGTGTTCCTTTGATGAGCAGGTCTTGCTGGAGCTGTGACCACCTTCTCTGCCTCCTATACTGGTACGGACACAGCTCAGGGGTGCCTATATACATTCCTGACTTCTACCCATAGGGCCACCCTGTTGTATGTGGTAGGGGTTCCCTAGATATCAAACAGGATTGAATGACAGGTCACCATCATTCTACAGAAGGAAACATTCAAGGGTAAAAAATAATGTTTCATTTCATCAGAATTTACCTTGAAGTCAGAACTAATTATAATCCTATGGACAATTCTGGATTAGTTTTCCAAGCTCTTCTCTCCTTGTAATCCAATCACTAAGTAACCTTATAGTGTGCTCTCAGGCTCTGTGAATTTTCCCAAGTGCTGAATGCATCCAGGCTAGGATTTGAAGGAACTGACTGGGCAGATGGGTGCCTTTCATCCGCTCAAATGGAATACAATATTGAGTGGATGAAATCTAACACAAAATAGGATCTCAGTTGCTTGGTATCCAGGCCCATGGGGAATTTGAGACAGGAAGGGGTAAGGGTCCAGAGGGCTCCAAGGACATTGGGGAGCCGCTGCTGGGGAAAAGGGCAAGAATAACGGCACCTGGGAAATTCCACAGTGTTTCCCTGCAGGTGGAAACCAAAGTCTACATATGGCATGAATCAGGGATTGCTGTGCTTAGAAATCAGAAAGGGAATTGAATAATTGTAGATGTCATAAGCTCATTAACATAGGAAAATCAGTACTCATCAAGTTCTAATTTGTAAACTATCTGTATTTTGACCTTCCTTATAGGAACCACAGATGAAGTCCTATTCCAATTGACCCTGGAGAGCAGAGATTCCTGCATGTTATTCTCAGAGTGGAACACTGGTTTTGGATCATCAGGCTGGGAACAAGGAACACACCCAGGTGAGCACTGGGGCTTTGTAATGGGTGGGGCCAGAAATCGACCCAACACTGGGGTCTCATGACTTATTTCTCTATCCCCAGCTTTACCCACTTCGTACTTGGGCTGTCTATGAATGAGAACCTACCAGCTGACTTACTGACCATGCAGCCTCTGGTGAGTAGGGGATGCCTGCTTCTGCTGTAATGACACCATAGGGCCATTAGATGGAGAAGTTTTTTTCCTATTGTCAGGGATGTCCCAGTACAAGCACATGGAGTTCAGACACCTGAACTCCAATTAAGTTTGCCCAGAACTGCGGGACAATGCTCAGGAGTCAGGAACTCATAAATAATGGATTTCCTCCCCAACATTACACAATTTTATGCCAGGCTTCATTAAGCTTGCCTATTCACAGAAGATATAAGAGAATGTTTCTTTCAGCCACTTATGGCCTCACTGGACAAACATTAGTACATGAGTACTGTCTTTTGTTGTGATGCTCTCAGGATGGCTATGATTGCAAAGAGCTGAGATGGAGGAGAAGCAGAGCAGGACAGGGCAGTGGGGAGGCCACTGAGTGAGCACGTGTTCATAAGTAATCAGGGTTAGGATACCTACAGTGAGGACCACTCAGTGGGGAGGAGCAGGACAGGGTTAGTAAGGAGGAGGAATCAGTGTATTACCCCATTTTAAATCTCTCCCAATTACCAGAGTGAATTTGCACTTTTGAAAATTTCTAAGTATAACTTAAGTTATAATTCTGTCTTGCCCTCATCCCATTTTTACATCTTAGTAAAAAAAAGAATATATATGTAAATGTGCATATTCATATACAGATACAGATATAGATATGGAATATATAGATATATGGAATATGACTTTCTTAATTGTTCTACATATGAAGGAGAAGGGGTATAGTAGGTAGAGTGAAAGTTGGCTCCTATGTAAATATTTGAAAAACTGAGTAGACCAAAGGCAATCAAAAGACTTATTTTATCCTTTAGCACAGAGACAAGATAAAGCCACAAAACAAGCAGGGATAACTGCTGTTTGAGGTCTCAGATAAAGTTGAGCATGGGAGGCTCATCCCACAGGACAGTCAACTGGGACTGTTCTTCAACACAGCCTCTCTGTGGGTCCTGGCCTGTGCTGCTGAACCACTCCACCTCTTATTGGTTATGCTCACCTGAGTCCTGTAGCTGTAAGACAGACACACCTACTGGTATCACATTCTGCAGACTTGTTCAGTTCTGAGGGATGCTAGAGATACTTTCAAGGTTCTCTGACATTTTAATGATGTATAAAGTTTTGTGTTTAATGCAGGTTTGCTAGACAGGAGATATTTTGTACATTACTACACTGAATACAATTTCAACACTCATAACAAGTACTGAAACAAGCCTAGAGATGAGGAACTGGAAATTCATCTAGGGAAATAATTACAACCAATGGTCATGTTTTAGAAGGACCACATCACAGTTATTGTTCAGTTTGTGATGAATCATTAGTGTTACTTAAAATTCATGGAAAGGAGAGTTTTTGTTATAAATTTTGAAGTGGATATTTTCTAATCACCTGTCTGGACATCCTAAAGACCAGGTTACTGAAAGACCCTCAGGTTGTATTTTACCACAGCTCAGGTGAAGCATCTTTACAATATATTATCATGAACTCAGTGTGTGTATGTTTCTGTGGGTGTATAAGAAAGACAGATACCAGCTCAGCACTGACAGTTAACTGAGGAGAACCCTGAACACAGATTGATCTGTCTACACACCCAGCTGCCCCTCATTTCCTCAGTCCTGCTGTCTCAGCTTCTGCGCATTGGCCACAATTGAGCTGTGTGATCGTAAATGTCCATGGACTTTTAGGAATCAGTGACCTTCGAGGACATAGCTAGATTTTACCCATGAAGAGTGGGCCCAGCTGGACACATCGCAGAGGAAGCTCTTTAGAGATGTGATGTTGGTGAGCATCAGTCACTTGGTCTCCATGGATGAGTCATGAAACGTGTATGAGTGTGTGTATGTGGGCATGTGGCCATTCATTCACACATCAAGCAGGTTCACGGAACATCAGTCACTGTACCAGCACTGTTGCCACCCTGAGTCTCTCATGACACTCATAACTGCTCAAAGGGAGGATGTTTGTTTTAAATTGTGTTGTCAGCACACCAGGATGCCATCTTGACCACAGTTTTATATATTTGGCTATTCTGTTTCGAAGCCTGAGAACCGAATGGGGAAGTCAGTGGATATGGTTAATGTATAAATTATTAATCAAGTATTTTAAAATATTCATTGTGTTTGTATGTATTTGGAGGCTTAATACCAGAGCATTGAAAATAAGATAACTTGGATAATTTTGGGGGAACATATGTTGATTCGGTTCTGTTTGACAATAATATTCTACCCATTCTGGAGGCATTAACATTTCACATATGGAGGAAACTCATCATTCTGAATTTGGTCTTTGAACTTGATCACAGTTATGAGCATCTAGCAGTCATTGTTTCTGCCACCGGTCTGGAGCTCTTCCCTGGCTGGTGGAGGAATTGCCATGTTTTCTCAGTGGAAGGTGTTGTTTCAGGACTGACTTTCAGTCATCTCTTAAGCCCTCCCCAGTTCCCTGCTCTGGTCTTGCTGAGAGCAACAGTTCATTAGCACAGAATCCAAAATTAAATTTCCTCTCTTCCACAGATTATCAGCACTGCCCATCAGATGTGACTTTCCCGCTGGAGCAAGGTGAAGAGCTGTGGAGGGAATGGCCTGGGTTTCTCCCAGGCTGGAGTGCAGGTAAGCAGCAGGGGTCGGTGTGCCAGGCGTGCAGGCTCCCGCTTAGTGACTGAGAGTGTTCTGGCCTGTCAAGGGAAGGTCCTGGGAAGTGAATTATCCATTATGACATATAAGGGAAGGCATTGTGGGGAAGTTCCTATCTTATCATTTTCTGCATAAATAAATCATAAAGCATGAGTCCTTCTGCCATTTTCTTTCCCTTTAGGGAAAAGAATGATTACGTGTTTCTTGCAGGTAAACTTTCACATGGACACTTTTGTCCTAGTCTTCCCTTATAAGATTTCACCACCATATCTTGACCAATTTCCTGTTTCTCATATTTCCATTCCGATCTTTTTATCCTAATTGACTGTGACCATTAAAGTGTGTCTAGTACCCAAAATATTTTATTTCCTCTGCTTTCCCTAAGGAAGTGGTAGTTTTTGGAATATTCCTACCTATATGGAAATTGTTACATTTCTACATTTCCATTCCGCTAATGCCAGTCTCACAATTTATACTGCTTCGACCATTTTAGCAATGAAAGTTACCCTTTGAAAAGAAGAAATGATATTAATACGACAGATCAAGAAGAAAGGCATATTGCCCATGGTACTAATGGTATGATTCATAGCTGTGAAACTCAATTATCTAAATTAAATACATGGCAATACGTTAGTAATAAATACAACTGTCTGAATGTAATTTTATAATTAACTTGGGATTAAGCTCTTCCCAAGATAAAATTTTAGATAGTTTGACCTCAGTGAAGAAAAAAATAACGTGAGTCAAACAATAACCTGAAATCGGAAAACAGACAATATCATAAGATTTGCTCATTACCTAATCACCGAAACACACTAAAGTCTTCCAAATTTATCAGATAACACTGTGGTTGGGATACTACAAAAGAGAAGATATTTGTGCCTGCAGGGGAGTAACATCACATGGGTACACCAGTAACTCTGGAGACATTTTTACCTGAGTCTACTATCACTGACTGATACTTGAGGAATTCTATGTAGAGAAGGAACTGTACGGACGTATGTGGGCAAACCATTTAAACCTTTTCATCTCCTTCCATAAAGCAGAAAACCCACGCTCCAGAGGATCCTGCAGAACACAGTGATTTTAGCAATGCACTTGCTCCTGGATCAGCTCTAATTCAGTATTCGTTAATTCACACAGGAAGGGAACCTTATGTCAGCCCACAGTGTGAAAAACCAACTAGTGAAGAGTTCTGCTTCGTGGCCACATTTGCACTCACACTAGATGTAAGCTATGTGAGTGCCGTCACCATGGGAAAGCCTTCAGTCAAGCTTCTCACCTTGGACAGCATGAGAAAACTCACACAGGGGATAAATCATATGCATGTCATGTATGCAAGAAAGCTTTAAATCAAAGATCTGACCTTTGAAAATAGGAGAGGGCCCAACCTGGGGAGAAATGTTGTAAATGTCATCAATGTGGGAAAGCCTTTAGTCAAAGCTCTGGCCTTAGGCAGCACAAAAAATCCACTTGGGGAGAAACCACACATATGTCTTGTATGTGGGAACGCTTTCATTCACAGCTCTGAGCTCACATGGCACAACAGAACACACACTAGAGAGAAGCCATATGAATGTCGTCACTGTTGGAATGCCTTCAGTCAGTATGATAATCTCAGAGGACACAAGAGAAGCCATACTGGATAGCAGCCATACACATGTCAGGTGAGCGAGAAGTTCTTCAGGCATCACTCTTCCCTTAGACAACATGAGCAAGAAAAACACCAGACAGAAAATCATGAAAGTCTTCAGTAAATATTCTGACCTGACATGGCATGGCATCACACATGTAAGGAAGGTGGAGGAACATCGATCACAGCTAGTATATAACACAATAGCAGGATCATGCATTAAAGAAAGTCAGGTTGAAGGAGTTCATCATCACCCAGCCCTTATTATATGAAATGTTAAAGGGACTTATCGCAAAAAGTAGAAAAAGGCTTATCTGAAAAAGAAAAAAAAAGATCAAAATATGAAGAGTAAAATGACAGCAAACTTC
This sequence comes from Glossophaga mutica, assembly GCA_039655065.1. NCBI lineage: Eukaryota > Metazoa > Chordata > Mammalia > Chiroptera > Phyllostomidae > Glossophaga > Glossophaga mutica. The sequence continues at coordinate 14,942,848 of CM077317.1, forward strand.
AGCTATTAACAAATGAACCTAAAAGAAAAAGCTAAGCAACCAACTAGATCAGGAACAGAATCACAGAAATAGAGATCACATGGAGGGTTGACAGTGGGGGAGTGTTGGGGTGAAGGTACAGAGAATAAGTAGCTCACATGGTAGGTAGAACATAAACAGGGGGAGTGTAAGAATAGTATCGGAAGTGTAGAAGCCAGAAAAGTTACATGTACAACCCTTGGACATGAACTAAAGGGGGGAAGTTGGGTGGGAGGGGGTGTACAGGGTGGAGGAGAATAAAAGGGGGGACAAGGGGCAACTGTAATAGCATTATCAATAAAATACATTTTAAAAAAGTATAAACAAAAACACTGTGTGAACAATGTAGAAGATCCATTCATCGCAGTCCTCAGCCCAGAAAAGCAGTTTACATGTCACTGGATCCTTTTGTGTGGTATCTGTGTGCCAAAGCCTTTAGTCACTGGCCTGATCCCAAATAGAGTGACAGAACTCACATTGTAAATATTCTGTTGTACATGTTTTCAGCAATAGCTCTAAGGCTTGAAAACACTTGATGCCTTCTTCAGAGTATTACCTGTGATGCACCATTTATCATTATCAGCAGAATGAGCAAACTTCACATGGAGAGGCCATAGGTTTGTGACCACTATTAACAGTCAGCCAAGTACCAGGTTTCATGTGCACACAAAACTGGGTGAAGAACTGAACAATAAAACAGGAAATCAGAGGGAGAGACTTCTTGAGGAATACCAACACTTCTTACCAATCACTTGCTCTAACACAGCTATTTACTGTAAGACCACGAGAAGTCTTCTGTTTGTAAAGCAACATTCATGGTGCCTGTGAGAACTCAAAGGGTGCAAAACAATCCCAGTGCCAGGAAGGCAAGCCCTAATGTGGTCGTTTAGGTTGCAGTCATCTAGACATTCCCACTCCAAGAAGACAGCCATCCTGAAATCAGAGTACAGAAATGTTACATTAGATTGCACTGCAGAAAATAACAGTGTGTGTGTGTGTGTGTGTGTGTGTGTGTGTGTGTGTGTGTGTCTGTGTGTGAAAACTTTTAAAAGAATTCTGGAACAATGAACTCAGTAAATGGCTGAGACATAAAGAAAATACCTGCTTATACAACTTGTGGCATAAAATATTGGAGAGTGGGAAACCTCCGGCCAAGATGGAGGCATAGGTGGCCACACTGTGCCTCCTCTCACAACCAAACTTAAGGACAACAAAGATTTAGAAAGAAGAAAACACCAGAACTGATAGAAAATTGAACTGTACTGAAATCCAACAACCATTCATCCAGACCAGTAAGAGGAGTGGAGTCGTGGCAGGAAAAAGCGGAGGTGCGAACCCAGGCACACAGGCAGCAGTGGCTGGCAGTTTCTTGGAGTGCAGGCGGCAGCTAGCAAACCCCAGGCGCACAGGCGGTGGTTAATGAACCCTGGGCACGGGGTGGCAACTGTGCAGACCCAGTGAGGCTGCGCAAGGCAAATGGCTGATCAGGTGGTCTCATATTCGTGCACAGATAATCCAGGGGAAGGGGAAGGGGTGGAAGGAACTGGAATCCAAGAGAGAGCTAAGCAAGCGCCACTGTTCCCTTTTGGACCCTGCCCCCACATACAGCATCACAACTCAGTGACTGGGCTGCCCCACCCTTGGGAACTCCTAAGGCTCCACACCACACTGCCTAACAGCCGAGACCAGACTAAATAAATAAATAAATAAAATGCACACCAAAAATGGCTCAAACGGGAGAACAAATCAAATCCCCAGAGCCAATTCCTGTAAGCAAAGAAGAGATAGCCAACCTATCAGATGCACAGTTCAAAGCCCTGGTGATCGGGATGCTCACAGAATTGGTTGATTTTGCTCACAAATTAGATGAAAAAATGCAGGCTACAATACGTGAAATGAAGGAAAACACATGGGGAACCAATAGAGATGGGAGGAAAACTGGGACTCAAATCAATGGAATGGACCAGAAGGAAGAAACAAACAACCAAACAGAAAACAAGGAAGATACAAGGATTCAAAAAAATGAAGAAAGGCTTAGGAACCTCCGGGACATCTTTAAACATCCCAACATCCGAATTATAGGGGTACCAGAAGGGGAAAAGGAAGAGCAACAAGTGGAAAACTTATTTGAACAAATAATAAAGGAGAAATTCTCCAATCTGGCAAAGGAAATAGACTTCCAGGAAGTCCAGGAAGCTCAGAGTCCCAAAGAAGTTGGACCCAAGGAGGAACACACCAAGGCATATCGTAATTACATTAGCCAAGATTAAAATGAAGGAGAGAATTCTAGAAGCAGCAAGGGATAAGGGGACAGTCACTTACAAAGGAGTTCCCATCAGACTGTCAGCTGATTTCTCAAAAGAGACCTTCCAGGCAAGAAGGGGCTGGAAAGAAGTATTTGAAGTCTTGAAAGGCAAGGACCTACATCCAAGATTGCTCTATCCAGTGGAGCTGTCATTTAGAATGGAAGGGCAGATAAAGCACTTCTCAGATAAGGTCAAGTTCAAGGAGTTCATCATCACCAAGCCCTTATTATATGAAATGTTAAAGGCAATTATCTAAGAAAGAAAAGATAAAAATAGGACAGTAAAAAGACAGCAAACTCACAGATATTAACAACCACATCTAAAACAAAAGCAAACAACTAGAACAAGAACAGAAAGACAGAAATGGAGATCACATGGAGGGTTAACCACAGAAGAGCAGGAGGAGGAGAGGGGGGAAAAGGTACAGAGAATAAGTAGCATGACAGTAGGAAGAAAATCGACAGGGGGAGGGAAAGAATAGTGTGGGAAAAGTAGAAGCTGAAGAACATATGACACATGGACATGAACTAAAGGGGGGAATGTGGATGGGAGGGGTTGCACAGGGTGGAGGGGAATGACAGGGAAGAAATGGGGCAACTAATATCATAATCAATAAAATATATTAAAAAATGTTGGAGAGTGAAGTGATCAGAAAATATGAAGTGCAGAATTTCATGCAAAATTAAACCTTTCAAATATAGCAATGCTTTCAGAGAATGAAAAAATAAAATTTGTTGCTACTGAAGGTAAGTGTTGCAGCTGTTCATCCTTACAGGGTTGTGAGCAAACTCCTTCAGGCCTGTATCCCTGAGCACATGGATCTGGATGTGTGCTGAGACCCACACAACTCCCTTTCTCTAACATATCTCCCTGCAGACCTCAGTTCCTCCATTCCACCTCCACTCCAACAGCAACCCTCTCCATTCAGCTGGCGGTGACAGGACTCCTTACTTCAACCCCACATGCTGGATGTCTCAGTGTGTCAGGTACCTGCACACAGAAAGTCATGAGGGCAATATTACAGGTATCTTGCCTGAAAATCTTGCCACTGGAAGAAACACGAGGACAGGAGACAGGGAGCTGTGCCCACGTGGCCCACAGAAAGTTGCTCCAATTTGGTTCCAAAACATCTCAATTGAGCTATGGGGTGAAAATCTTTAACTCCACATCCATGATGGGTATCGTAGATAATTGCTGATTTACGTTCCCCACAATCATCCCTGATTAGACCACAACCATTCTTCTCCAACCCCCAGCATCCCAGAGAATAAAGCTGCAATAAGATGAATCCCTAATTCTATCAGCCCCCTCGCAAGCTGATAATTTATTTTTTAATAATCAACACATTGTGCTTTCCCCAAGCAAAATGAGGCTTGGGGATTAAGGGGATATTTCTTCTCATTCCCAGGGCTGGGAATGTTGTGTTTCAACAAACGACAACACTGAACCGGAACAGCCAGGGGAAATGCTCCCAGGATTTCCTGGGCTCACCTGTGCTCTGACCACTAGCTCAGTCCCCAAATAATGGGCCTGACTGAGACCCTGATTTTCCAGAAAAAAATCTCCCCAAGGGACCCCACTGTAGAGGCAGGGTGGGGAAATGGCCATTTATGAGGATGATGATGAAGGAATTTTATCATCTGCCTAAGACAGTACAGTTTTCTGCTACGCATCCCCAGGTTGAAGTTAGCGGCCATTCTGACCTCCCAAGAGACTGAGCAACCTGTGTGATTTCCCTTCTTTGTTTCCGTTGTAAGCCAGGACCAGGTCAGCTTAGGTGAACAGGGAGCCTATGCTCCTGAAGAATAGTGGGCCCAAAGGCAATCCTGAGACTGTGCCTCTGGATGTTCTAGGTTGCCTGAAGTGTCCAAGGAAAGGTCACATCCTCAACAGTAAATCTCAGAGAGGGCAGCCATACTCGTGAAGACAGGCAGACATGTCTAGCTCCTCTACAGAGGTCTGGGCCCTTGGGTGCATGCTCAGTGCACCCCTGCTGGGCCCAGATACCAGAGGAAGCCACTGGTCAGAGCAATGGCCTGAGATTTGGGAAACAAGGAGAAGATCAGGTGAGGCTCCCAGCAGGACTGTATGGCAGAGCACCTAGTCAAGTTAGAATGAACTCCTGCTGAACACTTCAAATGCAAAGCAGTTGAGCTTCAGAGTGGGGGACAGACGATCGGAAATGATTAGCAGATTTGCCTGCACAGGAGGGAGCCCACTCTGCCAGACATTAACAGACTCACTAAAAGCTGTTGAGTGTCCTGGGAGGCAGGACAGGGATGTGTGCTGACAGCACTGCCCACTACCACTGTGCCAGAGGGATTACAACAGGAATTGTTGTCCACTCCTACTGCATCCCATTGTCAACAGAGAACACGGCACCTGGTGCACGCCAACCACACTGGGTCCAGGAAGTTCAGAAGACCATTACTGGGCAACGTCATTCACTTAGGGGGGTTTCTAATCTAATTTCCTTCTTGTTAGTTGATTGTTAACATAAAAGTACTTACTTCAATGATCATGGTCATTGCTAAGGGTCTCTGTCACTCTTTTCATGTAGAGTTGCAGCTTTGCTTAGGAAGGACTTCAGTGGTCTTGGCTACTAAATGTTGATTATACCTTTTCTGGGAGAGGAGTTTTTATTTTGCTGATGATGACATGAAGTTGTTTGCACGGGCATTCACACACACAGGTGAGTTCTTGCTTCCTCTGAGATGGTTATCCACCTTGAAAAGTGGAGTTTGCTGCTGGGCCCCTTCTTCGTCTCAGTCTTTCCATGGCCCTCTGTGCTCTGGCATAATTTCTGTCCCCACTTTTCTCTCAGCCTCTTCACACAAGTGCCCTTGATTCTCTGCACTGGTTTTCCCCCAGTTGGATCTAAACTCTCCTCACAGCTCATGGATAGACTTCCATTTGGCCTATGTGACAGGGAAGGTCACCTTCTAAGTAGTTACTCAGCTACCTGCTCCTCACCCAGTTCCAGGTGCCCCTGTCCAGCCCCTTCTCCTCTCCCCACCCCTCTCATCAGGTCAGGCCCAGGCCCCCTGTGAGCCCAGCACCCCCCTTCTTTCCTTTGCTCTCATTCCCAAACCTTCCCTATTCTTTTCCTCTCATCTTCCCATGTCAACCCAGCAGACTCATGCCACAGCACCCTGACTTTTTGCCTCACTTTACCTTCAGAACTTGGGCTCCTTTGGGCCCTGCACATTCCCTTTCTGTCAGTCAAGAACATCTTCCCAAGATTCATAGCAAACTTCAGTGCCTCACCTTCCACACTCATCCTTTTCTGTGAACCAACAGCAGCTGTAGTGCCCCTCCCAGGACCTCTCAGTCCCCAACCCCACCCCAGGAAGCAGCCCTGGATCTGTAGGACTTGAGAGGATGCCTAGTTCCTGCCTTCTTCTCCACCCTAACCTGAGACTGAGGGCTCTCAGAGGGCTCCAGAAAAGGGTCCTAGATGCTAATTCAATGAAAAGAGAATATATCCATTATAAGATGGCTTCCTTTAGAAAATATCATCCTATAACAAGCTATTGCTTCATTATATCCATTATGAAATACACAATTTACGAGACTCAAATTCCAATACCCAGTGGCACTGTATCTCACTCTGAATTGGGTGAGGAAGAGGGAGGTGCAACTAAAGCTGAATGTATAACTCAATATCAAAACATAAATATAATTTACATAGCAGGGGATTGGGTGGGAAAGTGAACCTGATGCAGCCAATAAAACTGCACAATGACCAATAATTTCTACCATTAGTGGGCTAAGTATCAAAAATGCCTAAACACTGTATTGTACACTAATATAACATTAAATTTTATACCAATATTCTTAAGTAACATATGATGTAATATGAAAAATAATTGCTGACAATATTCGCTACAAACAACAATAATCGAGTTCAGCATGGCCTGTTAGGAAAGCCTTTGAGGAGTTTTTTGAAAAAGAAAATGAAACACTCTAATTGAAATATAGAAAATTAAATAGATGGTAGTTACACATACTCAGAGTTAGGAAAATTTTTCACAAGAAACGTTATTAATGACATTCAAAATTCCAACTAATTCCATCTGTAACAATGAGGAGCCAAAAACCACGTAATAATTAAATTAGACAACCTATGTGGGCAGCATTATATAATTCCCACAGTAAAAGGGACTTATTCTTCAGACAGGATCCCGTTAACCGAGGGTCGCACCTAGTCTGGCACAGGGTGTCTGAGCGAGTTAAATCTCTTGGCTGGACCAATGTCCACAGACACCAGCTGGGGGCGTAGTGGCCAGACGGAGCTCCAGGCAGCTGTGGGAAATCCCCTTTTCTTCTGTTACACAACGTGAGAGCCCTCAGGGTAGGGCTGCATTCTAGGGCTTTGACCAGAGTTACCATGGGGGCAGGTAAATCAATAGAAAATAAACGGTAAATGGAAAGGGCACGGGGAGGACAAATATATGCAGATGATGGGATTCAGCCACCACCCAGGTGCCAGCAGTATGGAGAAATGCAGATGCCCACCTGTGCAGGCACGAGTGGAGTCCAGGTGTGGTGAGATACTTTGGAGGGCGCAATGGATGAGGAATGAAGTAGAAAGTGCCCGAACGTTGTTTATGAAGCAATCCTAGGACAGAGTACAAGGGTCTCAGGAGTCACCTCACTTGGTCATTGTCTTTGACTTAGGGGGTTTAAATTTAAGTTCCCAGTGTTTAGTTTATTTTAACTGAAGCATCAGTATTACGATTGTTTATCTCTGTGATCATGATGATTACTCTGGATCCTTTACACATCTTATGATAACTGTGCTTAGGAAGGGCTTCAGTAGTTCTGGCTACCAAATGTTGAGTAGACCTTTTGTGGGAGAGGGCTGGCTGTTTTTCTGACAGAGATGAAGTTGCTCATACAGGCAGAACACGTGTAGGTGAGTCCCGGCTCCCTCTGGGCTGCCAAAACACACTGAAAAGAGGAGCCTGGTGCCGGAGTCTCCCCACCTTTTCCATTTCTGTGGCTGAGGTGTGTAGTGTTTAAATTTTCATCCTCTTTTTGTAACAAAGTGGTGTCAATTCAGCTCTGCAGCCTTCAATCTTTACTTCAAAGGAAATATATTCAACATCACAGCAGCCATCCATCTTCTCACAACGTATTTGCCTTTGAATTCCTCCCCTGGCTGACTGGAGAAAGCCATTAGTTATTCAGCAATTAATTATGGAAAGACCAAGTCATATCACCCAGGCCAAATGCGTAATCCCCCATTATGAATCTCCTGAAGGCAGAGTATAAATCTCGAATTAGAGGATGTCACCTGAGCAGCTGTGCCCTGACTTGAAATTCACTCAGGAAAGACAAACAAACGAACAACAACAAAAACAGTTCCCTCTCTCATAATCAGTTCTGAGACATAAGAAGTAGACTGTTTCTTCCTGGGAGGGAAACAAAATACTTTCTGATTCTAATAAACAATAGTTTCCAATAAATGGGTTCTTTTTTTTTACATCTCCAAATTCATAGCCCCTGATATGCAGCAAAGGGTGAAGCCTGTGCTGTTCTCACGGTAGGCAGGTCAATGATGAACAGCGTGTGCTGGCCTGTGCTTGTGGAGTTCCAGAGCTTGGGGTCCAAGGATAGAAGGGATGTGGTACCGATTTTACCCTCACAATGAGTAACATTTACTCTTGGAAAGCAAAATTTGGAGAGGGAAAGGTGCATATTAGCTACTATATACCTGAGGTATTACCATCCTGAAGGGATATTGAACTCATTCATGTCCAAGTTTGGACTCAGGTCAAAGGCAAAAAAAAAAATTGAAGACTTAGATTTCTACTCAAAGTAAGGAGAAAAGATTTAAGCAAGCCACAGTTGAACCTGGGTACTGTGAGTTACAGATCAGTAAAATGTATCAGGCATCTGAGCAGTCTCCTGACATGAGACATGCATGAGGTGTTTATATATTGAATTTGGGCACATGATAAGAATGAGGATGACAAGCACAATGAGAACAAGACACTGATGACAAGTAACTCCATCAGAGTGCAGAGGATGTACCTGGCACTGGTTCAGCAGTTCACATAAACACAGAGGAGTGAGACTGTCCCCAAGCAGTTGTTTTTCCCTTTAGACTTGTAGTGCTAGGTCCTATGGGCTTTGAATGGGCTCATGGATAATTAGCTAAACATGTCGTTGCATATATCTTCATTTCTGTATGGACCCATGATGTAGAAGTGAAAAGAGATGAGCTGCTTCTATGTAGTCTTTTTCATCGTGTTATTTGCTTACCTCTTCGCTTTTCCTGTAGAGCATCTTTAAAAGCAGACAAAACCATCATACATTTGGGATGGCAAAGTTGGCCTTCCTCCCTAGTGCCAAATTGAGTTGAAGGACACAGCTTCCTTAGCTGGCCTATTTTTGGACTTTGACATAACATGGAAATAAACTCTTTCTTTTCAGCATCTCTATCTTATTAAAACAAGTTGATCTCTAATTAATCTTAGAAGTGTATTATCCTTACAAACAACCCTATTGTCTTTACCATTTATATAAGGAACATTGTAGCACAGAGGTTTTTTTAAAAATATATTTTATTGATTACTCCATTACAGTTGTCCCATTTCTGCCCCCATCATTCCCCTCCACCCTGCACACCCTCTCCTACCCACATTCCCCACCTTTAGTTCATGTCCATGTGTCATAAGTTCTTTAGCTTCTACATTTCCCACACTATTCTTGCCCTCCCCGTCTATTTTCTACCCACCATCTATGCTACTTATTCCCTGTACCTTTCCCCCCTCTCTCCTCCTCCCACGCCCCTGTTGCTAACCCTCCATATGATCTCCATTTCTGTGGTTCTGTTCCTGTTCTAGTTGTTTGATTAGTTTGCTTTTGTTTTAGGTGTGGTTGTTAATAGCTGTGAGTTTGCTGTCTTTTTACTGTCATATTTTTTATCTTCTTTTTCTTAGATAAGTCCCTTTAACATTTCATACAATAAGGGCTTGGTGATGATGAACTCCTTGAACTTGACCTTATCTGAGAAGCACTTTATTTTCCCTTCCATTCTAAATGACAGCTTTGCTGGATAGACTGATTTTAGATGTAGATCCCTGCCTTTCAAGACTTCAAATACTTTCCAGCCCCTTCTTGCCTATAAGGTCTCTTTTGAGAAATTAGCTAATAGTCTGATGGGAACTCCTTTGTAGGTGACTGTCCCCTTATCCCTTGCTGCTTCTAGAATTCTCTCCTTCATTTTAATCTTGGCTAATGTAATTATGATATGCCTTGGTGTGTTGCTCCTTGGGTCCACCTTCTTTGGGACCCACTGAGCTTCCTGGACTTCCTGGAAGTCTATTTCCTTTGCCAGATTGGGGAAGTTCTTCTTTATTATTTGTTCAAATAAGTTTTCCACTTGTTGCTCTTCTTCTTCCCCTTCTAGGACCCCTATAATTCGGATGTTGGGACGTTTAAAGATGTCCCGGAGGTTCCAAAGCCTCTCCTCATTTTTTTGAATCCTTGTTTCTTCCTTGTCTTCTGTTTGGTTGTTAGTTTCTTCCTTCTGGTCCACTCCATTGATTTGAGTCCCAGTTTTTCTCCCAACTCTATTGGTTCCCCATGTCTTTTCCTTCATTTCACGTATTGTAGCCTGCATTTTTTCACCTAATTTGTAAGCAAAATCAACCAATTCTGTGAGCACCCTGATCACTAGGGCTTTGAACTGTGCAACTGATAGGTTGGCTATCTCTTCATGGCTTAGAGGAATTGGCTCTGGGGCTTTCATTTGTTCTCTGGTTTGAGCCATTTTTGAAGTTTTTTTTTTTTTTTTTGGTTTTAGTCTGGTTGCGGCTGTTGCTTAGTGAGGGGTGGAGCCTTAGGTGTTCCTCATGGTGGGACAGGCCAGTCGCCGGGTTGTGGTGCTATTTGTGGTGGCGGGGTCTGAGAGGGAAGAATGGCGCCTGCTCTGCTCTCTCCTGGATTCAGTCCCTTTCACCACTTCCCTCTTCCTGGACCGTCTGCATGCGCGAATGTGGGACCACCTGGTCAGCCAGGCACCTTGTGCGGCCTCACTGGGTCTGCACAGTTGCCCCCCTGTGCCCAGGGTCCGCAAGCTGCCACCCATGGGCCCGGGGACTGCCAGCTGCTGCCTGTGCACCTGGGCACTGCCAGCTGCTGATGCTTGCGTTCTCGGGTCCGCACCTCCACTTTTTCCTGCCGCGACTCCACCCCTCTTACCGGTCTGGATGAATGGTTGTTGGATTTCCATCCAGTTCAATTTTCTATCAGTTCTGGTTGTTTTCTTGTTTCTAAATATTTGTTGTCCTTAGTTTTGGTTGTGAGAGGAGGCACAGTGTGTCCGCCTACGCCTCCATCTTGACTGGAAGTCAGCACAGAGTTCTTACGGCTTATGAGGACTGGAAGTGAGATTGACCTCAAATATCTCCGCATTGTTATTTCTTTGTATTACCTTGTATTTTGGTCATTAAACTCATTTCAGCCCTGAGAATCTCTGGTCCCTGTGGTGTTGGCTGTGGTCCTGCTCTGTGCATACACTGTCCTTACTGCAGGGATTCAAATGGGTCTGAGCTGAGATAGGGGTAGGGATCTCTTGAGGACTAGAGTCCTGATGAAAGGAGGTGGAGAGGACAGTTTCTCCTCTCCGTGGATCATGACTGTGACTTCCAAGGAAAGAGACTGGGGCAGAAGCTAAGTAACCTGATTCTACAAGTGAGACTTTGAAATACGAGGGCATCATTCTGGACTCTGGTCATTCTGCTCTTCTGAATGCTTTCAAAAGTGCGATTCCAATACCACCACCCAGGAAGCCCTTCTTAAGCCCTGAGTGGCAACCCAGCTTCCACATCAGAGCTTCTCTGTGAACTTGGCATCCTATTTGACACTTAAGGGAACCACTCGAAATCACAGTACTTTACGGAGCTTCCAGTCCTGTTCATTCACTTTCTACATTTTTAATGTATCAAGTAGCTATTTACTATTACAGGCAACCCATTTTTGACCAACACAGAAGTAATACACCAATGAAATTCAAGCAAATTTTTTTAAATATATTTTATTGATTATGCTATTACAGTTGTCCCATTTCTCCCCCATCATTCCCCCCACCCTGCACACCCTCTCCCACCCACATTCACCCCTTTAGTTCATGTCCTTGTGTCATAAGTTCCTTAGCTTCTACATTTCCCATACTATTCTTGCCCTCCCCCTGTCTATTTTCTACCCACTATCTATGCTACTCATTCTCTGTACCTTCCCCCGCCTCCTCCTCCCACGCCCCTGTTGCTAACCCTCCATATGATCTCCATTTCTGTGGTTCTGTTCCTGTTCTAGCTGTTTGCTTAGTTTGCTTTTGTTTTAGGTGTGGTTCTTAATAGTTGTGAGTTTGCTGTCTTTTCATTGTCATATTTTTTATCTTCTTTTTCTTAGATAAGTCCCTTTAACATTTCATATAATAAGAGCTTGGTGATGATGAACTCCTTGAACTTGACCTTATCTGAGAAGCACTTTATCTTCCCTTCCATTCTAAATGACAGCTTTGCTGGAAAGAGCAATTTTGGATGTAGGTCCCTGCTTTTCAAGATTTCAAATATTTCTTTCCAGCCCCTTCTTGCCTGGAAGGTCTCTTTTGAGAAATCAGCTGACAGTCTGATGGGAACTCCTTTGTAGGTGACTGTCCCCTTATCCCTTGCTGCTTCTAGAATTCTCTGCTTCATTTTAATCTTGGCTAATGTAATTACCATGTGCCTTGATGTGTTCCTCCTTGGGTCCAACTTCTTTGGGACTCTCTGAGCTTCCTGGACTTCCTGGTAGTCTATTTCCTTTGCCATATTGGGGAAGTTCTCCTTTATTATTTGTTGAAATAAGTTTTCTACTTGTTGCTCTTCTTCCCCTTCTGGGACCCCTATAATTCGGATGTTGGGACATTTAACGATGTCCTGGAGGTTCCTAAGCCTCTCCTCATTTTTTTGAATTCTTGTTTCTTCCTCATTTTCTGTTTGGTTGTTAATTTCTTCCTTCTGGTCCACTCCATTGATTTGAGTCCCAGTTTTCCTTCCATCTCTATCAGTTCCCCATGCGTCTTCCTTCATTTCACGTATTGTAGCCTGCATTTTTTCATCTAGTTTGTGAGCAAAATCAACCAATTCTGTGAGCATTTTGATGACCAGTGCTTTGAACTGTGCATCTGATAGGTTGGCTATCTCTTCACTGCTTAGAGGAATTGACTCCGGCGTTTTCATTTTTTCTCCGGTTTGAGCCATTTTTGGTGGGGTTTTTTGTTTTGTTTTGTTTTGGTTTTAAGTCTGGTCGCAGCTATTACGTATGAGGGGTGGAGCCTTAGCAGCCCAGTGGCTGGATTGTGACGCTATAGGTGGGGGCAGGGTCCGAGAGAGAAGAATGGCGCCTGTTCTGCTCTCTTCTGGACTCCGGTCACTTCCACCGCTTCCCCTTCACCTGGATTATCTGCGCATGCGCACGTGCTGTTACGTAGTGAGGGGTGGAGCCTTAGGCACTCCCCAGTGTGGGGCAGCCCAGTCGCTGGGTTGTGACGCTGTTTCTTGGGGCGGGGTCTGAGAGGGAACAATGGTGTCTGCTCCGCTCTCTCCTGGATTCAGTCCCTTCCGCCACTTCCCCTCTGCCTGGACCGTCTGCGTGCGCGAATGTGGGACCCCCTGGTCAGCCAGCTGCCTTGTGCGTCCTCACTGGGTCTGCACAGTTGCCCCCCTGTGCCCGGCGTCCGCCAGCTGCCACCTGTGTGCCCCTGGGAACTGCGAGCCGCTGCTACTTGCGTTCCTGGGTCCGCACCTCCACTTTTTCCTACTGCGACTCCGCCCCTCTTACCAGTCTGGATGAATGGTTGTTGGACTTCCGTACAGTTCAATTTTCTATTAGTTCTGGTTGTTTTCTTGTTTCTAAATATTTGTTGTCCTTAATTTTGGTTGTGAGAGGAGGCACAGTGTGTCTGCCTACGCCTCCATCTTGGCCGGAAGTGAAATTCAAGCAAATTAAGGTGGAAGGCTGTGCTCTACTTACATTTTTACTTCCATTTTACCTGTCTTTATTATAATTCCCAGAACAATTTCTCATAAGTGGCAGGCATACGTTCAGTATCTATTGGTTTGCTAGGCATCCTGATGCCCAACTGTGTAATAAATAAGTGTAGAAATGTGGGAACCATGGAGACTCCTATTGGGAGAGGCTTTGTAACAGGAAAGAAGGACGCTTGAGCAGGGACGGACAGAAAATGTCCTCAGAAATGAAATCCCGGCTGTATGGAACAAACAGGGACCATTGCAAAGGTCTCTAGAACTTAAAAGAAACTAATCAAGATGTTAGTGCTTTAAATGATATAATGTTCCATCGATGTGTGAGAGCAAGAAAGCAAGCCTGAAATAATCTAAGATTAGGAGATTCGGAAAAATCAGTAGAAAATGGGGAAAAAACCCACAGAGTGTTAAGAACATATTACCATAAATTCCTTAAGGCAAAAAAGGCTGTACTTGCATAAATTAACAAGTGTGTTTGGAATCTGCCTCTGAGAATTTCTCTCAGTTTACAGCAATACTTTGGCACACACTGAAGCTGGGTGGAAAACTGCAGAAGAGGAAAGGGCTCTGAAGAGAAGGGATTTTGAACCTTTTGCAGAGATCTCTGAGCAATTAACTAGATTCTCTCTGGATAGAGATTGTCGAGGTCCATGTGGTCCCATTGTTCTGTGTCCAATCTTGGGGAAGGATTTCCAGTGTCTGGTCCATCTTGGGTTCTTTTCAAAATAAGGGGTGAGTCAAGCACTTTTCTAAAGGCCAGGCTTTCTTCTAACAGGACAGATGCTGAAAAATCTGTCATTCTTACATCTATAAGAATTTCCTTCTTACCTGAGAAAATATGAGCAAGAAGAACAAGGCCAGCAATGGTTAAGGGAAGAATTCTCATGGTGCCATGCGTCAGTGGAGAGGGGGAGGGAGGTGCTGAAGCTACAAGTCAGATCATCGAACAGGAAAATTGATTATAACAACTTCCACAGCTCTGAAGGTGCAAGAAGTAACTTGGACTTGTAGTGCCCATTAAGAATGAACTATTCTCCATGCCCCATTAAATAATGGGTGGGCTGTTGAATCAGATTTGTCCTCCTAGCATTTCTGGGAGAGAAAGACAGAGAACAGTGTCTTCCTTCCTGGAATACTCTAGTCTTTGTCTCTTCCTGGGCATTCCCAATTTTTTGTTCAAGACCCATCACAACTACCACTACCCCCATGAGATCTATAACCACTGCTCCTTTGCTTCTTACCTAGTATTTTCCATGCAACTTACCCTCTTACAAAATTCACTGAGCAGTTACTCACTGGTGCTGGGAATAATCACTGTTTAAAAATTGGCAAATGCAGACTTCCGGCCAAGATGGAGGCATAGGTGGACACACTATGCCTTACAACCAAAATTAAGGACAACAAATATTTAGAAACAAGAAAACAACCAGAATTTATGGAAAATTGAACTGTACGGAAGTCCAACAACCATTCATCCAGACCAGTAAGAGGGGCGGAGTCGCGGCGGAAAAAGGTGGAGGTGCGAACCTGGGAATGCAAGCAGCAGTGGCTGGCAGTTCCCAGGTGCACAGGCGGCGGCTGGCGGTCCCTGGGCCCACAGGCAACAGCTGGCGGACCCCGGGCACAGGGGGGCAACTGTGCAGACCCAGTGAGGCCGCACAAGGCGCCTGGCTGACCAGGTGGCCCCACATTCACGCATGCAGATGGTCCAGGCAAAGGGGAAGTGGCGGAAGGGACTGAATCCAGGAGAGAGCGGAGCAGACACCATTGTTCCCTCTCAGACCCCGCCCCAAGAAACAGCGTCACAACCCAGCGACTGGGCTGCCCCACACTGGGGAGCACCTGAGGCTCCACTCCTCACTACGTAACAGCACACACGCGTGCGCAGATAATCCAGGTGAAGGGGAAGCGGTACAAGGGACCGGAGTCCAGGAGAGAGTGGAACAGGCACCATTCTTCCCTCTCAAACCCCGCCCCCACCTATAGTGTAACAACCCAGCGACTGGGCTGCCCCGCCCTGAGTAACACCTAAGGCTCCACCCCTCACTACGTAATAGCCGTGACCAGACTAAAACCAAAACAAAACAAAAAGAAAACTCCAAAAATGGCTTAAACCGGAGAACAAATGAAAGCCTCAGAGCCAATTCCTCTAAGCCGTGAAGAGATAGCCAACCTATCAGATGCACAGTTCAAAGCACTGGTGATCAGGATGCTCACAGAATTGGTTGATGGAAATAGACTACCAGGAAGTCCAGGAAGCTCAGAGAGTCCCAAAGAAGTTGGACCCAAGGAGGAACACACCAAGGCACATGGTAATTACATTAGCCAAGATTAAAATGAAGCAGAGAATTCTAGAAGCAGCAAGGGATAAGGGGACAGTCACCTACAAAGGAGTTCCCATCAGACTGTCAGCTGATTTCTCAAAAGAGACTTTCCAGGCAAGAAGGGGCTGGAAAGAAATATTTGAAATCTTGAAAAGCAGGGACCTACATCCAAAATTGCTCTATCCAGCAAAGCTGTCATTTAGAATGGAAGGGAAGATAAAGTGCTTCTCAGATAAGGCCAAGTTCAAGGAGTTCATCATTGCCAAGCCCTTATTATATGAAATGTTAAAGGGACTTATCTAAGAAAAAGATAAAAAATATGACAGTGAAAAGACAGCAAACTCACAGCTATTAACAACCACACCTAAAACAAAAGCAAACAACTAGAACAGGAACAGAACCACAGAAATGGAGATCATATGGAGGGTTAGCAACAGGGGAGTGGGAGGAGGAGAGAGGTGGAAAAGGTACAGAGAATAAGTAGCATAGACGGTTGATAGAAAATAGACAGGGGGAGGGCAAGAATAGTGTGGGAAATATAGAAGCTAAAGAACTTATGACAGATGGACATGAACTAAAGGGGGGGAATGTAGGTGGGTGGGGGTGTGCAGGGTGGAGGGTAATGAAGGGGGAGAAATGGTTTAACTGTAATAGCATAATCAATAAAATATATTTAAAAAAAGAAAAAAAACGAAAAAATTGGCAAATGCAGGGAGATTTGCTCATATGCAACCTTCTCTTGCTGCAGGGGCAGGAATACTGCCCCCTGATGGCAGAGAATAGATATGACTGTGGGTTTGGCAACGTGTCATATGAAACATACACATTGGAGGAAAGACAAAAGAGAATCCTTTGGGTGTGAAACAGGAAAAGGTATTTCCAACCAAGCTGATAATTTTGGTAGAGGCTGTGTGGGCTCTTACCTGTTGGTAAGGAAGTGTCCAAAACCCCAAACCGATTCTTAAGTAGCTAACTAGAGATAAAAAGGCTGAACCCATGAGGAAGCTCTTCCCGACTGAAAAGATGCAAGAAAACGTTATTAACACCTCTCAACCAAAACAGTCAAACTTACATGAAAGTGGAAAAGTTCCTTCAAAACTCACCTTACCAAAACTGACCCAAATATTAGCAGAGAATTTCTAAACCTCTTTAACTTTTAAAGAAATGGATTTTTTTGCCCTCCCCACCTCCCTCCCATTTCCACCCTCCCTAGTTTTTGTCCGTGTGTCTTTTATACTTGTTGCTCTAAACCCTTCCCCTTTCCCCCTGAAATTCCCTCCCCTCTTCCCTTTGATGACTGTCAGCCTGTTCTCAATTTCAATGTCTTTGGTTACATTTTGCTGTCTGTTTGTTTTGTTGATTAGGTTCCTGTTAAAGGTGAGATCATATGGTATTTGTCTTTCACTGCCTGGCTTATTTCTCTTACCATGATGCTCTCCAGTTCCATCCATGATGTCCCAAATGGTAGGAGCTCTTCTTTCTTTTTGCTGCATAGAATTCCATTGTGTAAATGTACCACAGTTTTTCGATTCATTCGTTTACTGATGGGCACCTAGGTTGCTTCTAACACTTGGCTATTGTGAATTGTGCTGCTATGAACATTGGGGTGCATAGGTTCTTTTGGACTGGTGTTTCAGGCTTCTTAGGATATAATCCTAGTAGTGAAATTTCTGGGTCAAAAGGTAGATCCATTTTTAGGTTTCTTAGAAAATTCCATACTGCTTTCCACAGTGCTTGTACCATTCTGCAATCTCACCAAAAGTGCACTAGGGTCCCCTTTTCTCCACAACCTCTCCAACACTTGCTGTTGTTGTTTTGTTTATGATGGCCATTCTGACTGGTGTGAAGTGATATTTCGTTGTGGTTTTAATTTGCATCTCTCTGATAACTAGCGATACTGAGCATCTTTTCATGTGTCTCTGGATCCTCTGTATGTCCTCCTTGGAGAAGTGTCTGTTCAAGTCCTTTGCCCATTTTTTAATTGGGTTGCTTGTCTTCTTACAGTGGAGTCATGTAAGTTTTTTGTATATTTTGGAGATTAAACTGTTGTCTGAGGTATCATTGGCAAATATGTTTTACCACACAGACGGTTCTCTTTTTATTTTAATACTGTTTTCCTTGGCCATGCAGAAGCTTTTTATTTTGATGGGATCCCATTTGTTTATTCTTTCCTTTATGTCCCTTGCTTTAGGGGACATATCAGTAAAAATGTTGCTGCATGAAATATCTGAGATTTTCCTGCCTATGTTCTCCTCTAGGACTTTAATGGTGTCATGGCTTATATTTAAAACTTTTATCAACCTTGAATTTATTTTTGTATATGGTGTAAGTTGGTGCTCAAGTTTCATTTTTTTTGCATGTAGCTGTCCAGTTCTCCTAACACCACTTGTTGAAGAGGCTATTTTACTCCATTTTATGTTGCTGCCCCCTTTGTTGAATATTAATTGACCGTAGAGATTTGGATTTATTTCTGGGCTCTCTGTTCTATTCCACTGGTCCATGTGCCTGTTTTTATGCCAGTACCAGGCTGTTTTGATTACAGTGGCCTTGTAATACAGTTTTGTATCAGGTATTGTGATCCCTCCTACTTTGCTCTTCTTTCTCAAGATTGCTGCAGCTATTCTGGGTCATTTATGGTTCCATATAAACTTATGAGCATGTGCTCACTCAGCAGCCTCCCCACTGGCCTGTGCTGCTCTGCTCCTCCTCCATTTCTGCCAATTGCAATCATCTCCATCCTAAGAGCATCACAACCAAAGATACAACGACTGACATGTTAATGATTGGCCAGTGAGGCCATGACTGGCTGAGACAAAGATAATTTCTCTTATCTCTTCTGTGAATAAGCAAGCTTAATGCAGCGTGGCATAAATTTGTGTGATGTTTGGAAGGAGGTCTATTATGAATGAGTTCCTGATTCATGATCATTGCCCTGCAATTCAGGGCAAACTTGATTAGAGCTCACATGCCTGATCTCCGTTTCTTGCCCTTGGACATCCCTGCCAATAAGGAAAAAAAACTTCTCCATCTAATGGCCCTATGGTGTCATGACAGCAGAAGGAGGTATCCCCTACTCACCAGGGCCTGCATGGTCAGGGACATCAGCTGCCAGGTGTCCTAAGGACACCTAAGGACATCAGCTGCCAGGTGTCCTTATCTGGGTTCTCACTCCCAGAGAGTCCAAGCACTAAGTGGCAAAGCTGGGGATAGAGAAAGAAGTCATGAGACACCAGTGTTGGGTCAATAGATGGTCCCAAGCATCACAAAGCCCCAGAGCTCACCTGGGTGTGTTCCCTGTTCCCAGCCTGATGATCTGAAACCAGTGTTGCACTCTGAGAGTGACATGCAGGATTCTCTGCTCTCCAGGATCCATTGTAATGGTACCATAGCTGTGGCTGCTACAAAGAAGGTCAAGATACAGATATCTTACAAGTAATAACTGGGTGAGTACTGAGTTTCCTATTTTAACTAGCTTATGACATCTACAATTATTCAATTCCCTTCTTGATTTCTAAGCACAGCAATTCCTGACTCATGCCATATATAGACTTTTGTTTCCACCTGCAGGGAAACACTGTGGTATTTCCCAGGTGTCATTATTCTTCCTTTTGACACCAGCAGGAGTTCTCCAATGTCCATGGAGACCTCCAGACCCTCACCCCTTCCTGTCTCAAGTTCTCTATTCGCCTGGATACCAAGTAACTAAGAACCTATTTTGTGGTAGAGTTCATCCATTCAACATTGTATTCCACTTTGTGGGATAAAATGCATCCATACCCCCAGTTATATCCTTCACATCCCTGGATGGATGCATTCAGTACTTTGGAAAAGTACTGTGCCTAAGGGCACACAAGAAATAAGGTTACATAGTAATTGGGTTGGAAGGAGAGAAGAGCTTGTAAAACATCCAGAATTGGCCAAAGGATTATGCTTAGTTTTAACTTCAAGGCAAATTCAGATCAAATGAAAAATTATTTTTATCCTTGAATGTTTTGTTCTTTAGAATGATCAAAATTTGTCAGCCCGTCCTGTTGGGTACCTAGGAAAACCCTACCACATGCAATAGGGTGGCCCTATAGGTAGAAGTCAATAATGTCTGTAGGCACCACTTAGCCATGTCTGTACCAGTATAGGAGGCATGGAAGGTGGTCACAGCTCCAGGGAGACCTGCTCATAAAAAGAAATGCCATAGGAGCTGATCTTTGTTATATTCTGGAAAATCCCCACCTGGACCCACAATTTATATATATTCTGCACTAAAAATGACTACACACTATTCCAGATGCTAGGGTTCAGCACTTGACACACCTCAAACTCTGTTGCATCCTGCCTCTTACAGTTTAGAACTGTGCAGACATAGAGGCAAAGACAAACCACACAGAAACTCAAACAAATGTACACTCAATTAATATTTAAAGTGGAAAAATATATCATCTCAGCCCAGATCACAAATCAAAGCTCAATCTTTTGTGACTTTAAGCATCCAATACACACGAAGCAATCCAGGAATGTGGAAACTAGAGTTAAGTTCACAATTTTTCTAGAATTTTGTATATGAAAGTACCATAACCTGAAACATAGTATCTATTTTTTAAATTCATGATGGACCCTGCACACAAAAGATTTGTGCTCCAGGATGGAGGAAAATTACATTTTTACGAAAGGAATATGCAGCAGTCTTATACACAAAAGACTATAGAAGACATAATCTGTCAACTGAAAATTTATGGGTAAATATTGTATTTTCAATAATGTTGGCACAATTTTTTAAAATACATTATGAAAAATGGCGTTTAAATAGTTTATGCAGCAGTAGAAATGGGACAGAGCTGAAGAATCTTAACAGAAATTCCTTGCATCAAATATGTGTTAATTTTCAAATGATTAACATAAACATAACAACCCATTTCAAGACATTTGTGAAAGAAAATGAAGAGTCTTCCTTGATAAAACACAGGAAAGAAAGTTAATTCACAGAAGCAAAAAAAAAAAAAAATGATGCCTATAGATCCATACAAATAAACAAAAACATAAGGCGTAGATTGAAGTGCCAAAAGAACTTTTGAAGCTGATGGACATGCTCTCTGTCTGCATTGAACAATCCCATCTCTGCTAGACTCATGAACAGAGGGCCCTGGGAACTGGGCTAGTGCTATCCAGGATCTGAAGTTCAACTATTCCATTTCATTAGTTGAACATTTATAATCCCATGAAACTAAAAGCTACTGTGTTGGACAGCAAGATCTAGGATTTCAGGTTAAGTAGTTAAAATTGCAAATAGATTAAAGGAAAGAATAGGAAATAAACACAAACAGTCAAATAATCAGAAATGAGGAGGATGGCATGAATACTGATGTAATAAAATGGAAAGAATGTGGAAAGCTTTGACATGACATATAATTTTAAGGGTATGAGCCAGCTCATGTCTCAGCATTTGGCGACTTCACAAGAACAACAAACTGGAGGACATGGTGATGCCAAATGGGTGCTGAAGCCAGTTGCACAAAGAGGCCAATTTCTCTTCTCCCCAGATCACCTTCTGTTCAGCTCCTTCTTTCAGGGACAAAGACATTGATCCTGTTTGACTGCCTTTTATGCTGAGAAGACAGTTTATAAATCTATTTCTGATAAATTCTGATGACACACCCTGACTACATTGATACCTATTAACTTCAAAGGGGTTTTTATCTGTGGGCTACACTGTATTCAACTGGATTAGATTTTCCAGGCTAGTAAAAGATCATAACCCTCAAGAAAGTTACAGTTTAGAGGGCAAAGATGCTAAGAACGTTGTGAAGAGATGTTAGGAAAAACCCTCCATTCCTTTATTCACTTATAGGTATTTCTGAATATACTCTGTTTATAGAAAATATTACATGTCTTGGAACTGAAGCAAAGCATTAACCACAATGTGGTTTATGTAGGAAATGTGGACTTAAAGATAAAATGAAAGAGGAAGAAATCTGAAAGACCAATAATGATGTGACATCTAAGATACATTCCTGGGATGGAGAATTTTAGTGTGAGGGCACTAACTACATAGAACTTTAAAATCCATGTTAAGAATTTATTAACTATGCAAAAAAGTGGGAAAATGACATTATACTTCATTTCTTGGGTAGAGGGGAAATAAAAACGTTACTAGTTAGTAAAATACAATAACTAATTTTACTTCTATGTCATCCACAGTTGATTTATACCTTTGAGAGAAGTTTTTATGATCATGGAGGGAGGCTCTTCTGGCATAAAACTCCTGTTCCTCAAGAGGAAATCACTAAACCAGAGACATAGTAAGTAGTCCATTGTACCTAAGGACATACTTTTTAAAAACTCCCAGGCCACCCTACTAGGTCAGGCAGGTCAAGGTCAGATGGTTCTGGGATGCTCACTAGAGGGTATTTATGAGCTTTGCCATTAACATTCATTCTCCACAGGCTCCTCTTTTCTCTCACTTTCACTACGTGGTTGATAAACTATTTTGCTTGGGAAATAGGTCATTTGGCACGTAGGTGCTTTCAAACACTGGATCTCACATGTTCCTCCACTGTCGTTCATTGGCTATGACATCTCCCTCACAACAGGAAATAAATTGCCTTTAAGCTCAGGCAACTAGTTTATTTCTTCTTTTGAGTTTGTTTCTGATTCCTTCCTGCTGTATTATGAATTTATGTCATAATTTAACATGTATACACTTTACCTTAAATGACTCTCTCTCAATCTGATCCATTTTCTTAGCATTTAAACTGGTTGTGGTATTACTCCACTTTTCATGAGGTTCCACAGTGGACAGTGAAGCTCCAGGTTCCTGATGGCTCCCTCAGTGCTGCCAGCTGAGGATCCGGACTTCCTGCTCATAGACCTCCCTCCCCAGGAAAGTCAGAGGGACCCTGTGCCCTTGAATTGCACCCCGCTTTTGCAATTCATGATGTTCCCATGGCATTTTTTTTGTCAGGAATTAATTTTATTGATGACATACACCTGTGATTTTCAAATGGTGTGCCAGGAGAATGTTTAAAACATGCCCCAACTGACTATTTAATCAGGGGCATTGACATCTTTTCCCTTAGACTGTCATATAAAAAAATGACAACAGCCAACTCAAGCATCACCACCTGATGTGAACATCTTGTCTTGAAGCACAAATATATAGCACACACAATAGAGTTGCATCTGATTGGTCTTGTCAATAATAAGGTGGCATCTCATTGGTTCATTCTTGGTACCAGAAGTCCTTATATACAGATGTAGTCACCTGATTTTTAAAAAATCACATTGGAACAAAAAGGGTGCGTCATCATTATTATTATTAGTTGTAGCATATAAATCAAAATTATGGCTATTTTTGTTAAATTATGAAAAATACATATGTGTGTCATTGTTGTGCTGTAAATTTTAGTAATCTGTTTATGCGTGCCTTGAAATAAAAAAGGTTGAAAATCGCTGCCTAGCAGCGATAAATATTCCCTCTTTTATTAATCCGATCAGGTTTCCTGAGGTGACTATGGAAGGTAGCCTTTACACACTTGTTTCTGTGTGAATCCAGTGAGGGATGGAGGGTCTCAAGAGACATCAGGGATGTGCGGAGACCATGCGCTGCCAATCAGGGGAACGAGAGGGTCTGCATTCCATTCATTCCCCAGTAGGCCTCATCCCAGCGTCAGGTACAGAGAGGAGACCCCAGGCAGGAATAAGTCAGAAAGCCCTTGTCCTAAGGTGCCTCTGCCGTAGGTTTCCCTGGAGCCGATGGGGGGATCAGAACCAAAAGTGGAACAGATACCTGGGATCCTGTGGTAGCAACCCAGAGTTCCACAAACAGGATCACTGTGACTAGGCTGGTGACTACTGTGTTAATCTCCCAACTCACTGATTCCAGAAGCGGGGAGTTTGGGTCTGGAGGGGAGTCCATAAATTTGTGATCTGAAAAGGAATACTCCACACACTGGAGAATGACCTGTGATACTGGAACTCGGTTTCCAGTTCAGCGGGATACTCAAAGTTCTGGGGTTGGTGACTCAGAAGGTGATTTGGAGGAGCTAGGAGTTTTAAAGGTGGGGCTTGTTGTGCGTGGAGCCTCACAGTCTTCAGCTTAACTCCCCGTCTTTCCATCCTACATTTCTGCCTACTGTGCTTGAGTCACCCTATTTCCTTCCGGAGTGGCATGGGTGTCCTAAACCTTGGGGTGGGGTTTAGCATTCAGTGATGAACATAGGTAAAGGAAAAACTTTTCGTGGAGCCACAATTGCTTAATGTATGGGATTTTCCGTGGCAAAAACTTCAACACAGCTCCAAAGACACTGTGTTTCTGCACATGTCCAGTGACTCCCTCATTCCCTTGGATTCTGAGCTTCTGGTGCTCCACACTGTTTCACAAGTTCACTGATAATGAGAACCGAAACCAGAACCACCAAAGGGGGATTGAATAGGTGTGTCCCAGGGATTTCAATCTATGGTTTACAGGTGTGCACGTGTCTTTCATGGAGATCCAAGGGTGTTTCCCTTTGCTGAGACAAGGAGAGAACATGCTACTCAAGTCTCCTCATCAAGCATAAGAGAGTCCCTTTTGCAAAAGGGAAACTCAGAAACTCAACTATGGGAAGGACACCATGGTGAACAATGTCTCTCCAGGACCTGTTATGTGTATTTGTCTGTAATGACATTGACACCCTGCAAGCATAGAGAGACTGGGTACCATGCTGTGTGACTACACACACCACAATTTCCCATGACAAAAAGGATGATGATCAAAATCATGGGGGATAGTAACCTAGATTAAAAAGACCATCACAGTGACATAAATGATGAGAATTCTAAGACTGATCATCACTACATTCTTCAGAGGAGTAAATGATTGTGCAGAATCTGCTCAGTGCATAAGGCACCCAATACATTATGAAGGTAACACCATGCTAGGATTGCACCAGGAATTCCTTCCTGAAGGGCAGGAGGAAGGAACAGTCATTTGTTCGTTTTAAGGAAATCATCTGTACAGAATGATGAGGTTGACCTTGACCTAGACTGAACTTGTCCTGAAGTAGAAACTGGAGGGAGCTTGATTCAGAAGGTAACTTGACCCTCACCTCTTGTGCTTCTCAAATATGGCTGCCCACTACTACCATCGCAGGAGCTTTGAAATTCCCAGCGACTCCCACTCTGACGGGCAAAAAACTTAGAATTACTTAGAGTGGAAGTCAAGAATGAGTGTCTGTAAAAACTGACCAGTTGAGCCCAATGTGGGCCAAAAGCACACTCAGCCTGCATACAAGCAAACTGAATTTCAAGCTAAATCAGACTCAGGACAGCATGTCTTGAATATTCACATACTGATCCTGTTCTGCTTGGTGAGCCTGAGGTTCTGCATGTCTAAGAGACTGCAATCTGTACTAACAGACTCACTTTGCTTCTCCATGAAATGACTTTTGGGGAAATACCACTGCTTTTAAAATGTCAGGAAATGCTCAAAAACGAAGACCAAGTGCAACATATATTTCACAGAATTTTATTAAAAATGAAAGAGAGATGTAAACACAACTTTATTAGGACATTTCATAAACAGAGGTACAAAGTCAGCAGAAAGGGCCTCATACTGCTTTCCACTGAATATCCCCACATAGTGGACACTCTCCCCTTGAGCAGGCACTGCTTCAAACCTGCAGTGCTGTCCCCAGGACTGTGCCCATTGTCCCCAAAGTCAGACAAACCTCACATGAATTCATTACCTGGGTTTCTACTTACAGTACAATTTAATATATCTATTCCACACTGAATAATTTCCTATCCATCAATTTAAATTTATCAAATTAACTTCACAAACTAAAAATAACATTAGCAATATCACCTAAAATACAGGACTTAATAAACAAATACTTTTAGAAATATCACTTAACCCACATGATTAAAAAGTGCAGTATTTACAGATGTGTGTCCCAAAAACACTATCTGGGTTCCCACCAGTTGTCCACACAGCACAGCAGGGGAGTGACTCCCCAGAAACAGCTGCTTCTGGTGACTTCTGATCTCTGGTTCAACAGTCACCTCCAGATCACCTGGGATGGAGGACAGGTATCCCAGACATTGCATCTCAATAGTCATCACTGTCTTCAGAGGAGTAAAAGAACTGTAAGTCCTCCTACCAGACAATCCAAGTGACAGGGACAGAGGGTCCCTCTTGCACCCTTGGGGAGAGAAGGTTCTGAGCAAGAGTAGCAGGCAGCAGTAAGAGGGTAGTCAGGAACTTGGATCCACACTTGCCTCTCTTTAACCTTCTCAAGAGCATTCGGAGGGGCTGGCTGGGCCTCTGGGGAGTCGGAGGGTGTGGGACACAAGGCAGGTGTTGATAGTGCTAAGGAGAGGTCCATTGGGTGGAGGCTGCAGGTCAACACTTTGTCCCTGGGCATGTGTCTTCCTGGGAGACTGAGGTGCGAGTGCAGGTCTGAGTGCAGGAGCACTCGCTAGAGGAAGGCCTGGTTGCAAACACCTCATGTCCGCCCTTGACATGGTCTTAGAGGGGGTCGGGCAGGTTCAGAGTTTGGGCATCTTTTGGAGATTCTGGCAGGTCTGCATAGGGCTCTGTGCAGCCCTCTTGCCAGGTGACTTGTGGCTGACATTGGCGTCGTGGCAAAAACTGAGCAGCAGCATGTCCCACACTTGGTGACTTCAGGTCCTGGTGCTTGGCCTGGACCTGAGTGATGAGGGCAGGACCTAGGCCATGTGACTTGGAGCCAGGACCCTGGACAAAGCCTGTGCCTGCTAGGTGATGGCTGTCAGTGACAGACACTCCCTGTCCCTTACTTAGCACACATGGTAGTAAGGTGCTCCTTTCACCACTGTGCATGGGAGACAGTGTGGATATCATGTCAGGTTTTCTGACAGGGGACCTACTGATGAAACTGGATTCTCCCACACATCTTCACCAGGTTGTGTGGATAGGCATAGGCTAGGTTGGATGCTGGAGGAAAAACAACAAGAGATTACACAGTAGAATTTCCTCTCCATCAAGTACAAAATAAGAGGAAACAAAGTAGGAGGACAAAGATCTTAAAACAGGACATGCAAAGAAATTGCTGTGCCCACATTCAGGGTACAAATGAGAATGTTGCTAACCTCAGAGCTCGTCACTGGGACAGAAGTCACAAAGTCCCCTCCATACCAATCCTGACAGTAGACAAAATGCAGAATTCTTACAAGTGTCCCCTGTTAGTGAAGAGAAACAAGCCCTGGGCTTTGCTCATTCAGGGAATGGACACAACTCATAGTGTTTGGGGGCAGTTTGACAACTATTGAGCTTGGGAGGTAATTTGGATCCAGGAGTCCCATTTTCAACATACCAATTCTCCCCTAAGGTATCACAACTTCTGGAAATATCTAGTGGGGTCATGACCTCACCGTCCAGCAGCACGTTGACTGCCCACATGCAAGTGTAAGGCACAATCAGAGACACCCCAGAAGGTAAAAATGGGAAAATACCCCCCAGGAACCATCTAGGTCCCAAAAGAAGTCCCACTATTCCCTCCCATGGGAACACACTGAGGGAAGTCGGGTGACCCCGAGGAAAAGCCAGGACACTGGGGACACTCACCCTTACATAGCCGCAGAATTCTGTCTGATCTTTCCAGGATGGCTGAAGTCTTAGCAGGGGTCTTCTGGAAAATCTCTGGAGCAGAGCCTGTCTCTGCTGGTCTTCTTGGCTGCAGGACACAACATGGTGAGTGAAAGTCAATCCACTCCTTGTCCTCAGTAGAGACAATACTTTCTGTGGCCTAGGACCTAACCATCTTCCTGTGTGAGCCAGAGACTGATGCTAGGTTCCTTTGCCACACTGGCCCTTTCATCCCCTCAGACCATCCCGCCCCCTCTTTTTCCAGGGAACCCTGCAAAATTGTCTATAGATGACTTTTTTTTCCACACAATGACCACTCTGCATTCCTTCTAGGAGACCCAGGTGGACACTCCCCTGCCACAGGCCTGAACTGCCTCAGTGATCCCCCAGCGAGAGAATGACCACCTGAGTGTGATCCTGCACACAGGGGTCTCCTTCTCCCTGTCCCCTTCCTAGCCTGGACTTGGAAATGCAGACCCTGGGAGATAAGGGACTTCAGCCCCAAGAATTTCCCCCAAGGTTGGGCTCCAACACCCACAGTGCTCACTTACATATCTGTTCCTTCTCCCTGGAAGGCCTGGCTGTGGACCCTGGGTTCCTGGAGTCCCGGTGTGAACACAGTCTCTGGTTCTCCTTCCCATATGGGAGCCTAGTGGCTGGGATGCTAAGGCCCCATCCCAGCACTTCATGGAACACTGGTTATTGCTTGCGTTGTGCCCAAAGGCTCCAAAGTCCTTGCTTTTCACCTGAGGGGGGAGAATTGGGACAGTGAGTCAGCCCAAACAACAGGCAGATTTGAATAGGGATTAAAAGGATTGACTTACAGACTGTAAATATGGCTTAGGGACTAGAACGAAAGCCTAGAGCTCCCCCCGTGCCTGCTATTGGACACATACAGGTGGTCCCACAGCCTGAGGTAGTAAGTGGTACGCAGGAGAGATAGTTTCAGGGCTAAGCTTGTCCAAAATAATTTGGATACAAAACAGGCTGCAGGGGCACTAACAAGGAAATGAGGTTGCTTCCCTGAAACCAAGGAACCAAAGTGTCTGGTGAATATGAGCCAAACAGCTGTCCCTTAAGAGGGAAAAGACCCAACAATTATGGTCACAGAACATGCCATGTCCTAACTCTGTGTATCTAGCACCTGCCACCCCATTGCTCCCAAGAGCACCAAGCCACTACTCACCCTTGGGTCCCCCTCCTCTGCTGGGGGAACCCTGAGAGCCACCAGGGACCTTGGCTGCTTCTGCTCTTTCTGGGCCCTCAGGGGTTGGTGGGGCCCAGCGTGTGCATGACGATTCCCCGTCTACCATAGTGTCTTGAGGCTTTGCCTCAGTTTTACTGAGCTATAAATGTGATGGACTCCGGAGGGGAAAAATATTAAGTCTTTAGAAATCACACCGAGGTAAAATCTCCTCATGCAGATTCTGCCCCAAGTGGGCATGAAGGAGCCTCATGATCACTCAGGAAAGCCACATGTCCATTCTTTTGATGCCTCTTTCTTAGGCCAGTGATCCTTCTGCACTGATTACCAATCCCTAGGACAGTTTTCAAACCTGACTGGCCATCCCCAGGGAAGAGCTCTAATCTGACTGAACTCCCCCAAAGAAGGGTTCAAACATGACTGCCCACCCACCAGCGCAAGTCTCTAAGCTGACTGCCTAACCCTGGGACCTGACCCTAAAAAAGACTGCTTATTCTCAGGGTAGGACTCTAAGGTGAGACACCTGAGGCTCACCTGGTGAAATGGGATGAGTTATCTAAGAGATCTTGGTTAGTACTGTCCCCCGAACCCTACCAGGACAAAGAAAGGCATTATTTCCCCGACTTACACCATCATCATGGCTATGCTGGATAATGTACCTCAAATACCAGAAAAGCAAAATGAACATGCTGTCTTCTTGGACATTTGAATTTACCAAGGCACAGAAGATGGAGCAGTTTCAAATGCAAATTCGAGATAAAAATATTTTCTCCACTGCTAGAATGAAAACTTCACTGCTGACAGGCTAGTCTGTAATTTTAAATAAATAAATTGTACCTCCATTTACTTTTATTTTTAAATATATTTTATTGATTATGCTATTACAGTTGTCCCATTTCCCCCCCCATCATTTCCCTCCACCCTGCACAGCCTCTCCCACCCACATCCCCCCCTTTAGTTCATGTCCATGTGTCATAAATTCTTCAGCTTCTACATTTTCTACACTATTCTTGCCCTCCCCCTGTCTATTTTCTATCCACCATCTATGTTACTTATTCTCTGCACCTTTTCCTTCTCTCTCCTCCTCCCACTCCTCTGTTGCTAACCCTCCATATGATCTCCATTTCTGTGCTTCTGTTCCTGTTCTAGTTGTTTGCTTTTGTTTTAGGTGTGGTTCTTAATACCTGTGAGTTTGCTGTCTTTTCACTGTCATATTTTTTATCTTCTTTTTCTTAGATAAGTCCATTTAACATTTCATATAATGAGCTTGGTGATGATGAACTCCTTTAACTTGGCCTTATCTGAGAAGCACTTTATCTTCCCTTCCATTCTAAATGACAGCTTTGCTGGATAGACTGATTTTGGATGTAGATCCCTGCCTTTCAAGACTTCAAATACTTCTTTCCAGCCCCTTCTTGCCTGGAAAGTCTCTTTTGAGAAATCAGCTGACAGTCTGATGGGAACTCCTTTGTAGGTGACTGTCCCCTTATCC
Source organism: Glossophaga mutica (assembly GCA_039655065.1). Lineage (NCBI taxonomy): Eukaryota > Metazoa > Chordata > Mammalia > Chiroptera > Phyllostomidae > Glossophaga > Glossophaga mutica. The sequence goes on from CM077317.1 coordinate 14,972,830, forward strand.
CTTGCTGCTTCTAGAATTCTCTGCTTCATTTTAATCTTGGCTAATGTAATTACGATGTGCCTTGGTGAGTTCCTCCTTCAGTCCATCTTCTTTGGGACATTCTGGACTTCCTGGTAGCCTGTTTCCTTTGCCAGATTGGGGAAGTTCTTCTTTATTATTTGTTCAAATAAGTTTTCCACTTGTTGCTCTTCTTCTTCCCCTTCTGGTACCCCTATAATTTGGATGTTGGGACATTTAAAGATGTCCCAGAGGTTCCTAAGCCTCTCCTCATTGTTTTGAATTCTTCTTTCCTCATTGTTTTCTGTTTGGTTGTTTCTTTCTTCCTTCTGGTCCACTCCATTGATTTGAGTTCCAGTTTTCATCCCATCTCTGTTGGTTCCCCATGCATCTTCCTTTGTTTCACATATTGTAGCTTGCATTTTTTTCATCTAATTTGTGAGGAAAATCAACCAGTTCTGTGAGCATCCTGATCACCAGGACTTTGAACTGTGCATCTGATAGGTTGGCTATCTCTTTGTCGCTTAGAGGAACTGGCTCTGGGGATTTGATTTGTTCTCTGGTTTGGTTATTTTTGGTGGTTTCTTTCTTTTGTTTTGTTTTTGGTCTGGTCGTGGCTGTTACATAGTGAGGGTTGGAGCCTTAGGTGTTCCCCAGGGCGGGGCAGCCCAGTTGCTGGGTTGTGACGCTGAACGTGGTGGTGGGCTCTGAGAGAACGGTGCCTGCTCCAGTCTCTCCTGGATTTTAGTCCCCTCCGCCACTTCCCCTTCACCTGGATTACCTGCGTGTGCGAATGTGGGACCACCTGGTCAGCCAGCCGCCTTGTGCAGCCTCAGTGGGTCTGCACAGTTGCCACCCTGTGCCCGGGGTCTGCCAGCTTCTGCCTGTGGGCCTGGGGTCTGCTAGCCACTGCCTGCATGCCTGGGAATTGCCAGTCACTTCTGCCTGCATTCCTGGTCCGCACATCCACCTTTTCCTGCCACGACTCTGCCGCTCTTACCGGTCTGGAAGAATGGTTGTTGGACTTCCATACAGTTCAATTTTCTATAGGTTCTGGTTGTTTTCTTGTGTCTAAATATTTGTTGTCCTTAATTTTGGTTGTGAAAGGAGGCGCAGTGTGTCCACCTATGCCTCCATCTTGCCTGCCCATTTTCTATTCTTAGCAACTTTCCAATAAATGTGAAATGAATGTATTTTTTAAGGACTTTATTTTCTTTTAGACAGATGGGAAGGCAGGGAAAGAGGGAGAGACACATCAATGCGCGGTTGCCTCTCACATGCCTCCACTGGAGACCTGGTCTGCAAACCAGGCATGTGCCTTCACTGGGAAACGAACTAGTAACCCTTTATTTCACAGTCTGGGCTGAATCCACTGAGTTGCACTAGCCAGGGCTAATGTGTTTCAATTATGTCCAAACATGTCAGTTACCACCCAGGACACCCGGTTTCTATAATGGCTCAGCCCCAGCTCCTACAGATCGCAGTGCTGGGTCCACTTCCTTGCATATTGACACTTGGAAAAACCATTAGCATTGGGAAGATGCCTTTTGTCCTCCTCTCACCCAGATTTACCATACAAATGAAGAACACTTACTCGACTCCCTAAAGCCCAACCATCCCTAGTTGCTAGTGTCCAATTTCTTGGAGGGACAGACCAACATCCAGAAAGAAACAAAACCCATTTGAGGTTGCCTAGGTGCTTTGTGCACCAGCGGATTCTCAGAACCATCGTTGCTGGACCAGCTTCACCTGATGCGGTGCACCTTCAGTGAATTGACAGGATACTGGGGGAGGTTCCCGTACTCCTGTGCTTTTAGGCAGGCTGCAGGTCTCACGAGAACACCCAGCTATCAATCACATATGCATATTCCCGTGGAGGAAAGCGAGAGCAGCCCGTCACATTAGCATAATCCCCAGGGAGGAAGGCAGGTCCCCTAGGGACACCTGTCCTCCCTCCTTTACATTTTGCAAGGGTGTGCTCAATGTGACTTACCAGCTTCCTGGTAGGATGCTGCACCTCGTGTAAGAAAAACGAGCCCCAGTGGTATGCGGGATTTCTCCTTGTGCATCGCCCATCGACCGAGGTCTACACAGTGAGTGGACATGGAGGAAAGGGCTGATCACAGTGTCTTTTGGCACCAATCCCGCGGCGCCCCGGGGCCCCATCACCATCGTTTGCTCCCGCCAACCTGGGTGCCATCAGAACCTCCGTGTCAGCAATGCCTCCACTATCACCACAGACCTGGTCTGTCCCCTGTCTCCGCTGGCTTCCTCGCTGTCTCTGTATGCAGCGGCACAGGTCACTACGATTTGTCCTTTCAGACTGGATAATTTGCATTTTGCCTTGCCACTCAAGTTCCTGGTCCTGTATAAATGGTCCCCGCTTGGACATAGGGAGCCCCCTGTCCCTGCTTGTCTCAATCTGTTCCCGTGTATAGAAGGGGACACATTGGGACTTTCTTATCCAACCGCTGCTCCCTCTGGTAGGCAATTGATTCTTTCCGTCATCTCTTGCATCAGCCACCTGGTCATGTTTAGTTTTCGGAGCTCATATGGCATGTATTAAGACACATATAGGAAGGGAAACGCAAATCCTTCCTTTCAGACACATTCTTTTTTATTCCCCAGACCATCGAGCACTCCAAAGCAGCTCACCAACCCTGGCCACCATTGGCGCCCACACAGGTGGGCATCTGCACTTCTCAGTGGTGCGGGTGCAGGGGCAGTGGCTGCATCTCATCATCTGCATATATTTGCCCTCCCCGTGCCCTTTGCATTTTCCTGGTATTTACTGTTGATTATCCTGCCCCCATGGTAACCCTGGTCAAAGGCCTGGAACACCGTCCCCACCCTTCGGGTTCCTCAGGTGGCGCCACTGAACCGGCGGGGATTTCCCACAGCCGCCTGGGGCTCCGTGTGGCCACCCCGCTCCCGGCGGATGCCTGTCTGGGCCCTTCCACGCATTGGACGTTACTCAGCTGGGCCACCCTGCGTCTGAACCAAGTGTTCAGATCCTCTACTCTCAGGATCACCCTTCGAGTTCCGCTTAACCGGCTCCTGTCTGAACTATATGTCCCTTCTACCGCCTACATTTTTTGGTGAAAATCATTTGTATTTCCCTCTACTAGACTGAAATCCTCACAGCTCAGAGGCTCACTGTTTTTATAAGACAAATTCTGTCCTCTACTTTCTATTGTAAAAGAGATTCTAATATATACGAGTTAAGTCCATTGGCTGGGTGAGCGGTGACAGGAAGCCAATTCGAGTGCCCAAACGGGGCATTCACGTTTCTCTTCCACACTGTGTCTTAGTAGACGCAGTACGAGCACCTCAGACTTGCCACGACCAGGTGGCCAGAGCAAGAGATGCACTGTTGTCTGTGGTAGCTGGGGGTGAGCCGTAATAGAAACCGCGTGACCCTGGGCCATAAGTGAGAATTTAGGGCATAGTTCAAACACATTCATTTCACATTTATTGGAAACTAGTTAACAATAGAAAATGGAGCGCAAAATTATGCATTTAAAACAACAGATTAGCCCTTAAGCAGTGACGTTTTCAGTCTAGCAGAGGTGAAACTATGTCCGTCTCAGCGAATTTGCGTTTGAAAGTGCCTCCTCTTCTGTCTGATGGGAAATTCAAATTTCCCAGAAGACCGCATGTTATCTTTGGGTTTCTGGTGTGTGAGGTACATGATCCAGTGCAGCACTGATGATGGTGTAAGTCTGGGGAATAGTGTCTTTCTCTGTCCTAGTAGGGTGCAGGGGACAGCACTAACCACAGTCTCTTAGATCACTCATCCCATTTCACCTGGCGATCCTCAGGTGTCTCACCGCAGTGTCCTGCCCTAGGAATAAGTAGTCTCCTGAGGGTTGGGTCCTGAGTTTAGGCAGTCAACTTAGAGCCCTGCCCTGGGGGTTGGCAGTGAGGTTTGAACCCTGCCCTGGGGGTGCACATTGAGATTAGGGTCCTCTTCTGGGAGTTGGCAGTCAGGTTAGAGATCTCCCCTGGGGGTTAGCACTCAGGTTAGAGCCCTGCCCTGGAAGTGGGAAGTCTGGTATGAATCCTGCCCTGAGGCTTGTCCTTCAGGGAAGCAAGATCACCATTCTCAGGTGGAGGGGTCACAGGGCTGGATATGCAGTTTTCTTGAGTGATCATGAGGTATCTCTTTGTCCACTTGGGGTAGAACTTCTATGAAGAGTATGTCCTCTCTGTGGGATTTTTAAAAGCTTTCTTTTTTCCCCGCTGGAGTCCCTCACATATATAGCTGAGTAAAACTGAGGCAAAGCCTCAGGACGCTGTGACAGATGGTGGGTGGTCATCCACAGGTCAGGACCTCCAAACCCCTGTGGTCCCAGAAAGGGCAGAAGCAGCAAAGGCCCTGCTCGTTTTCAGGACACCCCAGCAGAGGAGGAGGATCCCAGGGTGAGTGGGGTCTTGGTGCTGTTGGGAGCGTGGGTGTGGCAGGTGCTGGAGACACTGAGTTTGTACATGGCATATTCTGTGCCCATAATTGAGAGGTTCTTTCCCTCTTAAGGTACAGCTGTTGGGGTCATATTCTCCAGGTAGTTTGGTCCCTTGGTTTCAGAGCAGTAACCTCATTTCCTCATTAGTGTCCTTGCAGCCTGCTTTGTGTCCAGATGATTTCATTCAGTCAATTTGTACCTTCTTAGACATGAAACTGTCTCTCCTGCATTCCTCTCATTAACTTGGGGTGTGGGAACCCCCTTAATATTTCCAATAGCAGGCACCAGGTGAGCCCTAAGTTTCTTCCATAGTCCCGAAACCATATTCACAGTCTATAAGTCACTGCTCTGAATCTCTGTTCAAATCTGCCTGTGGTTCTGGCTGACTCACTTTCCCAATTCTCTACCCCTAGGAGAAATGCAAGAACTCTGGGTCTTTGGGCACAAGGTAAGCAACACCCCATGTCCCATGAAGCACTGGGATGGGGTTCTAGCCCCCCAAACGCTGGGATACCATAAGATGAAGGAGAACCAGGAACTGTGAATCTCCAGGACCCAGGGAACAAAGTGCTGCCTGCCAGGCCTCCCAGGGAGAATGAGCAGAGGGCCAGGTGAACACTGTGGAGTTTGTCGCCGAACCTTGGGGGAAATGCATGGGGCTCAAATCCTTTATCTCTCCATGGTCTGCATTACTATCTCCAGGCAAGGATGGGGACAGGGAGACAGAGAGAAGGAGACCCTTGTCTCCAGGGTCACACTCAGTTGGTCAGCCCCCCCCCCCACGGTGTATCACTGGGGCAGTGGAGGCCATTGGTAGGGATGGGGTCACCTGAGGCTCGTCTAAGTACACAGACAGAGGCCATGGTGTGGAGTGAAAGTCCTTTAAGGACAAGCCTGGGGGTCTCCCTGGAGGAGAGAGTGATGGAAGGTCTGAGAGGACGGGACAGCCAGTATGGGAAAGGCATCTGGCTTCAGTTTCTGTCTCTAATGGGAAGAGGGTCAGGGCCAGTGCCACAGAACATTTTCTTTCCACTGAGAAAAGGAGTGGAGTGACTAACTTACCACATTGTGTCCTGCAGCCATGAAGACGAGGAGAGACAGACACTGCTCCAGAGATTTCCCAGAACCCTGGGGAGGCTGCAGCCTTACTGGAAAGATCAGACAGAATCCTGTGACTACATAAGGGTAAGTGTCCACTATGTCCTACCTCTTCTACTTCTCGGGGTCAACCCCACCATCCTCAGTTTGTTCCTATGGGAGGGCATTGAGGTACTTCTATTGGGACCTACCTGGTTCCTGGAGGGTATTTTCCTGATGTTACCTTCCAGGGTGCCTCTGATTGTGCCTCACACTTTCACATGAGCCAACACTGTGCTGCTGGAGGGTAATGTCATGAAATCTCTAGATCTTTCCTGATGGTGGGATCCCTTGGGGGATAACAGGCATGTTGAAATTGGGGCCCCTACACCCATATTACCTCCCAAACTCATTAGTTATCAAACTTCCCTCAAACACAGTGAGTTGTGTCCCTTCCATGAAATAGGGAAGCACTAGTCTTCTTTCCCTTCAATGACAGTGGACACTTGTAAGAATTATGCATTTTTGCCTGCTGACAGGTTTTGTAGAGAGGGGACTTTGTGACATTTGTCACAGTGACCAGCTCTGAGGTCAGGTACCTCCTCATGTGCACCCTGACTGTGGGCACAGCAATTTCTCTGCATGTCTCATTTTAAGATTGTTGTTCTTCTACTTTGTTTCCTCTTAATTTGTCCTTGATGGAGAGAAAATTTTAAAGTGGAATCTCATACTGTATTTGCCTTCAGCACCCCAAATCCCCTATGCTAGTCCACAAGACCCAGAGGCTATGTGCTGGAGACACTGGTCTCACCAGTAGGTCCCCCGTCAGGAAACCTGATGAGACATGCACAGTGACTCCCATCCACAGAGCTGAGAGGACTACCTTCTCACCACTGGGGATAAGTAAGGGACAGGGAGTGTCTGTCTCTGAGAGCCATCACCCAGCAAGCACATGCTTTGTCCAGTGTCCTGGCTCCAAGGCATGGAGTCCAGGTTACGCCCTCACACCTCAGGTACAGGCCAAGAACTCAGATGTGAAGTCACCAAGCATGGGACAGGCTACTGCTCACAATTCTTGCCAGGACTCCAAAGTCAGCCACCACAAGGCACCTGGCAACAAGGCTGCACAGATCTCTGTGTAGATTTGCCAAAATCCACCAAAGAAGCCCAGACATGGCCATTGCCAACCCTCCCTCCCCCCCGCCGAGAAGATACCCTGAGAGAAGACCAGGGGTGTGCCCAACATTGTCCTCCACCAATTGCTCCTGCACTGAGACCTGCACTGGAACCTCAGGCTTCCAGGAAGACACCTGCCTAGTTACAAAGTGTTGACCAGTGGTCTCCAAACAAGGGACCTCTCCTGAGCAGTTCATACCTGCCTTGTGTCCCAGCACCCTCCAGTTACCCTGAGGGCCAACCAGCCCCTCAGAATTGTCTTCAGAAGGTTAAAGAGAGGCCAGTGGAGCTTCAGGCTCCTGACCATTCCTTCAGTACTGCCTGCTGAGGACCCTGCCCTCACTGCACAGAGCCCTCCCTCCCCAGGGATGTCAGAGCACCCCTATGCTTGTGTTCCATCACACGCCCTCTATGAGGTCCTGCATGTCTCCTCCTTCTTGAAAGAATACGTGGACATGCAGGTGTCCTATTCCGCTAAAGACAGAGATAGCCAGTGAGACCCCCATGTCTGCTTGACGTGTCCTCCACACCGGGTGACCTGGAGGTGACTGTGTGACCAGGGCGGGGAAGTCACCAGGAGGTGCTGATTCTGGAGAACCGTCCACTCCCCTGCTGTGCTTTGTGGACAACTGTTGAGAACCTGGACAGTGTTGTTTTTAGTATGTGAAGTTAATTTTGTATATTTAAATTGGTGTATAAGAAATTAAGTCAGTTTGAAATAGTAGCTTTTAAATTGTACTGTAAATAGGAAGCTGGGTAATGAATTTATGGGAGGTTGGCACCTGCCTCACTCTTGACACAGGGCACAGGACTGGGAATAGAACTGAAGTTTTGAAGCAGTTCTTGTTGGAGGGATGTCTGATCACAAGGCGGAGTTGTTCAGTGGAAAGCATGATGGCGCCCCTTATTCTGACTTTGTAACTTTTGTTTTTGAAATGGCCTAATAAAGTTGTGTTTACAAGTCTCTTCTGTTTTAGATAAAATTTTGACAATGAGGACCTGCAGGTGTCCTACTCTTCTGACAACAGGGATGGCCAGTGAGATCCCCACATTTGCGAGACCTGTCCTCCACACTGGGTGACCTGGAGGTGACTGTTGGACCAGCGAGGGGAAGTCACCCAGAGCTGTTGATTCTGGAGAAGCATCCACTCCCCTGCTGTGCTGTGTGAACAACTGTTGGGAACCGAGATCGTGGTTGGGGACACACATGCATAAATACTACACTTTCTAATCATGTGGAGTAAGTGATATATGAAATGTTATTCTTTTATTAAGCCCTGTAGGTTAGGTGTTATTGCTGGTGGTGTTTTTAGTATGTGAAGTTAATTTTGTAAATTTAAACTAGTGTATAAGAAATTAAGAAAGCTGGAAATAGTAGCTTATACATTGTACTGTAAAGAGGAAGCTAGGTAATGAATTTATGGGAGGTTGGCACCTGCCTCACTTTTGACACAGGGCATGGGACTGGGAATACCACTGCAGTATTGAAGCAGTATCTGCGTGAGGGGAGTCTGATCACTGGGTGAAGTTTACAATGAGAAGCAGAATGGCGCCCCTTAGTCTGATTCTGGTGTAGCTTGAAATTAGGTTTACTTGTATGCAGACTGAGTGTGCTTTAGGCCATATTGGGCTCAATTGGTCAGTTATCATAGAAACTCATTCCTGAGACCCACTATAAGTATTTAGAAGGTTCTGTGTCTGACAGAAGGAGAGGCAGTAGGCATTTCAAAGGTCCCCAGATTGTGTAGTGGGCAGCGGTATTTGAGAACCACTAGAGGTGAGGGTCAAATTATCTTCCGAGTCAGATTATCTCCATTCTCTACTTCAGGACAAGTTCACACTTGGTCAAGGTCAACCCTGTCGACCCTGTAGAGATGATTTCCTTAAAAAGAGCACATGACTGAACCTTTCTCTGGCCTTCTAGGAAGCAATTCATGCTACAATTCTAGGACAGTGAGTTCCCTCATAGTGGACTGGGTGCAATGTCATGCACTGAGCTCAAAGTCTTCCTGTTCCCTCCATACATGTTTCTGAAAGGCTGAAGGCTCGGGGGTGGGCCAAAGAGGCTGACGTTTCAGGTGGCCCCCCACAGTGATGCAGCTTCCCACTTCACTCAGCGCGAGGATCACACGGTCTCTTTCCCAAAGGAGGCTGTCGCCTCCGGGGCCTGCCAGAAGTGCCCCACACTGTCTATGGCAGGCACCGAGTTTTCCACGTGGAACTGCGGTTTACATGGCCGGCTATGCCATCCCCTAGAGAGAATCACCACCAACCAATGCCTCCCCATATCCCTAGGCGAACACCAGCCACCTCCTCAACCCCAGGGGACTCTGCCCACCTCCTGCTTGTGTGTCAGGAAGATCATCTCATCTCCACCGGCTTCAGTTGGCTGATTGGAAAGCGTGGTGTCAGTCCATACATTTAGTACCGCACCCACCTCCATGGGCACTCACCCGGTGCCCGGTTCTGCAGAAGGGACTGCTGGACCTGCTGCGGGGATGTGGCTGGATGAACGCCCGCTCACTTGCTCACTTGCTCGCTCATGAGGATCTCTCTGTTTCCCCTGCACAGCCCCACCCATTGCCATCCTGAGTTTGGATGGAATACACATCTGAAGCCACTCATTGTGTAGTTTGAGATTCCATCTACGGGGTTCTGATGTTTGTCCTACCTGTGGCCGGAATGCCCGTGAAGCCCCAGGCCAACTTGTGCATGTGGGGTAACTTTGGATGGATTTCTCTTACAAGTAGTCATTATGATATGCCTGCCACATGCAGGCGTGTTCTCAGCCTCTTCCACCAATGTCCTTGGGAGCCCTGGATGGCTCCCTGCCAAAAAAGGAAACTGGACTACCAACTGACACCACACGCAAAGATACACTCAAGATGGATAAAACATTCAAATGTAAGTCAGAGCACCCTACAAGTCCAGGAAATTTTCAGATATTCCATGCAGCAATGTGTTCACTGATATGTCCCCTAGAGCAAAGGGTGTAAAGATAAGTGTTAACAAATCGGATGACATCCCGCTCAAAAGCTTCTGCACGGCTCAAGAAAGCAGCAGCAACATAAAAAGGAGTGACCCTCTGCAACAACGTGTGACTGATCGCCAGACTCTTGGATCACAGAGTGGGCTAGAGTTTCCGAGGGAAATGGAATGTTTCTGGAGTGGAGGAGGAGAGACTGGGCAGCTCTGCCACTCCCTCACTCTCTAGCCCCACTTCCCCCAGTCATGGTGGTGGGAAAATAGAGGACATAAAACAATGGGAAGAAGACAGCTGGAGGCACTAAAACTTTCCTGGGTAAAAGCAGAGGATAAAAACCGGGTGTGTGTGGGGGGGCAAAGAAACCAAGAAAATATCCAGGTCCTCCAGAGTCATCATCCCTCCCTCCCTCCCTCCAGAAGAAAAGACTCTCAGATTTATGGGAAAACTCAGTGTCGGTGGCTGGATTCACCAAAAGGGGGTGGGCTTAAGTGAGGTCAAGGAGAAGAAGGAGGGGGTGGGGGAGGAGGAGGAACTGCTTCACTTTTTTGATCTGAGGGCTTCCTCCCTCCCACAATCTCCTCCCCATGGGTGGGCCACACCACAACACCCCACCCTCCCCCTGGACAGCCGAAAGGTGGGTGGCCCCATCATCCCCTCTCCACCACAAGGGGCAGGAGACTGATGGAATGGTTTAGGAAAAAAAAATTTAAAAAAAGTTGACAGACACCCCCCACTTAATGTTGGCAGAGGGACAGACACGTGGGTGGATCGGTGGAATGGGAACCGACAGACCTACACAAACATGCTTTTGTTAGGTGGGATCGACAGTAAGTTGAGGCAGGGGGGAGGGGTGGGACACCTCTCACCCACTGACTAGGCAGTGCAGCGCCCAGTCAGTCCCAAAAGATCGCCAGACATCCCGAGAAACACCGTGAGAACACAGGAGGAGGGGAGCCCTTGAACTTCCCTATGTATCCGTCCCACTCTCTGGGAAAGAAAGCCTTTGAGACTGTATGTATGTGTGTCCCAAGGTCTGGAAGGGGGAAGAGGAGGGAGTCCACACTGCTCCAAGAAAAACCAACCAACCAGCAAAGAAACCATATATAGCTGTTGTTCATCGTTCATCACCAGCCTCTGGTCACTATCCACGGAACGAGGTGAGGTGGGGGGTGGATGGGTGGGGTGGGGAAGGGTTGCCAGCCACCATGCTCACAGGAAGAGCCACAAGTGAGAGGGCCTCTCTCCCTCCCCCCTCCTCTGTCTCTAAAAATCATTTTTTTAAATGATAAGGAAGATCAGAATGCCCTTGTCTGTGGCTCATCCGCCTCATGTCGGTCTCCGGCGTTGGCCCAGGCAGAGACCCTAGGAGAGCAGAGGAATTTCCCCTCCCCGATAGCTGCTGAGACAGTCAGTAAAATGGGCAATGGAGGCCTGGCTGGTGTGGTCCCGTCCATACACTGAGAGCAGGCCTAGGAACCAAATGGTTGCCAGTTCAATTTCCAGTTCAACCCTGACACACGCTTGGGTTGCAGGCCAGCTCTCTGGTCAGGGGGCCTTGTGAGCAGCAACCTGTATCTGTCACACACTGGTGTTTCTCTCCCTCTCTTTCTCCTTCCCTTCTCCTCCCTCTAAAAGTCAGCAAATCAAAATGTGTGTGTGTGTAGTGTATGTATGTATATATACATACACTACACACACACACACACACACACACACACATACAGGCAAATAAGTAAAGTTGTAAAAAAGACAAAAAGGAAAACAAAAGGCCAATGGAAATCGGGTGTGCTACATTGACCACGGAAACCTTCACTGCCTGTCGTATCTTTGTTTTTTGGTACACTTTATTCTTTCTTTCCCTCCCCCCACCTTTCGTTCTCTCCCTCTCGTTCTCAGTTTGGGGTTCACAGGAAAACTGAGAAAAGTGCACAGAGAGGTCGTTCCCCTATGCCTTGTGGGGCCTATACAGGGCCCTTTTCTCTCCCATGACTGAGACCTGGTCAGAAGGCTGCCAGCCTGAAGGAAAAAGTGTTGTTTAGGTCATGGGTCGTCACTTCCTCCTCATCTCCTTTGGGGAGCGGGCCTCCTGACCCGTGACTGCTTCTTGAACGTTTTCTTTCTGCACATACACACGGAGGTGATGTAGTTTGGAGACATAACCAGAAAAGACACCGGCCTTCGGGCTGCCTGTCACTCCCAAACCCAATGAGCCGTGCCAGCGATTGAATCTTTATGGGCACTTTATTCAAATAGCCGGCGTTCTAAGAAGATGGTGGATGTATACCCTAACAGACCATCTTGTCTTTTCTTTCTTTCCAGGCCAGGCCTTTCCTGAGGGGGCGGGGGCGGGGGTTGGGGTGGATAAACAAGGTGCAGTGAGGGCTTTGAGATTCAGAAGCTGCAACCTTCCTGTCCTGGGCAGTTAGCTGTTCCCAGGGGAGGGTGGTGGTCTGTCTCTCCCTGGAGCACAAAGACCCGGATGCCTCCAGTTGTCCCCGGGTGGTCCTCTTTGGCAGTGCCCCAGGAAGTCAGCTGTTTTTCCCAGGAGCCAGGATGGGCCTTATCTGTAGTCTCTGAAACAAAAGCTGTAACATACACATGACTTACTTGCTAGACTTATAACTTTGTACCTTAAGCTAAAATTTTCCAAGTCTTGAGTCCCCTATGATTCCCCACCGTTAGTATTGAACCATCTCATTTCTATGAGATATGAACTTAGCATTGGATGTCCGGCGGGGGAGGGGGGGAGGGGTAGGAATACACCTAATTGCAGACCTACGTAAGGAGGCACCTTGTGTGCAACGGCAAGCCATGATACTGAAGAAAATGATAAGGATGAACACGACAAATGTCTCGCAAAGAGCAGGAACACTAGGCTGCCAGGAGGTTACTTTAGACAAGTCAATACCAAGGAATCCCTCTCTCTGTTTTATATTGGACACTACATCATTTCGTTGCTGTGCTTTATGTTCCAAGAGCTGAGAACTATTAGTTCTAAGTTAAAACGGCAGAGTCCTTTACACTCCTCAGGTCTACAGTTATGCCTTGGGGGGGTGGGGGGGAGGAGTCTGTAGCTGTATGATTTTCCAGCACCGCTTATCTGACTTGTCCTAGTTCTTGACTCACGGCACCGATGGCCTGCGAGGTGGCATTCAAAGCTTTCGCAGCAGCGCAGGCTAACCTGCTTATTTCTACATTCCAATAAGTGATCACGGCTGGCATGACAAATGTAGCTGAAGACACACATTCAGCAGGGCTAAAAAGGTGTCAGTCACTGATACGATCAGGCGTAAGGGAGAGATCCTGTCGAATCCGGGTCAAGTGGAGCCTCTGAGTCATACACACAGTTGGTCTCCCCAGAGAGCATGGTCCCCCAGAGCTGTTTGTTGGACTGTAGGAATAGACAGTCATTCCACATACCGGAAACCATCCTGTTGGCAGTTCAACATGAGCATAAGCATACGATACGTCGGCGGCGGCGCAATTCATCTTCGCACCTACTGAGAGCACAAGACAGTTTTGGTAGAGTTGACAAAAGTTGCACACTCTCTAGCTGGGGTACACGAGTGACCTTTAAGGAAAACATTTCTCTGTCCTTTGGAGTCACCACTGGTCTCCGATGTCAAATATCAGAGTCGGTCATTTCCTTTTTGACATGCTTCAACACAGTATAATTTCTAAGGCTTTCCAAAGGGGTGCAGATACCTAGAAGACATGAAGTGAAAATTTGTTCCACATCAAGTTCCCCCTGCAACGCAAAAGCCAGAAGCCATCAGGACAATTTTTTCTAAATAGACCCAACTATTTTCATCTTGTTCGAAAGGAGTAAGTTTCCCATGACAAGGGGTTCAACACGAGATCAGAAAAAGAACATAAGTCACTGTTTTCCAAAGACGACTTTCGGATCTTCCTCCCCTGCTTTTTTTATTCTGGTGCAATGAGTCCAAGGTTTTATTTCCATTTGTTTTGTCACAGTGGGGGTGGTGAGGAGTATGTCCCAAGGTCCAGTCCACTTGTCTTCCTAGTTGGCTTTCTGGGTATGCTGTCATCCACCCAAATCCTGAGTAGCACCTTGTCTGCAGGCTCAAATAAATGCATTTAACCTGTGGGTGGGGGTAGTCTCTAATACAGGCAAGGTCATTGATCACACACAGCTAAGGTCAGACTTCAATGTTGTACATATTTTAAAAAATATTTTATTGATTATGCTATTACAGTTGTCCCATTTCTCCCCCATCATTCCCTTCCACCCTGCACACTCCCTCCCACCCACATTCCCCCTTTAGTTTATGTCCATATGTCATAAGTTCTTTAGCGTCTACATTTTCCTCCCTACTATTCTTGGCCTTCCCCTGTCTATTTTCTACCCACCATGTATGCTACTTGTTCTCTGTACCTTCCCCCGCCCGTTGCTAACCCTCCATATGATCTCCATTTCTGTATTTCTGTTCCTATCCCAGTTGTTTGCTTAGTTTGCTTTTGTTTTAGATGTGGTTGTTAATATCTGTGAGTTTGCTGTCTTTTTACTGTCCTATTTTTAATCTTCTTTTCCTTAAATAAGTCCCTTTAACATTTCATGTAACAAGGACTTGGTGATGATGAACTCCTTGAACTTGACCTTATCTGAGAAGCACTTTATCTTCCCTTCCATTCTAAATGATGGCATCGCTGGATGGAGCAATCTTGGGTGTAGGTCCTTGACTTTCATGACTTGGAATACTTCTATCCAGCCCCTTCTTGTCTGAAAGGTCTCTTTTGAGAAATTGACTGACAGTCTGACGGGAACTCCTTTGTAGGTTACTGTCCCATTATCCCTTGCTGCTTCTAGAATTCTCTCCTTCATTTTCATCTTGGCTAATGTAGTTATGATGTGCCTTTGTGTGTTCCTCCTTGGGTCCAACTTCTTTGGGACCCACTGAGCTTCCTGGACTTCCTGGAAGTCTATTTCCTTTGCCATATTGGGGATGTTCTTCTTTATTATTTGTTCAAATAAGTTCTCCACTTGTTGCTCCTCTTCCTCTTCCCCTTCTGGTAACCCTACAATTCAGATGTCGAAACGTTTCAAGATGTCCTGGAAGTTCCTAAGCCTCGCCTCATTTTTTTTGAATTCTTGTTTCTTTATTCTTTTCTGTTTATCTATTTCTTTATTTCTCCTTTCTGGTCCATACCATTGATTTGAGTCCCAGTTTTCCTCCCATCACTACCGGTTTTCTGTGTGTTTTCCTTCATTTCACTTATTGTAGCCTTCATCTGTTCATCTAATTTGCGACCAAAATCAAGCACATCTGTGAGCATCCTGATCACCAGTGCTTTGAACTGTGTATCTGATAGGTTGGCTAGCTCTTGGTCACTTAGATGAATTGGCTCTGGGGCCTTGATCTCTTCTCCCACTTGAGCCCGCCCTTTTTTTTGGGGGGGGGGTCTGGTCGCGGCTGTTACATAGTGAGGGGTGGAGCCTTGGGTGTTCCTAAGGCGAGCAGCTCCTCACACCTTAACCTGAGCCTGTTCTGGAATAGCCTAGGATCCCTGCGCTTGCTTGGTACAGTGCTGGCTCTGCACCTGCCCTACAGCTCCCTTACTAGAAAATCTTTTTTTTTACTTTATTGAAACATAACATGTAGTATATACAGAAGAGTGACATATCATTGAGTATATAGTTCTCGAACACAATCATATAATGAATACCCACATCAAACAACATTACCAGCACCCAAAAGCCCCCTCAGACACGCTTCCAGGTGTTCAGCCCAAGTGGAACCTATAATTTTGACTTCTGGTAGCATAAATTAGCCTTTTCTCTTTTTGAACTTTATATATATTAAATTTAAAAAATATCTGATTCCCAGTCAGGGCATATGTCTGGGTTGCAGGACAGTTCCCAGGGACAGTTCCCAGCAGGGGATGCAGGAGAAGCAACCATACATTGATATTTCTCTTCATCTCTCCTTCTCTTCCCCTGTAAAGATAAATAAATAAAATCTTTAAAAAAAATTCTAAATTAATTTTAAAAATATCCTTAGTTGTCAACTTTTATGAGTCTCGTAAAGTAGATGCAGATTGTGTAAGACATACAATCATTACATCTTACCTATAGGGCTGGCAGAAGTGAAGCCTGCTTGGCGATGGTTGGTAGGGTAATAATGTGGGTGAAATATAGTTTTAATTTGAACATTTCAGCTAAAATGTCATGTGGTGTGCTTGAGTGTGATATTGTCATGTTACAGAATTACATGCTTATGATTTTGTGATAACAAAGGTGTGTTATTTGTGCCGGACCCTGTATGTCACATTAAGCTCTTACCAAATGAAGTAACCAAGAGGATCATGACCCAGTATGGGAAGTAATGCATCCTCATGGATTGTATCATTCGGGGTTGAATTAATGTGTTTACTTGTTGCCCAGGTTTCCATTATTGCCGCCTTTTCTGTCTCTGCTCCTGTTAACCACTTGGGTTCCAAGGCTTGTGAGAAGTCAAAAAGGCCTGGCCTAGGAAGCCATGCTTGTGTCACGCCTAAGTATTTCAGGATTTTAAAGGCTTTTCCCTTCATGGTGAAGTCCATACAGAGGTACTCAAAACCACTTAAAAAAATTTTGACCCCAGGTGCCAGCCCCTGAAAAGATACTGGTGTGGTTCAGGATGTGGGCTGAGGCAAAGGGGAAAGCACAAGCTGTGCACACACTGTAGGGGCCTGAGCCCTTGCTGAGCTGGGAGCCAGCAGGCCTTCTGGCCCATGGCCCACTGGGGTTCAGCTGCCTAGAGCTGTGGTAACCTGCCTCCTTCTCTGATGACTATTTTTCCCCCATAGCTGGCCCTCCTAGGAACACCTGCCCTGCCATGGCTGAGATACCATTTCCGATAGTCCACAAGGAGGTGGAAGAGCAAGTCCACTCCATCCAAGGCAGCTCTTCTGTAAACCCTGAGAACTCAGGTAGACACGCAGAGCTGTCTGCTCCCAGTTCCTAGTGCAGGACAGGAGTTAGCTCCTGTCTCAAACCTGGCCTGCCTTGGCACCTGAGTTCAAACTTACATTTGTCAGTTGGGTGTGTTTCCTTGTCGCAAGGGAATCAACTTTTCACAAGAGGTGATCCTGTCCCATTAAGCTGGCAAGAACCTCCTGATGTAATTGAGGTATTTTCACAGCTATAGTATCTTGGCTGACACCTGAAGAACAGCCCAGAATAACTGGTGAGAACAAGCAGAAATGGTCTTACCTATTCTGGTTGTTAAGAAAATGCCAATGAGGTTTGGAAAGAGCTTGGGTTAGACCTGAGGTACTCACATTAGCAAATTTTTCCTTTGTGGCTCTGGCCATCCCAAGAGTCACATCTGCTTCCTCTCCTTTCATTGGGTGATTAAAGTTGTGGGGAGCCCCTGTCTGGGGTGCCAGATGTGGGGGGGGGGCAGAGCCTGATCCCTCCATCACGGATGAAAATAAAACTACCAAGTTATGATCTGCTTGGGGAGGAAAGGTGGTCAAACTCTCAGAGGAGAACTACCCAGAGCCCCTTCCTCACTAGGCTTTTATTGGGGTCAAGTACAGAAGAATACAGGTTTAACATGTCAAAGATATCCGAGGGCCTAATCTGAGTCAGTTTCTGTCAGGAAAGGGGGTTGCCAAACTTTGGGAAACATACACATTTCCTCCTCAGACACTTATCATTAAAATGAGTGCACTCTTAGCAAAGCAGGTTTCACAGGACTTTACAAATTCTTTCTTATGCCCGATCACCTGGGGAATCGTTCTAGCTGGCACAGGGCTGCACCGCTCGCCATCATAGTTTCAAGCTTTAAGCCGATTAGGCTCAGGAAACAGAAGAAATCTCCCAGATGGAAATGGGGATTCAGGCTGTTAGAATAGCTGAGGGGCGAGGGTCCATCACCCCCTCTTTGCTGCAGCCCCCCAGAGTCCTTCCCAAGTGAGAGTCTCCCAAGTGGTCGTGTCTGGCTTATGTTGCCCATCCCATGAGGTGTATTACCCATCATTGACTACCGACCAAACGTTGGGGCCAGAGATGGATGAGGCAGAAGCAGCGCTCTTGACAGGGAGATAAGCTTTGTCTCCTTAGTGGCTCATGTCCTCTTCACAGAACAGACCCAGATGAAGCCACTCCCTTGGCTCTTACACAGCCCACCATGGGGTGAGGGTTACACCTCCTGAGATCAGACTGAATGGTCCGCAACACCTCCCTCTTTTTTACCTATTATATCAATTGTAATTGTTAGACCTGTGAAACTGACTGTTCGCTGTTTACGAATGCGATCACGAGAAAACAATTTCCACATACATAGTAAAGCACAAATAAGGATTAAAACAAGGAGGCACCCAAGGGTTCCCATAACCCAAACTTGTAAATTCAGTCCAATAAAAAATGTTGCAAATGCAAGGGAACCATAAGAGTAACAGGTCTGGCTAGACTTCAGTTCTTGGGATAATTAGCACAGACTTCAGGAAAGTACTTTAAAGATATGCAGCAAGGGCTTGCTGCCTAAACTCGGGGTGAGAGAAGTTTAGAAAGAGCAAGTCACAATGCATTATTAGAATCAGTAAACAACCGGTGGCATTCAAAGTCCCACAGCTGTTGATGTAATTCTAGCCACAATTTATCAATTTGTCCCTTTAAGAAAAAGTTCCTCTTCGGTGATGTTGTACATCGCTCCAGGAATGCTGGCTGGGATTCCACTGGAGTGTGATGACACATAGCTTGGAGAAGTCTGGATCAGGAGGGTCCAATGGGTGGAGGTGGGTCGTGGCCAGGGGAGCCTTTTCTGTGTTATGGCTTCATCTTCTTTGCTGGCAGTTTCAGATATCTTTCTGCAGAGTAAATACAGACATACCCTATTCCCAAAATGAGTAGTTCAATTGCGCCTTTCCAATTTCCTTCCCTTAAAGGGTCTTTATATAAGACCCAAAGGGTGTGGGAAGGCAGGCCTGTATTGCACAGGGTGCTTTCTATGGGTGACTACAGATTATCATTAAAATTCAAAAAAAAATACGTATATATTGCTAGCATGTTTAAATTTCTGGGGGGTGTTTCCTGACTCCACCCTTTTTAATAATGTTTTAAAGGTCTGGTGAGCTCTTTCAACAATTGCTTGGCCCGTAGACTTATAAGGGATAGCTGTTTTATGTCGAATTCCCCATTTTTCTAAGAAAGCCTGAGTGGCTTGCACAATTTATCCTGGGCCATTATCAGTTTTGATTTGCTGAGGCCATCCTAAATGATTAAAGGCCTTAACCCAATGAGCTCTAATATTCTTTGCTGACTCCCCAGAGAGGGGAGTGGCATGTAGAACACCTGAGTAAGTGCCTGCTTGGAAAGACAGGCCTCCTGCTGTTCCTGCAAGCTGCAATGAGTTAATTACCCTAGGTCTAGAATCTGGAGTGTTTCAAAGATTTAGATGCTTATTATTCCTTTTAATTCCTTTCCACTTACATTTCTGCTCTTCTACTATTCACTTTAATGTACTTTCTTTCCATGCCGCACATGAATGTGGTATCTATCTTTTTCCTTTATTTCTTCTTATTTTTCTCCTACACAATCCTGTACTTTCCATTCCTTCACTTGCTTAATTCCTTCCTTACTGACCATCTGAGGCTTACTTGAACTTTCTGCAAGATACATAATCCACATAACATAAGCATACCAAGCCCAATTATATTGGCAAATGTTTCACTCAAGGAATATACTATGAAATGAAGAGGTGGATAGTGAGTAACACCTGCTTATCAAATTATTTGAAGTTGCGATACAACCCTCTAGGGTTAATCCCAAGAGTAGGAGGCGCTTTTGAAACCACTTGAAAATCTGGACATTCTCTGATAATTTGCTTTGCTTGGGCCCTTGGAATATTAAATGTTTTACGTGGGGCCTGACTATTTTGGTGAAAAAACTGGATCCAACTTCCGGCCAAGATGGAGGCGTAGGCGGACACACTGTGCCTCCTCTCACAACCAAAATTAAGGACAACAAATATTTAGAAACAAGAAAACAACCAGAACTTATAGAAAATTGAATTGTACGGGAGTCCAACAACCATTCATCCAGACCGGCAAGAGGGGCGCAGTTGCGGAAAGAAAAAGTGGAGGTGCGGACCCAGGAACGCAAGCAGCAGCGGCTGGCAGTTCCCAGGTGCACAGGCAGTGGCTGGCGGTCCTCGGGCACAGGGGGGCAACTGTGCAGACCCGGTGAGGCTGCACAAGGCAGCTGCCTGACCAAGTGGTCCCACATTCGAGTGCGCAGACGGTCCAGGCAGAGGGGAGGTGGTGGAAGGGACTGAATCCAGGAGAGAGAGGAACAGGCGCCATTCTTCCCTCTCAGACCCCGCCCCCACCTATAGCATCACAACCCTGCAATTGGGCTGCCCTGCCCTGAGGAACACCTAAGGCTCCACCCCTCATACGCAATAGCCGCGACCAGACAAAAACCAAACCAAACCAAAACAACAACAACAAAAAAACCCACCAAAAATGGCTCAAACCGTAGAAAAAAATGAAAACCCCAGAGTCAATTCCTCTAAGATGTGAAGAGATAGCCAACCTATCAGATGCACAGTTCAAAGCACTGGTCATCAAGATGCTCACAGAATTGGTTGATTTTGCTCACAAATTAGATGAAAAAATGCAGGCTACAATACGTGAAATGAAGGAAGACGCATGGGGAACCGATAGACATGGAAGGAAAACTGGGACTCAAATCAATGGAGTGGACCAGAAGGAAGAAACTAACAACCAAACAGAAAACGAGGAAGAAACAAGAATTCAAAAAAATGAGGAGAGGCTTAGAAACCTCCGGGACATCGTTAAACGTCCCAACATCCAAATTATAGGGGTGCCAGAAGAGCAACAAGTGGAAAACTTATTTGAACAAATAATAAAGGAGAACTTCCCCAATCTGACAAAGGAAATAGACTACCAGGACGTCCAGGAAGCTCAGAGAGTCCCAAAGAAGTTGGACCCAAGGAGGAACACACCAAGGCACATCTTAATTACATTAGCCAAGATCAAAATGAAGCAGAGAATTCTAGAAGCAGCAAGGGATAAGGGGACAGTCACCTACAAAGGAGTTCCCATCAGACTGTCAGCTGATTTCTCAAAAGAGACCTTCCAGGCAAGAAGGGGCTGGAAAGAAATATTCGAAATCTTGAAAAGCAGGGACCTACATCCAAAATTGCTCTATCCAGCAAAGCTGTCATTTAGAATGGAAGGACAGATAAAGTGCTTCTCAGATAAGGCCAAGTTCAAGGAGTTCATCATCACCAAGCTCTTATTATATGAAATGTTAAAGGGACTTATCTAAGAAAAAGAAGATAAAAAATATGACAGTGAAAAGACAGCAAACTCACAGGTATTAAGAACCACACCTAAAACAAAAGCAAACTAAGCAAACAGCTAGAACAGGAACAGAACCACAGAAATGGAGATCATATGGCAGTTTAGCAACAGGGGCGTGGGAGGAGGAGAGGGGGGAAAAGGTACAGAGAATGAGTAGCATAGATAGTGGGTAGAAAATAGACAGGGGGAGGGCAAGAATAGTATGGGAAATGTAGAAGCTAAAGAACTTATGACACAAGGACATGAACTAAAGGGGGGAATGTGGGTGGGAGGGGGTGTGCAGGGTGGGGGCAATGTGGGGGAGAAATGAGACAACTGTAAAAGCATAATCAATAAAATATATTTAAAAAAAGAATTAAAAAAAAAAACTGGATCCATCCAACTATTCCATTTGGATCAAACCATTTAAAAGTCCACACACATTTTCGGGGCTGAGAAATGTTCACTATCCCAGGTATAGAAATGCAAACAAAAATAAAAAAAATCTCCTGTTTGAAATTAAGCATTCTGGCAGCTTCTTGAAAACACCGAAGCTGCTGTTCCTTATCTTAGAGACGACCTGGCTGAAAATCCTCTTTGAGACTGCTGTCTGCCAGTTCTAAGGCTGCTATGTGTGGCTTGGAACTGCGGACCAGGGGCTGACCAGTGCAGTCCAACGCAATGTGTGAAAAAGTTGCTCTGGCAAGTGCTCAGGGAGAGAGATGGAGGCGCAGGAAGGGGAATGGACTCCAACCTGGCCATTGCCTGGATCCCCGCGGTGTGGGTCCCACGTGCTCGTGCACGTGCATGGGCACCCTCGCTGCTCTCCCTGCACCATGGCTCCCAGCCGCTGCGCGCCCATCGGGCTTCCCAGGCTGGGGCGGAGGCCGCCCTAGGCCTGGCGATTCACCAGAAGCTCTGGCCTGCATCAAGAGTCGCTGGCCAGCAGGGCACACCCCAGCACAGGTGCACTATTGTGCCCAGCCAGCCCCAGCTGCGTTAGCTACACCCCATGCCAGGGAGTGCACGCTGGGGAGCAGGAGCCTAGAAAAACCAATCTCCCCACTGCGCAAGCTGCTGTTCAGCCCAGCAAAGAGACCTGTGTGGTAGTGGATACTGAGGTGTCCCGTGGGTCACCACTGGGGGGTACACATCCTCATGGCACAGAACAAGCAGGCCCCAAGGTGGCGGGGGGGAGGTGCACGAAACCCCACACCACCCCAGGCCATGCACGTGGTGAGGCTACCTGCAACTGGAGTGCACCAGAAGAGAAGTGCCTAGCGAGTGTGCATCGTTCCCTTCCCTTCTATAACTCCAAAATGTAAAGATCCCTTATGTGGGAGACAGCAGCCCCTTAACTGCTGAACCTAAAACATTGCTCTGGGTCTAAAAAGAGCTCATTCCTTAATGCACTAAAGAATTTTTTCTAAAATTCCTTCTGCCGCCATGCGGCGCTTACAAAACCAGTTTCAGTGCCCCTCCCTCAGCCCACCACTGGGTCTCTCCTGCAGGCTCTGGGGAGGGGGATGGAGCAATGAGTGCGGCAGGGCCCTGCTTCATGCCCAAACCAAAGAATATTTTCCTAAACTTCCTTAGTGCGGGGGGGAGAAATGAGATGACTACTCAAGAGGTGGCAACAGAACCTTTCCTCTTATCTGTAACATGCCTGGGAGCCTTACCTAAAGGTGCCCCTGGTCCGTATGGGGATAAAGCGCTGATTTCCATACACTTAGACTTGCTGTCCCGTGATGACGGCTCATAGCCTCTGGTCAAGCAGGTTTCAGGTCCCTGTCCCAGGCGCCAGATGCGGGGGCCCCTGTCCTCCACCCGCAGAGCCCCATCCCTCCATCACAGATGAAAATAAAACTACCAAGACATGATCTGCTTGGGGAAGAAAGGTGGTCAAACTCTCAGAGGAGAATTACTCAGAGCCCCTTCCTCACTAGGCTTTTATTGGGGTCAAATACACGGGAATACAGGTTTAACATGTCAAGGAAATCTGAGTGCTTAATCTGAGTCAGTGTCTGTCAGGAAAGGGGTTGCCAAATTTTGGGAGACATACTCATTTCCTCCTCGGACCCTTATGAATTAAATGAGTGCACTCTTAGCAAAGTGGGTATCACAGGACTTTACGAATGCTTTCTTATGCTCGATCACCTGGGGAACCATTCTGGCCAGCACAGGGCTGCACCGCTCGCCATCATTGTTTCAGGCTTTAAGCCAATTAGGCTCAGGAAGCAGAAGACATCTCCCAGATGGAAATGGGGACTCGGGCTATGTTAGAATAGCCAGGGGGTGAGGGTCCATCACCCCCTCTTTGCTGCAGCCCCCCAGAGTCCTTCCATGAGGGTCTCCCAAGTGGCTGTATCTGGCTTAGGTTGCCCATTCCATGAGGAGTCTTACCCGTCATTGACTACTGACCAAGCATTGGGGCCAGAGATGGATGAGGTAGAGGCAGT
Organism: Glossophaga mutica; assembly: GCA_039655065.1. Lineage (NCBI taxonomy): Eukaryota > Metazoa > Chordata > Mammalia > Chiroptera > Phyllostomidae > Glossophaga > Glossophaga mutica. The sequence goes on from CM077317.1 coordinate 14,996,301, forward strand.
GCTCCTGCCAGGGAGATAAACTTTGTCTCCTTAGTGGTTCATGTCCTCTTGACGGAACAGACTCAGATGAAGCCAGTCCCTTGGCTCTTACACAGCCCATGATGGGGTGAGGTTTACACCTCCTGAAACCAGGCTGAATGGTCTGCAACATTAAGTGCTAGGGTCTAGAGAAGTCCTCGTCCTGGGAAAGGCCCAGGACTCAGCACAGCACCCAGAGAAGCGCAGGCTGGTCAACCTCGACAAGTAAAAGCATGAGTTTTTCTCCCCCTAGTTCAGGGGAAATCCTGTATTGTAAAAGAAATGGACAAAATGAAGAACAAACGAGAAGAGAAGTGGGCCCAGAAATCTGGAATGAGAATGAAGCGAGCTCAGGTATCTTTCCTGGGAAGCTAGGCCCAGAGTTTTTCACGGGTATCCTTAACTGCAACGTTAACAACAGTACATGTACACTTGGGCCCCAGCATTACTGAGGTTCCAGTTCTGATATCCAGAAAGTATAACTGGTGTCTCATCAGGATTCAGAAAACAAGTAAATCAGATCTTTTTCTGAGATCCTTCCCATGAGGACTGTTCATGCGGGTGGTCCAGTGGGCAAACCCAGCACACAGCGCACTGAACGGAAGGGTTTCTGGGCACAGATGCCTGCTCTCCCCCAACTTCCTCATTGTGTGTAGGTGCTGGGCATGCTGCGGTGCAGTTCTGGTTTGGAGCGCTTCCCTTTAGTTGAGTTAATTGCTCTGAGGAATCCTAGCCTAATCTCCTAAGATGTGGGACAGTGGCCCTTGCCCCAGTTCCCAGAGTGGTTTGGTGCATGCGTAGGCACCACAGGCCTCTCAGCCACTCAGGTGGGTTTGAGCACACATGAAAAGGGGGTGCTTCTGTGTCCCACTGAGGTCTGAAAGCACTTACGTCTTAGTAGTCAGTTCCTTTTTGCTCTCCTCTCAAACATGAGTATGACAATAGCTTTCCAAACGGGGAATTTGCCTGGATAATTGATTACAGAATTTTGGGCTACTTTGGATTGCCATCCATTTAATATGACTAATCCTGTGAGTAAACCCCATTAAAAGATGGAAATCTTCTCGTTAAAGGAGTGAGCCACACTCTCCCTCCTGAGAGCACACCCACACCTTTTTTCCTCTCAGGTGTGTGTCTCCAAATCTCTGAGGAACCCCATGAGACTTGCAACCAGGGGTGCAATGGGCAGTGGCATCTTGTGCTGAGCTAACCCCTGAACCTGTCTCCAAAGCCTACTTTTTTCAGATTTCTCAGGAAACTAAAGCAGCCCAGTCTGGGCTCTCTTATTGCTGCTTCTATCCTAAGCTCTTTCTTGTTTCACTGTCTGCAGCTTTAATAAACGTGCTCTCTGAGTAAATAAACAAATAAATAAATAAACACATAAATAAAAAGCTGTGAGCCTTGGCTGGGCAGCTCAGTGGGTTAGAGCATCGTCCCACTATGCCACGTTTGTGGACTTAATCCCTGGTCAGGAAACATATAAGACTCAACCAGTGAATGCACCAATGAACGTTTTCCTCTCTCCTCTCTTCTCTAAAATCAATAAATTAAAAATTTAAAGGCGTGAGAGCACTGAGAAATCTTCACTCCCCCTGCAGTTAGTGAAGCATAGATGGGAGAGTCTGATCTTTTTTTTCTTTTCAAATGCTTTATGTATTTGTTTTTAGAGAGAGAGAAACATTAATCAGTTACCTCTTGCACACCCCCTACTGGGTACCTGGCCTGCAACCCAAGCATGTATGCTGACTGGGAATGGAACCAGCAAACTTACAGTTCACCAGCTTGTGCTCAATCCACTGAGCCACACCTGCCATAGTGAGAGTGAGATCTTTATAAATTCCCCTCCACTCCCACGCTGCCCACTTTCATATGTTGGCCAAATTCCTACTAATAGTCATGAAAGTGTGCTGAAACCTATAGAGAGCAGAGTGAGAAGACTGGAGGCAAAGTTCATAGATACCCTCTTGTGCTCTTGAGTAACTAATGGGGAAGGTAGGGTCCTATTATTAGATCTTGGTCCCCGACTGTGTCAGACTGGGGATTAGAAGAGGAGGGCCTCTGGAGAAGCTTCTTTCATACTGCCCTAACTTTTTTTTTTTTTTTGCTTTGTACAAATTTTTGCCCCAACCTTGTATTGGTTGGTTGTCTCCTCTCATCTTCTTAAAGACTGAAGAACATCGCATATATGTTTGTGTGAGGAAACGCCCGCTGATTCAACAAAGTAAATTTCATTCAGTCAGAAAGAGACTTTGGAGTGACTGAGGGTTCCCATGTCCAGGAAGCATCCCCTTAAAATACTCTCCTCCTTCTGCAGAATTGTCCAAGAAAGAAATAGACGTGATTTCTGTTCCTAGAAACTGTCTGCTCTTTGTACTTGAGCTCAGGTTAAAATTGGGCTTAAGAAAGTATCTGAAGAACAAGGCATTCTGCTTTGACTTTGCATTGGAGGAAACAGCTTCAAATGAAGTCGTCTACAGGTGGGTCCTTTGGCTCTTTCCACCGCCACCGTCATCCTCTTTGGTCTTCTCCAGGCAAGACATTGTGGTAACATTGCTCACAGGCATGCTGACCTCTAAAGCCCTTCCTGGCCTCCTCTCATGGTTTCTTTGCATCAGCTAACACATGGCGTTGGGTCTGGGTCTGTTTCCTGGGCCGCCATATGCCATTTTGCAGCTTTAGCAGTGCATCCTTGAGTAGCTCACAAATGAGGTTACTCATTGCATTCTCTGAGGCTGGTCTGGGCAGGCTTCAGAGGTAATTCTGGTGTCTTATGCAGCCACCCCATTACCCACTCATCAAACTCTAGGACTACTCTATCTAATACAGCACCCATAGCCTCACGTGGCTGTTTAATAAAACTTAAATAAAATTAAATATTCAGGTATTCAGTCACACAATCCACATGTCAAGTTTTTGACAGCCACATGTGGAAGTGGCTACTATTGGACAGCACAAATATGGAATATTTCCACCACCACAGGAAGTTCTACTAAATAACACTGCTCTGCACCAGAAGCTGACCAACTTCTGTGCCATTCTTGGTTTAATTCCTTTATAGGACTCTCAGAATAAGAATGGTTTTGATGTCTTGAAAGGATTGTTTTAAGACAATGTGAAGACCTATGTGGCCCGCAAAGCCTACAATACTTTAGACTCCTAAATATTTAGAGGGTTCCCTCTGATACTTGTAGCCTGTCTTATGCTGAAAGTCAGCTGCTAAGTTCAGGCTTTCATCTTATGTCCCCAGAGTCAGCGAAGGGGCTGGTGGCTCATAGTGTGGGCCATCAGCTTGCTCTTGGCGAGTTAGGCCAGCCCCGCTTCAGTGAGCTGGGAGAATTTCAGATTTGTAGGTGGGGCTGGGATCAGGTTAGGAACACTTTGCAGGAAGGGATTACTCGTGCTTGGAAGGAAGAATTGAGGACCTAGGAATTCTTCAGTGGAAGGGCAAAGGCCCATGTACCAGGGTGCACATTTTGGTCAGAGATGTACACTCTTCTCTATCCTTTCTAGTAGATTCACAGCTAGACCACTCGTACACACAATTTTCCAAGGTGGAAAAGTAACCTATTTCGAATATGGTCAGACAGAAAGTGGCAAGACACACGTGAGCATTTAGGCATGGCTGGGCGTGAGTTTGCCCATGGGGCAGCAGGATATTTCTGAAAAAGTAGACAGTGAGTTTCTTGTAGAAAATCCCCTCTGTGCAGAGACCCCATCACCAGATAGGCTTGCTGTGCCAGGTGCAGAGAGAGGCCTTAGCAGGTCTAGCCTCCAGGCTCTGGTGTGGCCTGTGGTGGTGATGGAGCCAGTAGTGCTCTAGCCTAGGCCAAGCGCCCTTTACAAAGGTCTTCTGCCCCTTTCCTTTGCAGAGTATGGGTGGAAGCCTCTATGAAAAAGCCCAGAATGCATCCAAAGGGATCTATGCGATGGTCTGTAAGTTGTTTGTTCTGCTGCAGTGGGGTTGCACATGGAAAGCAGGTTGCTAACTAAATCCATAATCTCCCCAATAGCCCACGATGTCTTCCTCCTGAAATATCATCCCCATTACTGGAACCTGGGCCTGGAGGTCTATGTGACATTCTTTGAGATTTATAATGGGAAGGTAGCTGCCAAGAATACTCTGTTTATGCTGTTGGGGCCCCTGAACTCTAAAACCTGAAGTTGGCTATAAATGGTAGAAGCCCAGTAGTCTGTAAGCCGTGAAGCTTTTGAGCCACCCTGCACTTTCAAATTGGGGGAGAGGTTCCCTGATGCTGGGACCAAGCTCAGCAAGTATGGCAGGAACACTCCTCAGAGCTCCTTCTCAGGTGGGAGGTTTGCCTTGTGAGTGCCCTGGGCTCCCTCCACCCACCTTCATAACTCTCTTTTTCCTTTGGTCATGTGTGTGTCTTCTCATATTCATATTCATACTTCCTATCTCATACTCATATTCATCCTTCCTATCATTTCCTATCACTTGTGTGTGAATAAATACACACACATCTCTCTTTTTGCAGAGTTGTCTGTCCCCTTTAGAGCAGGATCTAGAGAGTAATAACAACTACTGTTGATCATTAATGTGACATGTGCTAAGCACTATTCTAAGCACTTGTTTCAATTCATTTATTAATCACAACACCCTGCAAGGAAGCATTACTGTCACTATTCTGCAGGTGAATAAGCCTAGAATGAGTTTCTAAGGACTGTCCAGGCTCACACAGTTAGTAAAGTATCAGAGTTGTGTCACACTGAGTCAGCACAGTTTAGAAACCATGCCCTCTGCTACTCTACCCAGGTCAGCCTCTGTGTACCCTTCCTGCTGCCTGCCCTTGTCTACGCGGGGACAGACACTAATGGAGGGAGGAGGCAGGTAGGGTGCCTATGTCTGATGGCCTTAGCCTTGCTCCCCTGCCTGGCACAGCTGTTTGACCCACTCAACAAGAAGGCCAAGCTGCACATTCTGGAGGACCGGAAGCAGCAGGTGCACGTGCTGGGACTGCAGGAGCACCTGGTGAGCTGTGCTGATGATGTCATCAGGATGATCGAAATAGGAAGTGCCTGCAGGTGAGAATTCTGGCGAGGGGAAGGGGCCACCACCTAATGCCCAGTTCAGGTGACCCAGGTTAGCTCTGAGTCTGTTGTGGTTTCACAGAATCCCTAACCTTCTCTGCCTTGGGGTGGGCTGCTAAGGCCTCTGTGCTAAGGGGCTATAAATGCCCATCAGGAGCAACTCCAAATATCTTAAATGCAACCAAGGCAGGCTTCATTCCTGGACTTATTCCAAAGGCATGCTTCTTGACTTCTCTCTTTACTGTTCCCTCCCTCCATGATGAGAGACAGGAGCTTTGGGCCTGTTCTAGGCTTGAAGTGCTTGGGTCACACCTCCCATGCAAAGGTGGGGATGCACTCTTCATGCAGGGCCCTGGGTGTGGTACAGTGGAGTGTTGGGCAGCTTTCGAAGGCCCAGGAAGCAAGCTGCCCGCCACAGGACCCTCAAGTTTTGGCAAATGGTTCATTACAACCCCATCTTCTCTTCGTGCCTTGCAACAGAGGCAGCTCATCTTTCCCCATGATTTTTATGGGCCCTAAGGCCTGCCAAGCCCCGTAGCATGGAATCCAGTACTGTGGCTGCCAGGAAAACTGACTAGGTCCAGAGCTGGAGGGAGAGCTTCTGCCCAGGGTAGGTAGAACAGAAAGATAAAGATACAGGACTTCTTAGGCTTTTGATCCGTGTACCTCACTAACGTGACTCACTGCTGCGGCCTGGGGTACCTTGGACTGGGTGCCATGGTGGCTGGCAACCGCAAGAGCTCATAGCCTTTCTTTGCTCTCCTGTACCATAGGACCTCTGAGCAGACATTTGCCAACTCCGCCTCTTCCCGCTCCCATGCCTGCTTCCAGATTCTTCTTCAAGCCAAAGGGAGAGTGCATGGCAAATTCTCTGGTGAATCTGGCGGGGAACAGATGAGGTGTGGATACTTCCAGTGCTGACCCGCAGACTGGCATGGAAGGTGCAGAACTCAACAAAATCTCCTGGCTCTGAAGGTAGCAAGGGCTAGCTAGAGGAGGCTGGTCTGGGGGACATCTGGTGGAGAGAGGAAGTAGGCAGCATGAGAGGAAGGAAGTAACCTCGGTTGCACCTGCTGCCCCACAGGAGTTCATCAGGGCGCTGGGACAGAACAAAGCTCACACAGGTGCTGCAGGACTCCTTTATCCAGGAGAACTCAAGGACCTGTATGGTGAGTAGGGGAGCTTTTAGTCCTGTCCTAGGCAGAGGCCTGGTGCCCTTAGCTGTCTGGGTTTCTGGGCACTAACTTGACTGAGTTTTACCTCCTGCCTTTCAGTACCAAGCTGCTCTTTGACTACCTCTATGTACTCCCTGTAGTGTATGTCTGTACCGCTGTGGGTGTGGAGGAGTTTAATCCTACCTTATCTGGTAAGATGGAGGCTACAGAATTCTGAAGGCAGACCTTTGGGGAAACAGGAGAGGCAAGTCCTGGCTGGTGTAGCTCAGTGGATTGAGTGCCGGCCTGCAAAGCAAAAGGGTCACCATTCAATTCCCAGTCAGGGAATATGCCTGGGTTGCGGGCCAGGTCCCCAGTAGTGGGAATGTGAGAGGCAACCACACATTGTGTTTCTTTCTCTATCTCACTCCCTCTTTCTCTGAAAATAAAGAAATAAAAATCTTAAAAAAAGAGAAGAAAGAAGTTATGAACTTGAATGGCTTTTTGTCCCTTCCTTATTTTATCCATAAGCCCTTCTAGCTAGAGTCTGCCCTACCTCCCTTCAAGGGAATATCCTCTCCCCTCTCTGCTGGGGAAGATAGGAATTTCTGACTAAGCTCTAAACCCTTCTCCCTTACACATTATCCCTGAGCCAGCCTGGCTGACTGAGGGTTCCAGTAGGAGACACAGATCCTTAAGGTGTGACCTTGGTTTGAGGAATGGGTAAGTGAGGAGATAAAGAAGGAGGGGGTAAGAAGATGTGCCTTCAAAGGCAGGGAATCAATATATATATATATATATTTTGTAATTTTTAACATTACACGTCGAAGAATGGGAGAGAGAGAGATACCAGTTTGTTTGACCACTTGCTTACGTATTCATTGCTTGCTTCTTGTCTGCACCCTGACTAGGTATCAAAGCCATAACCATGGCATATTGGGATGATGGTCCAACCACCTGAGCTACTTGGCCTGGGCAGAGAACAATTTTTAAAGAACTTTAATCTGTAGTGGCCATGGAGCAAGTTTCCTTCCACAGACTGAGTGCTAAATGAGCTCTCCTTTCAATACCATGTGGTTGTCAGTAGCATGGAGAGACTCCTCCTGGCAACTTCTCCCCATGGTCCCTGACCTCTCTCCCTTTCCCTATGGTCCCCAACCTTTAAGCACCCATTCCCTCTTTTGCAAATTGCCATGATCTCACTAGGCATAAGCTCCTGTGAATGCACTTTAAATACAGTAAGATATGCAGACAGGCACCAGTACCTATGGTGGGAGTAGGGAAATGAATAGCAGAGATGAAAGAGGGAAGAGGCTCTGGGGTGAAGTGCCTACTGTCTACTTTTCTGTGATTCAGTGAACCTGAGGCTCAGGAGTTCGGATGTGATGCTAGTTCTCTCCCAAACCTCTCCAGGCCCCGGTATGGAGTCAGCATGCTTAAAGATCTTTTTCTAGGCCAAAGGCAAAGCAGCTACTCCATCCCCTTGAAGCCTCTAGCCTGGCAGTCTTAGGTGCTACAGCACTCTTGGTACAGCCCAGAAGGTTGCTATGGAATCTGATACTTTCTAGTTTCCTCAGGGTCAAGGAGCTCAGCCCCCACAATGGGCCCTTTGGGGAGCAGCCAGTTCAGATGGAAATAGAAGAGACAGAAGCCACCTTGAATGGCTCCCGGACTGCAGACAATGCAAGGGGCAGGGTGGGGCCAAGCAGGACAGAACCATGGTCAGCTGAGGTGGGAACTGGGCCATACTGTTGTATGTCTCCTTTTGCCCCCCTTTGTTTCCCAAGGAAGAAGAAGAAGAAGAACTGTCTTCCCAGATGTCCAGCTTTAATGAAGCCATGACCCAGATCAGGGAGCTGTAGGAGAGGGCTACGGAAGAGCTGAAGGAGATTATACAGGTGGGAAGCTGGTGCTGGCCTGGGAGGGACTAGATACCACCCTGGCCCAGGCCTGTAGCTGCGCTCAGCACCATTCCTCGAATGTGACCTGGGCTTCGCTCCCACAGGTCTTCACGTTGGCATGGCAAGAGGCAACTCTCTACCCCAGCATTCCTTAATTCTCCGACTATTCATTCATCTGCTGTTCTTAGGCAGCTAATACCATACCCTCTTCTTCAGTCTGGCATACGTAGGCTTTCTTCTCTCCTTCTAGGTGGAGCTAGTCTCTCTTTGCCATGCTTCTGATTGGGGGTTTTGGAGGGTGGTTTCTATGCAGGGACCTTGTTATTTGGTGCGTGTTCAGCGAGTATATTCTATATGCCAGCTCCTGACTGCAAGGAGCTGAGTGCTCAGTACTGAGGCCATGGACCAAAACCCTGAAGTATAGATAGTAGACCCTAAAATAAGACTTGCTTGACTATGATTCTTCTATTTACAAGCCCATTTCCTTGTGAAAGTCATTTAGCTTCACTAGACCTCAAGCTAAATGGTCACCAGTTCGTTTCCCAGTCAGAGCCCATGCCTCGGTTGTAGGCCAAATTCCCAGCAGGTCCCCAGTTAGGGGCAGGCCGGCCATAGGTAACCCACCGATGTATGTCTTGTGCATCGATGTTTCTTTCCCTCTTTTCCTCTCTAAAAGTAAATAAATAAATATTTTATAAAAATTGGCCTTATGGTTCATACCAGAAGCCCAGACATCATTCTGAGGGCAGTGGATGTTTTTGAAGGAAATTATATGGGGTGGTGTCATCGTCATATTAAAACTTTCGGTACATCATTGTAACTGCATTATGGAGTCTGGTTTGGGGACACGAGGAGAGTGTGAAGAGAGGCAGTTGGGAGTCAAGAGCCATTAGGAGATCTTTAGAGAGATGTCGGTGCCTAGACTGAGCATGACAGTGACCATGGGATTTGGGTCAGGGCAAGAGATTCAAGACCCATGTAAAGGGAGCACTTGTTAGTATTTGGGGACAAGAAAGGAGAAAAAATTAAGTTGTTGCTCAGATTTCTGGCTTGGGCTTCAAGACAGAGGACAGCATTCATTTGACATTATAGACAGGGATAGGAGGTGGGGATAAGAAGACTAAATGGTAATGGGAGAAAAATATAATACAATAAACAAATGAAGAGACAGAAAGGAGTTTGAGGTAGGGAAGAGGATGAATTCAGTTTGGGAACTTCTGCAGGAAAGAGTCAGGAGGCAGGGTGTGGGCCATGCCTGAAGAAATGGGCTTCTTGCACAGGCATCTGCGTTGAAGTAGGGCCTCAGGAATGATTTGCTAAATTGGTTTGGTCATTGTTTGAACTGACAAGGTCATCCCTGTGCTGTTGCAGCAAGGGCCAGGCTGGCTTGAGCTCTCCAAGCTGACTGAACAGCCAGAGTATAACCTGGAGACCTTTGTGAACAAGGCAGAGTCTGCCCTGGCCCAGCAAGCCAAGCACTTCTCAGCCCTGCAAGGTGGGTGCAGTTGGATGGGATGTAGCAGGGTGGTGCCTCTGCAGGTGATGGCAGCTCTGCTCCAAGGGAATGGGGCCTCTCAGACAGACTGTAACCCCGAGTACATCACCTCCCCTTCCTTCCAGATGCCATCAAGGCCTTGCGCCTGGCCATGCAGCTGGAAGAGCAGGCCAGCAAACAAATGAGCAGCAAGAAACGGCCCCAGTGATGACTGCAAATAAAGATGCTTGGTTTCACACCAGCCTTTTCACCATCTAACCCCTCCCCAGTGAACTTTGGGCTCAGGTTCTGAGCTGGAACAGGCTTTGGTAAATGCCAAGTATCGGGGCATCAGGGCCAGGACAGACGGGGATGGCATCAGAGTGAGAGGAACACGCCTCTTCCTCAGCTGGAGCCTTGAAGGGAGCAAGGATGGGAGAATGGGACTTTCAACTATCCTGTGTGGCCCTCTCGCCCAGTGGGGAGGGCTGGTGGCACCGAATTTTCCCTCGGTCAGAATTTTTCCTAGGCCCCATGTCCCAGCCTGGAAACAGCAGCTATGAGCAGAAAGGAGATGGTGCTCCATCAGCTACAGTCTCCTCAGCGCATGTTAGATTCTGTGGGGTTTTGAAGCTGGGGAGATCCCAGCTGGGCCAAAGACATTGGACTTCATCTTCCCAGCCCTTTGACCCTCAATAAAATGGTATGGCTTACCCCTGCCAAAAAAAAAAAAAAATCTGTGTCATCAAAGAAGAAAGCACTTGGCTTGCTCCACAAGAAAGAATTTCTCTTTGGTCCTGAAATATAACACGTTTCCTGGGTAGACTGAGAGACCAAACATGATTCGGACTTTTTGGGGACAAGAGGACACCATATACAGTGTCGTGAAGCACGAATTATCCAATGTGCCACTAAAAGACTTTCTGTCTCAGAGTCACACAACCCAATGTGTTTTAGAATGGTCTCAGTCAGGGAGATGGGTGGGGGGCAGGGGGCACGTGGGCTCCTGCAGAAAGTCAGAGCGGGGTGTCAAACAGATCCAAGTTCTGGCCTTCTAAGCCTTGGCTACTTCAGGTGTGAAGTAGGGTAATCTCTACCTTATGTTGAGAGAATACATGAATTTGAGGTACCATTCGATAGCCAAATACAAGACCTGAATTCAGTAATTTAGATGAATCAGATGTTTGACAGAAATGGTACCAGCACTAAGGACTTTAAAGCTTCCAGATAACCTAAATTCCCCCCTCACTGATAAAATGTGGCCAGCATTACCAGCCTCGCAGAAGTGAAAAGATGAAATGAAAGAATGCCACCAGCACAAGCCTGACTACCTTCTCACCTGGATGACCACCTGAGGCCCTAACTGGTCTCCTGTTTGAATTCTTAACTCCAGTGACCTATTCTCCCCAACCAGCCAGAGGAATCCTTATGTTGTTCCCTGCTTGGAGTCCCTTAATAGCAACCCTGAGCCTCTACTACCTGAAGCCAGCCTCTTCGCTTATCCCCACGAGGGCCCTCTGCTAAATCTGCCTGCTGGCTCCCACAAGGCCAGCTCACCCTCAGTCAGTTCCACCTCTGAGCTATTCTGGCACTACACACCTGTGCCATTTATCACAAGTTGCCTTTCATTATTTGGTGTTTCATAAACGTACTTTTCTTTTTCACTAGATGATCAATTTTGCTCCCCAAACAATTATCATAGGCATTTGGAAACTAGCTTGGCTGAGCAAGGTTTTAGGATGCTGTGAAGTTTGCTTCACACCAGAAACTGTTGATTGGCTTCAATTTAGAAGAGGCTTTACTACGTAAAATGCCAGTGAATCCTAAGAGGACAATGTTTGAGATCAGGGAGGACAACACAGCCTCAAATTGAGGCTCCTGGTGGCAGTATCACAGCCCATGAGGTTTATCTGTGGTGCAATCATGGCTAATTGAAAAAGAAAAAACTAACAACAAGGCTCTCACAAGTTCCATTTTCACACAGATCTTTAGGTAGAACCTACCTCTTTGCCCTTTGTGGCACCTCCTTCTGTCCATTCCACGGAAACACAGGCTTTCTCCAAGTCCACAGTCCTTATAGCTGCAGTCTGAATTAAGCCTATAGTATGAAAAGGCCAGAGTTACCCATGTTTTTCACTTTTAGGACCCCATGGAGACTCTCAATGTGAAGCTGACATGAAGGAAAAGACAGCTGCCTTTCTTTCTTTTTAACAGTAGTCCTGGCACTTTACACTTAGAACATCCCGTAGTGAGGCAGGCAGAGAAGAAGTCTTAAAAGGTAGTTGCAGGGTATGTGGATTCAGCCCTACTCAATAGTAGGCTGAAAGTATGTTCGGACAGAGGAGGCCCTCTATCCCTTGGTGAACTGCTCCTCAACAGGCTCAGAAGGTTTGGTGCCTTCACGTTTCCCTCCCTTACTACTGATGGCTCTCCCAACAACTCAGGAATTAGACCTGCCTGAGCTGCAGTAGCTGCTTAATGAGAATGAGAGAGAGAGAGACAGACAGACAGACACACACACACACACACACACACACACACACACAGAGAGAGAGAGAGAGAGAGAGAGAGAGAGAGAGAGAGAGAGAGAGAGAGAGAGTTAGAGTTGGAAGCTCCTGAAGAGCGGGGTCTGTTCTGTCTCATTACCCTGAATCACAGTGCATGACAAATGGCAAGGGCAGAATATTTATAGGAGCAGAGGGGCCAGGAAGCCGAGGTGCCCAGGTCCCTACAGACCCAGGGCAGTTCCAGGGCAGAATTTTAGAGGGAAAATTAACCTGGTAATCCTAACTCCCCTAGGAGATGTTTGCACACAGAGGAGCCCCACCTACTTTCAGAGGACGGGAAAGGGACCAACTTCCAGTGCAGAGCCCCTTGGCCCTGGGTAGGAAAGACAGATCACCATTGTGGAATCCGGGATCCACACCCGCGGGGTGATGGGAATCCCCAACAGTGTCTCAGAGCCCTGCCGCTTGGGGAGGGGCAGTAATTTCAGCCTTCTCTCAGCCCGCGGGTCCCCCTGGCCTAGGGACCACACCCCTCACCATTACAGCGTTGGATCTTGAAGTCGAGACCTGGGAACAAGCGATCCTGAAGTGACGACTCCATTGGGCAGTACGCAGATGCGCCAGAAAAAACACGCCAAAGGGCAAGAAGGTACATGTCTGCTAATCCTACTGAGTTTTGACACCGTGTTAACCGCCCAGTTTAAATCCCGCACGCCAGCGTCCCTGAACGTAATCACGCACGTGGAGCCACTCTAACCTAACTAATTGAATTTGGAATTCTAAGGTGCTTTACTTGCTCCTATAAGGGTAGTTTAATTCCCCCTCTCTGTCATTTCTCTGTGAGATTCACCTCCAATATGAAGCGTGGTGCTTTAGACACCTCTTGATGTCCTTTCTGGGAAAAGTTCAGACAATTCCTTAAAGCTCTGGAAAATTAGAATACTTGAGGGTCTTTTTTTGATTTGGGAAAGAGTAATTTAAAATAAGATCATCTTTGTGATCCTCTTGATGGTTTACAGGGCCAGAAACTATTTTTTTAGTAAGACACTTCCTTTGCTTCAGATGAAAGCTTACAGAAAAATGAGGGTCTCTATAGATGGAGAATACAGAAATGGAAATGTACTCAGGACACAAGGGAACAGCAGTGAGTCTGGGGTTGTCAGGATTATAAGCAATTGCTCAAGGATGCTGGAGTGGTTCCTTCCCAACAGTTCTTCACAGCCTGGACACTCAGTAGGACCATGAATCCTGCAAATGGTGTCCAGGGAACTCAAAACCTCTGAATTAAACAAAAAGAACAAAATGAAAGTAGACTGTGGCGATCCTCTCAAGTCTATTAGATTTCTGTCTGCCAACACTAACTAGGATTTCTTTCACCAGAGCCATCTGGTATATCGGTGGGATCCCAAGGGATACCCTGTGGCCCACTAGGAAAGCTCCTGAGGCAAACAAAGATGGATGTCTCTAGACTGCAAAGGGGTATCTTTGTGTTTTTTTCCTTCTCTTTAGGATCACCGCAGTTGAGATGGGAAGCACACCTTCCAGCCCTTCCAAATCACCATTGGGTTACATTCTTAGCAATTGGGATAAATTTGACCCAACAAATTTAAAAAGGAAGAGATTAGTTTTCTTTGTAACACTGTTTGGCCCCAATATAAATTAGGGGATAGAGAGGTCAGGCCTGAAAATGGGAGCAGGAATTATAATACTATCCTACATTTAGATTTGTTCTGCCAGAGGGAAGCAAATGGTCTGAAATTTCTTACATGCAGTCATTTAGGGCTCCATACTGAGATCCCTGGTTTTTGCCCAGCCCCACCCAGACAGAACCTACAGACCCAAGTGTTGATCAATTGGAAGATACTCTCTTTAGTTTCCCACCTGTCTCTCAAGGGAGATAAAGGGAACCCCAGAGTTCTGGGGTCTCTGCCCCTACCTTAGAGGGAGCAACCTCTCCAACACCTTATGCTGTGGACAACCTAAAGCTACAAGCTGAGGAAAAAGTCAGCCCTACAGGACATACTAAGTGTGGCGCTTCTTATCTCCCTACCACACCTACACTCCTACCCTTGAGGGAGGTAGCAGGCGCCAAAGGCACGATAAGGGTTCAAGTGCCCAGCTCTGTAACTGATTTACAACCATGTAAAGACAGGCTAGCGAGTTTTTCAGAAGACTCTTCACATTTCACTAGTAATTTCCAGACTCTTTAGCATTTAGTATGTCATGGAAGGATTTGTACATAATTCTGACCGCCTGCTGTTCCCCAGATGAGAAACAGCAAAATCTGGGAGGAGGCCCATAAATATGAAGAGCAGCTGCATACCCAGCACTCTGGCACTAACCATCCTGCTGCTCAAGCTGTCCCAGACCAGGAACCTGACTGGGGATACAATCCGGAGTGGGGATGCAATGATAGATTGCCTACTGGCAGGAATGAGAAACCGCATGAAGAAATCTGTAAATTATGAAAAGATTAGGGAAATCACCCAGGGCAAAGAAGAGAACCCAGCTCTCTTCAGAAACAAACTAGTAGAAGCTTTCCAACCATATACAAACTTGGACTCCTCATCCATGGAGAGTCAAATCTTGATAGGACAGCATTTTATAAGTCAATCTGCCCCTGGTATTTGCAGGAAGCTTCAGAAATTGCAAGTGGGCCCACAGACCCCCCTAGACCAGCTCATGGGTACAGCCTTTTCGGTCTTTAACAATAGGGTTTTGGAGGAAAGAAAACAGGGAAAGAAGGAAAGGGAGAAGCAAGCAGAGCTCCTTGCACTAGCCTTTGGTAGTGCTAATGGCATAAAACAGCCCCATCAGGGGAGCTTGGGGAGGCCTCAAAAGAATCAGGGGCTAAAAGATCAAACCTGTTATAAGTGCAAGCACCCCGCACACTGGGCAAAGAACTACACTCAGCCACCTCGGGGACCCTGTCCTCTATGCAAGAACTTCAGTTCTGATCCCTGGCACTGGAAGGTAGACTGTCCCTGTTCCCATAGTGGAAAGGGGTCATCACCTAAAGCCATGGCTACTCTTGAGGACTGAGGGTGCGCGGGGAACAGATCGGTCCCAGGGAATACTCATATTCCCATCTCTACCGAGGAGCCCCGAGTAACTCTGGGTGTGTTAGGTAAGAAAATTAACTTTCTTGTTGATACTGAGTACACTTACTCTGTCCTTAACGCTTACTCTGGACCTCTTTCCTCCAAATCAGCTAAGGAAAAGGGGGTTGAAGGAAATCTTAAGGCATATTTCTGCACATTTTCTATCACTTGCCAGTTCAAGAGTCAAATATTTGAGCACTCCTTTTCATTATTTCTCAGTGCCCTATTCCTCAGTTAGGCTGGGACCTTTTAGCTCAAATTGGAACCATCTTGTTGTTCCCTGAACTGCCACTTGAGTTAAGTAAGCTCATGATAATCAGTAGTAATCGAAATCAGGAGGAAATCCCAAATTCGGTTCTGGATGCAGTAAACCCACTAATTTAGGAGTCGGAGATTCTGGGAAGAGCAAAGACTGCATTACCAGTTAAAATCCACTTAAAGCCCAGGTCAGATTATCTTCACAGGAAGCAGTATCCTATTAAACCAGAAGCTTTCCAGGGGTTACAGCCCATCATAACCAAATTTATGCAACACGGGCTCATAGCCCCTTGTCAGTCTCCTTGCAACACTCCCATCTTACCAGTGATGAAACCCACGGGAGAATACAGGCTAGTCCAGGATCTAAGGTTAGTCAATGAAGCAGTAGTCCCTTGACATCCAATAGTAGCTCACCTGTACACCTTGCTCTCACAGATACCCGATCATACTCAGTGGTACTCGGTGTGACATTTGAAAGATGCCTTCTTCTGCAGCCCTTTGCATCCTGACTCAATATTTGTTTGCTTTTGAGTGGACTGATCCAAAGACGATAATACATCAGCAATAGACTTGGAGTGTATTGCCGCAAGGGTTCAGGGAAAGTTCCCACCTCTTTGCTAGGGTATTAGAAAAGGATCTTAGATATTACAGTTACAAGGAGGAGCCATTTTACAATATGTAGATGACATACTAATCTGCAGCCCCTCCTAGGAAGCTTCTGATCAAAAATACCATGCAGACTCTGAATTTCCTAGCTGAAAGAGGATATCGGGTATCAAAGAAGAAGGCCCAGATTACCAAACCAAAAGTAAATTACTTAGGGTATATTTTGATTTCTGGGTCTAGGCAATTATCACAGGAGAGAATTAAAGCCATTACTGAATTAACTCCACCTGCTACTAAACAGCAGCTTCACTCCTTTTTAGGAATGGCAGGATTCTGTAGGATTTGGATACCCAACTTCGGGCTAATTGCTAAACCTTTGTACGAAGCTACTAAGGGGCCAGACACTGAACCCATTATGTGGGAAAAGGAATGTGATCAGGCTTTTAGTAAAATCAAGCAGGCTATAGTCGAATCCCTAACTTAAACAAGCCTATCTCTCTATACATAGCAGTGAAGCAAGGAATAGCTTTAGGGGTCTTAGTCCAATGACTAGGGAATGAACCTCAACCGGCTGCATATTTCTCAAAAAACAAACTAACAAACAAACAAAAAAAAAACTAGACACTGTAGCAACCGGGTGGCATCCATGTCTAAGAGCAGTTGCAGCTACAGCCATGCTAACCTAGGAAGCTGCTAAACTAACTCTCGGGCAGAAGTTAGAGGTCTTAACTCCACATCTGATACAAGGGGCATTAGAAATGAAAGGGCAACTCTGACTAACTGGAAATAGACTGACCAAATATCAGGCCCTTCTTCCGGACAATCCTGAAGTAACTGTAAAGACCTGTAACACCCTAAATCCAGCTTCCATAATGCCCGCAGAAACATGTCCTGATCTGATCCATTCCTACTCAGACATTATTCGTTTTACTCACTCCAGCAGGACTGACTTGCTAGACCAGTCCTTAGAAAACCCTGATGAACAGTGGCTCACTTGTAAAAGCAGCTTTGTACAGAATGGGCAGTGAAAAGCATGATATGCAACATTTAGTTTATATAACACCATTGAGACACAACCCCTTCAACCCTCAACCTCGGCCCACAAGTTTGAAATTATAGTCCTTACCCGAGCTCTCATCCTAGGACAAGGAAGAAGGGTCAACATCTATATAGACTCCAAATATGCCTTCCTTGTTCTGCATGGTCATGCTGCCTGCCATATGGAAAGAAAGAGGGCTCCTCACCACTAAGAATTCACCCATTAAAAGTGGACCAGAAATCTTAAGTCTGGTGGACGCAGTTATGCTCCCTGAGCAAGTGGCAGTCATGCATTGCAAAGGCCACCAAAAAGATATGTCCCTACCTCTCAGGGAAATAGGAGAGCAGACCAAGAAGCAAAGAAAGCAGCACCAGGGACTGATAAGCAAATGGCTTTATTCCCCCCTGTAAATGTCTCAGATATCAAGCCAAACTATACATCTGAGAAAATAACTTGGGCTTTGGTGAAAGGAAGTATCCATGAAGGACCCTGGATATATATTGACCAGAGGCTCTTCCTTCCTCAGGCCTCCCAGGGGAAGTTCTTAAAGGCTTTGCATGAGTCCTTTCATATTGGAAGGGATGCTACAATGACAATACTTATTAAATTATTCATAGGCAGGGGAATAGCTACTACCATAAAGAATATTTGCTGGCCTTGAAATCTTTCTGCCTATAACAACCCTGGGCAAAAGCCATCTCTTCCCCAGTTGATAGAACCAATTCAGCGAAGAGGGACCTATCCTGGAGTGGACTGGCAGATAGATTTTACCAAAATGCCTCCTTGTAAAGGATACAGAACAGCACTTACTAGTGCTGATAGATACCTTTACTGGATGGATTGAGGCTTTTCCAACAAGGACAGAGAAGGCTACAGAAGTAGCAAAAGCTCTCCTAAAGAAAATAATACCCAGGTTTCATCTTCCATGATCCCTACAAAGTGATAATGGGTCATCCTTCACTTCTAGGATCACTCAAGCAGTTTCTGAAGCTCTAGGCATAAAAGATTATCTTCACTCTGCTGGGAGACCACAGTCCTCTGGAAAGGTAGAATGGGCAAATCAAACTTTCAAAAGGACATTAGCAAAACATTGTCAGGAGACTTCTGAAAACTGGGCTAAGTTGCTACCGATAGCCCTCATGAAAATTAGGGCCTCCCCTAAGGCCAATACTAAGCTCAGGCCATTTGAAAAGCTGCATGGCCGGCCCTTTTTGATTCTAGATCTAATACTTGATACAGAGACCCATCAAGACATTAAGTATATAATAAACTTAGGACAAGTGCAGAAAGCTTTACAGGAATGTGGAAATAAAGTTTTCCCAGCCCAAAAAAGAATTTTCAAACTATCATATCTCCGGGAGACTGGGTACTCCTTAAAACTTGGAAGGAGGGGTCACCAGCAGACCAACTCAACCCTAAATGGAAAGGGCCCTATCAGGTAGCCCTGAGTGCCCCTATGGCTGTGAAACTTTTAGGGGTCAATAGTTGTGTTCATATTTCCAGGGTAAAACTGGCTATAACTGATCCCAAAGTGACTCAAGACCAGCTGGAGACCCAAAGCCCAGACTACACCTGCGAGCCACTGGAGGACCTCAGGTTCCTGTTCAAAAGAAGGAAGCCCTAACAGATAAGTAATGATTGATGACAATGTCCTAAAATCACTGTTTTTCTTGTACTGGTTGTCTGGATGAAGGCTTCTTCACTTCCTTCTGGGTGGAATCATATGTATCATTGTCCAAAATGAAAATGTCTTTCTTGTTTCTATTAACCATTCTCTACTCGCCAACACCCTGTATAATGGAATGGGATAAAAAAATTTTTTGGCTTTTTTGTTTTTCTTTTTCTTTTTTAAGATTTTTATTTATTTATTTTTTATTTTTTAAATATATTTTATTTATTATGCTATTACAGTTGTCCCATTTCTCCCTCATCATTCCCCTCCACCCTGCACACCCTCTCCCGCCCACATTCCTCCCCTTTAGTTCATGTCCATGTGTCATGAGTTCTTTAGCTTCTAGATTTCCCACAGTATTCTAGCCCTCCCCCTCTCTATTTTCTACCCACTGTCTATGCTACTTATTCTCTGTACCTTCCCCCCTTTCTCCTCCTCCCATGCCCCTGTTGCTAACCCTCCATATGATCTCCACTTCTGTGGTTCTGTTCCTGTTTTAGTTGTTTACTTAGTTTGCTTTTGTTTTACATGTTGTTGTTAATATCTGTGAATTTGCTGTCATTTCACTGTTACATTTTTATCTTTTTTTTCTTAGGTAAGTCCCTTTAACATTTCATAGAATAAGGGCTTGGTGATGATGAACTCCTTGAACTTGACCTTATCTGACAAGCACTTCATCTCCCCTTCCATTCTAAATGAAAGCTTTGCTGTGTAGAGCAATTTTGCATGTAGGTCTCTGCTTTTCTTTCTTTTTTTTTTTTAAATATATTTTATTGATTATGCTATTACAGTTGTCCCGTTTCTCCCCCATCATTCCCCCCACCCTGCACACCCTCTCCCACCCACATTCCCCCCTTTAGTTCATGTCCTTGTGTCATAAGTTCTTTAGCTTCTACATTTCCCATACTATTCTTACCCTCCCCCTGTCTATTTTCTACCCACTATCAATGCTACTCATTCTCTGTACCTTTTCCCCCCTCTCCTCCTCCCACGCCCCTGTTGCTAACCCTCCATATGATCTCCATTTCTGTGGTTCTGTTCCTGTTCTAGCTGTTTGCTTAGTTTGCTTTTGTTTTAGGTGTGGTTCTTAATAGCTATGAGTTTGCTGTCTTTTCATTGTCATAATTTTTATCTTCTTTTTCTTAGATAAGTCCCTTTAACATTTCATATAATAAGAGCTTGGTGATGATGAACTCCTTGAACTTGACCTTATCTGAGAAGCGCTTTATCTGTCCTTCCATTCTAAATGACAGCTTTGCTGGATAGAGCAATTTTGGATGTAGGTCCCTGCTTTTCAAGATTTCAAATATTTCTTTCCAGCCCCTTCTTGCCTGGAAGGTCTCTTTTGAGAAATCAGCTGACAGTCTGATGGGAACTCCTTTGTAGGTGACTGTCCCCTTATCCCTTGCTGCTTCTAGAATTCTCTGCTTCATTTTGATCTTGGCTAATGTAATTCTGATGTGCCTTGGTGTGTTCCTCCTTGGGTCCAACTTCTTTGGGACTCTCTGAGCTTCCTGGACGTCCTGGTAGTCTATTTCCTTTGCCAGATTGGGGAAGTTCTCCTTTATTATTTGTTCAAATAAGTTTTCTACTTGTTGCTCTTCTTCCCCTTCTGGGACCCCTATAATTCGGATGTTGGGACATTTAACGATGTCCCGGAAGTTCCTAAGCCTCTCCTCCTTTTTTTGAATTCTTGTTTCTTCCTCGTTTTCTGTTTGGTTGTTAGTTTCTTCCTTCTGGTCCACTCCATTGATTTGAGTCTCAGTTTTCCTTCCATCTCTATCGGTTCCCCATACGTCTTCCTTCATTTCACGTATTGTAGCCTGCATTTTTTCATCTAGTTTGTGAGCAAAATCAACCAATTCCGTGAGCATTTTGATGACCAGTGCTTTGAACTGTGCATCTGATAGGTTGGCTATCTCTTCGTTGCTTAGAGGAATTGACTCTGGGGTTTTCCTCTTTTCTCCGGTTTGAGCCATTTTTGGTGGGGTTTTTTGTTTTGCTTTGTTTTGTTTTTAGTCTGGTCGCAGCTATTACGTATGAGGGGTGGAGCCTGAGTTGTTCCTCAGGGTGGGGCAGCCCAGTCGCTGGGTTGTGACGCTGTTGGTGGGGGCGGGGTCCAAGAGGGAAGAATGGCGCCTGTTCCACTCTCTTCTGGACTCCAGTCCCTTCCGCTGCTTCCCCTTCGCCTGGATTATCTGCGCATGTGCGCACGTGCTGTTATGTAGTGAGGGGTGGAGCCTCAGGTGCTCCCCAGTGTGGGGCAGCCCAGTCGTTTGGTTGTGACGCTGTATGTGGGGGCGGGGTCTGAGAGGGAACAATGGCGCCTGCTCCGCTCTCTCCTGGATTCAGTCCCTTTCGCCACTTACCCTCTGCGTGCTCGAATGTGGGACCACCTGGTCAGCCAGCCACCTTGTGCGTCCTCACTGGGTCTGCGCAGTTGCCCCCCTGTGCCCGGGGTCCGCCAGCCACCGCCTGTGCACCTGGGAACTGCGAGCCGCTGCTACTTGCGTTCCTGGGTCCGCACCTCCACTTTTTCCTACCGCGACTCCGCCCCTCTTACCAGTCTGGATGAATGGTTGTTGGACTTCCGTACAGTTCAACTTTCTATCAGTTCTGGTTGTTTTCTTGTTTCTAAATATTTGTTGTCCTTAATTTTGGTTGTGAGAGGAGGCACAGTATGTCCGCCTACGCCTCCATCTTGGCCGGAAGTCCTCTGCTTTTCAAAACTTCAAATATTTCTTTCCAGCCCCTTCTTGCCTGTAAGGTCTCTTTTGAGAAATCAGCTGACAGTTTGATGGGAACTCCTTTGTAGGTGACTGTCCCCTTATCCCTTGCTGCTTCTAGAATTCTCTCCTTTATTTTAATCTGGAGTACTGTAATTATGATGTGCCTTGGTGTGTTCCTCCTTGGGTCTAATTCTTTGGGACTCTCTGAGCTTCCTGGACTTCCTGGAAGTCTATTTCCTTTGCCAGATTGGGGAAGTTCTCCTTTATTATTTGTTCAAATAAGTTTCCCACTTGTTGCTCTTCTTCTTCCCCTTCTGGTACCCCTATAATTCAGATGTTAGGATGTTTAACGATGTCCCGGATGTTCCTAAGCCTCTCCTCATTTTTTTTTTGAATTCTTGTTTCTTCCTCGTTTTCTGTTTGGTTGTTAGTTTCTTACTTCTGGTCTACTCCATTGATTTGATTCCCAGTTTTCTTTCCATCTGTATTGGTTCCCCATGCGTCCTCCTTCATTTCATGTAATGTAGCCTACATTTTTTCATCTAATTTGTGAGCAAAATCAACCAATTCTGTGAGCATCCTGATCACCAGGGCTTTGAACTGTGAATCTGATAGGTTGGCTATCTCTTGGCCACTTAGAGGCATAGGCTCTGGGGCTTTGATTTGTTGTTCGGTTTGAGCCATTTTTGGTGGGTTTTTGTTGTTGTTGTTGCTGCTGCTGCTGTTTTTGGTCTGGTCGCAGCTGTTACGTAGTGAGGGGTGGAGTCTTAGGTGTTCCCCAGTGTGGGACAGCCCAGTCACTGAGTTGTGATGCTGTATGTGGGGGCGGGGTTTGAGAGGGAACAATGGCGCCTGCTCCATTCTTTCCTGGATTCCAGTCCCTTCTGCCACTTCCCCTTCACCTGGATTGTCTGCTCACAGGAATGTGGGACCATCTGGTCAGCCAGCCGCCATGGGCAGCCTCACTGGGTCTGCACAGTTGCCACCCCGTGCCTGGGATCCAGCAGCCCCCGCCTGTGCCCCTGGGAATGGCCAGCTGCTGCTTCCTGCATTCCTGGGTCCACACCTCCACTTTTTCCTGCCCCGACTCCGCCCCTCTTACCGGTCTGGATGAATGCTTGTTGGACTTCTCTACAGTTTAACTTTCTATCCGTTCTGGATGTTTTCTTGTTTCTAAATATTTCTTGTCCTTAATTTTGGTTGTGAGAGGAGGCACAGTGTGTCCACCTATGCCTCCATCTTGGCCGGAAGTCCGGATGAAAATTTTTCAGTGAATGCTTCTTGAACCTTAGCAGCAGGGAGAACCTGGCCCAATGTGGGATATGTCATACTAACCCAGAAACTCTTTTCAGATATAATAGTCATATAAGAGCCTACCCAATAGCTAATGAATCCTTAATCAATGATTTGAATTCCTCTGGCAATTACAAGCATTCCTCTTTTTCTTTAAGAGTCAGATGGGAGCAGAATCTTCATTTTTGCTTCTGTATGACCTCACAGGAATTAAAGCCTAAATCCAGCCCAGACTCTAGATTTACCTTTCTGGTTCCAACAGAAATGTGACAGAGCAACAAACTGAACAACGCCATGAGGGATAATCAGTCAAATTTTGAATGCAGGATGTTTTACAAAATATCTGGCTGGGTCTTCACAAAGTCCCTATCAAGGAAAAAAAAGGTCAAAGAATGTTCTAGATTCAAAGGGAATACCAACAACCGAAAGCAAAGCATGAATTGCATCATGGTTTTAAAAAATTATGTAGTAATAGGGGAACTTTTAACATGGACTAAATATGAAATATTTTGGGGAATTATTTAAGCACAATAACGGTACCATTGTTATGTGGGAGAATGTTCTTATTCTTGGGAAATGAATGCTGAAATGCTTAGAGCTAAAGAGTGGTCATGTTTGTAACTTTCAAGTAGTTCAGAAAAAACTAATGGCCCTGACCAGTTTGCTCAGTTGGTTAGAGCATTGTACCCATATGCCAAGTTTGTAGGTTCGATTCCTGGTCAAGGCATTAAAAAAAAAAAAAAGAATCAATCAATGGGGGCATAAGTAAGTGGAATAACAAATCAATGTTTCTCTCCCCCTACCCCCTATTCTTTTCTCTCTCTAAAATCAATTTTTAAAAAATAGATACAGAGAAAAAGCTCACGATTGATGAAGGAGAGTGGGATGAAAATAAAAATCCAAGACCCAACTGTATGTTGTCTATAAGAAACCCATTTTATATATAAAGACCCAAATAGAATAAAAATAAATGGATGCAGATTGATACAACATGGTGATGGTAATCAAAAGAAAGTGAGATTAGCTATGTTAACTTCAGACAATGCCGAGTTTAGAGCGTGGGGAGTTACTAGAAATAAGATTTGTTTTAAAGTAAACCAGTGGGTAAGGAAGGGGTGATGGGTAGGGATATAGGAAATAATGGTGGGCATGAACTGAAACAGCATCCTTGCACTCAGCTTTTGTTTGCTTTAATTTTCTACTTAATAATAATGAAAAAGAAGCAAAGTTGGGTTGAGGGTTTGAGAAATTAAAGTGAAAACGAGAAATCCACAAAGATACAGAAGGTGGTTGGGAACCAGTTGTGGGAAGACTGACTGCAGTCAGAGTGGAAGAGAGTCAGGCACCTCGAGAGGTGGGTGAGGCTGAGGGAGAGACTGTTTTAGTTGTGCTCACCACTGTCGCTTCCCTTCCAACCCCCTCCCCAGGGTCCTGTGTGCATATTTATCTGCTCCATTGCCTCAATCCATACAAGGGTTGAATACCAGAATGATTACAGCCAAAATGGAAAGATAAGCAATAAGACTAGGATGAGGATTCATCCAAAAGGCCTCGAGAAGGGATAAAGAAAACAAATGAGCAGTTGCTTGTGACACAACTGTGAAAGTGTAATACACCAGCCATTCCCTGCCCCCTTCATTCTTACTTACCTCTGCACTGGAGACTAGAAAAGCCACATACTCCCATAAGACTGTCAGGTGACTTCTCAGGAGAAATGTTGCAGGCTAGAAGGGACTGCAAGAAATATCTCAAGTCATGAAAAGCTGGGACCTGCAATCAAGATTGCTCTACCCAGCAAAGCTATAATTTAGAATTGAAAGGCAGGAGAGAGCTTCCTAGACAAGAAAAAACTAAAGGCGTTTATTATCACCTAACTGTTACTATATGAAATGTGAAAGGGACTTATTTAAGACAAAGATCAAAATTATAAACAATAAAATGGCAATAAATACATATTTATCAAGAATTGAATCTAAAAATCGAAGTAAGCAAACAAGAACAGAGAGAATCATGGACACAGAGAACATTTTGGTGGTTGCTAGTTGGAAGGGCTGTGTGGGGAAATGCGTGAAAAGGTGAGGGAATTAAGAAGTACAAAGAGGTAATTACAGAGTAGCCACGGGGGTGTGAAGTACAGTAAAGGAAATGGAGTAGCCAAAGACCTTATATACATGACCCATGGACATGAACAAATGTTTAGAGATTGCCTGAAGGAGTGAGGGGTGCTGGGTAGAGAAGGGACAAATCGGGAAGAATTGGGACAACTGTAATAGCGTTATCAATACAATATACTTTAAAAAGTAAAAACAAAAATAAATAAATAAATAAATAAATAAATAAATAAATAAATAACCCACATACTTGCTTTCTCAGATTCTCATGGAATTAGCCACCCAGGTGACACACAGTATTTTAAATGACTCTTTTCCAAATCACAAAGAAGACCCCCAATATTCTAATTTTCCAGAGCTTTAAGAAATTGTCTGAAATTTACCCAGAAAGGACATCAAGAGGTGCTTAACGCACCACCCTTCATATCGGAGGTGAATCTCACAGAGGGATGACAGACAGAGAGGGGAAATTAAATTACCCTTATAGGAGCAAGTAAAGCACCTTAGAATTCCAAATTCAATTAGTTAGGTTAGAGTGGCTCCACGTGCGTGATTACGTTCAGGGACGCTGGCGTGCGGGATTTAAACTGGGCGGTTAACACGGTGTCAAAACTCAGTAGGATTAGCAGACATGTACCTTCTTGCCCTTTGGCGTGTTTTTTTCTGGCGCATCTGCGTACTGCCCAATGGAGTCGTCACTTCAGGATCGCTTGTTCCCAGGTCTCGACTTCAAGATCCAACGCTGTAATGGTGAGGGGTGTGGTCCCTAGGCCAGGGGGACCCGCGGGCTGAGAGAAGGCTGAAATTACTGCCCCTCCCCAAGCGGCAGGGCTCTGAGACACTGTTGGGGATTCCCATCACCCCGCGGGTGTGGATCCCGGATTCCACAATGGTGATCTGTCTTTCCTACCCAGGGCCAAGGGGCTCTGCACTGGAAGTTGGTCCCTTTCCCGTCCTCTGAAAGTAGGTGGGACTCCTCTGTGTGCAAACATCTCCTAGGGGAGTTAGGATTACCAGGTTAATTTTCCCTCTAAAATTCTGCCCTGGAACTGCCCTGGGTCTGTAGGGACCTGGGCACCTCGGCTTCCTGGCCCCTCTGCTCCTATAAATATTCTGCCCTTGCCATTTGTCATGCACTGTGATTCAGGGTAATGAGACAGAACAGACCCCGCTCTTCAGGAGCTTCCAACTCTAACTCTCTCTCTCTCTCTCTCTCTCTCTCTCTCTCTCTCTGTGTGTGTGTGTGTGTGTGTGTGTGTGTGTCTGTCTGTCTGTCTGTCTCTCTCTCATTCTCATTAAGCAGCTACTGCAGCTCAGGCAGGTCTAATTCCTGAGTTGTTGGGAGAGCCATCAGTAGTAAGGGAGGGAAACGTGAAGGCACCAAACCTTCTGAGCCTGTTGAGGAGCAGTTCACCAAGGGATAGAGGGCCTCCTCTGTCCGAACATACTTTCAGCCTACTATTGAGTAGGGCTGAATCCACATACCCTGCAACTACCTTTTAAGACTTCTTCTCTGCCTGCCTCACTACGGGATGTTCTAAGTGTAAAGTGCCAGGACTACTGTTAAAAAGAAAGAAAGGCAGCTGTCTTTTCCTTCATGTCAGCTTCACATTGAGAGTCTCCATGGGGTCCTAAAAGTGAAAAACATGGGTAACTCTGGCCTTTTCATACTATAGGCTTAATTCAGACTGCAGCTATAAGGACTGTGGACTTGGAGAAAGCCTGTGTTTCCGTGGAATGGACAGAAGGAGGTGCCACAAAGGGCAAAGAGGTAGGTTCTACCTAAAGATCTGTGTGAAAATGGAACTTGTGAGAGCCTTGTTGTTAGTTTTTTCTTTTTCAATTAGCCATGATTGCACCACAGATAAACCTCATGGGCTGTGATACTGCCACCAGGAGCCTCAATTTGAGGCTGTGTTGTCCTCCCTGATCTCAAACATTGTCCTCTTAGGATTCACTGGCATTTTACGTAGTAAAGCCTCTTCTAAATTGAAGCCAATCAACAGTTTCTGGTGTGAAGCAAACTTCACAGCATCCTAAAACCTTGCTCAGCCAAGCTAGTTTCCAAATGCCTATGATAATTGTTTGGGGAGCAAAATTGATCATCTAGTGAAAAAGAAAAGTACGTTTATGAAACACCAAATAATGAAAGGCAACTTGTGATAAATGGCACAGGTGTGTAGTGCCAGAATAGCTCAGAGGTGGAACTGACTGAGGGTGAGCTGGCCTTGTGGGAGCCAGCAGGCAGATTTAGCAGAGGGCCCTCGTGGGGATAAGCGAAGAGGCTGGCTTCAGGTAGTAGAGGCTCAGGGTTGCTATTAAGGGACTCCAAGCAGGGAACAACATAAGGATTCCTCTGGCTGGTTGGGGAGAATAGGTCACTGGAGTTAAGAATTCAAACAGGAGACCAGTTAGGGCCTCAGGTGGTCATCCAGGTGAGAAGGTAGTCAGGCTTGTGCTGGTGGCATTCTTTCATTTCATCTTTTCACTTCTGCGAGGCTGGTAATGCTGGCCACATTTTATCAGTGAGGGGGGAATTTAGGTTATCTGGAAGCTTTAAAGTCCTTAGTGCTGGTACCATTTCTGTCAAACATCTGATTCATCTAAATTACTGAATTCAGGTCTTGTATTTGGCTATCGAATGGTACCTCAAATTCATGTATTCTCTCAACATAAGGTAGAGATTACCCTACTTCACACCTGAAGTAGCCAAGGCTTAGAAGGCCAGAACTTGGATCTGTTTGACACCCCGCTCTGACTTTCTGCAGGAGCCCACGTGCCCCCTGCCCCCCACCCATCTCCCTGACTGAGACCATTCTAAAACACATTGGGTTGTGTGACTCTGAGACAGAAAGTCTTTTAGTGGCACATTGGATAATTCGTGCTTCACGACACTGTATATGGTGTCCTCTTGTCCCCAAAAAGTCCGAATCATGTTTGGTCTCTCAGTCTACCCAGGAAACGTGTTATATTTCAGGACCAAAGAGAAATTCTTTCTTGTGGAGCAAGCCAAGTGCTTTCTTCTTTGATGACACAGATTTTTTTTTTTTTTTGGCAGGGGTAAGCCATACCATTTTATTGAGGGTCAAAGGGCTGGGAAGATGAAGTCCAATGTCTTTGGCCCAGCTGGGATCTCCCCAGCTTCAAAACCCCACAGAATCTAACATGCGCTGAGGAGACTGTAGCTGATGGAGCACCATCTCCTTTCTGCTCATAGCTGCTGTTTCCAGGCTGGGACATGGGGCCTAGGAAAAATTCTGACCGAGGGAAAATTCGGTGCCACCAGCCCTCCCCACTGGGCGAGAGGGCCACACAGGATAGTTGAAAGTCCCATTCTCCCATCCTTGCTCCCTTCAAGGCTCCAGCTGAGGAAGAGGCGTGTTCCTCTCACTCTGATGCCATCCCCGTCTGTCCTGGCCCTGATGCCCCGATACTTGGCATTTACCAAAGCCTGTTCCAGCTCAGAACCTGAGCCCAAAGTTCACTGGGGAGGGGTTAGATGGTGAAAAGGCTGGTGTGAAACCAAGCATCTTTATTTGCAGTCATCACTGGGGCCGTTTCTTGCTGCTCATTTGTTTGCTGGCCTGCTCTTCCAGCTGCATGGCCAGGCGCAAGGCCTTGATGGCATCTGGAAGGAAGGGGAGGTGATGTACTCGGGGTTACAGTCTGTCTGAGAGGCCCCATTCCCTTGGAGCAGAGCTGCCATCACCTGCAGAGGCACCACCCTGCTACATCCCATCCAACTGCACCCACCTTGCAGGGCTGAGAAGTGCTTGGCTTGCTGGGCCAGGGCAGACTCTGCCTTGTTCACAAAGGTCTCCAGGTTATACTCTGGCTGTTCAGTCAGCTTGGAGAGCTCAAGCCAGCCTGGCCCTTGCTGCAACAGCACAGGGATGACCTTGTCAGTTCAAACAATGACCAAACCAATTTAGCAAATCATTCCTGAGGCCCTACTTCAACGCAGATGCCTGTGCAAGAAGCCCATTTCTTCAGGCATGGCCCACACCCTGCCTCCTGACTCTTTCCTGCAGAAGTTCCCAAACTGAATTCATCCTCTTCCCTACCTCAAACTCCTTTCTGTCTCTTCATTTGTTTATTGTATTATATTTTTCTCCCATTACCATTTAGTCTTCTTATCCCCACCTCCTATCCCTGTCTATAATGTCAAATGAATGCTGTCCTCTGTCTTGAAGCCCAAGCCAGAAATCTGAGCAACAACTTAATTTTTTCTCCTTTCTTGTCCCCAAATACTAACAAGTGCTCCCTTTACATGGGTCTTGAATCTCTTGCCCTGACCCAAATCCCATGGTCACTGTCATGCTCAGTCTAGGCACCGACATCTCTCTAAAGATCTCCTAATGGCTCTTGACTCCCAACTGCCTCTCTTCACACTCTCCTCGTGTCCCCAAACCAGACTCCATAATGCAGTTACAATGATGTACCGAAAGTTTTAATATGACGATGACACCACCCCATATAATTTCCTTCAAAAACATCCACTGCCCTCAGAATGATGTCTGGGCTTCTGGTATGAACCATAAGGCCAATTTTTATAAAATATTTATTTATTTACTTTTAGAGAGGAAAAGAGGGAAAGAAACATCGATGCACAAGACATACATCGGTGGGTTACCTATGGCCGGCCTGCCCCTAACTGGGGACCTGCTGGGAATTTGGCCTACAACCGAGGCATGGGCTCTGACTGGGAAACGAACTGGTGACCATTTAGCTTGAGGTCTAGTGAAGCTAAATGACTTTCACAAGGAAATGGGCTTGTAAATAGAAGAATCATAGTCAAGCAAGTCTTATTTTAGGGTCTACTATCTATACTTCAGGGTTTTGGTCCATGGCCTCAGTACTGAGCACTCAGCTCCTTGCAGTCAGGAGCTGGCATATAGAATATACTCGCTGAACACGCACCAAATAACAAGGTCCCTGCATAGAAACCACCCTCCAAAACCCCCAATCAGAAGCATGGCAAAGAGAGACTAGCTCCACCTAGAAGGAGAGAAGAAAGCCTACGTATGCCAGACTGAAGAAGAGGGTATGGTATTAGCTGCCTAAGAACAGCAGATGAATGAATAGTCGGAGAATTAAGGAATGCTGGGGTAGAGAGTTGCCTCTTGCCATGCCAACGTGAAGACCTGTGGGAGCGAAGCCCAGGTCACATTCGAGGAATGGTGCTGAGCGCAGCTACAGGCCTGGGCCAGGGTGGTATCTAGTCCCTCCCAGGCCAGCACCAGCTTCCCACCTGTATAATCTCCTTCAGCTCTTCCGTAGCCCTCTCCTACAGCTCCCTGATCTGGGTCATGGCTTCATTAAAGCTGGACATCTGGGAAGACAGTTCTTCTTCTTCTTCTTCCTTGGGAAACAAAGGGGGGCAAAAGGAGACATACAACAGTATGGCCCAGTTCCCACCTCAGCTGACCATGGTTCTGTCCTGCTTGGCCCCACCCTGCCCCTTGCATTGTCTGCAGTCCGGGAGCCATTCAAGGTGGCTTCTGTCTCTTCTATTTCCATCTGAACTGGCTGCTCCCCAAAGGGCCCATTGTGGGGGCTGAGCTCCTTGACCCTGAGGAAACTAGAAAGTATCAGATTCCATAGCAACCTTCTGGGCTGTACCAAGAGTGCTGTAGCACCTAAGACTGCCAGGCTAGAGGCTTCAAGGGGATGGAGTAGCTGCTTTGCCTTTGGCCTAGAAAAAGATCTTTAAGCATGCTGACTCCATACCGGGGCCTGGAGAGGTTTGGGAGAGAACTAGCATCACATCCGAACTCCTGAGCCTCAGGTTCACTGAATCACAGAAAAGTAGACAGTAGGCACTTCACCCCAGAGCCTCTTCCCTCTTTCATCTCTGCTATTCATTTCCCTACTCCCACCATAGGTACTGGTGCCTGTCTGCATATCTTACTGTATTTAAAGTGCATTCACAGGAGCTTATGCCTAGTGAGATCATGGCAATTTGCAAAAGAGGGAATGGGTGCTTAAAGGTTGGGGACCATAGGGAAAGGGAGAGAGGTCAGGGACCATGGGGAGAAGTTGCCAGGAGGAGTCTCTCCATGCTACTGACAACCACATGGTATTGAAAGGAGAGCTCATTTAGCACTCAGTCTGTGGAAGGAAACTTGCTCCATGGCCACTACAGATTAAAGTTCTTTAAAAATTGTTCTCTGCCCAGGCCAAGTAGCTCAGGTGGTTGGACCATCATCCCAATATGCCATGGTTATGGCTTTGATACCTAGTCAGGGTGCAGACAAGAAGCAAGCAATGAATACGTAAGCAAGTGGTCAAACAAACTGGTATCTCTCTCTCTCCCATTCTTCGACGTGTAATGTTAAAAATTACAAAAAAAATATATATATATATATTGATTCCCTGCCTTTGAAGGCACATCTTCTTACCCCCTCCTTCTTTATCTCCTCACTTACCCATTCCTCAAACCAAGGTCACACCTTAAGGATCTGTGTCTCCTACTGGAACCCTCAGTCAGCCAGGCTGGCTCAGGGATAATGTGTAAGGGAGAAGGGTTTAGAGCTTAGTCAGAAATTCCTATCTTCCCCAGCAGAGAGGGGAGAGGATATTCCCTTGAAGGGAGGTAGGGCAGACTCTAGCTAGAAGGGCTTATGGATAAAATAAGGAAGGGACAAAAAGCCATTCAAGGTAATAGCCCTTTCTTTTCTTTTTTAGATTTTTATTTCTTTATTTTCAGAGAAAGAGAGATGGAGAGAAACACAATGTGTGGTTTTCTCTCACATGCCCCCTCCTTGGGACCTGGCATGAAATCCAGGCATGTGCCCTGACTGGGAATTGAATTGGTGATCAAAGGATCACCTTAATTTGTAGGCCAGCACTCAATACACTGAGCTACACCAGTCAGGACTTGCCTCTCTGGCTTCCCCAAAGGTCTGCCTTCAGAATTTTGTAGCTTTCTTCTCACCAAGTAAGGGAGAATGACCTCTCCCAAACCCAGAGTGGCAGGGACACACACTACAGGGAGTATATAGATATAGTCAAAGAGCAGCTTGGTAGTGAAAAGCAAGGGGAAAAACTCAGTCAAGTTAGAGTCCAGAAACCCAGACAGCTAAGGGCACCAGGCCTCTGCCTAGGACAGGGCTAAAAGCTCCCCTACTCACCATACAGGTCCTTGAGTTCTCCTGGATAAAGGAGTCCCACAGTATCTGTGTCAGCTTGCTCTGGTGGAACAGGGTGTGAGCCTTGTTCTGTCCCCGGGCCCTGATATACTCCTGTGGGGCAGCAGGTGCAACTGAGGTCCTTTCCTTCCTCTCATGCTGCCTACTACATTTTTCCACCAGATGTCCCGCATAACAGCCCCCTCTAGCTAGCCTCCGGCTACATTCAGAGCCAGGAGACTTTTGTTGATTTCTGCATTTTCTATGCGGGTCTGCCGGTCAGCACTGGAAGTGTCCCCACCTCTTCTGTTCCCTGCCAGATCCACCAAAGAGAATTTGCCATGCACTCTTCCTTTGGCTTGAAGAAGAATCGGGAAGCAGTCATGGGAGTGGGAAGAGTTGGAGCTGGTAAATGACTGCTTAGAGGTTCTATAGTAAAGGAGAGCAAAGAAAGGCTATGAGCTCCTGTGGTTGCCAGCCACTATGGCACCCAGTCCAAGGTACCCCAGGCCACAGCAGTGAGTCGCGTTAGCAAGGGACATGGATCAAGAGTCTAAGAAGTCCTCGATCTTTATCTTTGTGTTCTGCCTTCCCTGGGCAGAAGCTCTCACTCCAGCTTTGGACCTAGTCAGTTTTCCTGGCAGCCACATTACTGGATACTGTGCCAGGGGCTTGGCCAGACCTGAGAGCCCATCAAAACATGGGGAAAGATGAGCTGCCTCTGTTGCAAGGCACAAAGGGTATATGGGGTTGTCATGAACCACTTGCCAAAACTTGAGGGCCCTGAGGAGGGCAGCTTGCTCCCTGGGCCTCTGAAAGCTGCCCAGCACTCCGCTGTACCACGCCTAGGGCCCTGGATGAAGAGCACTTTCCCACCTCTGCTGGGGAGCTGTGGCCCCAGCACTTCCAGCCTAGAACAGACCCAGAGCTCCTGTCTTCCATCATGGAAGGAGGGAACAGTAAAGAGAGAAGCCAATAAACATGCCTTTGGAGTAAGAGTCCAGGAATAAAGCCTGCCTTGATTACATTTATGACATTTCAAGTTGCTCCTGATGAGCATTTGAGGCCCCTTACCACAGAGGCCTTAGCAGCCCTCCCCAAGGCAGAGAAGGTGAGGGCCTCTGTGAAATCACAACAGACTCATGGCTAATCTCTGTCACCTGAACTGGGCATTAGGTGGTGGCCCCTTCCCCTCGCCAGAATTCTCACCTGCAGGCACTTCCTATTTCGATCATCCTGATGACATCATCAGCACAACTCACCAGGTGCTCCTGCAGTCCCAGCACGTGCACCTGCTGCTTCCGGTCCTCCAGAATGCACAGCTTGGCCTTCTTGTTGAGCAGGCTGAACAGCTGTGCCAGGCAGGGAAAAAAGGCTAAGGAAATCAGGCACAGGCACCCCACCTGCCTCCTCCCTCCCTCAGGGACTGTCCCAGTGCAGACAAGGGCAGGCAGCAGGAAGGGCACACAGAGGCTGACCTGGGTAGACAAGCACAGGGCGTGGTTTCTAAAGTGGCCTGCCTCAGTGTGACGCAACTCTGATACTTTACTATCTGCGTGAGCCTGGACAGTCCTTAGCCACTCACTCTAGGCTTATTTCTCACCTGCAGAATAGTAACAGTAATGCTTCCTTGTAGGGTATTGTGATTAATAAATGAATTGAAACAAGTGCTTAGGATAGTGCTTAGCACATGTCACATTAATGATCAACACTAGCTGTTATTACTATCTAGATCCTGTTCTAAGGGGGACAGGCAACTCTGCAAAAAGAGGGATGTATGTGTATTTATTTATTCACACACAGATGGGGATTTGAAATGATAGGAAGGATGAATATGAGTATGAGAAGACACACACGTGACCAAAGGGAAAAGAAAGTTATGAAAGGGTAGAGGGAGCCCGGGGCACTCACAGGGCTAAACTCCCACCCGAGAAGGAGCTCTGAGGAGTGTTCCTGCCATACTTGCTGAGCTTGGTCCCACCATCTGGTAACCCCTCCCCGGACCTGGAAGTACAGAGTGACCAAAAAGCTTCACGGCTTATAGACTGCTGTGCTTCTACCATTTCTAGCCAACTTCAGGTTTTAGAGGTCAGGAACTCCACAGCATAAACAGGGTCTCCTTGGCAGCTACCTTCCAATTATAAACCTCAAAGAATGTCACATAGACTTCCAGACCCAGGTTCCAGAAAAGGGGATGATTTTTCAGGAGGAAGACTTCGAGGGCTATGGTAGAGATCATGGATTTAGTTAGCAACCTGCTTTCTGTGTGCAACCTCACTGCAGCAGAACACACTACTTACAGGCCATCGCATAGATCCCTTTGGATGCATTCTGGGCTTTCCCATAGAGGCTTCCACCCATACTCTGCAAAGGAAAGGGGCAGAAGACCTTTGTAAAGGGCGCTTGGCCTAGGCTAGAGCACTACTGGCTCCATCACCACCACAGGCCACACCAGAGCCTGGAGGCTGGACCTGCTAAGGCCTCTCTCTGCACCTGGCACAGCAAGCCTATCTGGTGATGGGGTCTCTGCACAGAGGGGATTTTCTACAAGAAACTCACTGTCTACTTTTTCAGAAATATCCTGCTGCCCCATGGGTAAACTCACGCCCAGCTATGCCTAAAAACTCACATGTGTCTTGCCACTTCCTGTCTGACCATATGCGAAATAGGTTACTTTTCCACCTTGGAAAATTGTGTGTATGAGTGGTCTAGCTGTAAATCTAGTAGAAAGGATAGGGAAGAGTGTATATCTCTGACGAAAATGTGCACCCTGGTACATGGGCCTTTGCCCTTCCATTGAAGAATTCCTAGGTCCTCGATTCCTCCTTCCAAAGACCAGTAATCCTTTTCTGCAAAGTGGTCCCAACCTGACCCCAACCCCACTTACAAATCTGAAATTCTCCTAGCTCACTCTAGTGGGGCTGGCCTGACTTGCCAAGATCAAGCTGATGGCTGACACTAGGAGCCACCAGCTGCTCTGCTGACTCTGGAGACATAAGATGAAAGCCTGAACTTAGCAACTGACTTCCAGCATAAGACAGGCTACAAGTATCAGAGGGAACCCTCTAACTATTTAGGAGTCTAAAGTATCGTAGGCTTTGCGGGCCACATAGGTCTGCCACATTGTCTTAAAACAATCCTTTAAAGACTTAAAAACCATCCTGAGTCTGAGAGTCCTATAAAAAGGAATGAATCCAAGAATGGCACAGAAATTTGTCAGCTTCTGGTTTAGAGCAGTGTTATTTAGTAGAACTTTCTGTGATGATTGAAAGATACCATATCTGTGCTGTCCAATAGTAGCCACTTCCACATGTGGCTGTCAAGAACTTGAAATGTGGCTTGTGTGACTGAAGAACTGGATTTTTAATTTTATTTAAGTTTTACTAAACTGCTACATGAGGCTAGTGGGTGCTATATTAGACAGAGTCGTCCTAGAGTTTGCTGAGTGGGTAATGGGGTGGCTGCATAAGACACCAGAAGTACCCCTGAAGCTTTCCCAGACTAGCCTCAGAGAATTCAATAGGTAACCTCACTATTGAGCCATTCGAGGATGCATGGCTAAAGCTGCAAAATGGCGTATGACAGCCCAGGAACCAGACCCAGAGCCAAATCCATGTGATAGGTGATGCAAAGAAAACATCAGAGGAGGCCAGGAAGGGCTTTAGAGCTCAGCATGCCTGTGAGCAGTGTTACCACAATGTCTTGCTTGGAGAAGACCAAAGGGGATGACAGGGGCGGGGGAAGAGCCAAGGGACCCACTTACACACGACTTCACTTGAAGTCCTTTCATCCAATGCAAAGTCAAAACAGAATGCCTGTTTCTTCAGACTCTTTGTTAAATCCACTTTTATACTGGGCTCATGTAGAAAGAACAGACACTTGCTAAGAACAGAAATCACGTCTATTTCTTTGGTGGACAATTCTGCAGAAGGAGAGTATTTTCAGGGGATACTTCCTGGACACGGGAACCCTCAGTCAATCCAAAGCCTCTTTCTGACTGAATGAAGTTTACCTTGTTTAATCAGCGGGTGTTTCCTAACACAAGCACTTATCCTATGCTCTTCCATCCTCAAGAGGATGAGAGGAGACAACCAACCAATAAAAGTTTAGGGCAGTATTAAAGTAGCTTCTCCAGAGCCCCTCCCCTTCTAATCCCCAGTCAGACCCTGTCAGGGGACAAGATTTAATAACAGGACCCTACTGCCCCCATTAGTTACTAAAGAGCACAAGAGGGTATTTCTGAACTTTGCCTCCAGTCTTCTCACTCTGCTGTCTATAGGTTTCAGCACACTTTCATGACTATTAGCAGGAATTTGGCCAACCTATGAAAGTGGCAGGTTGGGAGTGGAAGGGAGTTTATAAAGATCACACTCTCACCATGGCAGGTGTGGCTCAGTGGATTGGGCACCAACCTGTGAACTGTAAGTTTCCTGGTTCCATTCCCAGTCAGCACACATGCCTGGGTTGCAGGCCAGGTCCCCAGTAGGGAGTGTGCAAAAGGTAACTGATTGATGTTTCTCTCTCTCTCTCTAAAAACAAATACATAAAGCATTTAAAAAGAAAAAAAAGAAAAAAGATGAGACTTTCATCTATGCCTCACTAACTCCAGGGGGAGTGAAGATTTCTCAATGCTCTCACACCTTTAAATTTTTAATTTATTGATTTTAGAGAAGAGAGGATAGAGGAAAATGCTCATTGGTGCATTCACTGGTTGAGTCTTATATGTGTCCTGACCAAGGATTAAGCCCACAACCTTGGCATAGTGGGATGATGCTCTAACCAACTGAGCTGCCCAGCCGGGGCTCAAAGCTTTTTATTTATTTGTTTATTTGTTTATTTATTTAGAGAGCACATTTATTAAAGCTGCAGACAGTGAAACAAGAAAGAGCTTAGGATAGAAGGAGCAACAAGAGTCCAGACTGGGATGCTTTTGCTTCCTGAAAAGTCAGAGAAAAGGAGGCCTTGGAGACAGTTTCAGGGGTTAGCTCAGCACAAGATGCCACTGCCCATTGCACCCCTGGTTGCAAGTCTCATGGGGTCCCTCAGAGATTTGGAGACACACACCTGAGAGGAAAAAAGGTGTGGGTGTGCTCTCAGGAGGGAGAGTGTGGCTCACTCCTTTAACGAGAAGTTTTCCATCTTTTAATGGGGTTTACTCACAGGATTAGTCATATTAAATGGATGGCAATCCAAAGTAGCCCAAAATTCTGTAATCAATTATCCAGGCAAATTCTCCGTTTGGAAAGCTATTGTCATACTCATGTTTGAGAGGAGAGCAAAAAGGAACTGACTACTAAGACGTAAGTGCTTTCAGACCTCAGTGGGACACAGAAGCACCCCCTTTTCATGTGTGCTCAAACCCACCTGAGTGGCTGAGAGGCCTGTGGTGCCTACGCATGCACCAAACCACTCTGGGAACTGGGGCAAGGGCTACTGTCCCACATCTTAGGAGATTAGGCTAGGATTCCTCAGAGCAATTAACTCAACTAAAGGGAAGCGCTCCAAACCAGAACTGCACCACAGCATGCCCAGCACCTACACACAATGAGGAAGTTGGGGGAGAGCAGGCATCTGTGCCCAGAAACCCTTCCGTTCAGTGCGCTGTGTGCTGGGTTTGCCCACTGGACCACCCGCATGAACAGTCCTCATGGGAAGGATCTCAGAAAAAGATCTGATTTACTTGTTCTCTGAATCCTGATGAGACACCAGTTATACTTTCTGGATATCAGAACTGGAACCTCAGTAATGCTGGGGCCCAAGTGTACATGTACTGTTGTTAACGTTGCAGTTAAGGATACCCGTGAAAAGCTCTGGGCCTAGCTTCCCAGGAAAGGTACCTGAGTTCGCTTCATCCTCATTCCAGAGTTCTTGGCCCTCTTCTCTTCTCATTTGTTCTTCATTTTGTCCATTTCCTCCACAATACACGATTTCCTCCGAACTAGGGTGAGAAAGGCTCATGCTTTTACTTGTCGAGGCTGACCAGCCTACTCTTCTCTGGCTGCTGTGCTGAGTCCTGGGCCTTTCCCAGGATGAGGACTTCTCTAGACCCTTGCACTTCAATTATCAAATGCAAGGAGAGGAAGCAGATGTGACTCTTGGGATGGCCAGAGTCACAAAGTAAAGATTTGCTAATGTGAGTACTCCAGGTCTAACCCAAGCTCTCCCTAAGCCTCTTTGACATTTTCTTAGCAACCAGAAAAGGTAAGACCATTTCTGCTTGTTCTCATCAGTTATTCTGGGCTGTTCTTCAAGTGTCAGCCAGGATACTATAGCTGTGACAATACATCAATTACATCAGGAGGTTCTTGCCAGCCTAAGGGGACAGGATCACCTCTTGTGAAAAGTTGATTCCCTTGCGACAAGGAAACACACCCAACTGACAAATGTAAGTTTGAACTCAGGTGCCAAGGCAGGCCAGGCTTGAGACAGGAGCTAACTCTTGTCCTACACTAGGAATTGGGCAGCAGACAGCTCTGCATGTCTACCTGAGTTCGCAGGGCTTGCAGAAGAGCTGCCTTGGATGGAATGGTCTTGTTCTTCCACCTCCTTGTGGACTATCGAAAATGGTATCTCAGCCATGGCAGAGCAGGTGTTCCTAGGAGGGCCAGCTATGGGGGAACAATAGTCATCTGAGAATGAGGCAGGCTACCACAACTGTAGGCAGCTGAACTCCAGTGGGCCATGGGCCAAAAGGACTGCTGGCTGCCAGCTCAGCAAGGGCTCAGGCCCCTACAATGTGAGCAGAGCTTTTGCTTTCCTGTTTGCCTCAGCCCACATCCTGAACCACACCAGTATCTTTTCTGGGGCTGGCTCCTGGGGTCAAAAATTTTTAAAGGGGTGCTTGAGTACCTCTGTATGGGCTTCACCATGAAGGGAAAAGCCTTTGAAAGTCTTAGTTACATAGGCTTGACTGA
This sequence comes from Glossophaga mutica, assembly GCA_039655065.1. Classification (NCBI taxonomy): domain Eukaryota; kingdom Metazoa; phylum Chordata; class Mammalia; order Chiroptera; family Phyllostomidae; genus Glossophaga; species Glossophaga mutica. Next base: position 15,035,257 of record CM077317.1, read on the forward strand.
AGCGTGGCTTCCTAGTCCAGGCCTTTTTGACTTCTCACAGGCTAATTTATGCTACCACAATTCAAGATTATGGGTTCCACTGGGGGCTTAACACCTGGAAGGGTTTCTTAGGGGGCTTTTGGGTGCTGGTAATGCTGTTTTATGTGGGTATTAGTTATATGATTGTGTTCAAGAACTATATACTCAATGATATGTCACTTCTATACTATATTTTATATTTCAATACAGTTAAAAAAAGATTTTCTAGGAAGGGAGCTGTGGGGCATGGGCAGAGCACACACTTTGTCAGAGGAGCACAGGAATCCTAGGGTATTGTGGAACAGACTCAGGGTAAGGTGTGAGGAGCTTCTCTGGGGCCTCAAACGGGGAGAACAGATTCATTACTCACTGGGAACTGAAAAGTGCTTGCCGGGGTTTGTGGTTGCAGGCAGCTCCACCTCCATATTATTTTCCTGAGTGGTGATGCAACCCTCTGAGACAGTGGATGTGTGAGTGGAGCGGATTCGGAGACCTGAGTAACCAGGGGCAATCAGTGTAGTCTGATCAGGAGGGCTGACGGGGGCACCCCTCCAAGATTCTATGCGGGGTGAGATGGGTCCAGACCACCAGGAAAGGAAACATCAGTCTGAGTACTAGTGACCCCAAAACTAATTTGTTCACATTCTGCAGATCCGAGGGTTCCTGAGGGCAAGGAGATCTCTCACAAGCGCATCCGTCTTGAGTAAATGGAGGGACCTACAGCCAGTATGAAATAATTTCTAGAAAGACAGACCTAATCCCGCATCTGCTACCCTACAGCAATCTTCCCATACCTCAGAACAACACTATGAGCTAAACATCAGTATTTCTATCTGAAGGAAGGGAACATTAAAGCTCAGAGAAATTAAGCAACATGCCCACTGTCACTCATTGATGTGTCAGTGCCAGAATATGAACCCAGGACTGTCAAATCCCAAAGTCTAGGCTTTCACCGCAGCCCCGGGAGGCTTTACAGAGCCAACCTGGGCCAAGTCATCACAAACCCATGGAATCAGCCACCTCGATTTTCTGGAATCTTAAAAGAATGCTTAACTGAGAGAAATGAGCCAGTTATATTTGAATTCTCACCAACTTCTAACCACCTATATAGTTTCCCTTTGTAATAGAGACACGATTCACTGATAAAAGAAATCATAAATTTGGAAATAGAACACATGCTGTCATATGGGCAGAGAATGACTTGTACTGAATTTCTGAGTCTCCTAAATTTAGGCTGATCTGATGGCTTGGTATAATCCACGTCTTTTGCAAAAGCATGAATTATTACAACTTTCCTTTGTCCCAAAAGATTTGTAATCTTATGTTTCATCTCTACTGTTCGATAATATGCACCTTTACAAAAAATTTTTTCAAACAAACAAGCATAATATAACCAAAGACACTGAAATTGAGAACAGTCTGACAGTGACCAGAGGGGAGAGGGGAGGGAACTTCAGGGGAAAAGGGGAACGGTTTAGAGCAACAAGTATAAAGGACACGTGGACAAAAACTATGGGGGGTGGAAATGGGAGGGAGATGGGGAGGGCTAAGGCGGTGGGCTGGGGGGGAGGAAAAGACAAAAAGATGTACAAGATCAATAACTAAAAAAATACTGATTTTAAAAAATAAAATAAAATAAAACAAAAAAAGAATTTTCTTATTTTTTAAATATACTTTATTGATTATGCTATTACAGTTGTCCTATTTCTCCCCCATCATTCCCCTCCACCCTGCACACCCTCTCCCATCCACATTCCCCCCTTTAGTTCATGTCCATGTGTCATAAGTTCTTTAGCTTCTACTTTTCCCACACGATTCTTGCCCTCCCCCTGTCTATTTTCTACCCACCATCTATGCTACTTATTCTCTGTACCTTCTCCCCCTCCTCCCACTCCCCTGTTGCTAACCCCCCATGGGATCTCCATTTCTGTGGTTCTGTTCCTGTTCTAGTTGTTTGCTTTTGTTTTAGGTGTGGTTGTTAATAGCTGTGAGTTTGCTGTCTTCTTACTGTCATATTTTTGATCTTCTTTTTCTTAGATAAGTCCCTTTAACATTTCATATAATAAGGGCTTTGTGAAACTCCTTTAACTTGACCTTATCTGAGAAACACTTTATCTTCCCTTCCATTCTAAATGACAGCTTTGCTGTATAGAGCAATTTTGGATGTAGGTCCCTGCCTTTCAAGACTTCAAATATTTCTTTCCAGCCCCTTCTTGCCTGGAAGGTCTCTTTTGAGAAATCAGCTGACAGTCTGATGGGAACTCCTTTGTAGGTGACTGTCCCCTTATCCCTTGCTGCTTCTAGAATTCTCTCCTTCATTTTCATCTTGGCTAATGTAATTCTGATGTGCCTTGGTGTGTTCCTCCTTGGGTCCAACTTCTTTGGGACTCTCTGAGCTCCCTGGACTTCCTGGAAGTCTATTTCCTTTGCCAGATTGGAGAAGTTCTCTTTTATTATTTGTTTAAATAAGTTTTCCACTTGTTGCTCTTCTTCTTCCCCTTCTGGGACCCTTATAATTCGGATGTTGGGACATTTAATGATGTCCCAGAGTTTCCTAAGCTTCTCCTCATTTTTTTGAATTCTTGTTTCTTCCTTGTTTTTTGGTTGATTTTTTGTTTCTTCCTTCTGGTCCACTCCATTGATTTGAGTCCCAGTTTTCATCCCAACTCTATTGGTTCCTCATATGTCTTCCTTCATTTCACGTATTGTAGCCTGCATTTTTTCATCTAATTTGTGAGCAAAATCAACCAATTCTGTGAGCATCCTGATCACCAGGGTTTTGAACTGTTCATCTGATAGGTTAGCTATATCTTCATGGCTTAGAGGAATAGGCTCTGGGGCTTTTATTTGTTTTCCGGTTTGAGCCATTTTTGGTGGTTTCTTTTCTTTTGTTTTGGTTTCGGACTGGTCATGGCTGTTATGTAGTGATAGGGTGGAGCCTTAGGTGTTCCCCTGTGCGGGGCAGCCCAGTTGCTTAGTTGAGATGCTGGTTTTGGGTGCGGGGTCTGAGAGGAAACAATGGCGCATGCCCCGCTCTCTTCTTGGTTCCAGTCCCTTTTGAGGCTTCCCCTTCACCTGGATTGTCTGCGCGCAGGAATGTGGGACCACCTGGTCAGCCAGCCACCTTGTGCGGCCTCACTGGGTCTGCATAGTTGCCACCCCGTGCCATAGTCTGCCAGCTGTTGCCTGTGGACCCAGAGTCTGACAGCTGCCACCTGTGCAACTGGGAACTGCCAGCCACTGCTGCCTGGGTTCCCGGTTCCGCACCTCTATTGTTTCCTGCCGCGACTCCACCCCTCTTACCGGTCTGGATGAATGGTTGTTGGACTTCTGTACAGTTCAATTTTCTATTTCTGGTTGTTTTCTTGTTTCTAAATATTTGTTGTCCTTAATTTTGGTTGTGAGAGGAGGTACAGTGTGTCCACCTATGCCTCCATCTTTGCTGGAAGTGGCAAGAATTTTTTTTTCCATTACACGGAGCTGTGTGGCAATATCTTTTGGGGTTGTGCATGTGGGATGAGACCGCTGCTCCACCCATCTCTCCTGCAAGCCAGCAAGACAGGGCCAGCGCCATGTCACTCATACCCAACCCAAGCTTGCAACTGTGCCACCTTTCACCCTAGACGCCCTTGAAACTGAAGTTACAGCCAAGTGGTTATCCAGGGCAGTGGGATTCCGTGGACTGTGGTAGGCCATGCAGGTATAGGTGGCCCTGAAAACTAAGCTGGATTTCTTGGGTAGTTTGTGCCTATATTCATCCACTGTGGTCACAGACGATTGTAGTCAAAATAGGTTTATGTCGATATCTGTAGAGAAAGTGAAACCTTCTCCTAGACTCTGTGTCATCGCTGGAATTTCACCCACACTACCCAACCCCCAGATCTCAATATCACCACTGACTATACTTCTATACAGCCCCAAACTAGCTTTTCTCACAGCTTGCTCCCCACCTCACCCCTGAGGAAAAGGAAAAAGCCTGCCAATGGCTGATGGCTGCTCTGGATTCTACAGCAAAGGCTTCCAGGCCAGGCAGTGAGTTTCCCAAACACACCTGTTCCTTGAGACCTGTGGTCGAATGGGTGGATTCATTTTTTAAAAACTGCTTTGAGGAATGATTGACATATGAAAACTATAGATATTTAATGTATACAGCTTAATGGGTTTGGAGATAAGTACGCATCATCACAATCAATGCAACAAACTTCCTCATCACCTCCAAAAGTTTCCTACTGCTCCCTCTGTATTGGTTATTTTTTGCTTTTGTGGAAAGAACACTAACACAAGATTCACAGTAAATTTTTAAGTGGACAAAATACAATATCGTTCATCATAGGCCCTATGCCATATATTAGTTCCCTAGAACTTATTTATCTTGCATTACTGAAACTTTCTCCCCTTTGACCAGCACATCCCCAGTTTCTCCTCCCTATAGGTTAGACAATTGCTCACAGAGGACGGTGCCTGGAAGATACAGCCAGACTCAGCTCATGTGGAAACCACCCTCTAAACTGGAGCAGTGTGTATGCTTCACAGCTTCCTGGGCCCTAGGAAAACCATCCTGGGCACAACCCCATGATAATAAGCCAGTAGAAATCCCTTTACTTTCCTTTGGAGTGGAAATTTTGGAGTTGACTGATCTGTGTTTTTGTCTCTGAAAACTAAAACACACCACCACAATATATGGCTCTTATCAATTCTCAAGAGCCCATGTGCTGTGCTGAAGTCCTAGGCAGTCCCTGACAACAACCCAGCAAAGAGCCAACTAGCCAAGTGAATCCTCTGGTGCACTGGCTGCAGCCAGATTGGGAACCTACCATTACATTCACCTGCAGGGGAGGTTATCATTTGGGTGTAAGGGAAGAAGCTGTAAGAGTTTTGGGTTTATTGCTGCCACATCGTCAAATAAACAAATCTGCAATGAACAAATAAAAGTTTTAATGAAACAACATTGGTTGCTCAAACCAATTGCATCTCTGCAACCAAGGCTACCTCTAGATTCAGATTTTACCAACCTTAAGTTCCACCAAGTACTAATAGTTATAAACAAGTATTTATTTCTTAGTCGTGGTTTACTATCTAGATGGAAATTGTTTTCTGATTTCCAAGGTAATGGTAGATGTCAGTGACGAGAACGAGGTGATGAGGAAGACAGGCAGGCAGGCATGCACCTGACTGACCCCCTCTAAGACCACCCAAGGACAGACTTGAGGTGTGTCCAGCCAGGCCTTCCTCCAGCAAGTGTTCCTGTACTCACACCTGCACTGGCACCTCAAGCTCCCAGGAAGACACAGGCCTAGGGACAAAGTGTTAACCTACAGCCTCCTCCTAATGGACCTCTCCTTAGCACTGACAACACCTTCCTTGTGCCCCAGAACCCTACAGCTCCCCAGAGTTCCAGCCAGCCCCTCAGAATGCTCTTGAGAAGGTTAAAGAGAGGACAGTGGAGATCCATGCTTCTGATAACTCCCTTACTGCTGCCTTCTGAGGAACCTGCCCTTACTGCTCAGAACCTTCCTTCCCCTTGGTTGTAAGAGGGACCCTCTGTCCGTGTCTCTTGGATTGTCTGGTAGGTGGAACTGCAGGTCCTTTCCTCCTCTAGAGGCAGTGGTGACCATTGAGATGCCGTGTCTGTGACACCTGTCCTCCATCCCGGGTGACCTAGAGGTGACTGTTGAACCAGGGAGGGAAAGTCACCAAGAGCAGCTGTTTCTGGGAAATCACTCCTCTGCTGTGCTGTGTGTACAACTGGTGGGGACTTAGACTATGTTTCGGGATATACTCGTATAAATACTGCACTTTTTCATCATGTCGGTAAAGTGATACTTCTAAAACTATTTGTTTATTAAGTACTGTAGGTTACCTGGTATTGCTAATAGTATTTTTAGTACATGAAGTTAATTTTATAAATATAAATTGATGCATAGGAAATTCAGTCAGTGTGGAAAAGTTACTTTTCAGTTGTACTCTAAGTAGGAACCCAAGTAATGAATTTATGTGAGGTTTGCATTTGTCTCACATTGGGGACAGTGGGCACAGGCCTGAGGACAGGACTGCAGTTTTGAAGCAGTGTCTGCTTGAGTGGAGACTGTCCACTATGTGGGGATATTCAGTGGAAAGCAGGATGTGGCCCCTTCTCCTGACTTCGTACCTCTGTTTATGAAATGTCCTAATAAAGTTGTGTTTAGATGTCTCTTTCCTTTTGAATAAAATTCTGTCAACTATATGTTGTACTTGGTTTTCATTTTTTAGCATTTTTGGTCATTTTAAAAGCAGTGGTATTTCCTCAAAAGTCATTTCACTGAGAAGCAAAGTGAGTCTGTTAGGAAAGATCGCCACATAGACATGAACAACCTCAGCCTCACCCAGTTGGACCACATCATTATGCGAATGTTCAAGACATGCTCTTGTGAGTCTGATGTAGCTTGAAATTAGGTTTGCTTGTGTGCAGACTGAGTGTGCTTTCAGCCCATATTGGGCTCAATTGATCAGTTTTCATAGACACTCAATCCTGAGATCCACTCTGAGTAATTAGAAGGTACTGTGTCTGTCAGACTGAGCCGCTGGTCTTTTCATAGTTCCCCAGTTGTGGTAGTGGGCAGATCAATTTGAGAACCACAAGAGGTGAGGGTCAAATTATCTCCTGAGTCATACTTTCCCCATTTTCTACTTCACGACAAGTTCAGACTAGGTCAAGGGAAACTCTATCACACCCTACAGATGATTTCCTTAGAAAGAGCACATGACTGCTCCTTCCTCCCCTTTTCGAGGAAGTAAATCCTGGTGTAATCCTAGTATGGTGAATTCCCTTCATAGTGCATTGGGTGCATTGTTATGCACTGAGCATACTCTGCACGATCATTTCCTCCTCTGCATAACCTAGTGAAGATAAGTGTTAGAATTCTCATCATTTATGTCACTATGATGGTCTTTTTGATCTTGGTTACTTTCCCCTATGATTTTGATCATTATGCTTTTTGTCATGAGTAATTGTGCAGTGTGTGGTCACACAGCATTACATTCAGTCTCTCTTTTCTTCTAGTGTGTCAGTTTCATTACAGACAAAATACACACAGCAGGTCCTAGAGAGACATTGTTCGCTATGTTGTTCTTCCCGAGGTTGAGTTTCTGATGTTCCCATGTCCCCTTTGTGGCAGGGAACTTCTTAGGTGTGGTGAGGATACTTGAGTAGCATGTTTTCTCCTCATCTCAGCAAAGGGAAACACTAATGGATGTTCATGAGAGATAGTGCACACATGTAACCAATAGAGTAAAACCCCTGGGACACACCTATCCAATCCACTTTTGGTGGTTCTGGTTCTGGTTCTCATTTTCAATGAACTTGTGTAACAGTGTGGAGCAGCAGAAGCGTAGAATCCAAGTAACTATGTGACTCATAGGACATGCGCAGAAACGTTAAGTGTTTTTGGATCTGTGTTCAGGTTTTTGCCAAGGAAACTCCCCTGTATTCAGTAATTGTGGCTCCACAAAAAGATTTTCCATTGAATATGTTAATCAATGAATGTGAAATAGCCTCCCAGAGTCTAGGACACCCTCACCACTGGGGAAGGAAAGACGGAGACTCAAGTGCTGAGGGCGGAAATGCTGTCCGGAATAGTTCTTCCAAGACAGGAGCTCATCGGTAATAGTGGAGTTATGATTCCATGGAGCACAATATGGCACTGTTTTCACTCCACTTCTTGGTAGACCAACAGATGCTCATTTCTTGATTCTAGCTCTTGGGGTGTATTTATAAAAGAACTCACAACGACTTATTAATGGCATGCCCCCCTATGCCTTGTTTTGTTCCCGTCATTGAATGAGAATTTTGGAGGTCTCTTGAACATGTCCAGTATGGAATGTACCCAAAGGCCTCACTGTATACCGTTTACTTTATGAAATGCAATGTGTAGTTTCACACAATACAAGTCAAATGTACCAGTCCTCTCAGAAGTGTCCTAAAGTTGATCACTCATTTGGAAGTATATAGTAAAAATTAAAATAGAAAGAAAGGAAATGGAGATTAAGAAAATAATTAAGAAATTTGCCATAAAGAAAAGTTTTTTTTTAATTGATCAAGACCATAAACAAACCTGTAGGTAGACTGAGCAAGGAAAAAAGAGAATACTCACATGACTAAAACCAGAAGTAAGAGAACATTACTACTGAATGTACAGAAATAAAAAGTATTATAAGGGAATGCCACAGACAATGGAATGGCAACAGTTTAGGTTACTTAGATGAAATGCATGTATTTCTAGAAAGACATTGTGCAGCCTAGAAAATATGAATACATCCACCCCCACCTTCTAATGTCTTCTGACTGGGATAATAATTAAATTAATAGGGACAGATTAACAGGAGAAAATCAAAATTGTAATACATGCACATGAAAATTCCAAAGGCAGTGAGGCAAGGCTGAATTTAAGGAAATTCGGACAATGGAGAAAAGACGGGAAGAGAGTGTTAGATATTAGGGATGAAAGTGGGTGGTTTATATGTAGTTGAAGAACGAGAAAACAGAATGACAGAAAAAGAATGGTAAACATGGGGTATGTAGCCAAAAGACCCCCACCTGAAAATTTTTATTTATTACACTTATTTCAACTTAGATAACATGTCTTAAGATTCCTTTCCTGAGCAGGTTTTTCTGTCTGAATTTCTTGGGCAGGAAAGGGTGTAGGGTCAAAAGTTCTGAGTCTGTTTTGTCATAAACAGCTTGAAATCAATATGCTAAAAAAGCAACTCCATGATGGCAACATGTTGATCCCTTCAACATAAATAACAACACTGACTTTTGAATAAGCAAATAAATAAATAAATAAACATCTAACAAGTAAAGAGAATGAACTCGTGTAAGAGAATACATATCAGCACTTAACCCCAGGGATCAGATAGCTTCCCTGATGAATTCGAAAGTTGCTACTCCATTTTCATCTAATTTGCAATTTTTTTGGATGAGGTGTTTGCTTCACTGCTTCCCAGTGATCTTCCTCACGCCCAGTGGTCCCGGGGCACCTTGTGCACCTTTCTTTTGGCCAAAGATGGAGGTTTGGTGGTGGTGGTAGCTTTCAATCTCCTTTCCCCAGCCTGATTTTTTTTTTAACTTGGGCTGTACGGTTGCCCTTAAAGCACTAGGAAAGTGTTTGTTGCCCATCTCAGAAAGAACTTGGATACCAATGTTGTTCCTAGTTCTCTCTCTCGCTTACACTTGCTCTTAGCAATTCCTCACAGACTTACATCATTTCACACCAGTTTATGGAGAAATTTACCTCAGGCAAGTGAGTGCTCATGTCCTGTTTTACTTGGAGTTTCCCCTTTATCTTAGGTATAGGGAGAGTGACCCACCAGTGGCTCAGCTTTCGGGTGGGTTCCAGAAACTTTGAATATTTGCAGGCCCCCCTGCATTTTGGTGTATGTTTATTTGATGTGGGAATGCATTCTTTCTATCATCATACTTCTTTTTTTTAAATATATTTTATTGATTATGCTATTACAGTTGTCCCATTTCTCCCCCATCATTCCCCTCCACCCTACACACCCTCTCCCACCCACATTCCCCCCTTTAGTTCATGTCCATGTGTCATAAGTTCTTTAGCTTCTACATTTCCCATACTATTCTTGCCCTCCCCCATCTATTTTCTAACCCCTATCTATGCTACTCATTCTCCGTACCTTTTCCCCCTCTCTCCTCCTCCCACACCCCTGTTGCTAACCCTCCATATGATCTCCATTTCTGTGGTTCTGTTCCTGTTCTAGCTGTTTGCTTAGTTTGCTTTTGTTTTAGGTGTGGTTCTTAATAGCTGTGAGTTTGCTGTCTTTTCACTGTCATATTTTTATCTTCTTTTTCGTAGATAAGTCCCTTTAACATTTCATATAATAAGGGCTTGGTGATGATGAACTCCTTGAACTTGACCTTATCTGAGAAGCACTTTATCTGTCCATCCATTCTAAATGACAGCTTTGCTAGATAGAGCAATTTTGGATGTAGGTCCCCACTTTTCAAGATTTCAAATATTTCTTTCCAGCCCCTTCTTGCCTGTAAGGTCTCTTTTGAGAAATTGACTGACAGTCTGATGGGAACTCCCTTGTAGGTGACTGTCCCCTTATCCCTTGCTGCTTCTAGAATTCTCTGCTTCATTTTGATCTTGGCTAATGTAATTACCATGTGCCTTGGTGTGTTCCTCCTTGGGTCCAACTTCTTTGGGACTCTCTGAGCTTCCTGGATTCCTGGTAATCTATTTCCTTTGCCAGATTGAGGAAGTTCTCCTTTATTATTTGTTCAAATAAGTTTTCCACTTGTTGCTCTTCTTCTTCCCCTTCTGGGACACCTATAATTCAGATGTTGGGATGTTTACGATGTCCCGGAGGTTTCTAACCCTCTCCTCATTTTTTTGAATTCTTGTTTCTTCCTCGTTTTCTGTTTGGTTGTTAGTTTCTTCCTTCTGGCCCACTCCATTGATTTGAGTCCCAGTTTTCCTTCCATCTCTATCAGTTCCCCATGCATCTTCCTTCATTTCACGTATTGTAGCCTGCATTTTTTCATCTAAATTGTGAGCAAAATCAACCAATTCTGTGAGCATCTTGATGCCAGTGCTTTGAACTGTGCATCTGATAGGTTGGCTATCTCTTCACTGCTTAGAGGAATTGGCTCTGGGGCTTTTATTTGTTTTCCGGTTTGAGCCATTTTTGGTGTTTTTTTTTTTTTATTTTTTATTTTTGGTTTTTGTCTGGTCGCGGTTATTATGTAGTGAGGGGTGGAGCCTTAGGTGTTCCTCAGGGTGGGGCAGCCCAGTCGCCTGGTTGTGACGCTGTATGTGGGGGCGGGGTCTGAGAGGGAACAATGGCGCCTGCTCCGCTCTCTCCTGGACTCTGGCCCTTTCCTCCGCTTTCCCTTCACCTGGATTATCTGCGCACGCGCGCGTGCTGTTATGTAGTGAGGAGTGGAGCCTCTGGCGCTCCCCAGTGTGGGGCAGCTCATTCGCTGGGTTGTGACGCTGTATGTGGGGGCGGGGTCTGAGAGGGAACAATGGCGCCTGCTCTGCTCTCTCCTGGATTCAGTCCCTTTCGCCACTTCCCCTTTGCCTGGACCATCTGCACTCGAGAATGTGGGACCACCTGGTCAGCCAGCCGCCTTGTGCGGCCTCACTGGGTCTGCACAGTTGCCCCCCTGTGCCCGGGGACCACCAGCCGCCGCCTGTGCACCTGGGAACTGCCAGCCGCTGCTGCCTGCGTTCCTGGGTCTGCGCCTTCACTTTTTCCTGCCGCAACTCCGCCCCTCTTACCGGTCTGGATGAATGGTTGTTGGACTTCTGTACAGTTCAATTTTCTATCAGTTCTGATTGTTTTCTTGTTTCTAAATATTTGTTGTCCTTAATTTTGGTTGTGAGAGGAGGCACAGTGTGTCCGTCTGTGCCTCCATCTTGGCCGGAAGTCTCTATCATCGTACTTCTTAAGCAGAAGCCATCCTTTGTTTCATAAAAAATCAATTTTTAAAAAAAGATAGAGATATTTTCATGTACTCTGTTAATTCATGTGTCAGTTTTGGTAAGGTGACGTTTTGAAGGTAGTTAACCATTTTTATGTAGGTTGTTAACTGTTTAGGCGGAGATGTGTTAATAACATTTATTTGCTTCATTTCAGTCAGGAAGAGCTTTCCCATGGGTTCAGACCTGTGATCTCTAGTTAGCCACTTAAGAATCAGTTTGTGGCTTTGGAGACTTCCTTACCGAGAGATAGAAACACAAACAGGCTCTACCAAGATTACCAGCTTGCTTGGAAATATCTTTTCCACTTTCATGCCCAAAGGATTCTCATTTGTCTTTGCTCGAGTGTAAGTGCCTCAAATGGCACCTGGACAAACCCACTGTCATATCTGTCCTCTGCCAGGAGCCTGAAGCATGAGAAGGATGTCTGTGAGCAATTGCACTGCATTGGCCAATTTTTAAGTAGTGATTACTCCCAGGACTGATTAGTAACTGCTCAGTGAATTTTGTAAGAGGGTAAGTTGCATGGAAAATCCTAGGTGAGAAGCAAAGGAGCAGTGGTTATAGATCTCATAGAGCTGGTGGTAGTTGAGATGAGGACTGAAGAAAACATAGGGGATGCCCAGGCAGAGATGCAGACTAGAGTATTCCAGGAAGGAAGAAACTGTTCTCTGTCTTTCTCTCCCAGAAATTCTAGGAGTTCAAATCCGACTCACCAGTGTATGTATTATTTAATGGGGCATGAAGAATAGTTGATTCTTAATGAACAAAAAATAATAAAATGGCCAAGAAGAGTGATGATTGTTCTTGTGGGAGACGGTGTCCATAGAGTCATCAGGCTGCTGGTACCTACACTTCAGTCATCAGCTCCGTAAGGCCTATGAGAAATCCTTGTCTGGGTAATGAGGATGTTCAGATACCTCATTAAGGTGCTCCAGGGAGAGTTGTTTCCACAGGGCAGAATGGCCTTCAAAAGAGAGCAGAGATTCCTTGTTATTTTGGATGCTCCTTTCTCCAGGATGATGGAACTGGCAGGTTTGAATGAAAATATTGTCAGATGGGAACAAAAGTTAGATATATTGACAATAAAGTGGAAATATATCACCAACAATGCTTCGGTTTCAGTTAAAATAATATAGTGTAGGGTGATACCGCAAATGTATTAGACTGGACAGGACATTTTGTCTGTGAACCCTCTCCAGACTCCAATATCTGCGGTCAAACCCATGGCCCCGATGCCTGTTCTGAGTTTCGCAGGTCTAGATCAGGTTGCAAACGTTATCACACTGATTGCTGGAAACGTATGTCTTCACCACTAAAATCTGAGCTTCTGTCCTGGAGTGGAGCAAGAGGTGGACCATGTTGTCCCTGTTCTCTCACCGTGTACTTTTCAAGTGCACAAGTGAAAGATGTTGGCACCCCACTTGACCCAAATGACAGAAGTGTTGGTTGGGAATTCTAAATGTCCCTCTCTGCTCCTCACTGGAGGTGTGGGTCACCTTTGAATCTCAGAGGTTCCTTTGCTTAGGTTTCAATAGTTCTCAAACACTGCTGCATATGCCACTTTAAAATGTCAGATTCTTAGTTTAAAGAGTATCTAACAGGAGAATGTTAGTGTGGATCTCAGAGCACTGATTTTTAGAAATATTCTATGAAGGTATAATCCATTTAGTTGTAGTAACATGGGGTTAGATGATCTCCAAGGCTGCTTCTAGCTCTGATGGTTTAATGTTCTAAGTATTCTTATACATCTGAGCGTGAACCTTAGACTTCATGGTTTAGCAACTGACATGGTGTGTGTGTGTGTGTGTGTGTGTGTGTGTGTAAAGGGGGGACGCATGTGTTCACACATGCACACATATCCAAAGGAGAATGTAGACCTATTCCTTATTCCTTGTGATAGCCAATGCCAAAATTGGAAGTAAACTGTCTAAGGAGGATAATGGCAATGAGGACTGACTAGTGTAACAGAACAATTAACAGTGAGGGGCTGAGGATGATGAGGATCCGAACTTGGTGAATGTCGGTGAGGACAGAGACGGGATGAAAAAAATTGCAACACAGTTTTTGAATATTCATGAACAGCTCTAGTAGGTTTATGTAATAAGTCAATTTTGTGATTTACGAGGGAATTATAAGTATTCTATACTGAGTCATGTTTAACCTGAGTGTCTGAGTAAATGATAACAATATTGAGCAACATTAAATTCAGATCAGTTTGAGAAAGGGATGATTTGAAATCAAGGCAAGGAGCCTTGGAAGTGCCTTTTAGAAATCCACATTAAGAAACTGCTAACCTAATAAAGTTAAGCAAGAATAGGGAGTTAGATATCAGTGTGGAATTTTCATCAGACCAACTGGCTCCAAGTTCTCAGAAATGTCGCTGGGTATTGGAAACACAGGGGAATTGGTTACACTGAAGGGGAAGGCTGAAAGTGTACAGGGTTGAAGGATCACAGCACCCAGTCATCCCGCTCTGGGCCTAGAGGAGGGGGAGGGGAAGGCTGTGTTGGGGGGGCTTTTGCTCAGATCAGTGCAGTTAGGGGCATGCATCTCCGGGTTGGACCTGTGAGTTTGCACCTCAGAACTCTGAGTCTAATGCACCCCAGGGAAGATGCTTAAGACTCTAGGGAAGGAGCGCTTTGTGTCAGGGGATAAGGCAGGTGAGGGAGGACCCTGCAGCCAGGAGTCAGATTTTGGAGGAGTAAACCTGGACCAGGAAGGTTGTGGGCAACCAGGGTTCCCAGCAAAACAGATCAGAGATTATCTGGTCCTCCTATTACCATGGGAATAGAGCCTGGGTGGTGCCCTTTACTCTGAGAATGCTCTTGAGTCCACTGCAAACACAGAGGAAGCTGGAGACTGGAGCCAAGCACTGCTGCCATCAGAGCACAGCACTCCAAAACAGGATGTGAAAATAGGTACCCACACTCTTCCTCATAATTTGCACCCTACTGTTCCTGCCAGGCATTCAAGGCATTGAGAGGAAGCTAACTGACTAGGAGCTCTCGTAAATGCAGTGTGCTCGTATCTACACAAGGTCGCAGAGTGGAGTACAGAAGAGGGCTTGGAACCACAGAGGTTGAGAAATCGGTACTCCTGACACTCAGAGGGAAGGGACATTGAAACCACAAGACTGGAAACAGGGAACTTTGGAATCTGAGAATGAACGAAGAGAAAGAAATGTATCTAGGAGGCTTAGGTTGTAGAGTGCAAAAGAGGGAGATAACGAAGGAGAAGGATCACCTGCCATGCTTTTCAGAAAGAGCCAAGAGGGCCAATACTCTCCCTCTGATCACTGGGGTTGGTCCTGGATACAGCACGAAGAGACCAGTGATGAAGGCATGCCTAAGAGTTCCATGATCTCTTTAGTGAGATACATTTCAGGACCGTAATGGAGGAATAAGACATTTCTATAGGCTGTGAAGCGAATACAGTACAAAAACAGTGGGGACAGAAAATGCATACGACATTCTCAGTTATTTGGCATAGAAAGAGAGAGGAGGGAAGAAGCTCAAATACATTTCTATACTCGAAAACAGTTTATTTTACCCAAGTCCATTGACAAGAAATTTCTGGCAAATGCACAGAACCTGGGCTAGTTCTCTGATTGCAGCAGATACATTACCTACTCATTTTCCTTTGTGTAACTTTCAGAAAAACATATGTAGCACCATGAAGATATATAGCAATCAGAACATTTTTATAAACATTTTTATTTATGTTAAAACCTTGTACAAATTGTGTTCTACCAGGAAACTGTATTTTAGTTTATTCTGACTTACTTGCATGTGTATGGGAATCAAACCTAATTGACTAGATAAGGGAATTCTCTGCAGCAGAGCTAGGGGTGTTACTTCATGGTTCTGATTGGTTATTATAGACTTTCTATAATAAAAATGGCCTATGAAAGATATTTTGTTCTGCCTCAAAGCTGGACTCCAAATAGAGGCAAATCAGGGCAAAAGCAAGCCTTGGTGTGCTGTTTTCATTGAGGAAAATATCACGAGATCACAGGAGGGCTTTGGAGAAGTGTCCAGGGTCTTGTTTTGTTGTGAACTGGCCTTTTTTATCTATCCATGTCTAGCAAACTCTTTCATGAATGTGCTAAGCACAAAGATCAAAAATCACACAGATGCAGGTGAGCCAGTGACTGTAGGGTTTCCCTGAGCCTGGATCTCCTCATCCGTAATGAGGTTATGAAGCACAGTGATATCCAGGGGTCACTGAAAGGCCTCATCTTATAGTTCTCACTTCAGGTGGCCAGAGGGAAGATGCTACTCCATCTACAGCCAGGTTGAGTTTTGGCATGGGCAGATTTCTTTGTGAAACTTGAAATTCTAGATCAGACAGGGAATGTGAGACATTCTAAGTAATTCCTGTTGATGAAGGAGAATAGGAGGACTATGTGATAGGGATGATGCTGAGGTGGCCACAGTGAGTATCCAGCAGAAGGAAGGTTCATTTTCTGTGCCTGTACAATCTTCCTAGATTACAGATACCAGACTCTTAGAAGAGAAGGCCCAAACTCACAGATTTGTTTGAAACCAGAAATTTAAATTTACAACTCAGTTCAAGTGGGTCATATCCAACCTTTCCAATCTACCTATTTAACCTATTAATTCACTATTTCACTTTCTCAACAGGGTCCACACCAGGGACTCTGGGTGCCCAGGTTACGAGTTTGAGCTCCTTCCCTCTGGAAGCTGACAACCTGGTGATGGCATTTCCCTGTAGCCTTGAGAAGTGATCTGACAGCTTCTGAGAATCCAGAATGTGGAGATGAAAGAGGTAATATCCAGAGAGGCTTGGTGCACTGAGGTCACAGCTGCCAGTGTCTCCCCACCTTCTTCATTCTCCTGGCTTCAGTTGGTAGTGTTTAATTTTTCATCCTATTTTTGCATCAAAATGGTATCAGTTCTGCTCTGAAGCCAACCTTTACCTCAAAGGAAAGGCATTCAACATCACAGTGGCCATACATCTTCTGACAACGTATTTGCCTTTGAATTCCTCCCTGGCTGAATGGAGAAAGCCATTAGTCTTCATTTATCCAGCAATTAATTACAGAAAGACCAAGTCATATCACCCAGGACAAATGCATAATCCCCCATTATGAATCTCCTGGAGACAGAGCATAAATATAGAATTAGTCTGTGTCACCTGAGCAGTTGTGCCCTGACTTGACATGCACTCAGGAAAGGCAAACAAAAAACAACAAAAACAGTTCCTTCTTTCATAAACAGTTCTGAGACATTTTCTTCCTGGGAGGGAAGAAACAGAAGCAGACTGTTTCTTCCTGGGAGGGAAACAAAATACTTTTTGTTTCTAATAAACAGGTATTTCCAATAAATGAATTTTTACATCTCCAAATTTATAGCCCCTGATATGTAGCAAAGCGTGGAGCCTGTGGTGTTCACACGATAGGCGGGTCAGTGATGAACAGTGTGAGCTGGCATGTGGCCCTTAAGTTTCAGAGCTTGGGGTTCAAAGATAGAAGAGATCTGGTACTGAAGTTACCCTCACAAGGAGTAATGTTCACTCTTGGAAAACAAAACTTGGGGAAGAAAAGGTGCATATTAGCTACTATAAAACCGAGATATTACCGTGAAGAAGGGATATTAAGCTCATTCATGTCTAAGTTAGGACTAAGATGTATGGGAAAAATGTGAACACTTAGATTTCTACTCAAAGTAAGAAGAAAAGATTTAAGCAGGCCAAAGTTGAACCTGAGGTACTGTGAGTTATGGATCAGTAAAATGCATGAGGCATCTGAGCAGTTGCCTAACATGAGACATGCATGAGGTGAGTATATATTGATCTGGGGCAGATGATAAGAATGAGAATAACAAGCACAATGAAAACAAGGCACTGATAACATTTAACACCATCAGACGGCAGAAGAAGTGACTCGCACTGGTTCAGCAGTTCATATAAATAGAGAGGAGTGAGTCTGTCCCCCAAGCAGTTGTTTTTCCCTTTATACTTGTAGTGCTAGGTTCTCTGGGCTTTAGATGGCCTCATGTGTAATTAGCTAAAGACGTCATTACTTATATCTCCATTTCTTTATGGACCAATGATGTAGAAGTAAAAAGAGGTGAGCTGCTTCGACATAGTCTTTGTCATTGTATTCTGTGCTTACCTTCTAGCTTGTCCTGTAGAGCATCTTTAAAAGCAGACAAAACTGTCTCACATTTGGGATGGCAAAAAGGGACTTCCTCCCTAGTGCCAACTTGACTTTAAGGACAGAGCTTCCTCAGCTGGCCTATTTTTGGACTTTGACATAAGAGGGAAATAAACTCTCTTTTTTCAGCTACTCTATCTTATTAAAACAAGTTGATCTCTAATTAATCTTACAAGTGTATTATCCTTACAAACAACACTATTGTCTTAACCATTTACAGAAGGGAGATTGAAGCACAGAGGTCTTACAGCTTATGAGGACTGGAAGTGAGATCGACCTCAAATATCTCGGCATTGTGGTTTCTTTGTATTACCTTGTATGTTGGTCATTAAACTCATTTCTGCCTTGAGAATCACTGGTCCCTGTGGTGTTGGCCATCGTCCAGCACTGTGCCTGCACTGTCCTTACTGCAGGGATTCAAATGGGTCTGAGCTGAATTAGGGGTAGTGATCTCTTAAGAATTTGTGTCCTGATGAAAGGAGGTGAATAAGACAGTGTCTCCTCTCCCTGGAACATGTCTGTGACTTCCAAAGAAAAAGACTGGGGAAGAAGCTAAGTAATTTAATTCTACAAGTGAGACTTTGAAATATGAGGGCATCATTGTGGACTTTGGTCATTCTTCCCTTCTGGCTGCTTTCAAAAGTGCGATGCCAATACCACCAATTAGGAAGCCCTTCCTAAGCTACCAGTGGGAACACAGCTTCTGCATCAGACCTTCTCTCTGAACTTGGCACTCTATTTGTCACTTGAGAAAACCATTCGAATTCACAGTACTTTATGGAGTTTCCTGACTTGTACATTCACTTTTTACATTTTAATGTATCAAATAGCTATTTTCTATTACAGGCAACCCATTTTTGACCAACACAGAAGTAATAAACCAATGAAATTCAAGCAAATCAAGACAGAAAGCTGTGCTCTACTTACTTTTTACTTCCTTTTTACCTGTCTTTGTTATGGTTCCCAGAACAATTTCTCATAAGTGGTAGACATACGTTCAGTATCTATTGGTTTGCTCGGCCTCCTGATGCACAACTGTGTAATAAATCAGTGTAGAAATCTGGGAACCATGGAGACTCCTGTTGGGAGAGGCTTTTTAACAGAAAAGAGGGACACTTGAGCAGAGATGGAGAGAAAATGTTCTCAGAAATGAAATCCAGGCTGTATGGATCAAACTGGGACCATTGCAAGGTCTCTAGAACTTAAAAAAAAAAAAAACTAATCAAAATGTCAGTGTTTTAAATGATATCATTTGCCATCGAATTGTGAGAGCTAGAAAGAAAGCCTGAAATAATCTAAGATTAGGAGATTTGGAAAAACTCGTAGGACATGAAAAAAACAGTGTGTTAATAACCTATTACTGTAAATTGTTTGAGGCGACAAAGGCTGTACATGCTTAAATTGACAAGTTTGTTTGGAATTTGCCCCTGAGAGTTTCTCTCAGTTTACAGTTATCACTTTGGCACACACTGAAGCTGTGTGGAAGACTGCAGAGGAGGAAAGGGCTTTGAACAGAAAGGAGTCTGAACCCTTTGCAGAGCTCTCCAGGCAATGAACTAGATTCTCTCTGGATAGAGATGGTGGGGGTCCATGTGGTCCCATTGTTCTGTGTCCAATCTCAGGGAAGGATTTCTAGTATCTGGTCCATCTTGGGTTCTTTTTAAAATACGGGGTGAGTCGAGCACTTTTCTAAAAGCTGAGCTTTCTTCTAACAAGACAGATCCTGAACAGTCTGTCATTCTTACATCTATAAGGATTTCCTTCTTACCTGAGAAAATCTGAGCAAGAAGAACCAGGCCAGCAATGGTTAAAGGAAAGATTCTCATGTTTGCATGCATCAGTGGAAATAGGATAAGGGAGTTCAGGAGCTAGAAATCAGGTAATTGAAAAGGAAAGTTGTTTATAACATCTTCCACAACTCTGAAGGGGCGAGAAGTAAATTGGACTTGTAGTGTTCATTAGGAAAGAACTATTCTGCTTGGCCACTTAAATAATGTGTGGGCTATTGAATCAGATTTATCCTCATAGCATTTCTGGGAGAGAAAGACAGAGAACAGTGTCTTCCTTCCTGGAATACTCTAGTCTGTGTCTCTACCTGGGCAACCCTATTTATTCTTCAGTCCCAATCTCAACTACCACTAGCTCCATGAGATCTATAAAAACTGCAACTTTGTTTCTTACCTAGGGTTTTCTTCCCCCCCAATCAAGGTTTATTTATTTTTAATATATTTTTATTTTAATTGTTGATCTTGTGCAGTTTTCTGTCTTTTACTCCCACCCCAGCCCACCACCTCAGCCCTCCCCAACTCCCTCCCATTTCCACCCCCATAGTTTTTGTCCATGTGTCCTTTATACTTGTTCCTGTAAACCCTTCCCCTTTCCCCCTGAAATTTCCTGCCCTCTCCCCTCTGGTGACTGTCAGCCTGTTCTCAGTTTCAATGTCTTTGGTTATATTATGCTTGTTTGTTTGACTGTGGTACATTTACACAATGGAATTCTATGCAGCAGAAAGAAAGAAGGAGCTCCTACCCTTTGCAACAGCATGGATGGAACTGGAGAGCATCATGCTAAGCGAAATAAGCCAGGCAGTGAAAGACAAATATCATATGATCTCACCTTTAGCAGGAACCTAATCAACAAAACAAACAAACAAGCATAATATTACCTAGGATTTTCCATGCAACTTATCCTCTTTCAAAATTCACTGTGCAGTTACTAATCGGTGCTGGGAGTAATCACTGCTTAAATATTGGCCAATGCAGGGCAATTTGCTCACAGACACCCTTCTCATGCTTCAGGCTCCTGGCAGAGGACAGATATGACAGTGGGTTTGTCCAGGTGCCATTTGAGACACACACATTCGAGCAAAGACTAACAAGCATCCTTTGGGCGTGAAACAGGAAAAGATATTTCCACACAAGCTGATAATCTTGGTAGAGGCTGTGTGGGCTCCTACCTCTCAGTAAGGAAGTGTCCAAAGCCCCAAACCAATTCTTAAGTAGCTAACTAGAGATCAAAGGGCTGAGCCCATGGGAAAGCTCTTCCTGGTATAATGATGCAAGAAAATGTTATTAACACCTCTCTGGCAAAACAGTCAACAACTTACATAAAAGTGAAAAAGTTCCTTCAAAACTCACCTTACCAAAATTGACCCATGAATTAGCAGAGAATTTCAAAACTTCTTTATCTTTTTAAGAAATGGATTTTTTAATATGAAACAATGGATGGCTTCTGCTTAGGAAGTTCAATGATACAAAGAATGCATTCACACATCAACCAAACGCACACCAAAATGCAGGGTGGCCTGCAAATACTCAAATTTTCTGGCACTTACTAGAAAACAGAGCCTCTGGTGGCTCACTCTCCCCAATATCTAAGATAAAAGGGGAAACTCCAAGAAAAATTAGACAGGAGCACTCGCTTGCCTGAGGTAAATTTCACCATACACTGGTGTGAAACAATTCAGGCGTGTCTGTGAGGAATTGCTAAGAGGAAGTGTAAACTAGAAAGAGAACAGGGAACAACTTTGGCATGCAATTTCTTTCTAACCCACCTCACCAGGTGCTCACACAAAAGATAAGAGAACTGAGAAGACAGCCTAAAAACAATCACTCCCTCTTTGTGGTCTGGGGTGAGTGGAACAGGAATTAGCCATGGGCAGAAGGGCAAAAAATTCTGTCCAAGTTCCACTCCCATACTAGAAAAAAAGGGCGGGGGACTCTTACAGCTCTGTGAGAAGAGCAACAAACACTTTCCTAGTCCTTTAAGGGCAAACATACAGACACCCTTAAAAAAAATCAGGCTGGGGAAAGGAGATTGAAAGCTACCACCAACACCAAACCTCCATCTTTGGCCAAAAGAAAGGGTCACAATGGGTCCCCTGACGACTGGGCATAAGGAAGATCACTGGGAAAAAGTGAAGCAAACTGCTCATCCAAAAAAATATACAAATCCAAAGAAAATGGAGAAGCATGTTTAGAATTCATCATAGAAGCCATCTGATCCTGATTTATACGTGGTAATACATATTCTCTCACACTAGTTTATTCTCTTTACTTGTTAGGCGTTTATTCAGATTTTTTTTTCTCATTCTCTAGTCAGTGTTGGTATTTCTGTTGAAGGGACCAACATGTTGCCAACTCAGAGTTGCTTTTTTAGCATATTGATTCTAGGATGTTTATGACGAAACAGATTCAAAAAGAACTTTGACCCTCCACTCTTTCCTGCCCAAGGGATTCAGATCTAAAAACCTTCTTCAGGATGAGAATCTTAAGACATCTAAGTTGAAATAAGTGAGGTAAAGAAAAATTTTCAAGCGGGGGCTTTTTGGCTACAAACCCCTAGTGCCCTATTGTTTTTCTGCCATTCTGTTTGCTTCTTCTTTAACTACCTGGAAGCCAGCCACTCTCACCCCTAATAGGTAACACTCTCTTCCCGCCTTTTCTACTTTGTCTGAATTGCCTTACTCTCAGCCTTGCCACTCTGCCTTGGTACATTTCATGTGCATGTATTACAATTTTGATTTTCTCCTGTTAGTCTGTCTCTGTTAATTTGATTATTAGCCCGGCCAGAAGAGATTAGAAGGTGGGGGGAAAGTATTCATATTTTCTAGGCAGCATAAACTCTTTCTAGAAATATACGAATTTCATCTAAGTGACCTAAACTGTTGCCATTCTGTTGGCTGTAGCATTCCCTCATGATAATATTTATTTCTGTAAGGTCAGTAGTAGTGGTCTCTCACATTTGTTTTTAGTCACGTGAGTATTCTCTTTTTTTCCCTTGGTCAGTCTTGGAAAGGTTTGTCTATGGTCGTGATCATGTCAAAAAAAAATAGCTTTTTGTTTCGGTGATTATCTTTATTATTTCCTTAATCTCTGTTTCATTTATTTCCACTCTAATTTTTACTATGTTCCTCAAACTGTGTGATCAAGGTTCGGTCACTGCTCAGTGGACTGGAATGTTTGGCCTTTATTGTGGAAGCTACACATTGCATTTCATAAGGAAAAATGTATATAGTGAGCCCTTCAGGTGCATTCCATGCTCTGGACATATTAAAGTGACCTCCAACATTTGGATTCAACAACACAGACAAAAAAAAGGCAAAGGGGTGCATGGCATTAACTGAGTCGTTGTGAGTTCTTTTATTAATAAGTGCTAGAATCAGCCCTGGCTGGTGTAGCTCAGTGGATTGAGCGCGGGCCTGCGAACCGAAGGATCGCGGTTCGATTCCCAGTCAGGGCACATGCCTGGGTTGCCAGGCCAGTTCCCGGCAGGGGACATACAAGAGGCAACCGCACATTGATGTTTTTCTCCCTCTCTCCTTCCCTTCCCCTCTGAAGATAAATAAATAAAATCTAAAAGAAAAAAAAATTAAAAAAAATAAAAAATAAGTGCTAGAATCAATAAATGATGATCTGCTACTCTACCGAGCAGTGGTGTGGAAAGAGTCACTTATTGGGCTCCCTGGAATCATAACTCCACTATCACCGATGTGCTCCTGTCCTGTGAGCACTACGCCTGCCTGCACTTCCACTCGCAGATCTTGAGACTCCGTGTTTCATTCCAGAGTGGTGGGGGTGTCCTAGACTCTAGGGGGCTGATTCATGTTCAGTGATTAACCTTTTTAAAGGAAAAACTTTTTTGTGGCGCCAAAAGTACTGAATGCAGGGGAGTTTCTTTGGGTACACCTTGAACAAAGAATCAAAGACACTTAAAGTTTCTGCACATGTCCTGTGAGTCCCACAGTCACTTCGGTCCTGCGATTGTTCTCCTCCACACTGTTCCACAAGTTCACTGACAATGAGAGCTGGAACTAGAACCACCAAAGGTATATTGGTTAGGTGTAAACCTAGGGATTTCACTCTATGGCTTACAGGTGTGCACATGTCTCTCATGGAGATCGAAGAGTGTTTTCTTTTTTCTGAGACAAGGACAGAGCATGCTACTCAATTCTCCTCATCAAGCCTAAGAGAGTCCCTGTCGCAAAAGGGACCTGGGAACCTCAGAAACTCAGCCTCCCAAAGGACACCATGGTGAGCAATGCCTCTCCAGGACCTGATATGTGTATTTTGTCTGTAATGACATTAACACCCTGCAAGCATAGAGAGACTGGATATCATGCTGTGTGACTATACACACCACAATTTCCCATGACAAAAATGATGCTGATAAAATCATGGGGAATTATGGCAAAGATTTAAAAGACCATCACAGTGACATAAAAGATGAGAGTTCTAAGACTGATCTTCGCTCAATTCTGCAGAGGAGTAAATGATAGTGCAGAGTCTGCTCGGTGCACCACAATGCACCCAGTGCACTATGAAGGGAACTCACCATGCTAGGATTGCACCAGGAATTGCTTCCTGGAGGGCAGGAGAAAGGAAGAGTCATGTGCTCTTTTTAAGGAAATCATCTCTGCAGAGCGATAGGGTTGACCTTGACCTAGTCTTAACTTGTCCTGAAGTAGACAATGGAGGGAGCCTGACTAAGGAGATAATTTGACCCTTACCTCTAGTGGTTGACAAATACAGCTGCCAGCTACCACTATTTCGGGATCTTTGAAATTCCCAGCGGCACCCCCTCTGACAGATACACAACTTCAGAATTACTTAGAGTGGGTGTCAAGAATGAGTGTCTATGAAAACTGACCAATAGAGCCCAATGTGGACAAAAGCACACTCAGCCAGCATACAAGGAA
This sequence comes from Glossophaga mutica, assembly GCA_039655065.1. NCBI lineage: Eukaryota > Metazoa > Chordata > Mammalia > Chiroptera > Phyllostomidae > Glossophaga > Glossophaga mutica. The sequence goes on from CM077317.1 coordinate 15,059,636, forward strand.
ACCTAATGTCAAGCTAGGTCAGATTCATGAGAGCATTTGTTGAATATTTGCATACTGATGCTGTCTTGCTTGGTGAACATGAGGTTCTGCATCTTTAAGAGGCATTCCGTCCTAACAGACTAACTTCGCTTCCCAGTGAAATGACTTTTCCAGAACTACCACTGCTTTTAGAATGACCAGAAATGCTGAAAAAACGAAGACCAAGTGCAACATATGTTTGACAGAATTTTATTCAAGAGGAAAGAGATGAAAATGCACATTTATTAGGACATTTCATAAACAGAAGTACAAATTCAGAAGAAGGGGCCCCATCCTGCTTTCCACTGAATATCCCCACAGAGTGGAAAGTCTCCCCTTGAGCAGGCACTGCTTCAAACCTGCAGTGCTGTCTCCAGGCTTATGCTGAGTGTCCCCAAATTGACACAAATGCAAACCTGACAGAAATTTATTACCTGGGATCCAAATTTCAGTAGAATTTAAAAGTGTCTATTCCACACTGACATAATTTCCTATGTATCAGTTTAAAATTATCAAATTAATTTCACATACTAAAAATAGCATGAACAATATCACCTAAACTGTAGGACTTAATAAACAAATACTTTTAGAAATATTACTTAACCCACATGATTAAAAACTGCAGTATTTACACGTGTGTGTCCACAAACTTGATCCAGGATAGCATGAGTTGTCCACACAGCACAGCAGGGGAGTGGTTCCCCAGAAACAGCTGCTCCAAGACCTTGGATCTCCACTGTCCTCTCTTTAACTTTCTCAACAGTATTCTGAGGGGCAGGCCTGGCCTCTGAGGAGCCAGAGGGTGCTTGGACACAAGGCAGATGTTGACAGTGCTAAGGAGAGGTTCATTGTTTGGAGACTTCTGGTCAATGGTTTGTCCCTTCGGATGTGTCTTCCTGGGAGCCTGAGGTGCGAGTGCAGGTCTGAGTGAAGGAGCACTTGCTGGAAGAAGGACTGGGTGGACACACCTCAGCTCTACTCTTGGCGTGGTCTCAGAGTGGGTTAGGCAGGGGCTGAGTCTGTGCTTCTTTGGGGGGTTCTGGAAGGTCTGCACCGGGCTCCATGCAGCCCTCTTGCCAGGTGACTTGTGGCTGACATTGGCGTCCTGGCGAAAGCTGTGAGCAGCCGCGTGTCCCACACTTGGTGACCTCAGGTCCCGGTGATTGGCCTGGGCCTGAGGGATGAGGGCACAACCATGTGACTTGGAGCCAGGACCCTGGACAAAGCCTGCACCTGCTCGGTGATGGCTGTCAGTGACAGGCACTCCCTGTCCCTTACTTAGCACCCATGGTAGTAAGGTGCTCCTTTCAGCACTGTGGATGGGAGACAGTGTGGATATCATGTCAGGTTTCCTGGCAGGGGACCTGCTGATGAGACTGGGTTCTGCCGCACATCTCCTCCAGGTGGTATGGATGGGCAGAGGCTGGGTTGGGTGCTGGACGCAAAGCAACAAGAGATCACACATTAGAATTTCCTCTCCATCAGGGACAAAATAAGAGGAAACAAAGTGGGAGGACTAAGATCTTAAAATGAGACATGCACAGAAGTTGTTGTGCCCACATTCAGGGTACAAATGAGGTCACTGACCTCAGAGCTGGTCGCTGTGACAGTAGTGATAAAGTCCCCACTGTACCAATACTGACAGCAGACAAAATGCAGAATTCTTACAAGTGTCCCCTGTTAGTGAAGAGAAACAAGTCCTGGGCTTCCCTCATTCAGGGAATGGACACCACTCATGGTCTTTGGGGGCAGTTTGGCAACTATTGAGCTTGGGAGCTAATTTGGGTCCAGGGGTCCCATTTTCAACATGCCAATTCTCCACCAAGGTATCCCAACTTCTGGAAACATCTAGTGAGGTCATGACCTCATTCTCCAGCAGCACGTTGTCTGCCCACATGCAAGTGGAAGGCACAATCAGAGACACCCCAGAAGGTGAAACCGGGAAAATACCCCAGAGGAACCAGCTAGGTCCCAAAAGAAGTCCCACAATTCCCTCCCACAGGAACACACTGCGGGGAGTCGGGTGACCCCAAGGAGAAGAGCCAGGACACTGGGGACACTCACCCTCACATAGCCACAGGATTCTGTCTGATCTTTCCAGGATGGCTGAAGTCTTCGCAGGGGTCTTCTGGGAAATCTCTGGAGCAGAGCCTGTCTCTGCTGGTCTTCTTGGCTGCAGGACACAACATGGTGAGTGAAAGTTACTCCATTCCTTGTCCTCAGTAGAGAAAACTTTCTTGGCCCAGGACTGGACCATCTTCACATGTGAGCCAGAGACTGAAGCTAGATTCCTTTGACACACTGGTCCTTCCATCCCCTAAGACCATCTTTCGCTCCTTTTCCAGGGAGCCCTACAAAATTGCCCATATATAATTTTTGTTCCACACAATGGCCACTCTGCCAGTTCTTCTAGGAGTCCCAGGTGGACCCTCCCCTGCCACTCACCCTACCTGCCCTAGTGATCCCCCAGTGAGAGAATGACCACCTGTGTGTGATCCTGGGCACTGGGGTCTCCATCTTTCTGTCCCCAACCTAACCTGGACTTGGAAATGCAGACCCTGAGAGATAAGAGACTCCAGCCCCAAGGATTTCCCTGAAGATTGGGCTCCAACACCCACAGTGCTCATTTGGACATTTGTTTCTTCTCTCTAGAAGGCCTGGCTGTGGACCCTGGGTTCTGGGAGTCTTGAGGTGAACACTGTCTCAGGTTTTCCTTCATCTTATGGGACCTCAGGGGCTGGGGCGCTGAGGACCCATCCCAGCACTTCATGGGACACTGGTTGTTGCTTTTCTTTTGCCCAAAGACCCCGCAGTCCTTGCATTTCACCTGAGGGGGGAGAATTGGGACAGTGAATCAGCCCAATCCACAGGCAGATTTGAACAAAGATTAAGAGGATTGACTTATACACTGTGAATATGGGTTAGGGACTAAAACAGAAGGCTAATGCTCACCAGGGGTCTGCTATTGGAGATATACAGGTGGTCCCACAGCCTGAGGTAGTGAGTGGAAATCAGGAGAGACAGTGTCAGGTCCACGCTGGGAATCTTAAACCAAATGAAATCATTTAGACACAAAACAGGTTGCAAGGACACTAACAAGGAAATGAGGTTGCTGCCCTGAAACCAAGAGCCCAAACTGTCTGGTGAATATGAGCCAAACAGCTGTCCCTTAAGAGGGAAAGGATCCCTCAATTATGGGCACAGAACATGCCATGTCCTAACTCTGTGTGTCTAGCACCTGCCACTACTCACCCTGGGATCCTCCTCCTCTACTGGGGGAACCTTGAGAGCCACCAGGGACATTGGCTGCTTCTGCTGTTTCTGACACCCCAGAAATTGGTGGGCCCTGACCTGTGGATGAGGACCTGCAATCTACCACAGTGTCTTGAGGCTTTGCCTCAGTTTTTCTTTTTCTTTTTTAAATTTAACTCAATGGGTTTAAAACATTATTTAAACAATATTTCATTCAGTTTTTCTAATTGTTGATATTGTACAGTTTTCTGTCTTTTACTCCCACCCCAGCCCACCACCCCAGCCCTCCCCACCTCCTTCCCATTTCCACCCCCCATAGTTTTTGTCCATCCGTACTTTATACTTGTTGTTCTAAACCCTTCCCCTTTTCCCCTGAAATTCTCTCCCCTCTCCCCTCTGGTGACTGTCAGCCTGTTATCAGTTTCAATGTCTTTGGTTATATTATGTTTGTTTGTTTGTTTGTTTTGTTGTTTAGGTTCCTGTTAAAGGTGAGATCATATGGTATTTGTCTTTCACTGCCTGGCTTATTTCTCTTACCATGATGCTCTCCAGTTCCATCCATGATGTCCCAAATGATAGGATCTCTTCTTTCTTTCTGCTGTAAAGAATTCCATTGTGTAAATATACCACAGTTTTTTGATCCATTCATTTACTGATGGGCATCTAGGCTGCTTCCAATACTTGGCTATTGTAAATTGTGCTGCTATGAACATAGGTTTGCATAGGTTCTTTTGGATTGGTGTTTGAGGGTTCTTGGGATATAATCCACTCAGTGGAATTTCTGGGTCAAAAGGTAGACCCATTTTTAGTTTTCTTAGAAAATTCCATACTGTTTTCCATAGTGGTTGTACCTGTCTACACTCCCACCAACAATGCACTAGGGTCCCCTTTGCTCCACAACCTCTCCAACACTTGTTTGTTGCTTTGTTTATGAATGCCATTCTGACTGGTGTCAAGTGGTATCTCATTGTGGTTTTAATTTGCATCTCTCTGATAGCTAGCGATATCGAGCTTATTTTCATGTGTCTCTCGATCCTCTGTATGTCCTCCTTAGAGAAGTGTCTGTTCAAGTCCTTTGCCCATTTTTTAATTGGGTTGCTTGTCTTTTTAGAGTGGAGTCATGTAAGTTCTTTGTATATTTTGGAGGTTAAACCCTTGTCTCAGGTATCATTGGTAAATATGTTTTCCCATACAGTCGGTTCTCTTTTTATTTTAATACTGTTGTTTTGGGCTATGCAGAAGCTTTTTATTTTGATGAGATCCCATTTGTTTATTCTTTCCTTTATGTCCCTTGCTTTAGGGGACATATCAGTAAAAATGTTGCTGCGTGAAATATCTGAGATTTTCCTGCCTATGTTCTCCTCTAGGATTTTAATGGTGTCATGGCTTATATTTAAATTTTTTATCCATCTTGAATTTATTTTTGTGTATGGCATAAGTTGGTGCTCGAGTTTCATTTTTTTGCATGTAGCTGTCCAGTTCCCCCAACACCACTTGTTGAAGAGGCTATTTTTGCTCCATTTCATGTTGCTGCCCCCTTTGTCAAATATTAATTGACCGTAGAGACTTGAGCTTATTTCTGTGATCTCTGTTCTGTTCCACTGGTCCATATGCCTGTTTTTATGCCAGTACCAGGCTGTTTTGATTACAGTGGCCATGTAATACACTTTGGTATCAGGTATTGTGATCCCTCCTGCTTTGCTCCTCTTTCTCAAAATTGCTGCAGCTATTCTGGGTCGTTTATGGTTCCATATAAATTTTTGAAGTGTTTCTTCTATGTCTGTGAAATATGCCATTGGTACTTTAATAGGTATTGCACTGAATCTGTAAATTGCTTTGGGTAGTATGGACATTTTGATTATTTTAATTCTTCCAATCCATGAACATGGTGTATATTTCCATTTGCTTTATTTATTTATTTATTTATTTATTTATTTTTTAAATATTTTATTTATTTATTTTTAGAGGAGAAGGGTAGGAAAGAGAGAGAGGGAGAGAAATATCAATGTATGGTTGCCTCTCATGTGTCCCCTGCTGGGAACTGGCCTGCAACCCAGGCATGTGCCCTGGCTGGGAATCGAACCTGGATCGTTTGGTTCGCAGGCCCGCGCTCAATCCACCGAGCTACACCAGCCAGGGCCCTGCTTTATTTATTTATTTATTTTAATCAGTTTTTTTTTAATGGTTCATCTTGCACAGTTTTCTGTCTTTTACTCCCGCACCAGCCAACCAAATACCATATGATCTCTCCTTTAACAGGAACCTAATCCATTTGTTTGTGTGTTCCTTGATTTCTTTCTTCAGTGTTGTGTAGTTTTCTACATACAGGTCTCTTACCTCCTTGGTTAGGTTTATTCCTAGGTACTTTATTTTTCTTTTTGCTCTCTCAAATGGGATTTTTAAAAAATTTCTGCTTCTGCTGTTTCATTGTTGGTATACGAAAATGCCTTTGATTTCTGGATATTGAATTTGTATCCAGCTGTTTGGCCAAATTCATTTATTAGGTCAAGCAGTTTTCTGGCCGAGTCTATAGGATTTTCTATGTACACTATCATGTCATCTGCAAACAATGATAGTTTTGTTTCCTCCTTTCAGATTTGGATGCCTTTTATTTCCTTTTCTTGTCCAATTGCTGTGGCTAATACTTCCAATACTATATTGAATAGAAGTGGTGAAAGTGGACATCCTTGTCTTGTTCCTGATCTTAGTGGAAAAGATTTTAGTTTTTGCCCATTGAGTATGATGTTGGCTGTAGGTCTCTCGTATATGGCTTTTATTATCTTGAGGAATGCTTCCTCTATTCCCACTTTGCTGAATGTTTTTATCATAAATGGGTGCTGTACCTTATCAAATGCTTCTCCGCATCTATTGATATGATCATGTGATTTTTGTCTTTGCTTTTGTTTATGTGATGTATTACATTTACTGATTTGCAAATATGGAACCATCCTTACATCCCTGGGATGAATCCCACTTGGTCATGGTGTATGATCTTTTTAATGTATTGCTGGATGTGGTTTGCCAATATTTTGTTGAGGATTTTAGCATCAGATTACCCTAATCTTTTATAAAAGTACTTGGCTATTGTCTTCTATCTTGTGTAAAGGTTTAATTATACTTTTTGAAAGGATAATTTGTTTCAAATTTTCTGCCTCTCTCTCTGGAAACAGGCAGAATCTAAGTGAATAAACATAATGATGTAATCAAGAGTTAAAAGCTACATTAGACAGATGTAACAGAAGAATCAACTCTCTCTTTGTGTATTCAAACATACACAAGTTATTATATATAATCCCTAAATTACCAATTACATCATTAAATTTAAAGCTGTAACCAAACTTTACTATCTCTGCTTTTTCCTTTGCTGTGAAACACACAGAAAGGACAGGCTAATTAATCATCCCTTTTAAGACGGGCAGTGACACCTTGAGAAGCTAAAATGGAATCTGGGAACACACCAATAATGTGCCACCAAGTTCCAGAATAAAACCAACACACCAAGAACCAGGAGGTGGTGTGACTCATCTATCTGGCTCACTCCTCCCAGGTTCATCTCTTTGTTTTCTTTTTTCAAGCCATATCAGACCCTTTGCTGTTTCCCAAACACCTGGTTGGACACCCATTTGCACAGCTTCTTGTTCTTCTTATTTCCTTTCCTGAAATCCCTTTTATATCTTTTGCACCTGGGAAAATATACTTCTTAGTGCATGATAGAGAGAACATTTTATTTTCTTGGAAGCAGAATGACACCTCTTTTTCCTTATTTTTCTTGGGCAAATATTTTGATTAGCATCCTGGGGTAGAGGGAAGATTTTCCAAGGGCCTACTTGTGTAACAAGAATGGAGCCCTGAAGTGCTTTCTCAGGAGGCTCCTTGCAAACCTGTGGACTCTCATGTTTGTTTGTCTTTTCTGAGTTGGACATTCAGACTAAGGTTGGGAACTGATGATATCAGATATTGACAAGATTGAAGAGGTACACTTTCAGCCAAAATGGAGGCATAGGTGGACACACTGTGTCTCCTCGCACAACCAAATTTAAGAACAACAAAGATTTAGAAACAAGAAAACAACAAAAACTGATAGAAAATCGAACTGTATGGAAGTCCAACAAGCATTCATCCCCACCAGTAAAAGGGGTGGAGTCGCGGCAGGAAAAAGTGGAGGTAGACGAACCCGGGGCGCAGGCTGAAGCAGCTGGCAGATCCCAGGCACGCAGGTGGTGGCTAGCAGACTGCAGGAGCACAGACGGTAGCTAGCAGACCCCAGGGACAGGGTGGAAACAATGCAGACCCAGTGAGGCCACACAAGGCAGCTAGCTGACCAGGTGGTCCCACATTTGCGCACAGGTAATCCAGCCAAAGGGGAAGCAGCAGAAGGGACTGGAACCCGACAGAGAGTGTTCCCTCTCAGACCCTGCCCCCACAAGCAAAGTCACAACCCAGCCACTGGGCTGTCCTGCACTGGTGAACACCTAAGGCTCCAACCCTCACTATGTAACAGCTGTGACCAGACCAAAAAACAAAACAAAACAAAACAAAACAAAACAAAACAAAAATGGCTCATTGGGAGGACAAATCAAAGCCCCAGACCCAATTTCTCTAAGCGACGAAGAGATAGCCAACCTATCAGATACACAGTTCAAAGCCCTGGTGATCAGGATACTCATAGAATTAATTGATTTTGGTCACAAAATAGATGAACAAATGAAGGCTACAATAAGTGCAATGAAGGAAAATGCACAGGGAACCAATAGAGATGAGAGGAAAACTGGGACTCAAATCAATGGAGTGGACCAGAAGGAAGAAACAAACAATCAAACAGAAAAGAAAGAAGAATCAAGAATTCAAAAAAATGAGGAGAGGCTTAGGAACTTCTGGGACATCTTTAAACGTCCCAACATTCAAATTATAGGGGGTACCAGAAGGGGAAGAGGAAGAGGAGCAACAAGTGGAAGACTTCTTTGAACAAATAATGAAGGAGAACTTCCCTAATCTAACAAAGAAAATAAACTTCCAGGAAGTCCAGGAAGCTCAGAGAGTCCCAAAGAAGTTGGACCCGAGGAGGAACACACCAAGGCACATCGTAATTACATTAGCCAAGATTCAAATGAAGGAGAGAATTCTAGAAGCAGCAAGGGATAAAGAGACAGTCACCTACAAAAGAGTTCCCATCAGACTACTAGCTGATTTCTCAAAAGAGACCTTACAGGCAAGAAGGGGCTGGAAAGAAGTATTCCAAGTCATGAAAGTCAAGGATCTACACTCAAGATTGCTCTATCCAGCGATGCCGTCATTTAGAATGGAAGGGAAGATAAAGTGCTTCTCAGATAAGGTCAAGTACAAGGAGTTCATCATCACCAAGTCCTTGTTATATGAAATGTTAGAGGGACTTATTTAAGAAAAAGAAGATTAAAAATAGGACAGTGAAAAGACAGCAAACTCATGGATATTAACAACCACACCTAAAACAAAAGCAAACTAAGCAAACATCTAGAACAGAAATAGAAACACAGAAATGAAGAGCACATGGAGGGTTAGCAACAGGGAAGTGGAAGGAGGAGAGAGGGGAAAATGTACAGAGAATAAGTAGCATAGATGGTGGGTAGAAAATAGACAGGGGGATGGCAAGAATACTGTGGGAAATGTAGAAGCTAAAGAATTTATGACACATGGACATGAACTAAAGAAGGGAATGTAGGTGGGAGTGCTGTGCAGGGTGAAGGGGAATGATGGGGGAGAAATGGGACAACTGTAATAACAAAATCAATAAAATATATTTTTAAAAAACAACCTGAGAAATGTTTATTTTATTTTTTACATATATATTTTTATTATAAACATCACAACATTTATGTCCCTCTTCATTCCATTCTTTTATAATTTTATTTTTTTCCTTTTTTTTAATTTTAATTGTTGATCTTGTACATTTTTCTGTCTTTTACTCCCACCCCAGCCCTCTCTCCCATTTCCACTCCCCATAGTTTTGTCCATGTGTCCTTTATACTTGTTCCTGTAAACCCTTCCCCCTTTCCCCTGAAATTCCCTCCCCTTTCCCCTCTGGTGACTGTCAACCTGTTCTCAATTTCAGTGTCTTTGGTTATATTATGCTTGTTTGTTTGTTTTGTTGATTAGGTTCCTGTTAAAGGTGAGATCATATGGTATTTGTCTTTCACTGCCTGGCTTATTTCTCTTACCATGATGTTCTCCAGTTCCATCCATGCTGTTGCAAAGGGTATGAGCTCCTTCTTTCTTTCTGCTGCATAGAATTCCATTGTGTAAATGTACCACAGTTTTTTGATCCATTCATTTACTGATGGGCATCTAGGTTGCTTCCCACACTTGGCTATTGTAAGTTGTGCTGCTATGAATATAGGGGTGCATAGGTTCTTTTGGATTGGTGTTTCAGGGTTTTTAGGATATAATCCAAGCAGTGGAATTTCTGGGTCAAAAGGTATATCCATTTTTAGTTTTCTTAGAAAATTCCATACTGTTCTCCACAGTGGTTGTACCAGTCTGCACTCACACCAACAATTCACCAGGGTCCCCTTTGCTCCACAACCTCTCCAACACTTGCTGTTTGTTGATGTTTATGATGGTCATTCTGACTGGTGTGAAGTGGTATCTCATTGTGGTTTTAATTTGCATCTGAGAAATGTTTATGATTACAAACAAAAATTTGAACAATTGACCATTTCTTTCATAAATGTAAAATATTGCAGAGCTTGTATAAAATGATTTGACATTTCCTCAAAAAATTAATCTACTGTATTCAATAACTCCACTTTGAAATATATAGCTGAGAAATTGAAAAGAGCTGTTATAACAAACAGAATTATTCCTGTTTATTTTAACAATACAGTATTATTCATAACAGCACTGTTAACAACAACTGAAAGGTAGAAAGTGTTCGAATGTCCATCCACAGGGAAATGAATATGCAAAATTTGGTTATTCTGTCACTGAAAAGGGACTGGACCCAAGGTGGGTTTGCCCTGGCAAGGATTCATATGTGTAGATTCTTGACTTCCTGAAGTAAAAATTTCACAACTCAAAGCTAGGGAATTTTGAGAGCTTGTATATTAAATCTAAGGACAGTGAAACAAAGAAAGGGCTTCACAGAAAGGAGGCACAATCACAGCAACAAGAGTGAGCACATGCAGAGCTGCTTCTTGGGAAACAGAAAAGTTAGGCACAAAGAAGGTTCTTGGATACAGGATCAGGGGGTGAGCCTGGGATGAGCTGGTCCTGCCCACTGCTCCCCTGGATGCAAGTCTCACAGGGACCTTTGCAGATAAGGAGAAACAAAGTGAAGATACACACAGCAAACAAGAGAAGGGAAGGTACATGTGTGCTCAATGAACAGTACATGCTGGGTCTATTGTCTTTAGGGTTTTACCTGTTTTCTAATGTTGAGGACTTTAGAGGAGGTCTTAGAAGAGTCATCTCCACAGAATACTTAGCTCTCCAGGGGTGCCCTTTGATGTGCTGATGCAACAAAGTGAGCACACAGAGCAATCAGGGTCCTTCTCTGGTGCATTTCTGCTTCAGAAAAATCAACAGAGAAGGGCTGGGACTGAGGGGGGTCTTCCCCTGCATGGTCTGGAATATCTGAACCATTTGCTCTCCAATGTCCTTGGTAAGGGAAGATAAGATCCTCAGATTCATTACCTGGTTGTAAATTGTTAGGCCTTATTTAACTATCAATCTCAGTTTTCCTATTCCACTACCAAGAAATTTTTATAGCTTTTTTACTAACCTGCCTGAACTCTATAAACCTGGGGACTCATATTGACATTGAATTTCACACAATGATCATCTGTTGACAGACACCAGACACCAGAGCCAAACTCTGGACCTTAAACACAGACCTTTGACTCTTAAAGCTGGACCCTGGAGTGGACCCAAACCAAAACCAGGACCAAAGCCCCAAACCCAAAACCGTGGGCCCTCACCCAAGCCAGACCATGAGATATGAAGGCCAAACACCAGATGCCAGGGATTGACATCAGACTCTTATAATGCCAGATTCCATACACCAAAACCTAAATCTTCATCTGCACATGGACCTCGCATGTGAACCCAGGACACAAGGCCACATCCTAACAGGTGCAAGACTGCATACCCACGACTGAATACATTTTGACTCTGAAGCACAGGCCCTGGACACAGGATGCAGATCTGTAACCAGGATGCCATGGCCAGAATTTGGAGCTGGAGCCAGACACCAGGCCCCCATTGCCAGAAGCCAGAGGCAGGAGCTGAAGCAGATCCTCCCATTTTAAACAACCCTGTGATTCAGTAAGATAAACCCCATATCTCTCCAAATACAAACTTCAAAATTTTACCAAACCCAGCAGCAACAGGCCAAAACGCTGAGTGAACAAAAAGGATGCTGACCTTGGAGGGCAGATGTCCATGATCTCTCAGTTGCAACAGGCTCATCCTGTTCCAGAGGGTCAATTTGATAAAAACATCCTTAGACACCTTTAGGATCAGATACAATTCTTATATACAGATGCATTCTAGTAATCAAATGCAAGCCCATTTTCCAAGAATTGTAATGCCAAGGGCTCGTGTGGTTAGGAGAAACAATTCTGATAATAGGTCCGGGGCTGGGCCCCTCCCACCACATATTAGTATATAGGAATAGAGGCAGAGCTGGAACTATTGCTTCATCAGGCTTAGCTAATATTCTCTAGTTAGCGCCCCAATTCTCCACTACAAAAGGACTTTCAGGGAGATAAGCAATAGTGGTATTAGGTCCTCAGCACAAAGACCAGAAGACCAAGGCTTTATGGCTAGTGTCTAAGATACTAGGAGGAACTGAAGGGGTGTTGAAAGCATGGTAAATCCCCTCCTGGGTACATAGGCTTACCGTAGTTACCATGGAAAGCTCATAGTAATCACTGTCCTGCTCTTTGCTTACAGCATAAAGCTGCTCCTTTAAAGGAACGCACAAACTGTGAGTAAGAACAGAAAAACAAACTGGTAAGTGTTCAACAACATAAACCGTTTTCTTGGCACCAACATCCAGTGCTTGTTTTCTTCTACTTGGCCAGTGTCAGCTGGGCCACCTGTTCTGCTAGTTAATCGGTTTTCATCTCCGGGCAGCGGAGCTTGATGTCTGTTTTGTTCATGATGAGGCTTCACCCTTTCAGTTGGAAGCCAGACAGGACCTGTAGGAATGGGAACACATGCATACCCTCTTCCCCATGTTAAGAGGTCTGCAGGGCCCTGCCAAGAGCCATCTCCCAGCAGATCTCTATAGACAACCTGAGGGTAAGGCGGCTTTGATTCTTTTGCCTGAAAACGCCTCTCAATCAGAGTACAGATTGATTCATCACAATTTAAAAAACTATAGGTGAACATGGCTAACATAATCAAATTTTGGGGGGTGAAGTCATGACTCCCCTGTTTTTCAAGTAGATTTTTAAAGTTATGATGAGCCTGTTCTCCAATTGCCTGACTGGTTGGATTGTAATGTATTCCTGTTTTATGCTGGATTTTTTTCTGAAGCAATTACTAGTCCAGCAGAGGCCACAGAGTTTTTAAGAAAGGAGGTAGTTTTTGTGAGAATATCTTGTGAGGGAGCTGCGATCAGAATGGCATCCATATAGTGACAGATAATAAAATTAGGGAACTGATCTCTTACTGGCTGAATGGCTGTATGAATGAAATGCTGGCAGATAGTTGGGCTGTTAAGCATTCCCTGAGATAAAACTTTCCATTGAAACCACTGTTAAAAGCTGAAAGTTATTAATGGCTAGGAGGAAAAATTCAAAATGCTCCTGATCCTTTTCTGCTAAAGGGATCATAAAGAAACAATCTTTTAGGTCAATAATTAAAAGCAGCCAATCTTTGGGAATACAAGCTGGATTAGGGACTCCCGGCTGTAGGTGGCCCATGGGCTGGAGAGATTCGTTGATTTTTCCGAGATCGTAAATAAGCCTCCACTTGCCAGATTTCTTTGGCACAACAAAAATAGGCGTATTCCGGGGGCTGTTAGAAAATTCAATATGACCTGCTTCTAATTGTCGTGTAACCAAAAGGCAGATCTGCTCAAGTCATTCTCCTTTAAGTGGCCACTGATCAACTGGTACTGGCGAATTGGAGAGCCAGGTAAGTGGTAGGGGAGTTATATGAACAGTGGCCATTAGAGAAAAGGTGGCAGGGAGATTTGCATTCCCCACTGATGGCGGAGATCACGTCCCCAGATGTTAAGGGGCATAGGCAAAATATATGGTTGAATTCTCTCTACCTGTTCCTCTGGCCTATAACATCTAAGAGACCATACATCAAGTTGAGGTTGAGAAATTCCTCCAACACCTGTAACAGTCCTTTCACTGTCTGTTAAAGGCCATTCAGGAGGCCAAAACTGATTTGAGATAACAGAGATGTTGGCTCCTGTATCTATGAGACCATGAAAAGTTTTATTCTTTATTTTTACTTGTAAGATTGGCTTATTTAGCTTAATGGATTCTGTCCAGAAAACTGATTGATTGTCTGTACTGCCAAAGTCACCCTCTCTCCTCATTGCATTCTGAGTCTTTGAGAGTACATAGGGGAGGAGGAGCAGCTGTGCAATGCGTGTCTGAGCAGGAATAATATGATAGCCAGACGCTTTAAGCATTATTTTAATGTCTCCTTTATAATCGGAATCAATAACTCCTGACTGAACAAAGATGCCTTGGTAAGTAATGCTGGATCTTCCTAAAATTAGACCTACTGTTCCCAGGGGTAGAGGTCCCCAAATACCAGTGGGAACTACAATCATTTGATCCTGTTCTTTTAAGATGAGCTCATCAATGGTGACCAAGTCCAGCCCTGCGCTTCCGCGGGTGGCTGTACGAAGGTCGGAAACTGTGCAATTCCTTGAATTCCCTGATTATTGGTTGTTGTTTTGAAAGCTCCAACTGGGGTTGGGGGCACTGGAGCAGGCCCGCCTGGAAGTTTCCCTAAATTGGTTGGTTATTTTTGTCAAACTTAGAGCGACATTCCCTTGGCCAATGCCTGGCTCTGCCACAGCGTGGACAGTCCTTGGGGGGAAGTTTGTAATTACCTTTTCCCCTTTTTGGTGTAGACAAACAGTCTTTGCGCAGGTGGCCGGGCTTTCCACAATTATAACATTTGAGATCTCTTTTAATTGCAACAGCTAAGAGAGAGGCTGTATACTGCTGTGTGCCAACATCTTGGAAAGCATTGATAAACTGACTAATGTCCTTGGTGGTAGTTTGTAGGGCTCCGATAATGGCCCTGCAGTCCTTGTTAGCATTTTCGTAAGCTAGCTGCTGCAAAAGAGCGTAAGCTGCTCTGTCATCATCTACTTGCCTGTCAATAGCTTCTTGGAGGTGATCAATGAAGTCAATATATGGTTCCATAGAACCCTGATGGATATTGACAAAGGAAGAGACTTCCCTGCCCTGAGCATCAGGTACAGTTTTCATGGCCCTGAGAGCAATTTGAGCACTTTGATCAAAGGCATGAGGATTAAGCCTGGCTTGATCCACAGCAGTAGCAAAATTATCAGACCCAAGAAGCATAGGGAGGGTGACAGAATTATTCATTCATGCATTCTCAGCGGCTTGGATGCCGGCCCTTTGAGAGTATTCTGAATGTCAGACAGTAAATTGAGCTGGGGTGAAAACAGTCCTGGCGAGGGCAATCCAGTCACAAGGTGCCATTTTATAACTGTCAGCAATGGCTTGAAATAGCCAATTAGTATAAGGCAAGTGAAGCTCATTTTCTTTAATACTCTTTTTTTTTAAATCATTATAAAGAGAAAAGGGAAGGGACTCATGGATATTTCTTTGACCCTTGACTATAATACGAAAAGCTGAAAGGGCATCTAAATCACCTGCCTCTGCTGCCTGCCAGTGGCATTGTCTCATAGCCCCAACAGGGTATCTGTCTGAATGTTTTTGCTTTCTTGGTGGTGACTGATCCTGTGGGGAGGAATGCTCCCAGAACTGAGATAAGAAGAGGCAGGTACTAGGCAGGTTCTTTGGTGGGGGTAGATAGAACTCTCATATCCTGTTGCATCATATACAACTTCCTCATCTGAACTAGACTTTGTATCCTCCTCTGTAACTAGCTCCTTTTTCTGAGTCCATATAGGCATGAGAGCAGTCTTGACTAGTCCCCAAGTTAATAAGTTCTGAACTCCAATAGGAAATCCACTATCCTGCAAAGCCTTTAATTTGATACCTGCTTTTCCCCAAACCTTAATATCTAAGGTTTGCTTATCAGGAAAAGCAGGGTAATATTCTTTTATACTTTGTAAAAGCTGTATAAGATGTTTTTGTTTTACCTCACATCTCGATCCTCGGAGGAGTTGCTGCAATACATGTAGGTAGACTTCTTGCTCTTTAGACAAGTTAGAGCCAATTCTTGTTGTTAAAAACTTCTTTTTTTACTTTCAATTTCTGCCCTTGCAGACTCCACAGCCCATACTAAACCCTAGCTAATTAGGTATTGGGGAGTATAATGTTGTGGGTCAAAAATGTACTGTTGGTGAAAACCGTCAGGGAGGGCTGCCTAGTATCCAGGATACCCTAACCCCATTTATGGGTTTCAGGTTTTTCCCATGCGTCTAAGACTGCAAGGGGAGGCTCAAAGCGCCAGGTGATCAATCTTTATATCGCACTTCTCTGATCAAGCCGAGAGTTAAATTACTGTGATTAGAATTCCCTGTGAGATCCCTGCACGTCTCAGGAATTGACCCCAGACACCTCTGCAAGGCCCCTACTCACGTAGGAATGCCTGTGATCTCAAGCTCCAGGGAGGAATGCCTCTTATCTTCTGTGTTTCAGCAAGAAGCTGAGGCACTCATAAGTAACCCTGTAACTAACACTGAGATTTCAAAGCAATCTTCGGAGTCTGGTTGAAACCGAAACATTCACTTACTATCTACTTTTCTGTTTACAGGCAAGCGGAGGGAAAAGGCAGAATCAAAAGGTCTGCAAAAAGCAGCTTTTAAGGAAAGAGTGTGCAGAGGTGCTTGTATGAAAATAAAAGCTAATTGAATGCAAAAGGTATTGCTCTCTCTCCCAAGCCTAAAGCCTGATTGAGGTTGTGCCGTGGGGGTGGGCTTATGAGTGGTTTTTACAGTGTGCCTCTCGTTGCATAGGTTTTTGCTTGTAGCTTGCAGGAAACCTAGTTTCTGTCCTGGCCCACGTCCAACTTATCCTCTCACAGGTGACTTCCAGCAGTGAGTGCCCTTGTGGCTCTTAACTACCCAACACATACCCGAGAAGTGCAGCAGTTGCCAGGGAGAGAGAGAGCAAGGCTTCTGCCTACTAAAGAGAGTGCTGTTGCGAGAGAGCGACCTTGAAAAAATACCCCTTTTCCCCTGAAATACAACACACCCTACAACCTTACCAAAAAACACTCGGTGTCGTTGGCCCTTACCTGGGCTGATGCTCACATTCCAACCATGTTGGTGTGTTGTCCATAACGATGGCTCATAGCCTCTGGGTCCCTGTTCCTGGCACCAGATGATGCAAACCCCAGCCCTCTGGAGTCTGTGTGTTATGGATGTGGTACACAAATTCACATGGACTTCTGAGTCCTGTGGAGAAAAAGGGACACCCTGGCCACTCTCTCAAGGGGAGAGCACCTCTGAGTGTCTTCCCCACTCTTTCCAGAGGAGAGTGCCACGACCTTTGCCTGCACAGGCTTTTACTGTTTTTCACTCACATTACATCAAAGAAGGTTCCCATTATTTCTACATATAGTTAAGTGATTGCTTCTTACAGATAACAAAAAAAAAAAAAAAAGAAAAAGAAAAAGAAAAAGTTGCAAATACAAGGGAATGATAAAAATGATTGATTTGGTTACATTTCATCCTTGAGATATCTTAGCCCAGACTTTAGGGAGTTGCTTCAGAGATATACATCAAACATCTGCAGTCCTAACTCAGGGTGAGGGAGTTTTAGCAAAATCAAGCCTCATAGCAGCCTAGGTACAATGCAGGTCTGATTCCCCATGAGAAAGCCGATCGGCACACCTGGCTCATGTGTGCTGTCTCTCATTGATCAGTTTTCTGGATAAATACTGGGCTACATTTGCCATTGCCATGCTGATTGGCTCCCTATATCAGACAATGAGGTTGTATCAGGCATATAGGACCTTTGAAAGTATGGGGAAACAGGGTCTTATAGCAGTAAAATAAGTAACAGACAGGTAATTTATGAAAAGTGCAGCCTTCATGGAATGTTACTTTTTGTTAGGCAATCCCACAAACTACAGGACACAAGCTAAATTAATAAACTCTTCCAAATTTCATCAATGTAATCATTCAGTTGAGAGTAGGTTGCTTCGCTAAGATTGTTAAATCTTGTGGCAAAACCAGCAGACACAGCCTGAGAGAGTGACCAGCTGCCAGTAGGGCCTTGCATCACCCACAGGGGGTCAAAGGACTGAGTGTCCCTGAGTGCAGACCATCCTTCTCTACCTGCACCCAGCAGAGTGCAGTGGAGCCCATGAGTGCAAAGCAGGTGACCATGAAGACACAACCAGGAGGCAAGTCATGGCCACACAGATGGGACAATAATGCAGTCAGGACCTCAATACTGACAGTACATCAGGTGGGCAGGATATGGCCACATTTGAAACATTGATGCAGTTGAGACATCAATGAGCCAGTGCATCGATGGAGTAGGACAAAGACACAGCCAGGACACTGACACAAACAGGACATCAACAAGGCCAAGACATCTACACACAAAGGACAGTGGTGCAACTCACATATTGACTCAGTCAAGGCATTGACTCAGACGGTACAGAAGTGCAGCTGGGACACTGAGGGAACTGGGACATCAACAAAGATAGGAAAGTGGCACAGCCAAGAATTCTACGCAGGTGGGACAGCAGCGCAGCCGGGACATCAATGCAGATGGGATGTTGAAATGCAGGCAACACAGCACCACGACCTCTACATCGACACAGACAGGACACTGATGTGGAAGGGACAAAAACACAGACAGGACGGCAGCAGGGCCAGGACATCAAGGCTGAGGGGACCTAGACACAATCATGATTTCAGCGAGGCTGGGACATTAGCATGGCAGGGATGTGGACACAGGAGGGACATTGATGCTGACAGGATGTCGACACACATGGGACATTGGACCACAAAGATGTGGACACAGCTGAAACATGAACACAGGTCGGGCCCACAAGAGGCACCTAGTTGCCTGATGCAAAGACACCACTGTTGTACATGGGGGAGAGGAGGAAAAATGAACTACAAAGTCCATTTGTATGAAAGCAATAACATCCATGACTAAGTACCATTCCATTCAACATTCATAGATCATTCACCACAGCTGACAAACTTTCCTGCTGGCCTGGACTAAGGTGTCCTTCCCAAGATGCACTTGAGACAAGAAGAGAGCCACACTTAGGACATTTCACTAAGCGACCATAATGAGCCATAAAGCAAGATCAAACAAATTACAAAGAACTAAAATTATACAGAGTATAATTCTTACTCTCATTGCTCTTAGTGTAGAAATCAGGAACAAATGGTAATTAGCAGGTCCTTACATTTAAAGATTATGAAATACACTTCTAAACTACATTGCAATCAACAGTCATTGATATTACACTGAAATAAACCACTTTAACTGCCGACCTGCACTAAGGTGTCATTCCCAGGAATGCTCGCGAGATGGCAGCAGCATGCACACTTAGAACACTTTGGAAATGACCATATAGTACCATCCATAAGTTTTCAACAAACTTCAAAGGAAATTATAAAAAAAAATATGTCTCGCCCTCAAGGATGCTAATTTAGAAGTCAGAAACAAAAGGTAACTAGAAAGTCCTTTCATTTAAATGTAATGAAAGACACTTCTCAAATAACATTCCATGAACCCTTGGTAGATAATTCACTATAGCCAATGACTTTTCCTGCTGGCCTGCACAAAGCTGTTATTCCCAAGTGACACATGAGATGGCAGTAGAGAGCCACACTTGGGACATTTTTTCAAAGGGACCATCCTGTGCTAAGGCCAGTTTTTAACAAATTTCAAAGGACCGAAACGATATACAGTACGTTTCTTTCTGTCGTTGCTGTTAATATGGAAGTCGGGAACAAAAGGTAACTAGTTAGTCCTGATATTTAAAGCTTACTAAATGCATGCCTAAATAACATTGCAATCAACATTCATTGATAGTCTCCTACAGTCAACCACTTTTCCTGCTCACCTGCCACTAACATGTTATTCTCAAAATGCACACGAGATAGCAGTAGAGATGCACACTTGGAACACTATTATTTGCTTGGCCAAAAGGTTCATTCCATTTTTAGGTGAAGACACAGTGAAAGAGATGGTTTTTGTTTTCACCAATAATTTCACTGAAGAACGTGTTCACCTTTTTGTCCCACTGCTTTCTTTAATCTTTCAGGCATCTTCATAATTCCATCTTCCCAAAAGCTTTTATCTTTTGGCCAAGCCAATAAAAAGCCAGTTTCAACAAACATCACAGCATTAAAATTATATACAATATGCTTCTCTAAGTGTTCTCATGGCATTTAAACTAGAATTCATTATGAATGGGTGACTGGAAAGTCCTTCTATTTGGTAGTTATGTAATACACTTCTAAATAACCTCAAAAATAAAATCATTTGAATTACAAAATAAACTGAATGGGGACAAAGATACTACATACCAAAACTTATGAAAACATCTTCACCCTTAAACGCACAGTATCACAAATAAAAGCTGAAAATATACAAGTTTTGTGCCAATACTTATAGCCTAAAATAGTAAAAGAAATCCAGAGAAAGTGGACAGAAATGTGCACGTCTACATATCTGCTACATAAAATGATAGCAGTTCTTTTTTTAATGCTTAGGGTAGAATTTTGAATATATTTTTTCTCATTGTTTAACTAAGCAGCAACAAATTAAATTTCGAATGCTTTTCAAGCATGCTTGGAACTTTTTAAAAAATGACTACATTTAGCTATAAAGCAGGTTTTGTGACAAGAGTAGCACCCCCGAGACGGCAGAGGCATCTGCCCCTCCGCTATCGGTTCTGGCTTCTGCGTACCTGCCGAGAACCATGCTGCCCGTCACGTAGACTGATTCCTGCCCTGGACCAGATATAAATCCTAGCCCAACCCCCGCTCGGGGCCCAGAATTTGGAGACTGCCTCCTCTGGGACCACGCGTGTAATAAAGGGTCGTGCTTTGCCATCTCCCTGCGTCTTGATTGTTTCATTTTCCGTAACATTTGGTTCCCTGACACCAAAGGGGCCACTCTGAGGAAGCCGAGGGCAACCTGCTAGCAGACCAAACTGCCAAAGAAGCAGCTCTAGGACTGGCACCAGAGCCCGCCATCATAGGCCCCCTCATCTGCTCTGCAGTCCAGGCTCAGGATTATCATGAGGCAGAAAACCGTTGGGCAGAGCAGGCCCGAGCCATTAAGACCCCAGAGGGGAAGTGGAAATTGCCCGATGGACGGGTGTTTGTTCTGCAGAGCCAGGCCAGAGTCATGGTCCAGAACTGTCATAGCCTCACCCACCTGGGGAAAACTAGT
Source organism: Glossophaga mutica (assembly GCA_039655065.1). Taxonomy (NCBI): domain Eukaryota; kingdom Metazoa; phylum Chordata; class Mammalia; order Chiroptera; family Phyllostomidae; genus Glossophaga; species Glossophaga mutica. Next base: position 15,080,452 of record CM077317.1, read on the forward strand.
CTACAACGCCTGCTCGAAAGGTACATATATGTTCCCAACCTGAGTACGCTATGTGCCATTGTAGCAGCCAAATGTGTCACATGCACACAGAACAATGCCTCAGCGCAACGATAAGCCCCACCAGGGGTCCAATATGCTGGAGGGCAACCCTTTGAGGACCTACAGATAGACTTTACTGAGCTAAAGTCCAGCCGGGGTTACAAGTACCTACTAGTCTTGGTGTGCACCTTTTCCGGATGGGTAGAGGCCTTCCCGACTCGGACTGAGAGAGCCCGAGAAGTAGCCAAGGCCCTGCTAAGAGAAATAATCCCCAGGCACGGACTCCCCTTAAGTCTGAACAATGACAACGGGCCAGCATTTATCTCAAAAATAATTCAAGAACTCACCAATGCCCTGAACATCAAATGGAAGTTATACTCTGCCTACCGACCCCAGAGCTCTGAAAAGGTAGAGAGAATGAACAGGACTCTTAAGGATACTCTATCCAAGTTATGTCAAGAAACCGGGTTGCCCTGGACTAACCTCCTACTGCTCGCTCTCCTCCGGGCAAGGAGTACCCCGAATGCTAAAGGATACACACCATACAAGTTAGTCTATGGAAGACCAACCCCCATAGCCAGGGTAGCCAGGCCCACCAACCTAACCTTAGCAGGGGATCTAGGGCAGACAAAATACCTCTCTATATTCGGGAAAGAATTAGATCAGATCAGGAAAGCCCAAGTTGGGCTAGACCCAGTACCAAAAGGGGGGCCAGCCCATCCCTTCAAGCCGGGTCAGTACGTATGGGTAAAAGACTGGGGGAAAAAAGCCCCTCCAACCAAAGTGGACAGGGCCCTACCTAGTACTACTAACCACCCTGACTGCCTTAAAAGTTGCAGGACTCACCCCATGGATCCACCATACAAGAGCCAAGGCGGCGGCAGACCTGGACCAGACAGAGGTACCTCCCCTGAAGCTGCCCATCCTGAGACTACGAAGGGACCCAGGCAAGCGACATCAGGAATGGACAGTTGTTCCTGGGGACCCCTTCTCGGCCTTGGGACCATCATCATCCTCGGAGGACTTGGGCTGTGGTTCACAAGCCCAACTGAGTGGACAATAGGGGAGCAGGTAGGACTACAGCACCAGTACCAGAGACTCCCAGTAGTAGATGCTGAGACAGAAGATTCTGTCTAGCATCTAAAGCAGGGAATGTGACAACAGCAGCACCCCCAAGACGCCAGAGGCATCTGCCCCTTCCCCCTTCAGGTCCTGTTGCAACCCCGAGACAACAGGGGCATCTGCCCCTCCCCTATCGGTTCTGGCTTCCGCGTACCTGCCGAGAACCCTGCTGCCCGTCACGTAGACTGATTCCTGCCCTGGACTAGATATAAATCCTAGCCCAACCCCCGCTTGGGGCCCAGAATTTGGAGGCTGCTTCCTCTGCGACCATGCGTGTAATAAAGGGTCGTGCTTCGCCATCTCCCTGCATCTTGGTCGTTTCATTTTTCGTAACAGTTTTAACAAATGTCTCACAAACTATACTTATTGCTCTATTTGCCATTAATCTGGAAACCAGTCACAAGGTAATTAGAAAGTCCCTACCTTTAAGTGTTTTAATACACTTCTAAATATCTTCCCAAAATAAATCACAGTCAGAATGGGAAATAATTTACATAGCAAAATAATAAAAGTAGTGCATAGCAGACCAAGAGTTTTCTGGTTTCAAACATGATCAAAGCTTCAAACCCTTTCTCAACCAAAAGGTGATTTTTGCCCCTAAGAGGACTTTAAGCAATGTCCTGAGCCATTTTAGATTGTCATGAGGGGAAGGGAAGCAAGGATGTTGACAGTGAATAGAGGTATCAGATGCTAATAAGCATTTACAATGTAGAGGACAATCCCCCAGAAGAATGAATTATGTGGCCCAAAAGGTTCATAGTGCTAAGAATAAGAAACCCTACTCTGTATCATGAAAAGTCTGTCAGAATACAATAGTACGTCACTTTGCATCCTAGATGTGCCTTTCTTGGAACAGGAAGCCTGAAGCTGAAACTTAAAGAACAAAAAATGCCAGCCATCTTGCAAATGTCAGGGAGGAGTGTCCTAGGCAATAGTCAGGAGGCAAAGGAAGATCTGTCCACTTAGGAGACCAGATCACACCGTGATTAAACAGAGCAGTCATCTGAGGATCTCTGCTTCTTTCCATTGCTCATACATCACTTTAATAACTGATTCGTAATGTCACTTAGAACAAAGAGCCTTGCTCTATTAAGATTCCAGATTTCACCATCTCCAGTTTTCCTCTTTGAAACTGTGGGCATTTGCTACATTGTGTGTTCCTCAGGTTACCTACGTGGGCACATTTCCTATAACAAAATGCTTCTGATTTCTAGAACACTGTGCTTGCAGCCCTAACCTCATTTAAAATACTAAGAAGAATGTTACTACTTTTATGTAGTCACTAATATAGTAACAAAGAGAATTTTTCCATCTCCTCATATTACCTCACTTCTTCTTGTTTTCTTCCAAGCTTTAACCATTTCTAGGTCACACACAGCTACAACCATGTAATGATCATTATTGCATGAGAGCATGTTTACCTTTGTAACTAATGAGAATCAACTGAAAGTATGCCACATAGAACTTAGTGCGGTGATGGGAAAATAACATGCAGAAATAAATATTTAGAAATAGTAAGTTAAGTATGTAATATTTTTAAAAGTCTCAATAACAACAACACGGGTAAAAAAAAAACCCTGGGAATAAATTTAACAATGAAGTACAGGATACATATCAATGAGATTGGAAATTGCTACACAATAACAGAAAATTGAGCAAATGAAAAATTTCTTGTTTTGGGGTTAAAAATGGCTATCTTTATGTATCCATTTACCAAGGTTATCTATAACTGAAATATAACCTAAATAAATATAGAAAAGTGGTCCTGTAACTGGAAAAGACACCAGCGTTCAGGCTGCCTGTCACTACCAAATCCAATAAGCAATGACAGCGATTGAATTTTTTAAAATATATTTTATTGATTGTACTATTACAGTTGTCCCATTTCTCCCTCATCAATCCCTTCCACCCTGCACACCCCGTCCCACCCACATTCCCCCCCTTTAGTTCATGTCCATGAGTCATAAGTTCTTTACCTTCTACATTTCCCACACTATTCTTGCCCTCCCCCTGTCTATTTTCTACCCACCGACTATGCTATTTATTCTCTGTGCCATTTACCCCTCTGTCTTCCTCACACTTCCCTGTCGCTAACCCTCCATGTGATCTCCATTTCTATGGTTCTGTTCCAGTTCTAGCTGTTTGCTCTTGTTTTAGGTGTGGTTGTTAATAGCTGTGAGTTTGCTGTCTTTTCACTGTGGTATTTTTATCTTCTTTTCCTTAGATAAGTCCCTTTAACATTTCACATAATAAAGGGCTTGGTAACGATGAACTCCTTGAACTTGACCTTATCTGAGAAGTACTTTATCTGCCCTTCCATTCCAAATGAAAGCTTTGCTGGATAGAGCAATCTTGGATGTAGGTCCTTGACTTTCATGACTTGGAATACTTCTTTCCAGCCCCTTCTTGCCTGTAAGGTCTCTTTTGAGAAATCAGCTGACAGTCTAATGGGAACTCCTTTGTAGGTGACTGTGCCCTTATCCCTGGCTGCTTCTAGAATTCTCTCCTTCATTTGAATCTTGGCTAATGTAATGATGATGTGCCTTGGTGTGTTCCTCCTTGGGTCCAACTTCTTTGAGACTCTCTGAGCTTCCTGGTCTTCCTGGTAGTCTTTTTCCTTTGCCAGATTGGGGAAATTCTCCTTTATTATTTGTTCAAATAAGTTTTCCACTTGTTGCTCCTCTTCCTCTTTTCCTTCTGGTACCCCTACAACTTGTATGTTGGGGTGTTTAAAGATGTCCTGGATGTTCCTAAGCCTCTCCTCATTTTTTTTGTGAATTCTTGGTTCTTCCTTCTTTTCTGTTTGGTTGTTTCTTTCTTCCTTCTGTTCCACTCCATTGATTTGAGTCCCAGTTTTCCTCCCATCTCTATTGGTTCCCCAAGCCTTTTCCTTCATTTCTTATATTGTAGCCTGCATTTTTTCATCTAATTTGTGAGCAAAATCAACCAATTCTGTGAGCATCCTGATCACCAGGGCTTTGAACTGTGCATCTGATAGGTTGGCTATCTCTTGGTCACTTAGAGGAATTGGCTCTGGGTATTTGATTTGTTCTCCGGTTTGAGCCATTTTTGGTTTTTTTTTTGTGGGGGGAGGGTCTTGTCATGGCTGTGACATAGTTAGGGGTGGAGCCTTAGGTGTTCCCCAGGGGAGGACAGCCCAGACGCTGAGTTGTGATGCTGTATATGGGGGCAATGTCCAAGAGGGAACAATGGCGCTTGCTCTACTCTCTCTTGGATTCCAGTCCTATCCACCACTTCCCCTCCACCTGGATTATCTGTGCATGAATGTGGTCAGCCAGCTGCCTTGCGCAGCCTCACTGGGTCTGCACAGTTGCCACCACATGCCCAGGGTCTGCTAGCTGCCGCCTGCATGCCTGGGAACTGCCAGCCACTGCTGTCTGCATACCTGGGTCCTCACCTCCACTTTTTCCTACTGTTACTCCACCCCTCTTACTAGTCTGGATAAATGGTTTTTGAACTTCTGTACAGTTCAATTTTCTATAAGTTCTGTTTGTTTTCTTGTTTCTAAATATTTGTCATCCTTAATTTTGGTTGTGAGAGGAGGCACAGTGTTTTCACCTATTCCTTCATCTTGGCCAGAAGTCCCATTGAATCTTTATGGGCGCTTCATTCAGCTGGCCAGGAATCTGAGAAGATGGTGGGTTCATACCCTAACAAATCATCTTCTCTTCTCTTTCCTGGCCAGAGTTTTTATAAGGGAGATGGGGAAGACAAACAAGGTGTGGTGAGGGCATTGATATTCAGGGAGGATTAGGTGAGCGAAGCTGAAACATTTGTTTTCTGGGCAGTGCTGTTCCCAAAGGGAGGGGTAGTGTCTGTCTCCTCATTGATACAAAGGCCAGGATGCCTCCAACTGGTCCCCAGGCAGTAATCTCTAGCCAGTGCGCCAGGAGGCCAGCTGTTTCCCAGGAACCAGGATGGGCCTTATCTGCAGTTTCTGAAACAAAAGCTTTAACATACACATTACTAGCTAGGCTTAATAACTTTTTCCTTAAGCTAAAATTTTCCAGGTCTTGAGTCCCTTATCAGTCCCACAGGCAGTGGTCAGCTAAATTGGGTCCTGAGATATGTACCCCAGAAACAGTTGGGCCCCGTTTTCTTCTCCCCACAGGCGTGGCTGTATCTGCCCCCCACACTCCCCCTCATCTCATAGCTCCCATGCAGCTCACCTCCTGTCCCTGGACTGCATTGCTTGTATCACCTTTGGCTGTGAGCATCACCTCATGACCACGGAGACCCGCAGACGGCAGCTCCTAACCTCCAGTCTGTGGTTGCTCGTCTCTCACCCAGAACTGCCAGCCTAAATCTGCCTCTCACCCAGTCCCACCCACATCTGTGGCCTCCTTTCACCTCCAGCCCAGTGCTGACTCTGACCTTAGACAGACCCCATCCCTCAGCTGTAGGTTTGATTTTTAGTGGTCCATTTAAACAAAACCAGCCAGGAATCAGGTATACTTGTGAACATGCAGTGTAATGAAGAAATACATTAATAATGCATATGTTATAAAATTAAACAATATTCTCAAAAATTCAGAGAATAAAAGGAGAAGACACAAACTGGGAGAAAATATGAATTACCTAAAACATGGGGTGAAAAAAGATCGAAAGTGAAAGAATGGGTAAAGATACCCAGAATCATGCAAAAGCAGCTTTACAGTTGTTCACATGGACAATAATGTCATAATTATTAAGTAATGAGACAACAATAAACTTTGTTTCTTGTCCTTACAATCCTAAACCAGCTTTTGCCCCACCCTATCTTCTGCAAACATGAACCACATAAAAATTACATAATAACATGCAGTGGACTCAAGGTAAAATGCATGACTAGAGATGAAGATCACTTCATATCAATGAGTTTCATTTGCCAGGAAGAACCAAATTCATAAACAATGTCAAACTTAAATTATACAGAACAAAGACACAAACAAAAATGTATAATCATAATAGATTGAACAAACCTCCATCATCAGGAATACAACATTCCTCTTTCAGAAACAAGAGACCACCTCAAAAAAATTCAGTAAGGATATAAGAAACACCATGAGCAGCAAACTGGATTCAGCATTCACAGATAACCAACCCACTATACACAACTTTTCCTGTGGACCTGCCCTAAGGTGTTATTACCAAAGTGACCACAAGATGGCAGCAGAGATGCACGCTTAGAACATTTTTTTATATTGACTATATTGTAGTGAAGTTTCAAAAACATTCAAAGGGACTTCCCGCCAAGATGGAGGCGTAGGTGGACACACTGTGCCTCCTCTCACAACAAAAATTAAGGACAACAAATATTTAGATATAAGAAAACAAACAGAACTAACAGAAAATTGAACTGTATGGAAGTCCAACAACCATTCATCCAGACCGGTAACAGGGGCAGAGTCGTGGCAGGAAAAAGCAGAGGTGCGGACCCAGGCGCACAGGCAGCAGCAGCTGGCAGATCCCAGGCGTACAGGCGACCGCAAGCAGACCCCAGACACATGGGCAGCAGTTGGTGGGCCCCAGGCGCGGGGTGGCAGCTGTGCAGACCCAGTGAGGCTGCGCAGGGTGACAGGCTGACCAGGTTGTCCCACGTTCATGCATAGATGGTCCAGGCGAGGGGGAGGTGACAGAGGGGACTGGAATCTGAGGGGGAGCGGAGCAAGCGTCATTGTTCCCGCTTGGATCCCAGCCCCACATACAGCATCACTACCCAGCAACTGGGCTGCCCTGCCCTGGGGAACACCTAAAGCTCCACCCTGTGAGGGGGCTCCTCCTGCAGATCCCCATCCCTCCGTCACGGATAAAAATAAAACTACAAAGACATGATCTCCTTGGGGAGGAGAGGTGGCCAAACTCTCAAAGGAGAATGACCCGGAGCCCCTTTCTCACTAGGCTTTTATTGGGTTCAAATACACAGAAATACAGGTTTAACATGTCAAAGAAACCTGAGGGCTTAATCTGAGTCAGTGTCAGTCAGGAAAGGGGGTGGCACAACTTTGGGAGACATACTCATTTCCTCCTCCGACCCTTATCATTTAAATGAGAGCACTCTTAGCAAAGCAGGTTTCACAGGACTTTATGCATTCTTTCTTATGCCTGATCATCTGGGGAACCACTATGGCCAGCACAGGGCTGCACCACTCACCATCATAGTTTCAGGCTTTAAGCCAATTAGTCTCACGAAGCAGAAGACATCTCCCAGACAGAAATGAGGACTCGGACTATGTCAGAATAGCTAGGGGACGAGGTTCCATCACCCCCTCTTTGCTGCAGCCCCCTGAGTCCTTCCCTGAGGGCCTTCTAAGTGGTCATGTCTGGCTTAGGTTGCCCCTCCCATGAGGAGTCTTACCATCATTGACTAACCGACCCAGCATTTTGGCCAGAGACGGATGAGGCAGAAGCAGCACTCCTACCAGGGAGATAAGCTTTGTCTCCTTAGTGGCTCACATCCTCTTGACAGAACAGACCCAGATGAAACAGATCCCTAGGCTCTTATTCAGCCCACCATGTGGTGAGGGTTACAGCTCCTGAAACCAGGCTGAACGGTCTGCAGCACTGCCCCTCACTAGATAACAGCCATGACCAGAACCCCCCCCCCAAAAAAAAATGGCTCAAACCGCAGAACAAATCAAAGCCCATGACTAATTCCTCTAAGCGACCAAGAGATAGCCAACCTATCAGATGCACATTTCCAAGCACTGCTTATCAGGATGCTCACATGATTGGTTGATTTTGCTCACATATTTTATGAAATATGAAGGCTACAATACGTGAAATGAAGGAAAAGGCACAGGGAACCAGTAGAGATGGGAGGAAAAATGGGACTCAAATCAATGGAGTGGAACAGAAGGAAGAAAGAAACAACCAAACAGAAAAGAAGGAAGAACCAAGAATTCACAAAAAAATGAGGAGAGGCTTAGAACATCCAGGACATCTTTAAACACCCCAACATACAAATTATAGGGGTGCCAGAAGGGAAGAGGAGCAACAAGTGGAAAACTTATTTGAACAAATAATAAAGGAGAATTTCCCCAATCTGGCAAAGGAAATAGACTACCAGGACGTCCAGGAAGCTCAGAGAGTCCCAAAGAAGTTGGACCCAAGGAGGAACACACCAAGGCACATCATCATAACATTAGCCAAGATTCAAATGAAGGAGAGAATTCTAGAAGCAGCCAGGGATAAGGGCATAGTCACCTACAAAGGAGTTCCCATTAGACTGTCAGCTGATTTCTCAAAAGAGACCTTACAGGCAAGAAGGGGCTGGAAAGAAGTATTCCAAGTCATGAAAGTCAAGGACCTACATCCAAGATTGCTCTATCCAGCAAAGCTTTCATTTGGAATGGAAGGGCAGATAAAGTACTTCTCAGATAAGGTCAAGTTAAAGGAGTTCATCATCACCAAGCCCTTATTATATGAAACATTAAAAGGACTTACCTAAGAGAAAGAAGATAGAAAATATGAACAGTAAAAAGAGAACAAACTCATGGTTATTAACAACCACACTTAAAACAAAAGCAAACCAAGCAAACAACTAGAACAGGAATAGAAACACAGAAATGGAGATCACATGGAGGGTTAGCAACAGGGGAGTGGGAGGAGGAGAGAGGGGAAAAGGTACAGAGAATAAGTAGCATAGACAGTGGATAGAAGATAGACGGGGGGGGGGGCAAGAATAGTGTCGGAAATGTAGAAGCTAAAGAACTTATGACACATGGACATGAACTAAAGGGGGGAATGTGGGCAGGAGGCGATGTGCAGGGTGGAGGGGAATGATGGGGGAGAAATAGGACAACTGTAATAGCATAGTCAGTAAAATATATTTAAAAAAGCATTCAAAGGTTTGAAATTACATGACGTTTCTTCTCATTGTAGATAATCTAGAAATCTGTTGTAAAGGTCACCAGAAAATTCTTACATTTACAAGTTATGAAATGCACTTCTAACTCTCCCTCCAAAAGAAGCACAATTGGTGTTAAAAAATCATTTCAGCTGAATAATATTTAAAATAATACATTAAAAACTCATGGGAAAACATAGTGCTAAATCCACACATTAGGGGGAAACAGTTGAAAATTCACATGTTTTGCTTCCATAATACAAACTCAGAAAAATAAATTAAATCCAGGAAAGTAGAAGAATGGAAATAGGCAAGGAGAGATGTCTGGATGGGTTTGTACTTAAAACAATAACAGCTATTACCTGTTTGGGTAGGATTTTGTGTTAATTTTTATTTGTCTGTATAATTTAAGTAACTTGCCACAAAACAGGCAGTCTCATTTTGAGGGGGGAGGTACGAGAGGAAACCTTGCATAATTTAAGAACAATAATAACCTAGACTGCTGTGGTGACAACACCAGAGGCCTTTTCTCTGCTCTCCCAGCCCAATCTCCTCGCTCAGAGGGGCCCCTTTTCCAAAGAGCAGTTCTTTGTGTGCAAATGCAGCTGAGCAGAGAGGAAATGATGGGACCAGAATAGAATGGGCAGAGCAGTGCTGAGCAGCACAGCCTGAGGGGCAACTTGCCCCAGGGCTGCCTCACTGCAGGGCCCCCTCACAGCCAAGATGCTTCACAATTGAGCAGCAGCAGCACTGGGCTGACCTGCAGAGGTGCTGCTTCACAATTCACCTGTAACAACACTGAGATCCCTAACAGCCACGCTGCAGTAACAGCCATTAGTACCAAAACGGAGCTATTTGTACTAAACAGAGTTTCCTTCTTCCCCCCACACCCCAACTCTGGAACTCCTGCTGCCATTGAATTGGAGCCAATGACCATCACTTCACAGATACCAGATGCCATAGACAGACTCAGCACCAGACACAGGCCCTAGACTACAGAACCTGGGCCCCAGAACAGACCCAGAACCAAAAACTGAACCCAAGACCCTGGCTCCAATCCCAAAACTGTCCCCATGACCCAGGCCATACCATAAACCCTGAATGCCAGATGTTCGATACCAGAGACTGACAGAGAACCCTGGATACCAGGTTCCATGCATCATACCCTAGAGCCACAGCTGCACATGGACCCCACACACCCACCCAGGACGCAAAGCCACACCTGAAGAGCCTCCAGATCCTAGACATACAGACATAGATTCAACCCCAGGCCGCAGACCCAGGAGACAGAACTCAAATCTGTAACCAGGAGCCCACAGCCAGACATCAGAGCTGGAGCTGGACAATGGAGCCCAGTTGCCAGTTGCAGGACTGGAACCAAGTCCTCACAATGTAAACAGAGCCGGGAGCCGATAAAGAACATTCCTGATTCTCTTTTCTTATTGCATAATATCTTATTTACCTGGACAACTCATGAATATCAACCTCAAGTTATCATAAATAATACAACTTAGTAAATTGTGTGGTAAGTAACATGCAGAAATAAATGTCTTTTATATACACAAAGAGTCATTTAAACATATAATCAAAGAAAACAACCAGTGGTGGAGTCCCAAACCTGGTGTCTGGTCTAGATGATGTGCTCATAAAAAGTGGTTCCAAGGAACTGGTCACTGACATTGGGAACTGAGATTGTACCTCAAAAGAGTCTTTAAAAAAAATCAACAGTCCCTGATATTTCACTATAAACAACCATTTTTACTGCTGACCGGTCCTAAGATGTTATTCCCCCAAATCCCCATGAGATGGCAGCAGAGATGCACAATTGGGATAAGTGTTAGTGGCTTGGACAAACAGTTCGTTCAATTTTTTTAATAAAATGATAGGGATTTGAGGGGTTTTTTTTTAACCTCGAGTTAAAATTCATTTTAAATAGACTTTACTTTCTTCATTGTTTAAGGAAGCTGCAACAAACAAAGCACATTACAAACAATTGTCAAGCACACTTCGAATTTCTAAAAACCTGACTCTATTACACTATAAGGCAAGTTCCAACAAATGGCACATAAAACACGTTTATTGCTTCCTTTGCCCTAATCTGGAAACCAGTCACAAGGTAACTGGGCAGTGCTTACACTTAAGACATTTTAAAATACACTTCTAAATACCATTGCCATCAACAGTCATTGACGTTTCACTAGAATCAACCATTTTTCTTAGTGACAGGCACTAAGGTGTTATTACCAAAATGAACAAGAGATGGCAGCAGAGAAACATGCTTGGAACTTTTTTTTTTTTTTTTTTTTTTTTTTTTAATTGACCATATTGTACTATGGAGCAAGTTTCAAAAAACAATATCAGATTCTTTTTTTTTATTTATTTATTTATTTTTTTTTATTTATTTATCTTTAGAGGAGAAGGGTAGGAAAGAGAGAGAGAGAGAGAAATATCAATGTATGGTTGCCTCTGGTGTGTCCCCTACTAGGAACTGGCCTGCAACCCAGGCATGTGCCCTGGCTGGGAATCGAACCTGGATCCTTTAGTTCGCAGGCCCGAGCTCAATCCACTGAGCTACACCAGCCAGGGCAGTATATCAGATTCTTTAAGGTCGTGGCCAATATGGAGGCATAGCTAGAAATTCCTCACTTCCTTGAACAACCAAAAGGAGGATAACGACCAATCTAAAATCAATAAACAGCCAGAAGTGTCAGAAAATCAAACTGCATGGCACTCTGACAACCAACGAATTAAGGAAACAGTCAACAGACCAACCAGACTGGTGCGCTGAAACAAAGAAATATGGCCCAAGTGAAAGAACAGAGCAAAACTCCAGAAAAAGAGCTAAGTAATGAGATAGCAAACCCATCTGTTGTAGAGTTCAAAGCCTTGGCACTCAAAATGCTCACGGAATTGATTAAGCTTGGTCACAAAATGAAAGAACAAATGAAGACTACCCAAAGTGAAATAAAGGAAAATATTCAGGGAGACGACAGTGAAAGGAAGGATATCAGGACTCAAATCAACTATTTGGAACAAAAGGAAGAAATAAACAACCAACCAGAACACAATGAAGAAATAAGAATTCAAAAAAAAAATGAGAAGTTTAGGAACTTCTGGGACAACTTTAAATGTTTCAATATTCAAATTACAGGGGTGCCAGAAGAAATACAAGAGCGAGAAACTGAAAACTTATTTCAACAAATAATGAAGGAAAACTTCCCCAATTTGGTGAAGGAAACAGACTTCCAGAAAGTCCAGGAAGCCCAGAGAGTCCCAAAGAAGGTTGACCCAAAGAAAAACACACCAAGGCACATAATCATTAAGATACCCAAGATTAAAGATAAAGAGAGAATCTTAAAAGCAGCAAGAGGAAAGGAGAGAGTTACCCACACAAAAAAAATCAAATAAAGCTATCAGCTGATTTCTCAAAAGAAACCTTGCAGGCAAGAAGGGGCTGGAAAGACATATTTCAACTCATGAAAGGCAAGGACCTATGTCCAAGATTGCTCTATCCAGCAGAGCTATCGTTTAGAATGAAAGGGCAGATATATGCTTCCCAGTTAAAAAAGTTTGTCATCACCAAGCTCTTATTATATGAAATGTAAAAGGGACTTATCTAAGAAATTGAAGAAGATCAAAAACTATGAACAGTAAAATGACAATGAACTCACAACTATCAACAAATGAACCAAAAAGAAAAGAAAAACAATGAAAACAAGAACTAAGCAAACAACTACAACAGGAACAGAATCAGAGAAATGGACATCACATGGAGGGATTTTGCAGGGTGGAGGAACAGGGGGGAAAGGTACAGGGAAGAAAAAGCTTAACTGGTAGGATAAAATAGATGGGGAGAGATAAAAATGGTATAGGAAACAGAGAACTCAAAGAACTGATATGTACAACCCACAGACATGAACTAACGGCAGGTAAGCTGGAGGGTTGGGGTGCAGGGCGGGGGGGGGGGATAAAGTGGGGAAAATTGAGAAAACTGTGATACCATAATCAACAAAAACTTTAAAAAATAAATAAAAGTAAATTAAAAAAACAAAGTAACTCCACATGACTGATGATAAAGATGCTCTGTACCAAAACTTAAGAAAGAAATTTTCACCTTTAAATACACAGCTTAGAAACAGAATCTGGAAACGCACAAGTTTTGCACCCATTCCAGGAACCTAAAATGGTAAACGAAGCCCAGGCAAAGTGGAGAAATGAGCAGACAAAGTGGAGAAATGAGCCATAGACATGTCCTGAGGGGCACAAAATGAGAGCGCTCGTATTTTACTTTACTTTTTTTTTACCTCTTGGTGGAGAATTTCAAATACATTTGGCCTCCGTGTTATTTAAGGCCGCTGCAACGGAAAAAGCAAGTTACAAACGATTTTCAGGCACACTTGGCATTTGAAAAAACCTGCCTCTATTACACTACAAAGCCAGTTCCAAGAAGTGTCACGTAAAACACGGTTATTGCTCCCTTGGAGGATATCTGGAGACAAGTCACAAAGTAACTGCACATCCTGACATTTGGACCTCTTCAACTGTGCTTCCAAATTACACTACTATGAAAAGTCAATGATATTCCCCCTGCAATCAACCACTTTTCCTGCTGACCTGCGCTAAGGTGGCCCAAAATGGACACTTGGAACGCATATCCCACAAATGGCTTGGCTGAAAGGTTCCTTTGCTTTTTAGTGTAAGATGCAACGACTGGCACGCTTTTCATTTTCCCCCAAAATTATGACTGCACAATATCACTGCCACTCAGTTCCACTGCTCCCTGCCATCTTTCAGGCGACTTCCCATTCCATCATCCCACAGCACTGTTACCTTTAGGAGCAGAGAGCTCTTCCAGGCACCTTCTGCAGTCTTCCAGGGAACAGAAATTTCTCTCCACTAAGAGAAATTCGGAATACCGAACTAAATGGCCATGCAAAGGTGCAAGTTCTGGTGAGCACTGTGGATGAATCACAACTGCGTGGCCAGACTGGAACCATTTTTCCCTGGTCACCAAAGAGAAACATGCGCTCCCACCTCATTCTGAAGCTTTCCTGTCTTCTGATTCAGCTCTTTCCCACAGGCAGTGCTTGTGATTGGTCTGATGGGCCAGCACGTGTTGCGAATTTCCCCAAGAAGCTCCTCCTACAGGACTCCTCCCTCTGGTGTCACCACATAGGTAACATCACCTCCTTTGGATGAAGATCACCTGTGGAGGAGCTGCTGGTGGTGGTTCCTTCATTTGCCCACCATCCTTCCCGTTCCACATTATTCTCAAATTTCAATGGTTCATACCCCCTCACAATTTGCTTGCAAGCAGAATGGTTTCCATGTATTTCCATAGAGAACCGCGTGTGGAGATGAGGTCAAGAAGGATCCCCCCACCCCGCTTAACTTCTGTGGAACCCAAACATCACGTAATCATGCAGGTGCATATGATTTTTGACACTCAATTTGGATACCTTGAGTATGTCACCTGTCTCTTGCACAGCATAACATGGTCTGTCCTCACTTAACAACTGGACTCAATGGCTCTGAACTGCAAGTGGTCTGCCAGACCCGTGGCGCACCTTCGTGCAAGCAATCTTGGGCATGAAACTTCGCAAACCACTTCTGACACATTTCATCACCCACAGCGCCTTCTCCATTCACACCACAAATCTTTATTTTGGCACTGCAGTTGTGTTTTCACCTTTCTTGAAATGACAAAGCCTAACGTGCCAAAAGTGTTCCTTATGTTCGTCCATCTTCAGTATGAAAATGGCCACAAAACCACAATCGTTTTGATGAGCTTTTTCTTTCAATGCACGTTGGTATAACATCTGTCACGATACAGCCTAACCCAATACTTTCTAATGAAGTTAGACAAGTTCATGAACCACAGTCACAGGATGGGGTGGGGCAGTGAGGGTGGTGGGGGCTGAACTGACTTTTAGGCCAACCTGGTATAAACAAAGTTTTAAGCAGAATCGGATCATTTACAGTATGTTTTTTGCTCATGCAGCACTTAAGCTACAATTCACAGAAAATGGATGACTTGAAAGTTCTCCTGCTTGGTACTTCTTAAATAGACTCGTACAGACCTTCCAAAATGAACCACCATGTGAGTTACAAAATAATTTGAACTGAATGATGCTAAAGACACTACATACCGAAACTTGAGAACAAAATCTGCACCTTTGAACACAGAGGTTAGTCACAAAACCTAAAACTGTACAAGCGTTGCACCCATTTTAGGAACTGAAAAGAGTAAATGAACCCAAGACACACTAGAGGGAACATGCCTCTAGACATGTCCAGAAGGGCACATACAGGAAATGATAGTGATGTTATTTTATTTTATTCTGCTTTAATCTATTCTATTCTATTCTATTTCTGGATGAAGAATTTTGAATAAATTTTATTTTCCCCTTGTTTAAGGAAGCTGCAATAGACAAAGCAAACTACAAACAATTTTCAAACACACTTAGAACTTGTGAAAACCTGACTCTATTACACTACAAAGCCAGTACCAAAAAATGTCATATAACACACGTTCATCGCTCCCTTTTCCCTTAACCTGCACACCACTCACAAGGTAACTGGACAGTGCTGACATTTAGACACTTTGGAATGCACTTGTAGATACCACCACCATCAAAAGCCATTGATATTTCACTATGATCAACCACTTTTCCTGCTGACCTGCACTAAGGTGGCAGTCCCAAAAATGGCCACTAGATGGCAGCAGAGACCGACACTTGAAAAGCATGTCCCACAAATACCTCGGCTGAATGGTTCCTTCACTTTTTACTGTGACATGCGATGCCAGGGACACTTCTTATTTTCCCTCAAACACGGTGACTGCACAAGGTCATCACTGTTTTTGTTCCACTGCCTTCTGCCACCTTTCGGGTAATTGCACCATTCCATGGTCCCTCAACTTTGTTATCTTTCGGAGCAGAGAGCTCTTCCAAGTGGCTTCTGCAGTCTTCCAGGAAATGGAAATTTCTCTCCAATAAGAGAAATTCAGACAGACCGAAATAATTGGCCACGCGAAGATGCCAGATCTGGAGAGCACTGCGGATGAATCAGGACTTCGAAGCCAAGCTAGAACCGTTTTTCACTGGTCGCCAAAGAGAAACATGCATTCTCACCTTATCACAAAGCTTACACGTCTTCTGCTGACAAATTCTGGACCCCTTCCCTCAGGCGGTGCTTTCAGTTGGACTGACCAGGAGCAGTACTTGTTGCAAGTAACCCGATGGATTTCTACAGGGAACTCCTTCTGCAGGACTCCCTCCAGAAACCACCACAAGGGTAATATCACCTCTTTCAGATGAAGACCACCCTTTGAAGGAGCTTGGTGTTGGTGCCTTTGCTGGCCCTCAAGCTCTCCCATTCGACATTATTCTAAAGTATTAACAATTCACCACCCTCACAATTTATTTTGGAAATGAAATGCTTTCCTTACATTTCAGTAGAGAACCACATGTGGATATGTGGTCAAGATGGGTCCCCCCATTACCCATTTAACTTCTGTGGAACCCGAATGTAAGGGAGACTAACCTAACTATGCTGGTGCAAATGATTTTCAACGCTTGATTTGGATACTTTGAGTATGTCACCAACCCAGTATAAAGCAGGCTTCAACCAGCACTGCAGCATTGAAATCATATACAGTGTGTTTTTTGCTCTCATATCACTTAAGCTAGAATTCACTGAAAGTGGGTGACCCAAAAGTTCTGTTGTTTGGTATTCATGAAACAGACACCTAAATAATCTCCAAAATGAACCACCATTTGAGATACAAAATAACTTTAACTGAAATATGCTTAACATACTACATGCCAAAACTTGAGAAAGAAATTTTCACCCAGAAATACTCATTAGAAACAGAAACTAGAAATGTACCAGGTTTTACAGCCATATGAGGAAACTAAAATAGTAAAGGACATCCAGACAAAAGAGAGAAAATGAGCCCTAAGACATGTCTCTAAGGCCACATACATAAAACGATGACGCTTTTATTTTATTTATGTATTCTATTTTATATTTTACACCATGGCAGAGAATACTTAATACACTTTACTTTTCTCATTGCACTCCCCCTCCTGAACTTCTCCAAGTTCAGGGACCCGCATCGCCCGCGGCCCCCTCCGCTCTCCTTCCTGAGAGTTTCGCCCCCGCAGGATCCCACTGACTCCCCTCCGCCCACACGGGCTCCTCCACCAGCGTGTCCTGGTCCTGCTGCCTCTGGTGGGATAGAGAGGGGACAGACAGGCCAAGAGGAGACAGACTGGGTCTGAGAAGGGCGCTGGGACCCACGGGACCATGGAAACCATCAGGACCGCAGGGAGGCCGAGCGCAGCACCAGGCAGGTGCGGCCTCACCTGGACTCGAAGGACACGGACCAAAGGGCGGTCTCAGCCTGGGAAGGGAGCGAGTTCACTCGGTAAGTGCCTGCGAAGAAGCATTTGCTGGCGTCAGGCCTGGGGATGGGCGTCTCGTGCGTAATACAGGACACACACTGGTGAGAGGGAGGGACGTGCCTTCGTGGAGCTCGCTGTCCCAGCATGTGTCTGAGCCATGGTGGAAGCGTCCAGGCTGAGCGGGCACCTGCCCAAGCACGGCAGGCATAAGGGACCGCACACCTGGGGAGACTGAGTCACGGTGGTGAAGCGCCGCAGGCTGCGAGGATGACCGCTTTCTTCTCATTGCTCACATGTCACTCCTTAATAACTGTTCTCTCACATCACTAAAAGTAAATACTCTTGCTTTCTACATTCCAAAATTCACCATCTCTAATCTTCCTTACTGAAAATGCGCACATTTGCCATATCGTGAGTTTCTCTAATAACCTAGAGGGGGCGCCATTTCACTTACAAAATACTTTTGCTTTCTACAAGACCAGGGGTCCAAACCCTGAACTCACTTAAAAATATGTCTCCTGCTCCTCTTTTATTTCATCATTAATGAACTTACCATCAACGAAATTTTTTCTAACTTCTCACATTACCTCATTTCTTCATATTTTCTTCAAAGCGTTGTCTATTTTACATGTTTTACATAACTAAAGTAATACAAGTTTATTATTGTATGATAGTTTATTTACCTTGATGAATCATGAAAAGCAATGTAATGATTACAAATAATAAAATTTATTACAGTGAGGGGGAATAACACAGAGAAATAAATACCTTCATATAGGTGTGTATATATACACACACGCATATACATATATAAACACTGAGTGAAAGATAGAATTGAAAAGAACCAATAGCAACAAAACAGATACAATACCCAACATTAACCTAGCAAGAATGTGCATGATCTGCGTGAACAAAATGTTAAAATGATGCCCAGTGGAAGACACTTGAACAACTGGAAAGTAACATCGTGTTCTTTGATTAAAAAAAAAAAAAAAAACAGGAGGAAGATGGCGGCGTGGTAGGAGGGAGCAGACCCTACTCCCCCTCTACACACGGGAGAAAAACCAGACCAATCTACGTAAAGATCAGAACAGACAAGGAACAGCAATACAGCATATTGGAGAATAAGAGGTCGGAAATTGTAGCAGACACTGAAAAACAAGCGGTAAGGAGAGCTCTTCAGAACAATAAGAGCCCAGGGTTCCAGCGCGCGGAGAACGGGGCGGCCGAGGCCCCGGCCTGGCGCTCCGCCAAGCCTGCCCCAGGGCCCTGGGGAGGGAGCTGGGTCAGCCGCTGAACCGGCTGGGAGATCTCAGGGGCCACCGCGCGACTGCGCCCGAGCAAAAGTGGGTGCCCTGCGAGGGAGCGAAAGTGGGTGCACCCCACCAGGTCACTGCGCGACTTTGAACCGAGTTTTCGTGGTCGCCGCGCGACTTTGAAAGCATAGGCGCCCCAAGAGAGACAGAGGCGCGGGCGAAGTGAGACAGCTGAATGAAAATAGACACCCTCAGGGGACCGCACACGGTCTCGGGCTAGTGGACACTCGCGAAAACATAGGCGCAGGCCACTGGAGACAGCTGTGGAGCCAGAGGCGCCAGTTCACCGGCGGGTTCGCAACGCGGACAGCTCAGGCCCAAGGTGCACGCGCCGGATAGCAGCTGGAACGCAGGCCTCTCTCAGATCCGAATGCAGGCAGCTGTGCCCGAACACTGAAAGCCTCCCAGGGACAAAGGCAGGCGGCTGTGCACGTCTGGAGAACCTAGCTCACACCCATAACCTCGGAGAAGTGCGCACACACCACGAAGTTCAGTTCACACGCTGGAAACCCTGTGGGGAGAGGTGCCCACTAACGCTGGGATACATAGCACAGTGAGGACTGAGTTCTGAACACAGAGAAAAGCAATAAGATCACCCCTCGGCCATTGCAGCCAGCAAGACCTGAAAAAAACCGGCTGGCAAGTTTGAAAACAACAAGGGGTTTTTTTTTTTTTTTTTTTCTTTTCTTTCTTTCTTTTTTTTTAAATTAATAATTTTTTAAATTTTTTATTTCATTAATATATTTTTATTTTTTTAAATATTTTGTTGTGCTTTGCTTGTTTTTTTTTTTTTTTTTTTTTCTTTTTCCCCCCTTTGGCTGCTTATATTTGTGTGGGGGTGTCTGTGTGCGTGTCTCTTTTTTGTTTTGCCAGTTTGTTAGTGTCTTTTTGTTTGTAAGCCTGTATATCTATATGAGTTTTTAACTACTCCTTCTTCATTGTTTATATCTTCTTCTTTACTCCCCAACTCCTTTTGCCTTCCTTGAATTCCTTCTTCTCTTATCCCCTCTTCCTTTCTCTTCAATTTTTATCTTTTCTACCTTCCTCTTGTTTCCCCTTTCTTCTTTTTTTCATTTTCCCCCCTCTTCTTTTTGTAAATACACACGAGTGAGACAAAACAAACAAACAAGCAAGCCTGGAACTGTGGCGGGGGGAGATCCAGAGTTGGCCCCCAAAAGAGGGTATTCCAGCTGATGAGTCAGTGGAAGCAGTGAACAACAGGATATCCGAAGGAGAATCCACCATTGAATCTCACAGATATTCTACCACAGAAGGTCATACCACAAACCCAGGGAGCCAGAACAGATCAATTTAAGAAGTTGAGGCTAACAACAAGAGTCTTACAAACAATGGGAAGACAAAAGAACAATCCCCAAATGAAAGGAAAGGAGGAAGCTCAAGAAAGAATGCTAAATGAAACAGAGGCAACTCAACTATCAGATATCGAGTTCAAAGCAATGGTTGTCAGGAAGCTCAATGAGCTCTCAATGAGCTACCATAAACTACAGGGAAGTTATGATGAACTCACGGCAAACTATATCAACATGAAAAAGGAAATAGAAACTATCAACAAGGGCCAAGAGGAAATGAAGAACACAATCTCTGAACTGAAGAACACAGTAGAAGGAATGAAAAGCAGAATCGACGAAGCAGAAGATCGGATCAGCGAGTTGGAGGACAAAATAGAAAAAAATACTCAGAATGAGCAAGATAAGGAAAAGAGGCTTAGAAAGAATGAAGAGGGTTTAAGAGAAATGCAAGACAACATGAAACGGAATAATATCCGTATAATAGGAATACCAGAAGGAGAAGAACAAGAACAAGGGATAGAAAACCTGTTTGAAAAAGTAATGATGGAAAACTTCCCTCATTTGGTGAGAGAAAAAGCCACACAAATCCAGGAAACACAGAGAGTCCCAATCAAAAGGAACCCAAACAGGCCCACTTCAAGACACATCATAATTAAAATGGCAAAACTCCAAGACAAAGAGAGAATCTTAAAGGCAGCAAGGGAGAAAAAGGAAGTAACATACAAGGGGGCCCCAATCAGGTTAGCATCTGACTTCTCAATGGAAACACTCCAAGCCAGAAGAGAATGGCAAGAAATATTCCAAGCAATGAGAACCAAAGGCCTACAACCCAGACTACTTTACCCAGCAAGGCTTTCAATCAAGATAGAAGGCCAAATAAGGAGCTTCCCAAACAAAAGAAGTCTAAAAGAATACACCTCTACCAAACCAATGCTGCAAGAGATACTAAAGGGACTGCTTTAAGGGAAGAAAGGAAAAGACAGAGAGAGAAAGAGAGAGAGTAACACAGGTACGAAAATGGCAATGAATAAATACCTATCAATAATAACTTTAAATGTAAATGGATTAAATGCCCCAATCAAAAGACATAGAATAGCTGAATGGATAAGAAAGCATGACCCACACATATGCTGCCTACAAGAAACCCACCTCAGGACAAAAGACATATGCAGGCTCAAAGTGAAGGGATGGAAACAAATTTTCCAAGCAAATGGTCAGGAAAAAAAAGCTGGGGTAGCAATACTCATATCAGACAAAATAGACTTCAGAAGAAGGGCCATAAAGAGAGACCCAGAAGGCCACTTCATAATACTCAAGGGAAGAATCCACCAAGAAGACATAAATATTGTAAATATATATGCACCCAACGGAGGAGCACCTAAATACATCAAGAAAATTTTAGAGGACTTCAAGAAAGATATAGACAGCAACACAATTATAGTAGGTGATTTTAACACCCCACTGTCAAAAATGGACAGATCTTCCAAACAAAATATCAACAAAGATATTGTGGCACTGAACAACACTCTAGAGGAAATGGACTTAACTGATATATATAGAGCCCTTCATCCCAAAGAAGCTAAATACACTTTCTTTTCAAATGCACATGGAACATTTTCAAAGATAGACCACATGATAGGACACAAATCAAGCCTCAACAAATTCAAGAAAATTGAAATCATACCAAGCATTTTCTCTGACCACAAGGGACTGAAACTAGAAACCAACCCCAAGGAGAAAAACCCAAAACCCTCAAAATCATGGAGATTGAATAGCATGCTATTAAACAATGAATGGGTCAAGAATGAAATTAGGGAGGAAATCAAAAAGTTTCTGGAAACAAACGATAATGAACTCACATCAACCCAAAACTTATGGGACACAGCAAAGGCAGTCCTCAGAGGGAAGTTTATAGCGATACAGGCCTATCTAAAAAAGACAGAAACATCTCAAACAAACAACCTAACCCTTCGCCTACAAGAACTCGAGGAACAACAACAAAGACAGCCCAGAGCAAGTAGAAGGAAAGAAATAACCAAGATAAGAGCAGAATTAAATGATATAGAGACTAAAAGCACAATCCTAAAGATCAATGAATCCAGGAGTTGGTTCTTTGAAAAGATCAACAAAATCGACAAGCCTTTAAGCAGGCTCATCAAGAAAAAAAGAGAGAGGACTCAAATAAACACAATCAGAAATGAAAGAGGAGATATTACAACCGACACTGCAGAAATACAAAGGATTGTAAGAAATTACTATGAAGAACTGTATGCCAAGAAATTTGAAAACCTAAGTGAAATGGACAGGTTTCTGGAAAAATATAACCTTCCAAAACTCAATGAAAAAGAAACAGAAAGTCTGAACAGACCAATAACGGCTGGTGAAATTGAATCAGTAATCAAAACACTCCCGACGCACAAAAGCCCTGGACCAGATGGCTTCACAGGAGAGTTCTACAAAACATTTAAGGAAGAGCTAACCCCTATTCTCCACAGACTATTCCAAAAAATCCAAAATGATGGAAGACTCCCAAACTCTTTTTATGAAGCCAGCATCATCCTAATCCCAAAACCAGATAAAGACACAACAAAGAAGGAGAACTTCAGGCCAATATCGCTGATGAACATAGATGCTAAAATCCTCAACAAAATATTGGCAAACCGCATCCAACAACACATTAAAAAGATCATACACCACGACCAAGTGGGATTCATCCCAGGGATGCAAGGATGGTTCAACATTCGCAAATCAGTAAATGTAATTCATCACATAAACAAAAGCAAAGACAAAAATCACATGATCATATCAATAGATGCGGAAAAAGCATTCGATAAGGTACAGCACCCATTTATGATAAAAACACTCAGCAAAGTGGGAATAGAGGGAGCATTCCTCAACATAATAAAGGCTATATATGAGAAACCTACAGCCAGCATCATACTCAACGGGCAAAGACTAAATTCTTTTCCACTAAAATCAGGAACAAGACAAGGCTGCCCACTCTCTCCACTTCTATTCAACATAGTATTGGAAGTATTAGCCACAGCGATTAGACAAGAAAAGGAAATAAAAGGCATCCAACTTGGAAAGGAGGAAACAAAACTATCATTGTTTGCAGATGACATGTTAGTATACATAGAAAATCCTATAGTCTCGGCCAAAAAACTGCTCGACCTAATAAATGAATTTAGCCAAACAGCCGGATACAAAGTCAATATCCAGAAATCAAAGGCATTTTTGTATACCAACAATGAAACAACAGAAGTAGAAATCAAGGAAAAAATACCATTTGATATAGCAAAAAGAAAAATAAAGTACCTAGGAATAAACCTAACCAAGGAGGTAAAAGACCTGTATGCAGAAAACTACACAACACTGAAGAAAGAAATCAAGGAAGACACAAATAAATGGAAACACATACCGTGTTCATGGATCGGAAGAATTAACATCATCAAAATGTCCATACTTCCCAAAGCAATCTACAGATTCAATGCAATACCTATTAAAGTACCAATGGCATATTTCACAGATATAGAACAAACTCTTCAAAAATTTATATGGAACCATAAACGACCCAGAATAGCGGCAGCAATCTTGAGAAAGAAGAGCAAAGCAGGAGGGATCACAATACCTGATATCAAAATGTATTACAAGGCCACTGTAATCAAAACAGCCTGGTACTGGCATAAAAACAGGCACGTCGACCAGTGGAATAGAATAGAGAGCCCAGAAATAAACCCTAGTGTCTATAGTCAATTAATATTCGACAAAGGGGGCAGCAACATAAAATGGAGTAAAAATAGCCTCTTCAACAAGTGGTGTTGGGAGAACTGGACAGCTTCGTGCAAAAAAATGAAACTCGAGCACCAACTTACACCATACACAAAAATAAATTCAAGGTGGATAAAAGACTTAAACATAAGCCGTAACACCATTAAAGTCCTAGAAGAGAACATAGGCAGGAAAATCTCAGATATTACACGCAGCAACATTTTTACTGATATGTCCCCTAAAGCAAGGGACATAAAGGAAAGAATAAACAAATGGGATCTCATCAAAATAAAAAGCTTCTGCATGGCCAAGGAAAACAGTATTAAAATAAAAAGAGAACCGACTGTGTGGGAAAACATATTTGCCAATGATATCTCAGATAAGGGTTTAATCTCCAAAATATACAAAGAACTTACACGACTCCACTCTAAGAAGACAAGCAACCCAATTAAAAAATGGGCAAAGGACTTGGGCAGACACCTCTCCAAGGAGGACATACAGAGGATCCAGAGACACATGAAAAAATGCTCGATATCGCTAGCTATCAGAGAGATGCAAATTAAAACAACAATGAGATACCACTTGACACCAGTCAGAATGGCCCTCATAAACAAAGCAACAAACAGCAAGTGTTGGAGAGGTTGTGGAGAAAAGGGGACACTAGTGCACTGCTGGTGGGAGTGCAGACTGGTACAACCACTATGGAAAACAGTATGGGTTTTTCTTAAAAAACTAAAAATGGATATACCTTTTGACCCAGCAATTCCATTGCTAGGACTATATCCTGAGAACCCTGAAACACCAATCCAAAAGAAACTATGCATCCCTATGTTTATAGCAGCACAATTTACAATAGCCAAGTGTTGGAAGCAACCTAGATGCCCATCAGTAAATGAATGGATCAAAAAACTGTGGTACATTTATACAATGGAATTCTATGCAGCAGAAAGAAAGAAGGAGCTCATACCCTATGCAACGGCATGGATGGAACTTGAGAGCATCATGCTAAGCGAAGTAAGCCAGGCAGTGAAAGACAAATACCATATGATCTCACCTTTAACAGGAAGCTAATCAACAAAACAAAGAAACAAGCATAATATAACCAAAGACATAGAAATTGGGAGCAGGCTGAAGGTCGCCAGAGGGGAGAGGGGAGGGAATTTCAGGGGAAAAGGGGAAGGATTTACAGAAACAAGTGGAAAGGACACATGGATAAAAACTATGGGGGGGTGGGAATGGGAGGGAAGGGCTGGGGTGGTGGGTTGGGGTGAGAGTAAAAGACAGAAAACTGTACAAGATCAACAATTAAAATAAAAATTAAAAAAAAATGGGCAAGGGACTTGAACAGACACTTCTCCAAGGAGGACATACAGAGGATCTAGAGGCACATGAAAAGATACTCAGTACTGCTAGCTATCAGAGAGATGCAAATTAAAACCACAATGAGATACCACTTGACACCAGTCAGAATGGCCATCATAAACAAAGCAACAAACAACAAGTGTTGGAGAGGTTGTGGAGAAAAGGGGATCCTAGTGCACTGTTGGTGGGATTGCAGACTGGTACAACCACTATGGAAAACATTTCTCAGAAAACTAAAAATGGATCTTCTTTTTGACCTGGCAATTCCACTGATAGGATTATATCCTAGGAACACTGAAACACCAATCCAAAAGAACCTATGCACCCCTATGTTCATAGCAGCACAATTTACAATAGCCAAGTGTTGGAAGCAACCTAGGTGCCCATCAGTAAATGAATGGATCAAAAAATTATGGTACATTTACCCAATGGAATTTTATGCAGCAGAAAGAAAGAAGGAGCTCCAACCCTTCGCTGTGGCATGGATGGAACTGGAAAGCATTATGCTAAGTGAAATAAGCCAGGCAGTGAAAGACAAATACCATATGATCTCACCTTTAACAGGAACCTAATCAACAAAACAAACAAACAAGTAAAATATAACTAAAGACACTGAAATTGAGAACAGGCTGACAGTGACCAGAGGGGAGAAGGGAGGGAATTTCAGGGGAAAGGGGAAGGGTTTATAGGAACAAGTATAAAGGACACATGGACAAAAACTAGGCGGGGTGGAAATGGGAGGGAGGTGGGGAGGGCTGGGTCGGTGGGCTGAGATGGGAGTAAAAGACAGAAAACTGTACAAGAACAACAATTAAAATAAAATTAAAAAAAGACATATCAAAAAAAAAAAAAAAAAAAAAAACAAAGATGTCAATTTTCCAAAGTTGCTTATAAATTGAATGTGATACAGTTTAAAATATCAACATTTTAAAACTAAAACAAACTCATTTTCAATACACTTGTTAAAATGAGGAATGAAAAGAGAATTCTGGAAAAGCAAATGAATAGAACCTAACCCAACCAAACATAACTATGTATTGTGTTATGAATCTACGTTAATCTCAACAGTGGGGTAATGGCCTTTGAATAGACAAATTAATGGGATGGAATACAAAGTCCAACAATAAATGCAAAATCAGGTGGACATTTTCTATGACAAAGATCTCTCTTTAGATCTGTGGGAAAATATTTGTAACATAATAAAAGGTATTGGAACAACTGAATAGGAAATAATTGCCCCCCCTACATTGTATCCTCTGCCAAAATCAATTCTTTGATTGATTTTAATAACCACTCATAACTGACATAAGACACTGAGAGCTATCTGTAATATACAAAAAAGACCTAAAGTGAAAAAAATGGGGAAAATGTAGGGAACTGTTTCCCATGGTGTGGAAATGTAGCTCAGCACTCACGTGGAAAACCAGTGGGGAGCGAATGGCACACAGGACCATGCCCACGAAGAGGTTTTCCCTTGGGGAGTCAGGCCTGCATTGTGCCTAGACTGCTATGAGTCTTTCTTTTGCTAAAGCTCCCTCACCCTGAATTGAGACAGCAAGTGCTTACTGCAACTTCCTAAAATCTGAGCTAAACCTCCCAAGTATGGACTGCAACCAGTTCAACCACTTTCCCCCTTGGTTTGCAATATTCTTCTCTTTGAAGTAATTAGCAACGTTCTTTCTTTTGTTATCTGTAAAAGGCAGTCCCCTGCAGTGAACCTATGCATAGTAAATGCGGACTACCCTCCATGTAATGTAAACAGAGAAGCAATAAAAGCTTGTCCAGGCAGGGGCCTCTCTGCCCTCTGGCCCTCTATCTCTCAGAGAGTGGCCATGCCAACCCTTTTTCTCCACAGGATTTCTGTTGTCTGTGTGTATTTGTTCACTAGCAGCCACAACACACACAGATCCTACTGGCCAGAATCCACACCAGGAAAATATGAACATTAACCAAATGAAAATTATATAATAACACAGTAGACTTGAAGACAAAAAAACACTACTACACATAAACAGGAGTACTTCATATCAGAAAGTTCAATTTACCAGTTAGTTCCAAATTTTTATTCACTTCATAACATCAACTCAAAATTATATAGAACAGAGCTACATGGAAAAATACACAAATTAATAATCACAATAGATTATTTAACAAATCTCCATCATGCAGGTCTGTTTCAGAACTGATAAAGCCCACAAAAATAGTAAAAATATTTTTAAAATATCATGAGAAGCAAATTGCACTCAAGGCACATAAGTACTTCACTGCACCCCAAAACTGAAAATTACAGATGCTTTCCAAGCACCCTGGAAGCTTTTTTAAACACTGACCATATAGCGATATAAAGCAAGTTCCAACAAATTTCAAATATGTATATATATATTTCTTCCTCTCAATGTCATTAGTGAAGACATCAGTAACAACAGATAACTAGAAAATACTTATATTTACAGATTATGAAATACACTTCTAAGTAACCACCCAAATATAAATCACAATTGGAATTAGAAAATAATTTGCATGGAACGATAGTAAAAATACTGCATATCAAGGCCAGATAACTCAGGTTCCAAAGATGATCAGAGCTTCAAGATCAGTGGTTTTTGCCCTGGCTGGTGTAGCTCAGTGGATTGAGCACAGGTTGGGAACCAAAGGGTTGCCAGTTGAGTTCCAGGCAGGGCACATGCCTAGATTGCAGGCCAGGTCCCCAGTGGGGGCCAGGGGAGAGGCAACCAGACCTTGATGTTTCTTTCCCTCTTTCTCACTCTCTTGCCCCCTCTGAAAATTAAATCAATACAATTTTCAAAAAAAAAGATCAGTGGTTTTCAACTTAAGGTTGACTTTGCCCCTGAGGAGACATTTGGCACATTGTACGGAGACCTTTCAGATTGTCCTTAGGGGGCTTAAGGTGGAATTTACTATCATGCACTGAATAGAGATAACGATTGTTAATAAGCACCTACAACGCAGGGGAAAATCCCCCAATCTCCCAGCAATGAGAAGCCCTACTCTATATGGAGCGGGATGAAGAGTTAATTAGAATACAAACAGCATGTCACTTTGCACCCTAGATCTGAAATCACAACTCTGTCCGGACAGACAATCTGGAGGCTGAGAACAACAACAAAATAAATAAATAAAAATGCCAGCCATGTTGCAAAGACTGGGGAGGAATGTCCTTAGCTAAGAAGACACTCACCAAAGCTCAGAAGCCAAGGAAGATATGACACCTTAAGAGACTGAACCACACTGTGATAAACCACAGCACTGAGGGTCACTGTCTCCTTTCAGTGCCCATAAATCACTCTTCAATAATTGTTTACTAAAATCACTTGGAATCTATAGTCTTACTCTTTTACATTCCAGAATTCACCATCAAATGTTCTCCTCTTTGAAAATGTGGACCTTTGCCATATTATGAGTTCCTCAGATAACCTACAAGGGACATGGTTTTACTTACAAAATACTTCAGATTTCTAGAACACCACTGGTCCAGGTCCTGAACTCATTTACAATGCTAAGAATCATGTTACTGTCTTATGTAATTATTAATGAACTTATAACTAACACATTTTAACTCTTCATGTCTTCAAGGTTTATTCCAAGCTTTAACTGTCTTCCAAGTTTTATACAGCTAAAGTAACGTAATTTTATTATTGAATGATATCTTATTTACCTTGACAACTCATGAATATCAACCTCGAGTTATCATAAATAATAAAACCAAGTTATCATAAATAATAAAACCTAAATTGTGTGATAAATAACATACAGAAATAAAAATCTTTTGTACACACAAAGAGTCATTTAAAGATATAATCAAAGGAAAGAGCCAATGGTGCACTCCCAAATCCGGTGTCTGGTCCAGATGATGTGCTCATAAAAAGTGGTCCCAAGGAACTGATCACTGACATTGGGACCTGGGACTTGTACCTCGAAACAGTCTTTAAAAAAAAATCAACAGTCACTGATATTCCACTATGATCAACCACTTTTCCTACTGACTTGTCCTAAGATGTTATTCCCAAAAATTACCACGAGATGGCAGCAGAGATGCATACTTGGGACACGTATTAGTGGCTTGGCCAAAGGGCTTGTTCGATTTTATAAAATGATAGCAGTTTTATTTTTTTAACCTCTTGGGTTAAATTTATTTTAAATAGATTTTATTTTCTTCATTGTTTAAGGAATCCGCAACAAACAAAGCAAATGACAATTGATTGTCAAGCACACTTGGATCTTCTAAAAACCTGACTGTCTTACACTATACAGCAAGCTCCAACAAATGGCACATAAAAGACGTTTATTTCGTCCTCCGACGTAATCTGGAATCTAGTCACAAGGTAACTGGACAGTCCATACCTTCAGACATTTTAAAACACACTTCTAAATACCATTACCATTAACAGTCTTTGACATTCCACCAGAATCCACCACTATTCTCCTTGACCAGCTCTAAGGTGTTATTCCCAAAATGAACAAGAGATGGCAGCAGAGAACCACGCTTGGAGGTTTGTTTGTTTTACATTGACTATATTGTACTTTGGAGCAAGTTTCAAAAAAATACATCAAAGGATTGAAATTATATAAAGTATGTTTCATTCATTGCAGCTAATCTAGCAATCAGTAATAAAAGATAACTAGAAAGTCCTTATATTTAAAAATTATAAAATGCACTTCTAAATAACCCACAAATTAAATTACAATTGCAGTTAAAAAATAATTTGAAGTGAATGATAATAAAAGTAGTACATAAAAAACACTCTGGGAAAAAATGTACTGATAAATCCACACATCAGGGAAAAGGCCTGGAAAGTCGCAAATTTTGCATCATATTACAATCCCGGAATAACAAATTAAATCCAGAGACAGTGGAAGTGTGGAAACGTGCAAGTAGTGATGCCTGGAAGGGTATATACTTTTTTTCACTAAATGATTTCTTATTGTTATTCTATTACAATTTCCCAATTTTCCCTTTTGCCCTCCTCTACCCATTCCAACCCAAACACCCCCCCCCTTGTTTAGAAGTTTATATACCTAATATAATAGCAGTTATTACCTGTTTGGGTAGGATTTTCAATTATTTTTATTTTCCATATAATTTCAGTAAATAGCAACAACAAAAAATGGCCATTTCAGTTTAGGCTTAAAAAGTACTAGAGGAAACTGTGGTATAATTGAAAAATAATAATAATCTAGTCTGTTGTGGTGACAACACCAGAGGCCTTTTCTTTGCTCACCCAACCTGATCTCCTTGTTCAGAGGGGCTCCTTTTCCAATTTTCACTTCTTCATATGCAAATGCAGCCAAGCAAAGAGGAGATGAAGATCTAGACCAGAAGTCAGGTAGGTGAGTGGAGAAGCCCTAAGCATCACAGCCAGAGAGGGAGTTTGCCCCAGACCTGCCTCACTTCAGGGCCTCCTCACAGCCCTGATGCTACGTAACTAAGAAGCAGAACTATTGAGTTGATATGCAGTGTGCTGCTTCATAATTCACCTGTGACAATACTGAGCTTCTTAACAACCCTTCTGTACCCACAGCCATTCTGTATTAAAAGTGAGGTATTTGCACAAAAGCGTCCTTCTTCACTACACCCCAACCTTGGGACTCCTCTTGGCATTGGCCTGGAGCCAACGACTATCAATTTATAGAAATGCACATGGACCCCACACACCAACCCAGAAACCCCAAAGCCATACTCAAAGAGACCCCAGATCTGAGACCCATAGCCAAATAGATTCACACCAAGGCCACAGATCTCAGAGACAGGACCCAGATCCGTAACCAAGACCCACCAGCCAGACTCCAGAGTTGGAGCTGGACAATGAACTCTAGTCACCAGATGCCAGACACAGAAGCTGAACCACACTAGTCAGGGCTTATATTCTTAATCGCATTTCTATAAATGACCTTGGATCCAGTACTTAAATATAAAATTCATTGTTTTATAATAAATGGTTTTCATCTCTCAAACAGTAACTGTGTGACACAGTACATTTTGCACGATAAAATGTTCCTGCTGTAACAGTTTTGGATGCAAATTGGACACTTTGGGTGGTCAAGGTGCTATTCAGATAAGGAAGGCAGAACAGGCCACTGGATGTAATGAAGATGTGCAGACTTTTTGTTGAGTCATTTTTAAATGCATACGTATATAACCAACTACTTCTCACCCATTCTTTTACCTATAAAAAAAAAATATATATATATAGATAGATAGATAGATAGGTTTCTTTTAAGTAAAATAACTGACACAGCATTTCAAATGACATGAAGGAAAAGCCAGTTTTCCCCGCACGTTGCCCAGACTCTGATCCCTGTGACTAGTGCCCGTGTCTCCTTTTAGCACGTTTTCTGCCTGGGTTTGTTTGTGTTTTTTTTTTTTTTTAACAAAATTTGTTTTGCAGCATACTTTTCTCACATAACAACATTACTTAGAAATTATTCTCTGTTAAAGACCATTAAAACCACCTTTCTAGGTTTTATTTCTTTGGAAATAGCATATATTCTCACCCATTTTTAACATTCTATAATATTTGACAGTGTGACCAAACCATAATTTAACACATTCTCCGCTACTGAAAACTTTAAGATTATATCTGTTATTATATAAGTGTTGGATACAATATTTTAAATATACTTCATACACAGGGAATCATAACTGGGGAATTTTTTTATGTTTTCTTTTAATACTATTTATTAATTTGAAAGAGAGAGAGATTGTTTCACTTATGTATTCATTCATTGGTTGCTTCTTTTTTTTTTAAGATTTTTTTAAGTACTTTTTTTTTCTTTTAGATTTTATTTATTTATCTTTAGAGAGGAAGGGAAGGAGAGAGGGAGAGAAACATCAATGTGCGGTTGCCTCTTGTATGTCCCCTGCCGGGAACTGGCCTGGCAACCCAGGCATGTGCCCCGACTGGGAATCGAACCGCGATCCTTCGGTTCGCAGGCCCGCGCTCAATCCATTGAGCTACACCAGCCAGGGCCATTGGTTGCTTCTTGAGTGTGCCCTGACTGGAGAATGAACTGACCACCTTGGCATATGGGCAGGACACTCTAACCAACTGAGCTACCAGGCCAGGGCTACTAGGGGAAATTTTTGAAAAGTGGAATTTCTGGGTCAGAGGGTATGAGGATGTTATTTCTGGATGGCTGTTCTCAAAATGATCACCGGAGAGTCTGCACCAAAGGACCCTTCCCCGAGTCTTTCAGAGCAAGGACACTGCTTCTGCTTGCTCATCAGCCTCAGAGATTTCAAGAGTCCTCTGGGTTTCTATACAGGCCACCAAACTATGCGGACCTTAAAAACATAGCAGTCAGTTATTTTAACAACAGATAAGGGGTTTATTCAGAAACAGTAAAAAAATGCAATTTAGGACAAGCAAGCTGTAGCAAAAATCATAGGCAAGTTCCACAAGTAAAGAAGAGAAACGTTACTTTACAGGGAAAAAGGAGGAAGTTGGGAGGGGGTCACTTCAAATGAAAGTGCAGTGCAGAAAATCCTCAGTTCAGGGTGACGATGATTTCTCTCTGGCTGGGTCGCTGGGGAGTCGATTTCTCCTGGGAGCACACGGTACGTCTATATGTTGGGGCCTGTGACAGACAATCTTTCCTGTAATTGACCCTGGGTGGTGCTATGTGACAGCACCTCCACTGACCCCCAACTCCACTTTAGTGAGGTTTCCCTTTATGCAGTTTCACAGTAATAACTAGTTGGCTCACTTCCAGTCCATGCAAATCAAGGTATATTTATGTGCTCAGGACGAAGTAAGGACCAGAGACGCTCTTTCCATTTTATCCTGTAAAAGCCAATTGCAGCGAAACAGACCCTGCTCTGTTAACCCCCATCCTCAAATTCGACGTGTTATTTTTACATAAAATACTTGTAGGGGTTTTTTTTTTTCAGTATTTTTAAATTTATTTAGTTTTGTTTGGTTTTATCTAGTCTTCCTATTTCTGAAATGTTTTTACACCTGAGTTACTTATTACTCATAACACCACTTCTTTGAGACATGAAATTTTTCCAGTGTGTTTTCCAGTATACTTATTATGTCATTTGTTGTGTTTAAAAATTTGAGCCCTCTGGGACGGATTTTGTGTCTATGAATTGCGTTGTCACAATTTACTGACTTAAGTTTCCTGGAATGCAATGCAGTCTTGACGGCGTCCTCAATGCTTATGCAGCTCTAGCTCAAAGTGGGTTTGAAAAATGGGGCACGGACGGGCCTAGATGTAAGTTGGGGATCCCGACCACCGTCTGGTGGAACAAAGACACTTTGTCAGGCAGCAGGAAGGCCACGTCCGCCCTCAGGTCCGGCGCGGCTGGGGGCTCCCAGGTCCTGTGGGCGGACTTCTCACCAGCTGCAGGAAAACTAGCCACAGAAACCGCGAACCCGCGGTCCTCGCTGCAGACTCTGTGATAGGCGGAAGACCCAGAGTAGCCAATCCCCGCGGGGTGGGGCGGGCCTTCCGCCGGCCTTTTCCTAACCAGGGGGTTCAGAACCGAGGGGTTCAGAACCGAGGGGGCTCCGCCCCCTGCCCCCACCCTTTCAACTACTTCTGACCGCTCATTGGCGGGCAGGGCCCTGGGATCCCAGCACTGATTGGCAGATTGTGCCTAGGATGGAACCTCCTCCCCAGGGCAGGGAGCCCCGGAGCTCCGAGAGGACACTCACCGAGGTGGGCAGCGTGGCAGGGGCCCCGGGAGGCTGACCGGTAAGCTGGCAGCCTTGCCATGTGGAACCCTTAGCGCGAGACCTTCAAAGTCCAGCCAGAGAGACGCCAGATGCCCTCATTCTGAGGAGCCCCAAATCCCTTCCGCATCCAGGGGCCCATGTCCACTAACCCGGAGGACCCCATATCTCCTAACGCCCAACGCTTACACCCCCAAACAGCCTGAAAACCCCAGTTCCCCTCAGCTCGGGGCACTCGACCTGCAGCTCGCCCAAAAACACCAAATCTCCCTGAACTCAGAGACGCTGAATGCCGTCGTCCTGGAAACCAACTCAGTGGTGGGGACCCTGAAGCCCCTCGATGAGACGCCCCAAGTCTCCTCAGCCGCAGAGGTCTGACGCTCTCCCCCAGGCATTCTACGTGTCCTCAGCCCGGAAGACGTGGGCTTGTGTCCTGAGGGACCCCAAGCTTCTCAGCCTGAGAGATGGCGGTCTGCTAGAGACTGTGCCTGCATCTTGTGCAGCCTTCTCCAGAACCCAGGGTGCACCTCCGAGCCCTTCCCTGAAAACAGCGTGTTTCCTGGCGCCGCCACAGCCCCGCCCTGCTGACCGGGCCCCTCAGACGCCCGGGCCACAGCATGTGAAGCCTGCCCTGAGGTGGCGCATGGAGGAAGGTGGGGGGGCGGTGTGAACGAGGATGCGCTCCCCCCAACCCTAGGGCGCGGCCCCAGTCCATCCTGCCCCTCCTCCCGCATCCCCCTCTCCGGGCGCCCTGCCAACCGAGAGAAAGGCATTCGGTCCTCTCAGAGCCTTCTCCTTCCACAGGCGCCTCGGACTCAGGACACCATGAACACTGACAGATGCCCGCAGGAGCACACTGAGGGAGAAGCAGGACGAATGGGGCAAAACCCTCAGGTGAGCTGAGGGGCCGGCAGGGAGCTTGGGGACAGAGGTCCTCAGATGCCAGGACCTCGGAGTGACCCTCGCTGTGTGAGTGCAGAGCGCTGGTGGGAGAGACGGGACTCCATGTGGCAGGGCTGGAGCAGGGAAGTGGGAGAAGACCCAGAGTGCGAGCAGGACGCACCCCGGAGGAACAGCCACTCAGGGACCCAGACTCCACTGAGACAGGGGCTCAGTGCTTGCTGCACACGGACTACAAGGCCCCGCCTGCTCCCTGCACCCGGGGGCAGGGAAGGCCCGCCAAGCGGTGCCAAGCGGTTCTCACTGGCATCACTGAGTTAGGTGAGTTGGTGTTTCCACTCTCCTTTCCAGGCTGAAAAAGCTTTGAAAGACGCTTCCCTCTACTTTTACAGGGAGGAGTGGGCAGAGATGGGAGACTGGGAGAAAGGCCTGAAGGTGAACGTGAAGAGGAACTTGTACGCGCTCAGCAGCCTAGGTAGCCAAGGTGCAGGTGCTGGGCCCAGGAGCCTGGCTGACCTGACAGGCTGCTGGGCTGGCTCCTGCTCAAGTGGCTCCATCCGCCTGCAGCTCCCTCCTGCATGGACACCGATGGGGGCATTTGCTCCTTTGGGTCAGAGAAGGGGCTGGCGCTGGTGGTGCAGCGCTCACAGCATCTCGTTGTACACTGTCCCATCCCATCGGAGCCAATCACATGGGCTTCCTGGAGCTTGTTCTTCCTCCAAGCTCTTTGCTTTCAGGACAAAGGTTGTGTCTCTTTCCAGGTCTCAAGGCCTCTCGACCAGCTTTCATCTGTCACCGCAGGCTGGCCACTGAGCTCCAAGAGGAGGACCCTGAGGACTCTGATGAAGAATGTGCTCCAAAGCAGCAAGGTGAGGGTCAGGAGGAACCAGAGCTGCCCTCCTGACAGGGAGCTGCTTTAGGTCAGGCCTCATCTCAGGAGTTAACCAGGGAGCAGGGTTTGCTTGTCCAGAGAACAAGCAAGATGCAGAACAGTGTATTGTACAGTGAGGGGCTATTCCTGTAAACTTTCAAGTGTACAAAATAACCGTATATATTTATAGATACATTAATAGTCAGTAAATGTATAAGAACATACAAGTGAATAAGAAATAACTAATTCAGAATAGTCATGGCGCCCAGTGGCCTGCATGGAGACAGACGGGAAACAGTATTAATCATGGTGATTACAGAAGTTGCGGGGAGGGCCAGGGTAGAAAGTGGTTGATTACTGTATCACTTCCAAACGTCAGCTATGGTGCCATTCTATCTAGTGTCATGAGTGTTCAGTTGGAAGGGTCAGTCCACTTTCATGGGTCTGGGGCTGAAACAGCTGAAGTCAAGATGTGATCTTTAACTTGACTGGAATTCTATTTCTGTGGTCAACAGTGCTGGGACCAGCATGGCTAGATTGGCCATGTCCTAAAGGAAGGCAGTGGGGCATTGAGAAATAAAGAGACAGAGTCAAAGTGGGGCTGAGTGGAGTCCCTTCTCTGGGATGCAGAGGAGGGAACTGTTTATTGGTGAAGTCAGGATGTATGTATTGAGTAAGCTTTGAAGCAGAGCATGAGAAAGACCAACGGCAAGGCTAGGTACATTTTATTTTTGAAGAACATTTGCTGCTCCTTCTTGGTACAGTGATATAGCAAGCAGCCAAGACATTCATTTCTTCCAACGATCTATCAGGCAGTCTTCAGTGGCCTAGGGCAGCTGTGCTGAACCCCAGGCCTGCTTCACACACCCTTGGCATGCATTATCCTGTTTGGCTGTCCACGAACAGACTGTTGATGCTGATCAGAGTCTAATGATTAAGGAAGGGCGTGGATGGCCAGTATGCACACAGGGGAAAGGATACCAGAGAAAGAAGGTGGGGTGGTCCTGGTGCCCTTAGCCCAGACAAGGCCAGTTTGAATGAAGACAACAGGATGGAGAAAGGGTTATGTGAAAGACATGGAGTTTCTGTGCAGTTACTTTTATTTCACTTTTGCCAGGAGAGGCCAACTTATTTTTAATAAATGTAATAGATGCTTTATGAACATAGGATGAAGTGTAGGTGACACTTTGTCTATTTTTTTTTTATCATTCTAATGAAATTAGTGGTTGGCCCCAACAGACACATAGGCCTTAATGATACCTCAAAAACATTTTCCAATCATCCTGAAATTGTTCTTGGACTACTTTCGTTCAGAATTTTGTGTCTCTAATAAGAATCTCCAGATTTTGAAAACATTTTCCAACCAAAACACTGATTTCTCATCATCTTTCAGTCAAACCTTCTTAGGTGGCCTTCAGAAGGGAACAGAGGAAACACCAGAAGGTGAGTATTTCCCAAATCCTGTTGACAAGAAAATTTCCCTCATGGATAGAAATGCAGGTAAGAGTAGGAAAATGCAGAAAGTATCCTAGGAATTGCTGCCTTCCTTTCCTGATCTCTTCAACACATTGTCCAACATTATCTTTTTTTAAAGATTATATGTACTGATTTATTTAGAGAGAGGGGAATGGAGGGAGAAAGAGAGCGAGAGAAACATGAATAGGTTGCCTCTCACATGCCCCCAAGTGGGGGACCAGGTCCACAACCCAGGCATATGCCCTGACTGGGAATGGAACTGGTGACCTTTCAGTCTGCAGGCCAGCGCTCAATACACTGAGCCACACCAGCCAGGGATCATCATCATGTTAATAGTTAACAACTACAGCAACAATAGTAACTACCACTTGTTTCAGACTTCAAAAGTTCTATGTGAATAAACTCACTTAAACATTACAACAACCCAGTGAGGTAGGTACTATAACTGTCACCATTTATGATGAGGAAAGTGAGCTTTCAGAGATATAGAAATGTTTGACTATATGTCTAAGATCACAGTATCAGTGGTAGTGCAATGTAACCCATAGTTGTTTCTCTAAACCACTTACAAACTCATTAAAACTTTCATGGTTTTACCCTGGCCACCGAGACCCAGTTGGGTGTCATCCTGCAAAGTGACAGATCGTCGGATTGATTCCTGGTCAGGGTGCATGCCTGGGTTGAATTCCTGGGTGCATTCCCGGTGGGAGTGTGTGTGAGAGGTGACTGATCAATGTTTCTCTCTCACATCTATGTTTCTCTTCCTCTCTTTCTCCCTCCCTTCCCCTCTCTCAAGAAAATAAACAAAAATCTGTTTTAAAAATTAGAAAAATAAAACTTTCATAGTTTTCTAAAGCCTACATCGTCTTATTCATGTGTCATTACATCATTCATCTGACTGATGATTTCACCTGAAGTTGTTTCCTGCTATGCTGAAGTGAGAGATGCACTAAGACGCTCTGCGTAAGGAAAGTATACAATGCGTAGGCAGTTTGTACAGTGGATGGTCCCAGATAAAGACAAATGTCAAATGTCCAGGATCACAGCCTCCCACTCTAATCAACAAGCATCTCCCACCCCTGAGAATCTTCAGGTTTGATGATTAAAAAACAACAAATAATAAAATGACTTGAGGACTTCATATAGGTTACACATTCTTCAATACAAAGTCATCCATCTGGAACTGATTTCAAATGCCGTATCTTGTAAGGCGAAATAACCGCTTCTTTCTCTGAGTTCCAATGAGGCCACTCTTTCCTGCTTAGAATAATTTGTTCCACCTGCCTACTTCTGCGTCGTGAGCTCTTTGAGAAGCTGGTCCATACCTGAGACTTCTCATAGGTCACAATCCCAGATCATGGCCCTGAGGGCCCCTAAATGTTTATTGAATGAGTGATTTCACAATTACAACTTAAATTAGAAGATGATCAATGAATGCTGAAGGTGATTTCTGTGAGATCTGAAATATGGAGAGAGCTGAGGGGAAAATTGATAGCAGGACTGTAATCTCACATTCCTACTGTATTACACAATTCACAGAACACTTTGGTGAGCATTATTTAACTGCATGTTCAGTATAACATTGAAAATTAGCATGTTATAGATCATAAAACTGAAGACAACTAGCTACTTATACATCTTTATTTAAATAGAATTGGTGGGAACCAGCTAATCTAAGTACAAGTATTCTTTCTAAGGTATTGCAAATTTTATCACCATGTTATTTATTGTCTAGATATGTTTCTACCAACTGTTTCTTTATTCTCTTCCCAATATCCTTCACTCTCAATATTATAGATACAGTTGAAAGAAATTAGCCATAAGGCATAAGTTCTAATCTTGGGTTCATTACCCACATTGGCCCTATGCCCTCTATATTCATATGCCTAAGTTTTTCCAAGGGTTAAAGTATTTAATACATGCATGTAAAATGTACATAAACCTTAAAAAATTAAATGCATGTTATCTTTTAATATGTAACTCTTGTATTGAAGGCAACACCCAGGTGCTATTAAGCACTGAATGTAGTTTGAAGGAATTGTCAGGAACAGCAAATTTGATGACTGCAAGTGACTCCGAGGATGCCCAGAAACCAGTGTCCCCTCCTGGAGAAGCATGTGCCTTTGGAAAGCACACTAGACAAAAATTGGGTAAGGGAAAATAATTTGGAAACTTTAGTTCCTCCAAGTCCTGTAGAAGGGCTGATAAGTATGACCTAGAGATGTGGGGTGGACTTCGGATAGGCCTAGATTTAAGCTGGACTAAGCTCAGACTGAAGTTAATGGAGCTTTGGGCAAATCCTACAAATTCTCTGAGCTCCCAAATGCTACTATGTAAAGTGAAGATAAAGGAACATCACTTATATACTTTTTGAAAACACTAAATGAAATTTAAAACAACTGACACATGCAATTTATCCAATAAATCCATCTGTGATAATAGCAACCATACTTTATTGATGTTGTGTGCCCAGGCCTTTACTCAATGCCTGACACATAATGTGCACACCATAAATATTTTACGAATGATTACAGGTTGGCAAATTAAACCTGGTAATGGGAAGATCTAGAAAGGAAAATTGAATCAGTCACCTGTAGTTAGTGTGGAGTCTTTGTCTTCTGAAGCAATAGTTAACAGTAAAATACCAGAGTATGCAAAAGGACAAGTAATAATTTGATGGGAAAAGACTGTGTGTTATCTGACAAAATGGGAACGAACACTCCACACCCCACCAACCCTGCTCACCGCTCTTCTCCAAGTCAGAACTCAGAAGAAAGGAGATTGATGTGAAGATGTACAGCCTACAAGAAAGGACTGTGTGTACCAAAAGGTCAGCAAGCCCCAGGATGATGATTACCTTTGTAAGTGGCCCTCACTAAGAAGCATGTTATGATATAATAATTTCATCTAGTCCTTTGGTCCCCAAATCATTCCCTTCCTCTAGTTACCTGGAGTACAGGATTCAGTCTCAGTGATGTGAGTGCCAGACTCCCTCTGAAGCTCTTTCTGTCCAGGAACATGCACTATACCTTCCCTAACCCCTGTTGCTCTTACCTCCAGATTGTGAGAAGTGTCAAAACTTCTTCATTGACAGCTGTGGTGTGCATGGCCCCCTACATTTGTAGAGGACAGTGCAGTGGACAAGGAGCATTCCAACCACTCAGCCCTCACCCTGCCCCCTGGGTTGAGAATCGGGCAATCCTGCATCCCTGAGGCTGGGCTTGGAGTGTGGAATGAGGCAGCTGATTTGCCAGTGCGTCTGCACTTTGGCCCTTATGAAGGACACCTCACAGAAAATGAAGAGGCAGCCAAGAGTAGATACTATTGGCTGGTGAGAAGTATTTACGTCTTCCACTGTCCTCTGGCTTCCCACATTCCTTCTGAGGCTTGGAGGGACCTTATCTCATGTGCTAGACGTGGAGGGGACAAAATGGTTAGCTCTGTGTACTAACTGGACTTCTCATGAACACAGAGCTCCTGTTTAAGGATCAGAAGGTAAGTGGGAGAAAAGTAGTGCAGACACAAAGGAGTGGCTCATCCCTTGTGGGACTTCTGCTGTGATTGGACAGTTAGACTCAGATGTGTAGGTGATGAGTAAGAAAAATATCATGTGATCACAACTGGCAGTTGAATCCCCATGCAGTCTGGAAAAGATTTGATCACAGTAGAGTAAAATAATTCTAACTATTACCTCCCCACCAAAGAAAAAAAAATAACAGATCTTTAACTTCTTTTCTGAAACACAGATGGCCAAAGGGAGAAACTGCTATGAGTATGTTGATGGAAAGGACAAATCCTGGGCCAACTGGATGAGGTGAGGTCAACAGGTCTCTGGGTGCCAGAGGGGACGCTCATCCCCCACGAGCCCATATATCTTTCCTTCTCATCATGCCTCGCTCAGTGGTCTCCCTTAATCCTTTTTTCCTCTTTTTCTCCATACAGTGTTCTTTCATTTCAGGGGACATTTAGGGAAAAAGTATAGCATATGTCATCAAAATATAAAGCTCTCTACTAGACCCAACTTGGGCACTGGAAAGGACCTTGAAGAGCCTAGATTCACCAGGGACACTGGATTACACTTTAATTTATCAAATGAACATTAATTAAGCACTTAGTATGTTCCAGTTTAGATGAAGGAATATATTACTTAAACAGATCACACAGCAACAAGTATAAAAGACATGTGGACAAAAACTAGGGGGGTTGGAAATGGGAAGGAGGTGGGGAGGGCTGGGGAGGTGAGCTGGAATGGGAGTAAAAGACAGAAAACTGTACAAGAACAATAAAAAAAAAAAAAAAAAAAACTAGATCACACAACCCATGCCTTCCTGGTGGACTTTTCACAGACAGACATAAAACAACTGCTTTTAGAAACATTTAACCATAATTTCCAAGAAGTGCACAGTGTCTAGATAGCACAAACTCAGGATGGCCTAAACCTGTGAGGGCAGCAAACCATCCCAGCCTCACTTCAAACTAGAGCTGGGCTCTGAGGCCTGCAGAGGAATGGTCGTGGGCCGCTTTCCTGAGAGGGGCTCTCTTTTATCAGGGTTAACAGAATGTGAATCAATGACTACTGTTCTGTTTTATTCTACTAAGACAAAAAGACCTCCAATTTCCTATGGTCACCTTGGGGAGGCAAGTGAATGGTAAACTAAATAAAGTGTAGGGAGGTTGGACAAAGGCCTCTTAAGAGAAAATAGATGTGGGCTGAGTACTGAATAATTAATGAGCTAATTTAGAAGCAGAGCCCTAAATCAAGCGCCAGGTTCTGGGGTATGAGACAACATGATTCAGAGTTTGGAGAAGCCAAAGATCACTGGATATTATGGCCAGTCAGGGTGGAGGTTAAGTCTAGAACTGGGTTTTAGAAAATGGTATTAGGCAGCATTAGCACTGCAAGCAGGACTTGGAGGTAGGAATTCACATGACGTGCTGACAGACGCTCAGACACTGACCAGAAGGTTCCCTGGGAGCCTTAGGGGCAGTGGAGAACACCAGAGCCTGAGGGCCTTAAGAATCAGTGAGGAGCTGGACATGGATGTAACAGGTAGTGGAAAATCATCACCGTGGTTTTCTTTCCCTTCATCTGCCTCAATCCCAGGTATGTGAACTGTGCCCAGGATGATGAAGAGCAGAATCTGGTGGCCTTTCAATACCACAGGCAGATTTTCTACCGAACCTGCCGGGTCATCAGGCCAGACTTGGAGCTGCTGGTCTGGTGCAGGGACGAGTATAGCCAGGAGCTGGGCAGCAAGTGGGGCAGCAATTGGAAGAGAGAACTCGCAGCCGGGAGAGGTAGGCACCGCTGTTCTTCAAAACAGAAAGAAAAGAGAAATCTTCATAGAAATATGTATGATCCAACTCCTATGTAGAGTAAAATACACTCTAAAGGCAGTAAAGTTTCAACTCAGATGCTTCAGAAATTCACACTTCATTCATATGCCTTTGATTTTTAGGCAAAATTTTTATATTTTTTATTTCAAAATATTTCACGCACAAAACACAACCGCTTTTTTTGAAGGTTTTATTTATTTATTTTTAGAGAGAGGGGAAGGAAGGAGAAAGAGAGGGAGCAAAAGAAACATTAATGTGTGATCGCCTCTGGGGACCTGACTTGGTCCTCAACCCAGGCATGTGCCCTGACTGGGAATCGAACTGGCAACCCTTAGGTTCTCAGACCCACAGTCAATCCATTGAGCTACACTAGCCAGAGCCACAACCACTTCTAGTGTTGTGAGACTCAGAGGCAAAAATAAAAAGTTTTCAAGCACTGACCAGCTCTCTCACCAAGGCGGTTTTTCTGACATTTTTATTACTGTTTCTTCTTAATTTTCCTCCATACTTTTAAATAAAAGTTTTTTGATTGGCTTTCATTAGTTGTTTTTTTTTTTTTTAAAGGATTTTATTTACTTTTAGAGAGAGAGGAAGGAAGGGAGAAAGAGAGGGGAAGAAACATCAGTGTGGGGTTGCCGCCCCCTTCTGGGGACCTGGCCTGCAACCCAGGCACGTGCCCTGACTGGGAATCAAACTGGTGACCTTTTGATTCTCAGGCCAGCACTCAATCCACTGAGCTGTACCAGCCAGGGCTGGCTTTCATTAGTTTTTAAAGATTTTGCCCCAGCTGGCGTGGCTCAGTGGATTGAGTGCCAGCCTTCGATCCAAAGGGTCGCCGATTCCCAGTCAGGGCACATGCCTGGGTTTCCCGCCAGGTCCCCAGTAGGGAGCATGTGGGAGGCAACCACATATTGATGTTTACCTCCCTTCCCCTTTCTCTGAAAATAACTAAATCAAATCCTTAAAAAAAATTATTTTTACACAGTATGGAAAGGAAGGACAAAAAAAATAAATAATGTGGAAGGGAAACATTAATTGGTTGTCTCTGGCACCCCCCCCCCCCCGCCAAATGTCCCACAACCCTGGCTTATGCCCTGACTGGGAATCAAACTTGTAACCTTTCAGTTTGGGGACAAAACCCAACCCACCAAGCCATGCCATTCAGGCAGGGCACATTCGTTCATCATTTCAGTGAATTATCATGTGAGATACTACTCTGGCGCGCATGGTGCTGGGACCTGGAAACACAGATTAACATGAGAATGAGAATCAGTGCTCTTGAGGAGCTGACCAATAAAGGAGGGAAACCCAGGCATACGTGCTTGCATGTGCATGACACTACACTGTTAGTGCTTTAGAGAAAAGTAATCCAGGACAAGTGCCTAGGGATCAGTGCGAGGGCAGGTGCTGTATGGCAGGTCGTCTGGGAAGGGCTCCTTCAAG
This sequence comes from Glossophaga mutica, assembly GCA_039655065.1. NCBI lineage: Eukaryota > Metazoa > Chordata > Mammalia > Chiroptera > Phyllostomidae > Glossophaga > Glossophaga mutica. Next base: position 15,124,352 of record CM077317.1, read on the forward strand.
AGATAACATTTACAAAAATACCTGCAGGCAGAAGGAGCAGCTACTGCACGGAAGGGAAGACGTGTGGTGTTGAATTGGCTGAGGGTCACTCAGGTCTCAGTCTCAGCGTAAAGGGTAAGAACAGAGTTCAGGTAGATGCTTAGCAACCTGGAAATGCAGTGTTGATGATCCGAGTTGAGACACTGGGGACTTTCCCGAGTGAAAGTGTACAGTCATCAGCTGTAGAATGGTGTGTTCTCTGTTCTGACTACGCTTTGCTAATTTTTAGAAACTAAACTCCAGTGGGGAATCCCCTCAGAGGTTACTTCATCCCCAAATGAGAGAGCATGGTGGATTGGCCAGAGAGGAACAGGAGTCAGGCATGTAAGACGTGTGGTTGGAGAAAAATTTCATAACAGGTCTTCTCAGTGTATATGAAATGGGCTAACACTGAATGGTATGAAGCATAAATATTTGGTGTGAGGCTTGAGGAGGGACATTTTTAAGAATATTTCTTTTTTTTTTTTTTTAATGTTTAGAGGGGAGAGGGAGAAAGAGGGAAACATCCAAGTGTGGTCGCCTCTCACACTCCCCCTACTGGGGACCCAGCCCACAACCCAGGCACATGCCCTGACTGGGAATTGCACCTGCAACTACTTCCTTAGCAGGCTGGCTCTCATTCCACTGAACCACACAAGCAAGGGCAGGAAGGACATTTCATTTTACTGTTTTGGAAAACAGAGAAGCAATTCCTAGTTGGGGCCTACGGTTTTTCTCTTCAACCTGACTTAGAAAATACCTATAGAAGGGAAAGGTCACTGCAGTTCCATCCACACAGGGAGTGAAATGGTCTCTGGTCCTTCTCGAAAATCCCTACTCTGGGCAATATTAGAGAAGACCCTTGATGTGGGCTTTCTGGATTTCTGAAGATGCACTGCGTAAAAATACAAAGGAAAATAGACTGCGAGAGGACACTTTGTGGAAGATGGAGCTTGTGTTGTCACCACAGTAAAAATGATTCATGGGGCAGGTCTTAACCAGGGGACAAGTCATATGGCCCAGGCATTCTCATCAACACCTGCCCTGACCAAACCTTTCTCTTTCAGCAGAATCAAAGCCAGAGGTTCACCCATGTCCCTCCTGCTCTCTGGCCTTCTCCAGTCAGAAATTCCTCAGCCAACACGTGAAACTCAATCATCCCTGTCAGAGTCTCCTGGGAATATCTGCAACAAAACACCTTCAAGCAGACCAACCCTGCCCAGAGGATCAGAATCAGCAGCACCAACATACTAATACACACAGCTGGAATGAGAAAGCTGAAGATCAAGAGGTCAAAGAAAGGTCCAAACTTTTGCTTTGAATGAGGAGCTCTAGTGAGTATGAGAGAATGATGGAGGAAGAGCCCCATACAGTCTAGAAACAGAATCCAGAGGGCACAGGCAAGTTATGAAAGTAGAAATGTCAAGAATTGTACCAATCAAGTATGGGAGGTGTTTTCAAGGCTTCAGTGATGAATCACATCTCATTAGGGACCAGAGGACACACTCAGCGGAGAGGCCCAATGTTTGCAGGGAGTCCAGGCGAGGCTTTACACAGAAGTCAGTTCTCATCACACACCAGAGGACACACTCAGGGGAGAAGCCCTATGTTTGCAGGCAGTTCAGACAATGCTTTACATGGAAGTCACATCTCATAAGACACCACAGGATATACTCTGGGGAGAACCCCTATGTTTGCAGGGAATGTGGGCAAGGCTTTACATGAAGGTCACATCTTATCACACACCAGAGGACACACTTAGGGGAAGGGCCCTATGTTTGCAGGGAGTGCGAGAGAGGCTTTACACAGAAGTCACATCACATAAGAATCCAGAGGACACCCTCAGGGGAGAAGCCCTATGTTTGCAGGAGGACTGAGTGAGTCATTAGCATTAAGTCACATATCAACACCCATAGATGGTCTAGGACCCCTTACTCTCCCCAAGATTGTAATTACTATAGAAGTAACTGGCTAAACAAACCCTCAAGTTCCATGACAAGCGATGACATGGACGAACAGTTCCATGAGCGATATGGGAATGTCAGCACCAATCTCTTTTGTGATTTTTTGACATCCAATTGTAACAAGTTTTGTCTCCATACAAATACGAAGCCCACATCCCTCATTCCCCCATCACTGAAAAGCAGAGAGTTCAGGAAGAGACACAAAGAACTCATACCCTCAACCACAGAAATTCAACTCCTGCAGGGGCACAAGTCTTTAGTCAATCTTCTTTGGTTCGTGCCCAGAGAGAGGAATGTGAGACAGACTCACAAGGGAAAGGATTTCCCTGGACTGCTGAGAAGTGGTTCCTTTTCTCCTAATAGGCTCCCTACCCTCCTCACTTGGCTTCTCTTGGCTCTTTCATGTTTCTCACAACCTCTGGAGCCTCAGAGGTGAACGGCAGGGAAGGATGTATGCTTGTGCAAGGATGTGAGCCTGGCTCAGTCTGGGCACCTGGTCATCCTCACTCTCCTTGCTGCCCCTTCGAGGTCAGCATTCGCTGGTGCACAGCATACAGATTCCACACCAGTCCATGGTGGGTGTGAGTCTCAGCTCTGTCTTCTCTAGCTGTGTGACCTAAGACAAGATTCTCAGCTTCTTTCTGCCTGCTACTTAGTCTGTACAATGGAAATGGGAACTCCAGCCTTTTTGACATTCAAAGTTGAGTCAGCACAGACAGAATCTGGCAAGAGGATCACTGAGATCACGAGTCCTGCTGAATAGCCTTCAGTGCCCATGTCTCCTGGGTCTTTAGTGCTGGACAAAGAAAGGTAAGGACAGGGTAGGGGTGTGTAGCCAAATTCAGAATTTGAGCAGACCCCACTGCTTTCCCCACATACACTCAGCTACCCTGAGAAGGAGGCCTGAGGTAAGGGATGTGCCTCCCTCCAGATTGCCACCCTCTCACTGAGCCTGGGCATCCTCAGAGCCACCTCAACACAAGCAGGTGGCACTGAGAAGAATCTGTCAAACAAGACCCTCATCCACCCCTTGCTAAGAACTGACACAGGAACAGCATCTGCCTGCACTAGTGTGCTAGGTAGGATAGTTGGTAAGCCCAGGCAGGGAGGATGAGGAAGACATGTGTCACCCACTCACTCAGCAGTCCTGAGCCTGGTCCAATTCTATTGCCAGGTGATCCAGCATCATAAGATACACCATGCTAACACGTTGAAATTTTAGGTGTCCTTTCCACCATCTGGGAAACAAAGGCTTTGAAACTATTCATCCGAAGGCCTAGAAAATGGGATGGGGTCCACAGCACTCAAGGAAAAAAACTGTAAAAGAAAATTGGCTAATTGCTTGCCTCTGGCCACTATCTGTTTTATGAGAGGGTCCCTAGTGCTTACAGAAAGAGTTCATACATAACTTTGGGTAACTGCCATAGCATTAACTGTCTCCTGTTATGTATCTGCTTTACAAGGTGACCAAATGAGGTCTAAAGCCAGATAAGGATTTGGGCTAATGACGCCCACACATACCTATATTTGGGTAGTCACATCCCCCGTGGAAGCCAGCACCACTTTTACCCATCAATATGTAACTTCTTTACCCCCATCCTTTAAGTCCTCAGGACAAGGGACCTGGTGCTTTTGCCACCCAAGTTTTTGCCTGTCACTCCCATCTCAGCAAGACCTGTCCTCTTTCATGAGACTGTATCACTAATAAACCCTGTTTGCACACTAACACACTTGCTGATCTGTAATCCTTCACTGCATTGGCAAGAACTGAGTTTCTCCTGTGACAGGTGCACCCAATCTTCATATGGCATTCATGAAGCCTGCAATACAGGAGCTTCTGTAATGCGCTTTCCTTGTACCTTGGCCTCACAGGCTTCATACATCACTGACACCATCTTGAAATTAGTACTTACTTGATCTTTAAAACTTTGGTTTATGAAGTCTGATGGGATAATGGACATGCACAATGTTGGTCATTCCTGGCCACCCATTCCCAGATCATATCCACAATAGCCCAGGAGGACAAAATCCTGGTGAGCCCAATGTCTGGGAGTCCAGGGAGACTCAGGGCGAGAACAGGGTAAACATCTGCAGAAGCATAAGGAAGGGTGCTAACAGCTCCAAGAGGTCACACTTTTCTTAGAACCAGAGCTGAGTTCAATACACAGAGATGGCAAACAATTAGTGAGGACCCCATCATACCCTCTCCTGCATGAGGGAGACCTAAGTGTGACCCACCCTGTTCCTGCTGGAGCGGGTTCACCAAAGGGGGACACCCCCCCCCATGACCTGAAACGAGGACCTTTCTGTCCTTCCAGTGCCAGGCTTGTGAAGAAGGATGTCTACATAAACTATGTGGATTTCAATAATAAATACCCACTATTATTTTCTTTGTTATGCTTTTTAAAAGGAAGATGTATGTCCTTGGGTTTTGGTTCCCTTCCCTGTTTCTCACTCAACCAGTAAAGCCCAGAGAGAACAGCATAAAAATATTCTGTGGCTTTCAGCATGGGCCATGGGAGAGGGGCAGAGTCCTGGTGTAATGCTGGCAGAGGGGCTGCCACTGAAATACAGAGGGGAGGGGAACCCACAGACTGCCAAGTGACGGTCACTACCACTGCACCAGGACAGAAGCTGGAGCTTTCCCAGAAGGCTTAGCGATTCAAGATGAGTAGAGAAAGGTCTGTTCCCTCTCCCTCCCCTTCAGCAGGAAACCATATTCCTAGTGTACCTGCCAGCCTCCAAGGTGTCCCCCAAATCCACATGCTGTCACCCCTGCCCTTGTACAATCCCTCCTTCACACAACCGAGCTGATCTGTGTTGTGAAAATAGTGTGTGGCTCTCAAAGCTAAGTCATGAACAGGCCCTTTTGTTTCAGCATTGCTTGCATAGTTCAGACCACCTTGTGCAGGTAGCTGGGTGTTTACACACCCCTCTTTCCCACCTGTCAGTGGCTGGCAGCCACCATCCTTGTTTTGAAGTGGAGGCTCCAAGGAGTTAGTGTAGCCTAACATCTGCTGGATTCTGAGTTTCTTGTTCTTTACAGGCAGCTGAAGTCACTGTCCTGTCCCCTTGACGCATGGTCAGCCTCGAAAGCCACTCCAGCTGTCCCTGCCAGCTTCCCAACTCCTCCACATGACACTGTGATGGACATGGGTGGGGCACATCAATAGTTCTTGGGGAAAAATGACATCAGTGGCTGAGGTGACAAGATGGCATGGCCTCCTGCCTCCATCACACACTTGACTCTGTGACTACAGTGGCCACCGCAGCTATGGCCAGGTCCACCTGGTTTATGTTCTGATTGTCTGCCATCGAGGTAAGGGAGCTATGGGCTGGCTTGGGGACCATAGCTCAGCAGGTGAGGGGTCACTGGCCACAATGGTCAGCCACAAACACAGAACAACTCACTGCCCTCCACAGCTGGGGTCAGGTAATCCCTTCTGAAATTTGCAGATTTCCCTTGACACCCAGACCTTGACACCTGTCTGTCTTTGGTCTGGCCCCGGTCCTAATTGCCCTGGACAGTGTCTGACAAGCTTCTGAGAGCCACCCTTGGGGAGGTATGTCACCCAGAGATGCTATCTTCAAAGGTTAGACTTCTTGAAAGTTACTTTAAAAAGCCTTTTTAAAAATAATTTTTAAAGTAAGAGATTGTTAATCACTCAGAAAACTCCTGTAACATTTTGAAATTTGCACTTTAAGATCTTCTTTTGCAGACACTCATGCTTGATGGGAACATTATTGTTTCTTTCTGATGATAATTTAGCTGTTTTTCTTTTTAAAGTGACTTTGGGAAACAGAAAATAAAATGACCCATAATTACATAATCCAGAAGGCACACCAATTAACACATTGAGTTAGAGCTTTCTCTGCACGCGCACACAGACACACCCACACAGCTTTCCTTTACAAATGGTACAGAGCCCCGTCTGACTCCCTCAGCAGCCTCTTGCCCTTTAAATGCCTTGAACACCTTCCTCTAGTTTCCAGTTACACTGGGTCCCACACCCCAGGCTGGGTTGAGGTTTCACTAACCCCCCTTGTTGGACAAGAATGGTGTTTCCAGGCAGAGTCCGTGTAGCACATGTCAGCCAAGTTCTGGCACAGACATGAATGTGCAGTGTGTGCAGTGCATTCAGGGCCCAGGAAAGCTCTCCAGTGTCCTGCATTTAAGGGGAAAGCACACTGCACTTTCAGGCCTTGCAGGATGTCAGGGTCCTCCTCTCAGTCTTCTCCCGAGGAAGGTGTTTCAAAATCCTGGAGACCATGGCGGGGGTGGGCACACTGCTTTCTTGGGAGCAGAGGAGACATGCGATGGTGAGTGGTGGCTCTCAGGTGGGACCACAGTCATTGTTCTCTGTGCCCTGGCCTACTGCTCTTTGGTTTTGCAGCTTTTTGCCCAGGTGATGTCTCCTAATGAGGGCCCCCAGACGCTTCAGATGCTGCGGTTGGCAATGGAAGGTCAGGACGTAGCAAACCCAAGCCCTTCCAACAGGTCAATATGGCGCTGAAAGGTGCTGGGCTTAGTGGACAGTTAGGCTTGTGCTGTGGTCTCTGTCTTCTTGTCCTTTTAGGAAGCTCTCTCTGGGCACCAGATGGACGTACTGATATTCCCCAGTACCCTCCTTGGTCTCAAGAGGCAAAGGAGAGACTGGCCTATCTCTCCTATCTACTTCCCAGAGAATGACTGAGGCCCATTCCCAATGTAGGTCAGAAACGGCAAAAGGAAAACTGTAGTCTCATTCAAGGAGCCCGGCTAAGGGGATTTAGACCTGATGGGGACTGTTCTTTTCAGGTTCTGTTCCTGTGTCGTCTTCAGATTAAATCACACAAGGGCGAGAAAGTCCAATTTCCTCCACCATCATTGGCTCAGGCGCCGACCCACCTCTTTTCTTTTTCTTTATTCTCACCCAAGGACATTTTTGTCATTGCTTTTAGGGAGAGGGGAAGGAGAAACATTGATGTGATGATTGGTTACCTCCCACGCACATCCTGACCTGGGATTGAATCCTCTCAACCTGTAAAGTTACAGGTCGATGCTAGAACCAACTAAGCATCTGACCAAGGCTGACAAGTCCTTTTTTTGGTGTTTGTTATAAGAAGGGAAAGCTGGTGGCTGCAGGTGATGACATCCCTGGATGGGGAGAAGCAATCCATCCTGCTGTGAGTGTCTCCTGTGTGGCTTCAGGGGGTTCTAGAACCAGGGATGAGTGCCTCACTTCCTAAACACTTCAGACAGTCACTTGTCTTGTGAAGTTCTTCATGACACATTTTTAAGCCCGTTTCACATTCCAGGAGCTGCACATGAAGGTGAAGAGGGTGGAGGTGGGCAGGGCTAGGTGTGGATCTGAGCTGTGTCCATCATGGGCAACCTCTGTGCTTGTGGACAAGCTCTGGGCTTGCTGGGCATGAAGGTTACATGGCAGGCTAGCTTCTGAGCTCAGAGTAGACAGCAGCAGCTGAAAAGTAAATGAAAGTGAAAATTCCACACGAAAGGTCATTCTGATGGGCTTCTCAAAGGAGATCTGATGGGCAGATCTCCAGTCCCCCTTGCCTGCCAGTGGCAGCCATTGCTGTTTTCTCCCCCTTTTCCTTCCTTTCCTGTCATCGTGGTAGCTTTGTCCCCACAGCAAACTCCTGCTCACCAGCCAGCACCGACCGTCTCCTGATGATCACATGAGGGGAATAGCCACCTCAGGTCTATTCATGGACCAAATTCCAAAGTCTTGGTTTAAGCAAGCAGGACTCACTCCCCCTCCAAGCTCTCCCCTTGGGCTTGTGAGGCCAGTGTCCAGCAGGACACCCCTGACATTGTCAGGGAAAGAGGGATGAGGGCCTGGGAGCAGTGGGACAGGTGGAGGGATGAGACCTGGGACGGCCACATGCACTTCCCTCGGGTCCCTGATAGTTTCATGTTAATGAGGGACAGTGTTCCCACAGCTACAGCAGTGTCAGAAAGAGCCCTAAATCTTTCCAAATGAGTGAGCAAATAACCATGAAATTGCTACAGTAATGTGATGAACTATACTGCTTGTATCACTTCACAGTCAGTACTGTCGTCTGCATGGTGAGTTGGACCAAAACTGGAGCACGTTGCACCATAGACTTCTGTGCTAATTTTGTTGCCATGCTGATTGTTACCTGTTGGGATGCAAGTCACAGTAATGGACACAGATGACGAGAACACTTCCAATGCAGTCACTGCTCACATCACGGTGCCCCAACACACCATGCACCCCATCAACCAGCACATTGCCCAATCAGAGCAGACACCAGCCAATCAGAACAGACTCTTAATTAGAACATGCACGAACCAGTCAAAAGGGGAACCTGCAGTAGATAGGGTCCTGCTGGTGCCCACAGACTGACTTTGAGCCCTGAGCAGACTAAGCCGTAAGGAATAACCAGAGTACATCGAAAATGTGTGCTCACAAGACTGCCCTTTATATAGCAGAATGAAATGGCCTCTTGCAAAATTGGAGCACATTCTCTGCTGAAAATAGAAAACACTCCCAGCAACGTCCGTCAGTCCCCGCACGCCTCCGGAAAGGGACTCGGGAAGTACGAGCGGCGACACAGCCGCGCGCCGCGAGCGGGACCCAGGCGGGCAGGCGCCCGGGCAGGGAAGACCCCGGGCGCCCACCCCGGCGGCCTCTGGACTTTGAAAAAATTCCGCAGAGGCGCCGCCGAGGAACGCACCGACGCGAGGAGCGAGCGCGAACCGAGTCCATGGTGCCCCGTCCGGGTCCCCCAACACGGCCCGCCCCGGTCAGCACCTCCCGAACGGCCGCGAGGCACCCACCTCAAGCGTTCCCCCTCGACCGACCCGCCCGGTCGCTCGGGCGGTCCGTCAGGGCAGCCGGACGTTGGCTTCGGGGCGGGGACAACGGAAGCAGTCCGGCGCGGACCAGGGGCGCAGCGCGGACCAGGGGCGCGGCGCCGGCGCGTGCTGGTCGACCGGCGCGGGCGACCACACAACCCTATAATCCTGCAGGTACAGTCTCCGGCCGGGAGTCGGGGCGCCGGCACGCCGGCGCCACCGGCACGATCCGGCCAGCGCCGCCGGCCTGCTGGAAGTCCACCGCGGGGAACGCGGCCAGATCGCCTCCCTCGAGGCTCCGGAAGGGACAGACGATATAAAAGCGGCCGCCAGGTGGCGCCCGACAACCGTCGCCAGCGTCAGCGGGACAGAGCCGCACCGCCGGCCGGCCAGGGCGCACCGCCGCCCGCCCAGAGGACCGATCTCGTCCCGGCACCCCACGTCCGCCTCGGAGCTCCCGGCCGCCACGGGGCGACCGCGGCAGCGGCAGGGGGACTCGGGAAGAGGACCTTCGGCTCCTGGGCCGCTGCGGCCGGGAGACTGGCACGCGACAGAACTTCCCCGGGGTCGCCGGCGGTGTCTCGTAGGTCTCTGACACCCCGCTTTCCCGTCAGCCCACCGAAGCCGGTGGAGATGAGAGGATCTCCCCGACACACAAGCGGGAGGTGGGCAGAGTCCCCTGGGGTTGGGGAGGTGGCCGGCGTTCGCCTAGGGATACCGGGAGGCGTTGGCGGGTGAGGATTCTCTCTCTCGGGGATGGGATAGCCGGCCGTGAAAACCGCAGTTCCGCGTGGAAAACTCGGTGCCTGCCGTACACAGCGCGGGGCCCTTCTAAAGGGCCCTGGAGGCGACAGCCTCCTTTGAGGAAGAGACCGTGTGATCCTCGAAGGACGACGACCACCACCACCACCACCACCACCACCACCACCACCGACCCTCACAGGCTTCTCACGACGCACGCGCACGCTTCGCCACCGTGACCGGCCATCGCGTCGCTAGGCCAATTCCGGAAACCTGGGGAGAAAAGGAAAGGAAACGACACCCCAGAAAGCCGGGGTCGACGGTCGCGCACTCCGGGGGCCATCCTCTTCGAGGCAGGCTAGGAATACTTCTCCCAAAATTCCTCCAGAAACACAATCGCGTCATTCTCCCCCTCCTCCCACACCACCCCCCCCCGCCCGCCCCGTACATGTTTCCGAAAGGCTGGGGGCTCGGGGGTGGGCCGAAGAGGCTGATGTTTCAGGTGACCCCCCACAGCGATGCGGCTTCCCGCTTCACTCAGCGCGAGGACCACACGGTCTCTTCCTCAAAGGAGGCTGTCGCCTCCGGGCCCGCCAGAAGTGCCCCGCGCTCTCTACGGCAGGCACCGAGTTTTCCACGTGGAACTGCGGTTTACAGGGCTGGCTACACCATCAGAGAGGGAGAGGGAGAGAGGGAGAGAGAGGGAGAGAGAGGGAGAGAGAGGGAGAGAGAGAGAATGAATCCTCACCCGCCAACGCCTCCCGGTATCCCTAGGCGAACGCCGGCCACCTCCCCAACCCCAGGGGACTCTGCGCACCTCCCGCTTGTGTGTCGGGGAGATCCTCTCATCTCCACCGGCTTCGGTGGGCTGAGGGGAAAGCGGGGTGTCAGTCCATACATCTAGTACCGCACCCGCCTCCACGGGCGCTCACCCGGTGCCCGGTTCTGCAGAAGGGACCGCTGGACCTGCTGCGGGGATGCGGGTGGATGAGCGCCTGCTCGCTCGCTCGCGAGGGTCCCCCTCTGTTTCCCCTGAACAGCCCCGCCCGTTGCCATCCTGAGTTTGGATGGCATACACATCTGAAGCCACTCGCTGTGTAGTTTGAGATGCCACGTAGGGGGTTCTGATGTTTGTCCTATCTGTGGCTGGAATGCCCGTGAAGCCCCAGGCCGACTTGTGCATGTGGGGTAACTTTGGATGGATTTCTCTTACAAGTAGGCGTACGATACACCTGCCACATGCAGGCACGTTCTCAGCCTCTTCCACCGATGTCGTCGGGAGCCCTGGACGGCTCCCTGCCAGAAAAGGAAACTGGACTACCAACTGACACCACACGCAAAGATACACTCAAGATGGATAAAACATTTCAACGTAAGTCAGGGCATCCTACAAGTCCAGGAAATCTTCAGATATTCCATGCAGCAATGTGTTCACTGACGTGTCCCCTAGAGCGAAGGGTGTAAGAATAAGTGTCAACAAATGGGATGACATCCCGCTCAAAAGCTTCTGCACGGCTCAAGAAAGCACCAGCAACGTGAAAAGGAGTGGCCCTCTGCACCAACGTGTGACTGATCGCCAGACTATTGGGTCACAGAGCGGGCTAGAGTTTCCGAGGGAAATGGAATGTTTCTGGAGTGGAGGGGGAGAGGCTGGGCAGCTCTGCCACTCCCTCACTCTCTAGCCCCACTTCCCCCAGTCATGGTGGTGGGGAAATAGAGGACATAAAACAATGGGAAGAAGACAGCTGGAGGCACTAAAACTTTCCTGGGTAAAAGCGGAGGATAAAAACCAGGTGTGTGTGTGGGGGGGTGGGGGGGGCAAAGAAACCAAGAAAAGAGCCAGGTCCTCCAGAGTCGTCATCCCTCCCTCCCTCCCTCCCTCCCTTCAGAAGAAAAGACTCTCAGCTTTAGGGGAAAACTCAGTGTCGGTGGCTGGACTCACCACAAGGGGGTAGGCTTGTCCCTGAAGTGAGGTCGAGGCGGGGGGGGGGGGGGAGGAACTGCCTCACTTTTCTGGTCTGAGGGCTTCCTCCCTCCCACAACCTCCTCCCCACGGGTGGGCCACACCACAACACCCCACCCTCCCCCTGGACAGCCGAAAGGTGGGTGGCCCCATCATCCCCTCTCCACCATAAAGGGTGGAAGACTGATGGAATGGTTTAAGAAAAAAAGAAAAAAAAAATCAAAAAACAGTTGACAGCCCGGGCTGGTGTAGCTCAGTGGATTGAGCTCGGGCTGTGAACCAAAGGGTCGCCAGTTCGTTTCCCCATCAGGGCACATGCCTTGGTTGCAGGCCAGGTCCCCAGTGGGGCCATGTGAGAGGCAACCACACATTGATGTTTCTCTCCCTCTCTTTCTCCCTCCGTTCCCCTCTCTCTAAATACATACATACATACATACATACACACATACATAAAATCTTTAAAAAAAAAAAAAAGTTGGCAGGCATTCCCCCCGCTCCACCCCTTCATGTTGGCAGAGGGACAGGCACGTGGGTGGATCGGTGGAATGGGAACCGACAGACCTCCACAAACATGCTTTTGTTAGGTGGGATCGACAGTAAGCTGAGGCAGGGGGGAGGGGCGGGACACGTCTCACCCACCGACTTGGCAGTGCAGCGCCCAGTCAGTCCCACAAGGTCGCCAGGTGTTCCGAACACCCCGAGAAACACCGTGAGAACACAGGAGGAGGGGAGCCCTTGAACTTCCCTATGTATCCGTCCCACTCTCTGGGAAAGAAAGCCTTTGAGACTGTATGTATGTGTGTCCCAAGGTCCGGAAGGGGAAAGTGGAGGGGGTCCACGCTGCTCCAGGAAAAACCAACCAACCAGCAAAGAAACCATACATAACTGTGGTTCATCGTTCATCGCCAGCCTCTGGTCACTATCCACTGAACGAGGTGGGGTGAGGGGTGGAGGGGTTGGGTGGGGAAGGGTTGCCAGCCACCATGCTCACAGGAAGAGCCACAGGTGAGAGGGCCTCTCTCCCTCCACCCCTCCCCTGTCTCTCAAAGTCAACTTTTTTAAATGATGAGGAAGATCGGAACGCCCTTGTCTGTGGCTCGTCCACCTCATGTCAGTCTCCGGCGTTGGCCCAGGCAGAGACCCTAGGAGAGCAGAGGAATTTCCCCTCCCCGATAGCTGCTGAGACAGTCAGTAAAACGGGGCAACGGAGGCCTGGCTGGCGCGGTCCCGTCCGTACACTGAGAGCCGGCCTGGGAACCAAATGGTTGCCGGTTTAATTCCCAGTTCAGACCTGACACACGCTTGGGTTGCAGGCCAGGTCCCCGGTCAGGGGGCCTTGTGAGAAGCAACCTGTATCTGTCACACACTGATGTTTCTCTGCCTCTGTTTCTCCTTCCCTTCCCCTCGCTCTAAAAGTCAGCAAATCAAAACTGTGTGTGTGTGTGTCTGTGTGTGTCTGTCTCTGTGTGTGTGTGTGTGTGTGTGTGTGTGTGTGTGTCTGTGTCTGTGTGTGTCTGTGTGTGTGTGTCTGTGTGTGTCTGTGTGCCCATATACACATATGTGCATGTATATACATACATATACACAGAGACATACACACACACACACACATACATAGACATATACGTATACCCATACATATACAGGGAAACAAAAGGAGAACAAAAAGGCCAATGGAAATCCGGTGTGCGACATTGACCACGGAAACCTTCACTGCCTGTCGTATTTTTGCTCGTTTTCTAGTACACTTTATCCTTTCTCTCCCCGCCCCCCCCCGCCCTTCTTTCTCTCCATCTCGTTCTCAGTTTGGAGTTCACAGGAAAACTGAGAAAAGTGCACAGAGGGGTCATTCCCCTAGGCCTTGTGGGGCCAATACAGGGCCCTTTCCTCTCCCATGACTGAGGCCCGGTCAGAAGGCCGCCAGCCAGAAGGAAAGAGTGTTGTTTAGGCCATGGGTCGTCACTCCCTCCTCATCTCCTTTGGGGAGCGGCCTCCTGTCCCGTGACTGCTTCTTGAACGTTTTCTTTCTGCGCATACACACGGAGGTGATGTGGTTTGGAGACGTAACCGGAAAAGACACTGGCCTTCCAGCTGCCCGTCACTCCCAAACCAGCGATTGAATCTTTATGGGCACTTTATTCAGATGGCCGGCGGTCTGAGAAGATGGTGGATGTATACCCTAAAAGATCATCCTGTCTTTTCTTTCTTTCCAGGCCAGATCTTTCCTGAGGGGGTGGGGGTGGGGGTGGGGGTGGGGGTGGGGGTGGGGGTGGGGGTGGGGTGGGGGTGGGGCGGGGGCGGGGGCGGGGGCGGGGGCGGGGGCAGGTAGGAGTTGGGGGTGGATAAACAAGGTGCGGTGAGGGCTTTGAGATTCAGAAGCTGCAACCTTCCTGTCCTGGGCAGTTAGCTGTTCCCAGGGGAGGGTGGTGGTCTGTCTCTCCCTGGAACACAAAGACCCGGATGCCTCCAGTTGTCCCCGGGTGGTCCTCTTTGGCAGTGCCCCAGGAAGTCAGCTGTTTTTCCCAGGAGCCCGGATGGGCCTTATCTGTAGTCTCTGAAACAAAAGCTGTAACATACACATGACTTACGTGCTAGACTTATAACTTTCTACCTTAAGCTAAAATTTTCCGAGTCTTGAGTCCCCTGTGATTCGCCACTGTTAGTATTGAACCATCTCACTTCTATGAGAAATGAACTTAGCATTGGACTGTCCGGCGGGGGAGGGGGGGGAGGGGCAGGAATACACCTAATTGCAGACCTGCATAAGGAGGCACCTTGTGCGCAACGGCAAGCCATGATACTGAAGAAAATGACAAGGATGAACACGATAAATGTCTCGCAAGGAGCAGGAACACTAGGCTGCCAGGAGGTTACTTTAGACAAGTCAATACCAAGGAATCCCTCTCTCTGTTTTGTATTGGACACTACATCATTTCGTTGCTGTGCTTTATGTTCCAGGAGCTGAGAACTATTAGTTCTAAGTTAAAACGGCAGAGTCCTTTACACTCCTCAGGTCTACAGTTATGCCTTGGGCGGCGGGGTGGGGGGTGGGGGGGAGTCTGTAGCTGTACGATTTTCCAGCACTGCTTATCTGACTCATCCTAGTTCTTGACTCACGGCACCGATGGCTTGCGAGGTGGCATTCAAAGCTTTCGCAGCAGCGCAGGCTAACCTGCTTATCTCTACGTTCCAATAAGTGATCACGGCTGGCATGGCAAACGTAGCTGAAGACACACATTCAGCAGGGCTAAAAAGGTGTCAGTCACTGATACGATCAGGTGTAAGGGAGAGATCCTGTCGAATCCGGGTCAGGTGGAGCCTCTGAGGCATACACACGGTCGGTCTCCCCAGAGAGCGCAGTCCCCCAGAGCTGTTTGCTGGACTGTAGGAATAGACAGTCATTCCACATACCGGAAACCAGCCCGCTGGCAGTTCCACAGGAGCATAAGCATACGATACGTCGGCGGCGGCGCAATTCATCCTCGCACCTGCTGAGAGCGCAAGACGCTTTTAGTAGAGTTGACAAAAGTTGCACACTCTCTAGCTGGGGTACACACGAGTGACCTGTAAGGAAAACATTTCCCTGTCCTTTGGAGTCACCACTGGTCCCTGATGTCAAATACCAGAGTCGGTCATTTCCTTTTTCACATGCTTCAACACAGTATAGTCTCTAAGGCTTTCCAAAGGGGTGCAGACACCTAGAAGACATGAAGTGAAAATTTGTTCCACATCAAGTTCCCCCTGCAACGCAAAAGCCAGAAGCCGGAAGCCATCAGGACAATTTTTGCTAAATGGACCCAACTATTTTCACCTTGTTTGAAAGGAGTGAGTTGCCCATGACAAGGGGTTCAAGAAAAGAACATCAGTCACCGTTTTCCAAAGACGACTCTCAGATCTTCCCGCCGTGCTTTCTTTATTCTGGCGCGAGGAGTCCAAGGTTTTATTTCCGTCCGTGTCGCCACAGTGGGGGTGGTGAGGAGTATGTCCCAAGGTCCAGTCCACTTGTCTTCCTAGTTGGCTCTCTGGATATGCTGTCACCCTCCCAAATCCTGAGTATCACCTTGTCTGCAGGCTCAAAGGAATGCAGCCAACGGGGGAGTCTCTGACACAGGCGAGGTCATTCATCATCACACAGCTAAGGTCTGACTTCAATGTTGTACATATTCTTTTTTTAAAACATTTTATTGATTATGCTATTACAGTTGTCCCATTTCTCCCCCATCATTCCCCTCCACCCTTCACACCCCCTCCCACCCACATCCCCCCCCCTTAGTTCATGTCCATGTGTCCTAAGTTCTTTAGCTTCTACATTTCCCACACGATTCTTGCCCTCCCCCTATTTTCTACCCACCGTCTATGCTACTTATTCTCTATACCTTTCCCCCCCTCTCTCCTCCTCCCACTCCCCTGTTGCCAACCCTCCATATGATCTCCATTTCTGTGGTTCTGTTCCCGTTCTAGCTGTTGGCTTACTTTGCTTTTGTTTTAGGTGTGGTTGTTAATATCCGTGAGCTTGCTGTCTTTTCACTGTTGTATCTTTATCTTCCTTTTCTTAGATAAGTCCCTTTAACATTTCATATAACAAGGGCGTGGTGATGATGAACTCCTTGAACTTGACCTTATCTGAGAAGCACTTTATCTGCCCTTCCATTCTAAATGACAGCTTTGCTGGATAGAGCAATCTTGGATGTAGGCCCTTGACTTTCATGACTTGGAATAGTTCTTTCCAGCCTCTTCTTGCCTGGAAGGTCTCTTCTGAGAAATCAGCCGACCGTCCGATGGGAACTCCTTTGTAGGTGACGGTGCCCTTATCCCTGGCTGCTTCTAGAATTCTCTTCTTCATTTGAATCTTGGCTAATGTAATGATGATGTGCCTTGGTGTGTTCCTCCTTGGGTCCAACTTCTTTGGGACCCTCTGAGCTTCCTGGACTTCCTGGAAGTCTATTGCCTTTGCCAGATTGGGGAAGTTCTGCTGTATTATTTGTTCCAAGAAGTTTGCCACTTGTTGCTCCTCTTCCTCTTCCCTTTCTGGTAACCCTACAATTCAGATGTTGGGACGGTTCAAGATGTCCTGGAAGTTCCTAAGCCTCTCCTCATTTTTTTTTTTTTTTGAATTCTTGTTTCTTTATTCTTTTCTCCTTGTCTCCCTCTCTTCCTCTCTCCCTCTCCCTCTCCCTCTCTTCCCCTCTCCCCCTCTCCCCCCTCCCTGTCCCTGTCCCTGTCCCTGTCCCTGTCCCTGTCCCTCTCCCTCTCTCTCCTACCACGTATCCTTCTTCTTCCCTGTACCTTGCCCCCGCCCTGCTTCTGCCCCATCCCCCTCCCCAGTGGTCACCCTCCATGTGATCTCCATGTCTGTGATCGTGTTCCCATTCTAGTTGTTTGCTTAGCTTGTTTTTGGTTTTTTTGTTTTTTGGGGTTTTTTTTGTTTTTTTTTTTTTTACATTAGGTTCCGTGGCCGACCGACCGTTGTGAGTTCGCTGTCATTTTACTGTTCCTATTGTTGATCATCTTGCCTTTCTTAGATCAGTCCCTTGGACGTTTCATACGGTGAGGGCTCGGTGATGATGGCCTCCTTTCACCTGACCTGATCTAGGAAGCACTCTATCTGCCCTTCCATTCCCAAGGATAGCTTTGCCAGATAGAGTCATCTCACGTGTGTGTGTGTGTGTGTGTGTGTGTGTGTGTGTAGGGGTGGTGGTGGTGGTGGTGGTGGTGGTGGTGGTGGTGGGTGACACAGCTGAGTTATGTCCCAAGAGAAAGTCTCAGTACCAAAGAAATCAGTGTCTGCCCTTCGGTGAAAGAGAACGAGGAAAGAGAAGGTTTGGAAGCGGTGAGGCCTAGTTCACGGGCTTGAAGTACACGGGAAGCTCTGTCCAAGAAAGAAGTGAAAAGTGTGCTCTGACGGGATGCACACATTTTTATTCTTCAAGTACATGTTCTAGACACCTGATGAGTTCCGATCTGGCTTCCTGAGTCACGTGAGTCGTCCTCTGGAAATGCGGAGCAGGGAAGCGAATTGCTCGGTCGACCGGACCGCATCCCACGGGGCTCCGCCACCGACCGCGTCGTTTTAGGTTCAGTCGTGGATAAGCAGTCATCATTTCCCTGTCACGCATTTGCAGAAAGAGAGGAGGGATGTCTTGGGAGGGGTTCACCTCTGGAGAGGACATCTGACTCCCTCTGAGTGAAGGTTGCCAGAGGTCTGTGAAGTGATCTGGACAGACAGAAATTCATCACCGGACGTAATCAATACACCGAGGACGAGCGTGGCCTCCATCACTCTGTGTGTGCGCGCTGCGCGCGCGCGCATGTGCACGTGTAAAAGTATCACTAATCTTGAATCGCCTGTTTTTCGAACATGAGAACACTCGTGTGTTTGTCTAAGCAAGTCCATGCCGTATACTGGCATAAGCAAGGTGGAGGCATCGGTCCGTCTCTCCCTCCCCCATGCCCCTGTAATGTTCCAGCCAAGTGGATCTGAGAAGGCCGATTTGGGTGGGGTGAGGGAGATAAAGGGACTAGATAGTTATGGGGGCGGGGGGGGGGGGGAGAACAGTAAAAGAATCGTGAAAATGTCCCCTAGGATACGATCCATCGATCCATCGATCCATCGATCCATCACTCTTCCTGTCGTGTTTATGCAAAGGATAGGACTGAATGGAAACTGGACTTCCTACATTCAAAGAATGGGTCGGTCATGCGTGCAGGGGTGGGGAGGGCGGGTGGGGCTGGTTCCTGGCTCTGTTACTTTTCAGTGGACAAACGGAAGGAACGTGGGGGCATCCCTGCAGGAAGTTGGGGCTGGATGAGAGGATGAGGGCCAGTCCGTGCATCCTAAAAATCTCAAGAACCTTGGCCGGCTCAGTCTCGCGGCCTTTTGAGAAGCAGGATGAGAGCTGAGCTTAGCTCCCGCCCTGCCGGCGAGGGGACCCTCGGCAGGAAGGACAGACGTTCCCGGAGCCCTCCCGCCCCTCCCCCCCCGCCCCTCCCCCCCCGGCGCCGGCCCAAGCCGAGAGGGAAACGGGAGGGAGGGAGGGAGGGAGGGAGGGAGGGAGGTCCCAGAGCAGGTCTCCTTTCATCCAGAGGTCTAGCCACCTGGGCCGCTTGGCCCGCGAGAGCCAACTCCGCCTTAGCCCCACGGGATATCCCTGCGGGCCAGAGCCATGGATGGGGGTGGGGTGGGGAAGGTTGGGGCGATTAGTTTCCCAAGGACCTCAGTCAGGGGTGTCATTCAAATGCAGAAAGCTCTCTGGGCGGAATTCAGAGCCTCCGCTCCTTCGACTTCCCCCTTCCTTTGCACACAGACAGCCGCAGCTTCCAAACTGCAGGGAGTGGGGGAAGGGACGGGCGGCGGGGATGCTGGAGAAACCGGCCGGCCGGGCCAGTCCCAGACGAAAAAAGAGTCCCTCTCATCTCCTTCCGCCCCCTCTCCCTCCGCCGACCATTTCCCAGCCCAGGAGAGACAGCCCTCCGCCATTTCAGAACCCCCGGGTGGGGGGCGGGGCGGGACGTGGGGGGGGAGGGGTGTCGTGAGAGCCCCGGTGGAGTGTCCGAGGTGACGGTACACAGTAGCTCTCCAGGGTCTTCCATGCCCTAGGCCCAACGCAGGGTGGTGAGGCGCGGAGGGAGGAGGGCCTGGGGGAGGCCTGGCTAGGGGGTGACGGGACTCCAAAACCCCGGGTCACAGGGTCAGCAGGCATGCTCCCACAGCAACACTGCGCTCCAAGTGGCGGTTTTTAGCCTTCACCTTTCAGGTCCGGGAGGAATGGGTGGACCGGTGGAGC
Organism: Glossophaga mutica; assembly: GCA_039655065.1. Lineage (NCBI taxonomy): Eukaryota > Metazoa > Chordata > Mammalia > Chiroptera > Phyllostomidae > Glossophaga > Glossophaga mutica. Next base: position 15,143,645 of record CM077317.1, read on the forward strand.
CATCCTCCCTCCACCCACCCACTTTCCACGGGAAACCCTCAGTCTCCCTTCACACACTCGCTGAGGATTTCACTTGCTTCCTTCTCACCGTGGAAAAGAGGAAGGAAGGTGGAAAGACGTGAAAGAACCCCGCAGATGGCTACTCTGGAGGAAGCGGGGGGGGGGGGGTCATGCGCGGTGGGGGGAGGCGCGGGGACAGGGGACTGTGATTCCTAAGTCATGATCCCGTTTTGTTTTGAAAGATTTTATTGATCGATTGATTTCTAGAGAGAAGGAAGGGGGGGAGGGAGGGAGGGAGGGAGGGAGGGAAGGAAGGAAGGAAGGAAGGAAGGAAGGAAGGAAGGAAGGAAACATCCATCCATGTGTCGTTGCCTTTTGCTTGCCCCCACTGGGGGCCTGGCCTGCAACCCAGGCATGTGCCCTCACCGGGAATTGCACCGGCAGCCTTTGCTTTGCAGGCCAGCGCTTAATGCACTGAGCCACGCCACCCAGGGCTGGTTGCTTGCTTGCTTGCTTGCCTGCCGTCTTGTCTTGTCTTGTCTTGTCTTGTCTGTCCGTCCGTGAAACTGAAAGCGTCTTCTTTATCCCTCTCCTGTCACCATGCCACAAAGGCACGTATGGAAAAAGGCAGCAGGAAAGTGTCAGCGAATTTAAAGACAGCATCTGTTTTCCTCACCGGCTGGATGATGTAAAACATAAGGAGACCTGTTGACAGGTCATGATGGTCTCATCACATGCCAAGGAGAAAGGTCCACAGGGGCGGCCCTTCAGGGTTCAATACCAATGTATTGTCCGAGGCACACGAGGAAAACGTAGTAGCTCTCTGGTTTTCTTCCTCGAGGTGGTCCGCAGCACACACCACCACCTACCGTCAAGGAGTTTTGGATTCTTCTGACAACGAAGCATTCTTTCTTAGTTTCACGGTGAGGTCAATCACCTACAAATGTTGAACGATAGCACACAGAGAATCAGACAAAGTTAAGGATATACTGCCCCGTCCCCTCCCCCCGCCGTCCCCCCCCCCGACCCCCACCGCGCTTCTCATTTGGGAGGGAAAACAATGGCAATGAAACTGTCATATGTAGTAGCCGGTACTCTCACTGATTATCAGTTGAATCCTGTCAGTTGAAACTTTGTGGTCTCTTTTTCCTTGTTATTATTTCATGAGCTAGTTGGCAGAGATGCGGCTGTGGCGGAATCTTCCGTGTGCGTGCGCCCACACGGGTGGGTGGGTGGGTGGGTGGGTGGGTGGGTGTGTAGGCACACAGGCATCCCTCTGCGTCTATGTACGCACCCATTGTATCCCCCCGTTTTTTACAGAGCGGGGAGAAGGGAGGGAGACAGAGAGGGAGAGAAACATGTTGCCTCTCCGGCGCCCCCATCCTGGGGACCTGGCCCGCGGAACTCAGGCATGCATGCGCCCCGACCGGGGAATGGAACCAGCGACCTTTCGGGTCGCAAGGTGACGCTCCATCCACCGAGCTACACCACCCAGGGCCTATGTGCTATTCCTGAAAGCTGCGCATCTAGGCGCATCCACCCGCCTGTCCGCGCGGGTGCACGTTCCTCGCCCCCCGCCCCACCCCAAACCCCAACCCCAACCCCGTCCCGCGGCTGATCCACGCGTGTAGCCAGCGAGCTGTCTTCTGCCGCCACCGGTTCCTGGCACCTTGTTCCCCCTCGTCCCCGCCCTCAGCCCTCCACAATCCCACGGCCCCTCCCTCCTTCCACTCTGGGTCGGGCCATCTTGTCGACCGCTTTTCTGGGGCGATTATAAAAGCGGCTGCCGTGGTGCGCCAGTTGGAGAAGGCTCAGCGGTCCGGTCGGGAGTGCGGCCTCATCTCGAGTCGCGGCAGCGGAAGGGGACTCTCTCGGGAAACCGGCCCATCACGTCTCCTCTCTTCCTTCTTCTTCTGGCGTCCGAACGAACTCAGGA